>JBBDGP010000665.1:0-600000 GCA_037952835.1 Lithobates septentrionalis
CCACCCCACTGCGGAATTTCAAATTGCCCCTAACATAGAGTCTCCCATGGAAGCACAACCAGGCCAGATCCCTGAATTTAGGGGGTACTCTGTCCAAATTAATAAGTCTTAACCCTGCCCTCAAAACTGGGCCTGGGCAATCCCTTAAGGCCAGTGGGTCATGAAAGACTTCGCTCAAGACTCGACTCATAAGGACTTTCCTCGGAACCGATCTGAGATCTTCAGCTGACAATCGCCACTGCCGTAGTAACTTCAGGCACGGAGCGACATAGGCTGGTAGCTGACCACGATGACCCCTGAGATTCTTCACTTGGCCACCTTCTTCCCAAAGTCGTAGAAAAGGCCTAAACCAAGATCTAAATATGCCTGCCCATCCAGGAGGTTCCACTGCAAGCATATTACCAATATTAAACTTGAGAAAAAGCAGTGAAAAGAAAAGAACTGGGTTGACCATACCTAAGCCACCCTCCCTCCTGGATAGATAGGTGACATTCCTCTTGATGGGGTTCAGTCTGTTCCCCCACAACATCTGGAAGAACACACTACTGACCCTAGCATAGAGAGACACTGGCAAGATGCAGACAAAGCTGACATACAAGAAGATCGGAATCAGGTAAGTCTTAATCAGATCAACCCTTTCCCTCATAGATAACTTCCATCTCTTCCAGCTGACCACCTTAGTATTGGCAATTTCCAGTCTGCCTTCCCAGTTTTTGAGGCCATAATCGCCAGGTCCAAATTCAATGCCTAAAATCTTAATTCTTTCCTGGGGCACTGGAAAGGTGTCCGGGAGATCAAACCCCTCACCTTCCTTTCCCATCCAGAAAACTTCACTCTTTTCCTGATTGATCTTGGAGCCTGATGCTTCAGAATACCGTGATGTCAGAGAGACCACCTCCTCTGCTTCATCCGCCCCGGTGACAATCACTGACACATCGTCCGCATAGGCAACAACCCTCAAAGGCGGCTCACCCGGGAGACCCACTGGTACCCCACACAACATGCTGCTCTCTAGCCTCCTGATGAAAGGGTCGATTGCAAACACATAGAGCAGGGGACTCAGGGGACAACTCTGGCGCACCCCGGAGCCAACCTCAAAGGACTGCCCAACCCAACCATTAACAAGAGGAAAGCTTTCTGCCCCCTTATACAAGACTTTTAACCAATCGACAAAACCACCCGGCAGACCGTACTTACTAAGGAGCAACCACAGGTACTCATGGTTGACACGATCAAAAGCCTTTGCCTGATCCAATGTCAGCAAATACTTTCCCCAGCCTGCAGCCCTGCACTGCTCCAAGGCCTCCCGGACAGCTAAAACCGCTGTGAAGGTGCACCTACCCTGGACCGAACAGTGCTGATGGCGAGAAAGCAAAGACTCTGCTACTGACGATAGGCGCCAGAAAAATATCTTTGCCAGTATCTTTCTATCGACATTAAGAAGGCTGATGGGGCGCCAATTCTCAATCATCGAAGGATCTTTACCCTTTGAAAGAAGAATCACAGCCGAGTGCCTCATGGAAGGGGGAAGTACCCCCTCAGCAAGGCAACTGTTAAAAACCTCTACCAAATGTGGGGCCAGAATAGACTTAAAGGCTTTGTAAAACTCAGCCGTCAAGCCATCCGGTCCAGGTGACTTTTTGATGGCAAGTTGTTCAATTGCCCTCATCACCTCTTCAACTGTGATCTCCTCTGTCAAATTCATCAATGGGACATCTTCATCATTTAGACCTGGAGTAGAGTCCAAAAAGCCTTCCATCTTGTCACGGTCAAGCTCTTTCCTCCCAAGAAGGTCAGCATAAAAGGACCTCACGACCTCCAGAATCCCTGACCTGGACTTTGTCAAGGAACCTGTACTGTCTTTAAGGCCAACGACCGTTTTAACAGCTACACCTTGTTTGCAGTTCTGGTAAGGGTCAGGCGAGTGGTACTTCCCATAGTCCCTCTCCAGAACCAAAGAGGCATGCCGGTCATATTGACACTTCCTGAGAAGGAGTTTCACTTCGGAGATTTCCCCAGGATCTCCACCTCTCGAGACAAGAATATCCAGCTTCCTCCGTAAACGTTGGTAGGTCATGTATTTATTAAACTGCTTTCTATTGGCTAGGCTCCTGAAGAATCCAGCGATCCTCTTTTTGGTCAGCTCCCACCACTCAGCCTTGCTGCTACAAAAGTCCAGGATGGTCACCTGTGCCTGAAAGAATTCCTCAAAGGATTGTCTAACATGTTCTTCCTTGAGTAGAGTCGAATTCAATCTCCAGATGCCCTTACCCCTCTGAGGGGTGTCTGAAGCATTCAGGACCACAGATAGCATACAGTGATCAGAGAACTCTACTGCCTGCACCACTGGGGGTGAGAAAGCAGAGGTCTCCTTCAAAAAAAACCTATCTATTCTACTCTGACTATTACCTCGATGAAAGGTGAACCCAGTGTCATCCGGGAGGTGCTTAATGTGCACATCCACAAGACCAGCATCCCTAACCATACTATTTAAAAAAACGCTATCATATCCCAGCCTGTCCTTGAAGTCCTTCCTGTCCTTGGGCCTAGTTACTGTATTAAAGTCACCTCCAAAGACCACTTGCCGGGATGTAAAAAGAAATGGCTTGATTCTTGTAAAAAGGCATTTCCTGTCCCACTTTGTGTGCGGCCCATAGACATTAATTAGGCGCAGGTCCTGCCCTCCCACAAGGACGTCTAAGACCATACATCTCCCAATCTCCACCTCAATAACCCGCCGGATAGTTACCATGCCGGTTTTAAACAACACCGCCACACCGCCGTAAGGCTCGGCCGCAAGAGACCAGTAAGATGGACCATACCTCCACTCTCTCTTGGCCATATGAATATCTGCCAAGGAGGTGAGCCTAGTCTCTTGCAAAAATAAAATTTCAGCATCTAATTGGCTGAACAAAAAGAAGGCCATAGAACAAGCTCTTACTGACTTAATGCTGGCGACATTTATTGTCACCACTTTTAACGGAGGGGGAACCGCCATTTGGGTTATTGGGTGGATTGCTTCTTAGCTCCCCTCTGCTGCTCATCACCAGAAGCCTCTCTCTTTCTTGAGGCCGCCTCAAACTCCATTTCGGAATCAGAACTTCGCTCCGAAGAAGCTCCAGATGAGGAAATCTCCCACTTAGAGGACCTATAACGGTTGGAGACAGGCACTGGAGCCTGTTCCGTCCTCACCACCTGCTTCTTCCGCTTCCCAACCTTCCTTCTCTCCTCCAGGTACTGCAGGTCAGCTTCAGAGATGCCCTTATCTCCTGTTTTTTTCTTTGAAGTCTTTACAGAAGACTCCTTTAGAGAGGCAGAAGCGACCTTTTTAATACCCACTACCACTCCTGGTGGGGGGGTTGCTCCCTTTGAATCAGACTTAGGAGGGGTAGACTCCTGGGGGGTAACTGACTCAGGGGGCACAGACTTGGAAGGTTCTGACACATGAGGAGAGGGTACAGTAGGCTGGGGGGACACAGAGACAGATACAGAAGGAATACTTACAGACACAGGAGGGGTGGCCACAGGAACTGGGGAGGGACCCTGAGCAGGACCAGGGGAGTCAGTCACCGCAGAGGAGGATGGTACACCAGGGGCATCACCCTCCATCCCGTCCAGCCTTGACATGTCATCAATTACCTCCTTCTCCATATTGTGCCAGGCTTCAGGACATCTGCTGTAGGGGTGGCCAAGGCGCAGGCACAGGTTGCACCTGATCATCTCGGTGCAGTCCTTGGCCATATGACCCTGACCCCGACACACTGAACATATCAAGGCTGAACAGGAAGAGCTCAAATGCCCCTTTTCTCCACAGCGGTGACACAGCTTCGGCTGACCAGGGTAGAAAATAGTCATCCTATCCCTCCCTATAAAAGCTGAGGAGGGCAGGTGACGGACAACATTCCCATCCCTGGCCAACCTGACTGTAACCGACCAACCCCCAGTCCAGATGTTACGTTCATCAAGGATTTTGCTGGGCTTAGTCAAAACCTCACCATAGTTCCTTAACCAGACCTCTAGGTCCCGGGCAGGAACACTCTCATTGGTGAGTATGATGGTGATCTTTTTCACCGTTGACCTTTGCGAAACCGCAACTGGGGCCAGACCTTCCCATTCAGGTCTTGACCTGCACCGAGCCTCATATCGCTCCCAGAACAGGTCAAGACCCTCTGGCCTGGTGAAACTAATGGTATAATCCCGTGTCCCAGCAACATGTATTAGAGCATACAGGTCATTTGCCCCAAAACCCATCTCCAAAATCAAATCCACCACTGCACGCCGTGCTGGAGGGATCGCACCACCTTCCCATTTGAGAATTACCACATTTCTTCTCGGACCCCCAGCAGAAGCCAGAGACCCAAGACCAGATCCTGGGGTGCCCAAAGTGGTAGGCTGCAGGGGGAAACCCCGCTTGGGGGCGGAGCCACCAGGAGCAGAGCGTACCACCTGAGCAAACGTGGGTTTATCAGGGCCAAGGCCCCACACTGAAGTCACAGTAGTCTGTTCATTACTATTATTTGCTTGGACTGAGCTGGGACGATTGTCCATCACACTTGTACAATTGCTGTCAGACACACACACGTTCAATTTCCCATCAGGAATAGTCACAGTTGCTGCAATACCAGCTGTCTCCTGATGCTGCACTGTAGAGTCTCCAGTAGCTGTGGGGCAAACATCTTTAGACTCAGCCAAAGGAGAGTTAATAGGCTCTGCTGACACCGGTAGTTCCTTTTCAGAAATGTCATTTTTTAAATGCAGCTCTTGCTGCGCTGCAGCATTAGCAGGTACAACATTGCTACACATAGCATTAGAAACTTGATTGTCACTGGGCACACTTTCAACATTGCTCATGGTGTTAGATGACACAAAAACAGATTCATCCCCTGCTTGGGGCTTGACATTATCAGGCACATTATCAGTTATGTTCTCATCACCAAACGCCAGCTGATCCCCCCGCACAGGAGACTCCATTACTTGGATGGCCCTGAGCATGCCTCCTGAGTCCTGGGAAGGCATGGGGCTGCTTACCTCTACCTGAGGGGGCAGGGGGTCAGAACTGGGGGTCTCCTCCTCCACCTCCATCTTTGTCATCCTCGCAAACCTTTTATCATTGTAAAACTTTTCCTTAAATGGCCCATCTCTTCCTTCCATGATGGACACAATGGTCTCCTGATGTTCCACCCGGACCTTGGCCAGTTGGATCTCCGGATCCATGGACCCTCGTTTCTGGCTGTGCAAGCCCTCACGCTGCCTTCTCAGGCGCTTCAGCTCCGCTCTCAGTTTATAGAGCTTGTCTCTTTCTCTATTCAGGGCTTTAATCCCGGCCACCACTCGCTCCTGAATTGCCTCTGAGCCTTCATCCTTACCAGGGGCAGAAAGATCACAAGCCATGGTTTGTACAGAGGAAGGCATGTCACCTGATGGCCCAGGAGATGGCTGAGAGCTTCCAGCAGGAGAGGCCCTGCTGGCCTCCATGGCTTCCCCAGAAAGGGGCCAGGAGAGCTGGGATAGATTTCCTCACCAGTCCCCTCTCACACGGATCTGCAGCAGCTCCAGACAGACAGCCTCCTCCTGACACACCTGTGCTCCAATGATGGGTGGGGCACTATTCCTCCCACTGACACCAACAATGGGACACTATTGATCTTTTATTAAAAGAATCAAGCAACCAATTTTATACAAAAGTAAAAAACAAAACCATAGTACAAAACTTCAACAGAAATCCAAGGAATACACATCCATGTTCAGAATATATACAATATATACATAATCCGTTACCAAAACTATTTACATAAAGCAGCAGAGAGGGCCTAAGAGGCACAACCCATCACCTATGTACGCAGCCATTTATCAAAAATTAATCCAAAAAAAAAATAATCTAGGGTGATAAGAGACAGACAGCCACACCCGGGAAAGAGACTCCTGGCAGTCAGGGAGGCTTGAAACCCCTCCACGCCTTCAACCAAGCCCCCTGACTCCGCTTGTCTCTCTCAAGTACCCGAATCTTCTCCACCTCATGCAGAATGTCATACACCACCACCTGAACAGGAAGGATTTTACGCCGAATGCTGACCTGACACCGTGCGTTCCAAGTGAAATAACGGACTACTAGGCTAACTAGAAAAAGTGTATCTAAACAAAAAACCCCACCAGTATTGAATGCTCCATACACCCACTCAGCATAACCCAGCCCGGAGAGGAAAGGAACACCAAGGGCCCGCCCCACCTGTTTGTACACCTCTATGTTAAAAGGGCAATGAAGCAGAAAATGGTCCATAGTCTCCTCCTCACCTGCACATTCCTCCCGAGGACAGCTACGATCCACCCCACTGCGGAATTTCAAATTGCCCCTAACATAGAGCCTCCCATGGAAGCACATCCAGGCCAGATCCCTGAATTTAGGAGGTACTCTGTCCAAATTAATAAGTCTTAACCCTGCCCTCAAAACTGGGCCTGGGCAATCCCTTAAGGCCAGTGGGTCATGAAAGACTTCACTCAAGACTCGACTCATAAGGACTTTCCTCGGAACCGATCTGAGATCTTCAGCCGACAATCGCCACTGCCGTAATAACTTCAGGCACGGAGCGACATAGGCTGGTAGCTGACCACGATGACCCCTGAGATTCTTCACTTGGCCACCTTCTTCCCAAAGTCGCAGAAAAGGCCTAAACCAAGATCTAAAAATGCCTGCCCATCCAGGAGGTTCCACTGCAAGCATATTACCAATATTAAACTTGAGAAAAAGCAGTGAAAAGAAAAGAACTGGGTTGACCATACCTAAGCCACCCTCCCTCCTGGATAGATAGGTGACATTCCTCTTGATGGGGTTCAGTCTGTTCCCCCACAACATCTGGAAGAACACACTACTGACCCTAGCATAGAGAGACACTGGCAATATGCAGACAAAGCTGACATACAAAAAGATCGGAATCAGGTAAGTCTTAATCAGATCAACCCTTTCCCTCATAGATAACTTCCATTTCTTCCAGCTGACCACCTTAGTATTGGCAATTTCCAGTCTGCCTTCCCAGTTTTTGAGGCCATAATCGCCGGGTCCAAATTCAATGCCTAGAATCTTAATTCTTTCCTGGGGCACTGGAAAGGTGTCCGGGAGATCAAAACCCTCACCTTCCTTTCCCATCCAGAAGACTTCACTCTTTTCCTGATTGATCTTGGAGCCTGATGCTTCAGAATACCGTGATGTCAGAGAGACCACCTCCTCTGCTTCATCCGCCCCGGTGACAATCACTGACACATCGTCCGCATAGGCAACAACCCTCAAAGGCGGCTCACCCGGGAGACCCACTGGTACCCCACACAACATGCTGCTCTCTAGCCTCCTGATGAAAGGGTCGATTGCAAACACATAGAGCAGGGGACTCAGGGGACAACCCTGGCGCACCCCGGAGCCAACCTCAAAGGACTGCCCAACCCAACCATTAACAAGAGGAAAGCTTTCTGCCCCCTTATACAAGACTTTTAACCAATCGACAAAACCACCCGGCAGACCGTACTTACTAAGGAGCAACCACAGGTACTCATGGTTGACACGATCAAAAGCCTTTGCCTGATCCAATGTCAGCAAATACTTTCCCCAGCCTGCAGCCCTGCACCGCTCCAAGGCCTCCCGGACAGCTAAAACCGCTGTGAAGGTGCACCTACCCTGGACCGAACAGTGCTGATGGCGAGAAAGCAAAGACTCTGCTACTGACGATAGGCGCCAGAAAAATATCTTTGCCAGTATCTTTCTATCGACATTAAGAAGGCTGATGGGGCGCCAATTCTCAATCATCGAAGGATCTTTACCCTTTGAAAGAAGAATCACAGCCGAGTGCCTCATGGAAGGGGGAAGTACCCCCTCAGCAAGGCAACTGTTAAAAACCTCTACCAAATGTGGGGCCAGAATAGACTTAAAGGCTTTGTAAAACTCAGCCGTCAAGCCATCCGGTCCAGGTGACTTTTTGATGGCAAGTTGTTCAATTGCCCTCATCACCTCTTCAACTGTGATCTCCTCTGTCAAATTCATCAATGGGACATCTTCATCATTTAGACCTGGAGTAGAGTCCAAAAAGCCTTCCATCTTGTCACGGTCAAGCTCTTTCCTCCCAAGAAGGTCAGCATAAAAGGACCTCACGACCTCCAGAATCCCTGACCTGGACTTTGTCAAGGAACCTGTACTGTCTTTAAGGCCAACGACCGTTTTAACAGCTACACCTTGTTTGCAGTTCTGGTAAGGGTCAGGCGAGTGGTACTTCCCATAGTCCCTCTCCAGAACCAAAGAGGCATGCCGGTCATATTGACACTTCCTGAGAAGGAGTTTCACTTCGGAGATTTCCCCAGGATCTCCACCTCTCGAGACAAGAATATCCAGCTTCCTCCGTAAACGTTGGTAGGTCATGTATTTATTAAACTGCTTTCTATTGGCTAGGCCCCTGAAGAATCCAGCGATCCTCTTTTTGGTCAGCTCCCACCACTCAGCCTTGCTGCTACAAAAGTCCAGGATGGTCACCTGTGCCTGAAAGAATTCCTCAAAGGATTGTCTAACATGTTCTTCCTTGAGTAGAGTCGAATTCAATCTCCAGATGCCCTTACCCCTCTGAGGGGCGTCTGAAGCATTCAGGACCACAGATAGCATACAGTGATCAGAGAACTCTACTGCCTGCACCACTGGGGGTGAGAAAGCAGAGGTCTCCTTCAAAAAAAACCTATCTATTCTACTCTGACTATTACCTCGATGAAAGGTGAACCCAGTGTCATCCGGGAGGTGCTTAATGTGCACATCCACAAGACCAGCATCCCTAACCATACTATTTAAAAAAACGCTATCATATCCCAGCCTGTCCTTGAAGTCCTTCCTGTCCTTGGGCCTAGTTACTGTATTAAAGTCACCTCCAAAGACCACTTGCCGGGATGTAAAAAGAAATGGCTTGATTCTTGTAAAAAGGCATTTCCTGTCCCACTTTGTGTGCGGCCCATAGACATTAATTAGGCACAGGTCCTGCCCTCCCACAAGGACGTCTAAGACCATACATCTCCCAATCTCCACCTCAATAACCCGCCGGATAGTTACCATGCCGGTTTTAAACAACACCGCCACACCGCCGTAAGGCTCGGCCGCAAGAGACCAGTAAGATGGACCATACCTCCACTCTCTCTTGGCCATATGAATATCTGCCAAGGAGGTGAGCCTAGTCTCCTGCAAAAATAAAATTTCAGCATCTAATTGGCTGAACAAAAAGAAGGCCATAGAACGAGCTCTTACTGACTTAATGCTGGCGACATTTATTGTCACCACTTTTAACGGAGGGGGAACCGCCATTTGGGTTATTGGGTGGATTGCTTCTTAGCTCCCCTCTGCTGCTCATCACCAGAAGCCTCTCTCTTTCTTGAGGCCGCCTCAAACTCCATTTCGGAATCAGAACTTCGCTCCGAAGAAGCTCCAGATGAGGAAATCTCCCACTTAGAGGACCTATAACGGTTGGAGACAGGCACTGGAGCCTGTTCCGTCCTAACCACCTGCTTCTTCCGCTTCCCAACCTTCCTTCTCTCCTCCAGGTACTGCAGGTCAGCTTCAGAGATGCCCTTATCTCCTGTTTTTTTCTTTGAAGTCTTTACAGAAGACTCCTTTAGAGAGGCAGAAGCGACCTTTTTAATACCCACTAACACTCCTGGTGGGGGGGTTGCTCCCTTTGAATCTGTCTTAGGAGGGGTAGACTCCTGGGGGGTAACTGACTCGGGGGGCACAGATTTGGAAGGTTCTGACACATGAGGAGAGGGTACAGTAGGCTGGGGGGACACAGAGACAGATACAGAAGGAATACTTACAGACACAGGAGGGGTGGCCACAGGAACTGGGGAGGGACCCTGAGCAGGACCAGGGGAGTCAGTCACCGCAGAGGAGGATGGTACACCAGGGGCATCACCCTCCATCCCGTCCAGCCTTGACATGTCATCAATTACCTCCTTCTCCATATTGTGCCAGGCTTCAGGACATCTGCTGTAGGGGTGGCCAAGGCGCAGGCACAGGTTGCACCTGATCATCTCGGTGCAGTCCTTGGCCATATGACCCTGACCCCGACACACTGAACATATCAAGGCTGAACAGGAAGAGCCCAAATGCCCCTTTTCTCCACAGCGGTGACACAGCTTCGGCTGACCAGGGTAGAAAATAGTCATCCTATCCCTCCCTATAAAAGCTGAGGAGGGCAGGTGACGGACAACATTCCCATCCCTGGCCAACCTGACTGTTACTGACCAACCCCCAGTCCAGATGTTACGCTCATCAAGGATTTTGCTGGGCTTAGTCAAAACCTCACCATAGTTCCTTAACCAGACCTCTAGGTCCCGGGCAGGAACACTCTCATTGGTGAGTATGATGGTGATCTTTTTCACCGTTGACCTTTGCGAAACCGCAACTGGGGCCAGACCTTCCCATTCAGGTCTTGACCTGCACCGAGCCTCATATCGCTCCCAGAACAGGTCAAGACCCTCTGGCCTGGTGAAACTAATGGTATAATCCCGTGTCCCAGCAACATGTATTAGAGCATACAGGTCATTTGCCCCAAAACCCATCTCCAAAATCAAATCCACCACTGCACGCCGTGCTGGAGGGATCGCACCACCTTCCCATTTGAGAATTACCACATTTCTTCTCGGACCCCCAGCAGAAGCCAGAGACCCAAGACCAGATCCCGGGGTGCCCAAAGTGGTAGGCTGCAGGGGGAAACCCCGCTTGGGGGCGGAGCCACCAGGAGCAGAGCGTACCACCTGAGCAAATGTGGGTTTATCAGGGCCAAGGCCCCACACTGAAGTCACAGTAGTCTGTTCATTACTATTATTTGCTTGGACTGAGCTGGGACGATTGTCCATCACACTTGTACAATTGCTGTCAGACACACACACGTTCAATTTCCCATCAGGAATAGTCACAGTTGCTGCAATACCAGCTGTCTCCTGATGCTGCACTGTAGAGTCTCCAGCAGCTGTGGGGCAAACATCTTTAGACTCAGCCAAAGGAGAGTTAATAGGCTCTGCTGACACCGGTAGTTCCTTTTCAGAAATGTCATTTTTTAAATGCAGCTCTTGCTGCGCTGCAGCATTAGCAGGTACAACATTGCTACACATAGCATTAGAAACTTGATTGTCACTGGGCACACTTTCAACATTGTTCATGGTGTTAGATGACACAAAAACAGATTCATCCCCTGCTTGGGGCTTGACATTATCAGGCACATTATCAGTTATGTTCTCATCACCAAACGCCAGCTGATCCCCCCGCACAGGAGACTCCATTACCTGGATGGCCCTGAGCATGCCTCCTGAGTCCTGGGAAGGCATGGGGCTGCTTACCTCTACCTGAGGGGGCAGGGGGTCAGAACTGGGGGTCTCCTCCTCCACCTCCATCTTTGTCATCCTCGCAAACCTTTTATCATTGTAAAACTTTTCCTTAAATGGCCCATCTCTTCCTTCCATGATGGACACAATGGTCTCCTGATGTTCCACCCGGACCTTGGCCAGTTGGATCTCCGGATCCATGGACCCTCGTTTCTGGCTGTGCAAGCCCTCACGCTGCCTTCTCAGGCGCTTCAGCTCCGCTCTCAGTTTATAGAGCTTGTCTCTTTCTCTATTCAGGGCTTTAATCCCGGCCACCACTCGCTCCTGAATTGCCTCTGAGCCTTCATCCTTACCAGGGGCAGAAAGATCACAAGCCATGGTTTGTACAGAGGAAGGCATGTCACCTGATGGCCCAGGAGATGGCTGAGAGCTTCCAGCAGGAGAGGCCCTGCTGGCCTCCATGGCTTCCCCAGAAAGGGGCCAGGAGAGCTGGGATAGATTTCCTCACCAGTCCCCTCTCACACGGATCTGCAGCAGCTCCAGACAGACAGCCTCCTCCTGACACACCTGTGCTCCAATGATGGGTGGGGCACTATTCCTCCCACTGACACCAACAATGGGACACTATTTCTCCCACTGACACCAATGAACGGGCACTATTCCTCCCACTGACACCAACAATGGGACACTATTCCTCCCACTGACACCAATGAGGGGGCACTATTCCTCCCACTGACACCAATGAGGGGGCACTATTCTTTCACCTGATACCAACAATGGGGCACAATTCCTATCACTAATACCTTTGTTTACTCCCATTGACCCCAGGGCACTTTCTAGTCACAATAGTCAGTTTAGATCATGGCAAATTATGATTATTGTCACCAGGTGGAAAGGACTTAGGTCAACTTAAAGGTCACAAATAATCTTCCTATTCCTATAAACAAATTAATATGGATGGACTGTGGAAAACAGAGCCAAGAGTAAAGCTGTCTTTTATTGTACAATTGGCCCATTCACCTTATTTACACTCTCAAATACTGAAAACTTTAAGTCATGAAGGCCGTCCTGAAATCCTGTACAGGCTTCTGTTTTAAAGCTGAACTCCAGACAAACAGGGAAACACATAGGTAAAATAATTATATGGAAGTGTTTTTTACCTGCCAAAGGATTTGGATCCCTGTCCATCCAGTCCTGAGATTTTCACAGGCCTGACTTAAAAACAAAATGTTTCCTTCCCCCATTGACTCCAATGCAATTTGCCCAAACGGGTGAAATCTCCTAATTTTCACCAAAAACCACTAAGCGGTCACCTGTCATCATTGATATTACGCTGGCCATACACTAGTAGAATTTTGTTCGAAATTTTTCATTTTAAGAACATTCATTTGATTTTATAATGGTCAGTGGTGTCCAAGCGGCATTCGTTTTCAAGCGATGACAAAGAATTTCGAAGGAGCAGAATGGGAAACATTTCTCAAACAAACTAATTTCTAACAGTGAATCTGGTTTTTGTTCAAGAAATAAAATTAATTCCAAAATCGAATGTTAAAAGCAAAATAGATTTTGAATTACTCATAAATGACATTCGTCAAGTCAATGAATGTGCAAAGAATTTTAACAAGAATGATAGGGCACTATCCCTTCCATTAATACCAATGAGGGGGCACTATTCCTCCAACCAATACCAATTATGGGGCACTATTCCTCCAATTAACGCCAATGTTGGGACACTATTCCTTCATCCAGTACCAATGATGAGGCACTATTCCTCCAACTAATACCAATGATGGGGCACTATTCCTCCAACTAACACCAGTGATGGGGCACTATTCCTCCAACTTATACCAATGATGGGACACTATTCCTCCAACTAACACCAGTAATGGGGCAGTATTCCTCCAACTTATACCAATGATGGGACACTATTCCTTCATCCAGTACCAATGATGAGGCACTATTCCTCCAACTAATACCAATGATGGGGCACTATTCCTCCAACTAACACCAGTGATGGGGCACTATTCCTCCAACTTATACCAATGATGGGACACTATTCCTCCAACTAACACCAGTGATGGGGCAGTATTCCCTCAATTAATACCAATAATGGAGCACTAATCCTCCAACTAATACAATTGATGGGGTACTATTCCGCCAACTAATACCAATGATGGGACACTATTCCTCCAACGAATACCAATGATGGGACACTATTCCTCTAACACTGGTGATGGGGAAGTATTCCTCTACTTATTGTCAATGATGGGGCACTATGCCTTCAATTAATACCACTGATGGAGCACTAATCCTTCAACTAATACCAATGATTGAGCATTATTCCCCCAACTAATACTAATGATGGGGCGCTATTCCTTCAATTAATACCAATGGTGGGGCAGTATTCCCTCAATAACACCAATGATGGGGCACTAATCCTCCAACTAATACCAAAATTGGGCCACTATTTCTCCAATTAATACCAATAATGGAGCACTATTCCTCCAACTAAAACAAATAATGGGGAACTATTGGTCCAACTAATACCAATAATGGGGTTTTATTGGTCCAACTAATACCATTAATGGGGTTTTATTGGTCCAACTAATACCAATAATGCGGTTTTATTGGTCCAACGAATACCAATAATAGGGAACAATTGGTCCAACCAATACCAATAATGGGGAACAATTGGTCCAACCAATACCAATTATGGGGAACAATTCGTCCAACTAATACCAATAATGAAACACTATTCCTCCAACTGATCCCAATGACTGGGAATTGTTGGTCCAACTAATACCAATGATGGGGCATTATTCCTCATTCTATTGACAATAGGCACTATGTCTGAGATTTATTCCCACTGATCACCAAGTTTGAGGCGTTATTTACCTCCACTGATGCTGTAACATTTTCTATTCCCATTGGCCACAATCTGCCCCCCCCTTTCCCTAAAGTCTGAAGTACAGTAAAGTGGCCCTTTGTATAGAAAGTTTGGAGACCCCTGGCTTATGTCATCATATTACTGAATTTATTTCATGCAACTTTTAAAGGGAAAATTCACATAAAGACATACTTCCCACACTGCAAATTATAGCCACAGTAAAATCCTTATGCTTGCTCTTCTTTACACCAGCTGTTTGAACTTCTATAAGAAATTTCCTTTTAGTGATGGCTTCCACAAGTCCTAGCGAAATTGAAGCACTGTGTCAGACTGCATGCTGTTCACTAGAGGGCGCTGCATTCTCGCCTAACTCCATGAGCCAGACACCTCTGCTCTTACACCAGAGTTCTCACCATAAAAATGTTCAGTATGCTGATGAAACTATTTGACAAGTTCACATCCCAGATATTTACGTGACATGTTTGTTGCTGTGTGTGCCTGAAAATGTGGGTGTTGTCAAACCACTACAGTCTGCAGCAGCTGACGCTTCTATAAAATGATTTGATCTAAAAAAAAAAAAAAGAAAAGTAAAAATAGAGTGTAATAAAAACAGATGCAGTTCTATTTAAAGAGGTACTCAAAACAACTGATAAAAAGAAGTACCAATTAATTTTATAAGTCAGTCTCAACCTCAGCTGGATGATGTTTAGTTTGCTGAAGCACTGTGTGTCATTAACATCTGCACAGTTTTTGTCTTTGTTTTTTATTTATTATATACAATTTTTACCCGTCTGATCTCCTCCAGCTTCTTTCAGACACTTCCTGTCTACATGCATTTTCTCCAGCAGCAGCTGTACATGCTTGCTCTTGACCCGCTTCCTGATGGTGACAACAGTGGACTATGGCTGAACACTGGAGGAGGGAGGGGAGCACTCTGGCGCTTGAGCGCCCCCACCTCTGTGGCGCCTGGGTGAACTGCACCCCGCGCACCCGCCTAGGATCGGCCCTGCTGAACAATGCGTTTCAACATAACTGCTTGTCTTCTTTACCAGTGGGTGGGCGCATGTGACAAGGTGACAACTCCGGAGAGTCATTGGGAAGTAGTTGTCACCCCATGAGAAGAAGTGCCTGAACATGGACCATTACGGCAGGATCCCCAGGTGTAATTTTCATGAGAGCTGTAGATAAGCTGTTGAAGCCTTCTTCTTTCAGAAATTAGTGTTAATAATATTTTATAAATATTTATATAAATATAAAATAATAAAATTATTTTATTTTATGGTTAATGATTATTTTTATTAAAAGACGCTGTCACTCACTCCCTCGTTGTTATGGAGCTTCTAGGTATGAAGGAGCAAGTGGCCTCCTCCATAGAGAAGAGATGTACAGTGCCTTGAAAAGGTATTCATACCCCTTGAAATTTTCCACATTTTGTCATGTTACAACCAAAAATGTAAATGTATTTTATTGGGCTTTTATGTGATAGACCAACACAAAGTGGCACATAATTGTGAAGTGAAAGAAAAATGATAAATGGTTTTCAAAATGTTGTACAAATAAATATCTGAAAAGTGTGGCCTGCATTTGTATTCAGCCCCCTTTCCTCTGATACCCCTAACTAAAATCTAGTGGAACCATTTGCCTTCAGAACTCACCTAATTAGTAAATAGAGTCCACATGTGTGCAATTTAATCTCAGTATAAGTACAGCTGTTCTGTGAAGCCCTCAGAAGTTTGTTAGAGAACCTTAGTGAACAAAGAGCATCATGAAGGCCAAGGAACACACCAGAAAGGTCAGGGATAAAGTTTAGGAGAAGTTTAAAGCAGGGATAGGTTATAAAAAAATATCCCAAGCTTCGAACATCTAACAAAGCACTGTTCAATCCATCATCTGAAAATGGAAAGAATATGGCACAACTGCAAACCTACCAAGATATGGCCGTCCACCTAAACTGACAAGCCGGGCAAGGAGAGCATTAATCAGAGAAGCAGCCAAGAGGTCCATGGTAATTCTGGAGGAGCTGCAGAGATCCACAGCTCAGGTGGAAGAATCAGTCCACAGGACAACTATTAGTCGTGCTCTCCACAAATCTAACCTTTATGGAAGAGTGGCAAGAAGAAAGCCATTGTTGAAAGAAAGCCATAAGAAGTTCTGTTTGCAGTTTGTAAGAAGTCACGTGAGGGACACAGCAAACATGTAGAAGAAGGTGCTCTGGTCAGATGAGACCAAAATTGAACTTTTTGACCTATAAGCAAAACACTATGTGTGGCGGAAAACTAACCCTGCACATTACCCTGAACACACCATTCCCACCGTGAAGCATGGTGGTGGCAGGATCATTTTGTGGGCATGTTTGTTTTTCAGCAGGGACAAGAAAGATGGTCAGAGTTGATAGGAATGTAGCACCCTGTAATTTTGGGCAGAGAGCTCCTCACAAATTTACTTGCCAGGAGTAGTCATCTTGGTCGATTGATAGAGATCTATTGATTTCTCCCTAAGTTTGGCCTTGTTGCACTTTTCTCTTCTACCACTAGGTGGCCGGGTACTTGGTGGTACCAGATATGAGAAGGGCAACCCAAGGTCAGGTTATGAGTATATGGGGTATCTCAGCCAATGAGCAGGGGTTTTCTTGAATCCCTTGGCCTGCTGGGAGAACCTATATATTCGGGTGAGGTCAGGTGATCTGTGTGCTGTGCCACCTGGACGGCTGTCTGGGTGGTGTTGTACGCTCCTGGCTGCTAGGCCAGAGATTGGTCCTATCCTGGGGGCATCTGGCTGCTAGGCTGTGCGAGGGCCTATCCAGAAGTAAAAAGAGCAGAGCAGGGTTGGGATTGCGGCTTGCAGTCCAACCAGAAGTGACAGTTCTGCCGGCCGGAGAACCTGTCAGTGGTCGGAGGAAGAAGGGAAGCTGTTGCCACAAAGGGACCCAACAACTTTACCAGGGACCACAGTGAGTAACTGAAGCAAGTACCGGAACCACATTCTCACCGTACAGTGGAGAATCGGGAAACTTCAAGCGGTGATCAAGTCAGGGACCCAACCCGCGAAGGAGACGCTTGCAGAGCAGCCTTGTGAGTCAAGCCAGGGACCTCACCAGTTAGCTGGGGTGAAGCCTGAGAAGTATCTGGAGGGCCAAGCTAGGGACCCAGCAGGGAAGCGTGGGTAACGCTTGAGGGGATACCACCGCAAACCTTGGAGGAGTTCAAGGGAGTCAGTGAATCAGAGGGTCTAGTGAGAGACCGGGAGCTCAGTGTTGAAGAACTACAAGAGGCAGTTGTAGTGGAGCTGAAAGGACTGTTACGTTTGAGTTAGGAACTGTTAAAGACTGTTGCCATAGGAGGTATTTTTCAAAGAAGAATGGGCAAAAATGTCACTCTCTAGGTGTGCAAAGCTAGTAGAGACATCCCCAAAAAGACTTGCAGCTGTAATTGCAGTGAAAGGCGGTTCTACAAAGTATTGACTCAGGGGGGCTGAATACAAATGTACCCCACACTTTTCACATATTTATTTGTAAAAAATGTTGAAAACCATTTATCATTTTCCTTCCACTTCACAATTATGGGCCACCTTGTGTTGGTCTATCATATAAAATCCCAATAAAATACATTTACGTTTTTGGTTGTAATATGACAAAATTTGGAAAATTTCAAGGGGTATGAATACTTTTTAAAGGCCCTGTATTTAGAGCAGGGATCTCCAAACTTTCTAAACAAAGGGCCAGTTTATTGTCCTTCAGAATTTATGGGGGCTGGACTGCGGCCATTGGGAGTAGAAATTGTCCTGGTGTCAGTGGGAGTAAACAATGTATCTTTGGTATTAGTGGGAGGAATAGTACCCCATCATTGGTGTCAGAGGGTGAAATAGTGCCTTGCCATTGGTGTCAGTAGGAGGAATAGTGCCCCATCATTGGTATCAGTAGGAGGAATAGTACCCCATCATTTTTATCAGTAGGAGGAGTAGTATCCAATCATTGGTATCATTAGGAGGAGTAGTGTCCCATCGTTAGTATCAGTAGGAGGAGTAATGCCCCATCGTTGGTATCAGTAGGAGGAGTAATGCCCCATCGTTGGTATCATTAGGAGGAGTAGTTTCCCATCATTGGTATCAGTAGGAGGAGTAGTGCCCATCGTTGGTATCATTAGGAGACGTAGTGTCCCATCGTTGGTATCAGTAGGAGGAGTAATGCCCCATTGTTGGTATCATTAGGAGGAGTAGTGTCCCATCATTGGTATCAGTAGGAGGAGTAGTGCCCATCTTTGGTATCATTAGGAGGCGTAGTGTCCCATCATTGGTATCAGTAGGAGGAGTAGTGCCCATCGTTGGTATCATTAGGAGGCGTAGTGTCCCATCATTGGTATAAGTAGGAGGAGTAGTGCCCATCGTTGGTATCATTAGGAGGCGTAGTGCCCCATCATTGGTATCAGTAGGAGGAGTAGTGCCCCATTGTTGGTATCAATGGAAGGCATAAACCCTGGCTCCAATTTATGTACCCTAAACCACTGTTTTATGAATTCAAATATCTGGTAGGTACCCTTTCAGTTTAATATTTTTTGTACAAAATGTACTCTATTCAAATGCATGAATATTTTCCTAACAAAAATTTCTATAAACAAGATATAACACACAAATTATGTTTCATTGTTATGTGATGTAATTTTATTCATGGCAGTTTTAAGCATATCCATTTACAATTGATGTTTCTTTTATAGTATATAATACTTGATGCGACACTTCTCAAAAAACTCCTGAAGAAGCTCTTGTGAGCGAAACATGTAGAGTAAGAAGTGGTTGAACATGTCCTAAGAAATAATATGTGATTTTTGTAAATGTTTACTGCGATTTTAAGAATTGTTTAAATAAATAAATTTATATTTTTTCAATGTGTTTGCTTTCCTTGGTACCCTAAAAAGTCCTGCCTGCTCCCTTCTCTCTTTTTTCAATGGAAGGCATAGTTTCCTATCGTGTTAGTGGCAGGAATTAAACAAACATTTTTGAAAATTCTCTGCACATTCAATGACTTAACGAATGTCATTCATGAGTAATTCAAAACTTCTTTTGCTTCTATTTTTTTGGATTGCATATACATTTTTCTGTTCATTCTTGTAGCACTGCTTTAAAATAATTCTATATGATAGAAATGTCTTTTTAAAATACAAATAAATAATAATAATAATAATAAAATACAGAGACTAATTGCAGAATAACATTTTCACTTGGCAAGTTGTAAGTTGTAAGCTTAGTTGTTAGATGGAAAAAAACAAATGTGGGTTACTATAATGTTAATGAAGTCTTGGCTGTTTCCCCATATCTAAAATAACTCATTCATGTAATCATGTCCCCACCGTCCCCAGACCTACTGAGTTTTGCACGGACCATAACAAAGCAACCCATGGCTGGTGGACCGCGGCTGCCATTTCTGTACTCTGCACCAGCTTGGCCATTGTAAATGCAGATCAGAAGGATTCATTTGTCTGAGATCAGGAAGGTGGCGGGGAAAGGAAGGGGAGGACTTTGGAATGTTCGCCTTGGGCATACCTAACAACTTTTTGAGATGGGCATGAGGGACACCTATCAGCAAAAGTATGCAGGCATAAGCAGTGGCGTAGCATGGGTTGTTAGCGCCCGGGGCAAGGCAAGTAATTTGCACCCCCTAACCTGTGGACCTTTAGCACTCCCTGAGTCCCTTCCCTTCCTACAATAGTACTGACCAACCTGATTCCTACACTGACCACTGCACTGAACTACCTGATTCCTACACTAACCACTATACTACACTCTACACTGTCCACTACACACTAAACTGCCCACTACACTATATACTACACACTAAACTGCCCACTACACTACACACTAAACTGCCCACTACACACTACACTACATACTACACACTAAACTGCATACTACGCAACACTACACACTAAACTGCCAACTACACTACATACTACACACTAAACTGCCCACTACACACTAAACAGCCCACTACACACTAAACTGCCCACTACACTACATACTACACACTAAACTGCCCACTACACTACACACTAAACTGCCCACTACACACTAAACTGCCCACTACGCTACACTACACACTAAACTGCCCACTACACACTAAACTGCCCACTACACTACACACTAAACTGCCCACTACACTTCATACTACACACTAAACTGCCCAACTGCCCACTACACTACACACTAAACTGCCCACTACACTACATACTACACACTAAATTGCCCACTACACTACACACTAAACTGCCCACTACACACTAAACTGCCCACTACACTACATACTACACACTAAACTGCCCACTACATACTAAACTGCCCACTACACTACATACTACACACTAACCTGCCCAATACACACTAAACTGCCCACTACACTACACACTAAACTGCCCACTACACTATATACTACACACTAAACTGTCCACTACATACTAAACTGCCCACTTCACTACACACTAAACTGCCCACTACACTACATACTACACATTAAACTGACCACTACACTACACACTAAACTGCCCACTACACACTAAACTGCCCACTACACTACACTACACACTAATCTGCCCACTACACTACACACTAAACTGCCCACTGCACTACACTAACTAAACTGCCCACTACACACTAAACTGCCCACTACACTACACAATACACACTAAACTGCCCTCTACACTGCCCACTACACTACACACTAAACTGACTTACTGGCTGCTCCCTCTCCCCAGACCATGTCTACTCCCCCCAGGCCAGCAACACAACTCTTGAGAGAGTCTCTCACTCACCTGCTTTTCTTCCATCTGCTCTGCCTCTGCAGTCTGTCACACTGCCAGACTGCCTGCCACAACAGGGAAACGATCTGGGATCCGGTCCGAGCTCCGGAGGAGAAGAGGAGGGGGACAGCAGCGGCTCACAGCTAAGCAGAGGCCAGCCCCGCTCACCAGCGATCGAGGACAGCCTCTGCACATGACCTCATTCACCCAATCACAGGGCGCCAGGGGCCATCCTGCGACGGAACATGGCGGAGTGTGGAGACATAGGAAATCATAATTAGGAGGACGGAGCCAGGGGGACACACACTGGCGTGGGATTTCACCCCCCCCCAAATGTTGCGCCCAGGGCCATGGCCCCCTCGCACCCCCCACGCTACGCCACTGGGCATAGGACACACCCCTTGCCACACCCCATTAAAGGAGAATTGTACAAAAAAACAAGATAGGTTAAAACCGCAAGTGCTTTTTTACCACTACTGTTCCTTTAGGCCGCCTCTGCAGAGGCACTTTGCCGGCGGTATAGGAGTGGTGAAGGAGCAGTATACACTCCGCTCCTTCACCGTTCCGAAGAGGCTGCTAGCAGGACTTTTTTTCCCGTCCTGCCAGCCCCTCGGGGCTTTCACACTGGAATCAAAGCAGCAGCGCTTTCGGGTGGGTTTGCAGGCGCTATTATTAGTGCAATAGCGCCTGCAAACCGCCCCAGTGTGAAAGGGCCCTTATATTGGCTTTTGGAATTTACAAATGCAGCAATTTAGAAATCAGATATAAGGTTTAGCTCTGGAAAACACTTTAATAGATAAAAAGTGCATTTTAAATCCAACTATATAGATCAGACCAAAATGAGGGACGATTGAGGAGGAATGAGGGACAGAAGGACATTGCTCCAAATCAGGGACAGTTGGGAGCTATGGCCTATGGCCTTGGGTACCAGAGGACCATACCCCATCACTTCTTAAAACAGTAGAAGTTAAAGTGACATTAGACCCCCAATCTTTAAGCTTTTTTTAGCAGCTGATTTAATCACTTACCGAGTATGCGGTTTGTTTTTTTATCTTTTTAATCCTTATCTACGTTCTAACTTAGGATGGTGCTATGATTGCAGCCTCAGGTTTCCTGTTTCTCGGGTAGCTACTTTCTTGCAGCGTCCTATGGAGCCCCTCTTGTATGCAGGGACTAGAATTGTGTCCTCCTACACTGCATGCATCAATAGAAACAGAAAGTCCTGAAACCTAGGAGGGCAAGTCACTTCCCTGCTCCTTCCTCCCCCTCCTTTCTTCTGCTAGCTTAACAGACTGACTGTAGCTTGTACTGTCCACTCTTAACTGTTTCCCGTGAAGGCTGGAAGTTCAGGGAAGCCGCACTGAGAAAGCGGGAGCAATAAAAGTTATAAACTGGAAGTGCTGGGGTAACTATTTTAAAGAATACTGTAGAACACTGGGGAATGTTTGGTTTATTTTGCTCAATGCATTAAGCTAAAATGCATACATCATGGTGGTATCATACCTCCCAACATTTTGAGATGGGAATGAGGGACACCTACTAGCAAATGTATGTAGGCATAGGACACGCCCCCTGCCACACCCCCTTAAAGGAGAATTAACCAAAAAAAAATGAATTAAATCCACAAGGGACTTTTTTTTACCACTACTATTCCTTTATTTTGGCTTTTAAAAATTATAAATGCTATAATTTTTTAACTTGGATGAAAGGTTTAGAACTGAGAAACACTTTTTGAAAGATAAAAAGTGCATTTTATATACATCTATATAGATCAGACTAAAATGAGGGACAAATGAGGGGGAAAGAGGGACAGAGGGACATTACTCCAAATCAGGGACAGTCCCTCGAAATCAGGGACAGTTGGTAGCTATGTGGTAGTATCACTAGGAATGATTTAAGCAGGAAATAAAAAAAAAAAGTAAAGCTTTCTGGCATTCCAACAACACGTGCAGCAACATATTTTTTTACTTGTTTGGGTATAGATACACTTTAATCACAGGAAGAATATCTTCATGGGTCATACAGTTTCCTACTTGTTGGGTGAGTAGAAGGAAGTAATTGATGTAAGCTAAAGACTTCCCTTTAAGGGTAAGCGACTATGCAAATTTTGTTGGAACCATTAGTCACCAACCTTCATCCTTGAAAAGAAAGGACAGGGATAGGGTTCACTGAGTTGATGGGCATTTTTTTACTTTTCAATATTTTAATTGAAAATATTAAGTACATAAAATAAAAATATTAGCGACAGCAAATCGGAGTCTCAGATTATCACCAGCATAATATAGGAACATATCGAGTGGGGACCAGATACCAGCACAAAAGAGTTTTGTAATTAGATTCTTTTAAAGAGGAAGTAAACTCTCCCACTCTGATGCTGCTTTTCATTTAGTCCATTATAATAAGTAATTATCAAACTATAGCCACTGTAATCCAGCCCAAATCGCATATTACTTACTGTTTAAAGAAATTTTAAAAAACTTGTTTCCAGGGGTTAGGCAGCGCCATCTTAAGTATTGTTTTCTGAGTCCACAGTAGAGTGTATTTCCGCCCTTACATTGAGCACTTCCTGTACTGTTAACCAAGCCTCCTTCTCAATCCAACGTTTCTATGGCAACCCTGTTTTACTGCTCATAGTTGACTTGTTTTATTTCATAGTATTTACTTGTGCCAATTATCTAGTGTTTGCCTGTGTCAGTCTTATCAGCTTCAGCTGATAAGGCTGCAGTAATCCTGTCCGATGCCCAAGTTTACACTGCATGTGATGTCACATGGTCACATGGGGTGTAGTATGAAGCTCTGAGTGATTATGCAGTCTCGTGGGATTTCAGAGTTGTGAGTAGAAAGATCTGATAATAGACAGATAAGTACACAGAGTGTGCTGTAAATCAGGGGAGATCTGGGCATGCTCAGTGAAGTCATTCTAAAGAACAAAAAGGATTAAAACAATACTAAGCAAGTAAGGAGATATCTACAAGCAGTGTTCATTAGGGTTTTTTATGCTGATTTACATGGGACAAAGTTGTCAGGGAGAGTCAAGCACTTTTCTGCAGCAAAAAATTTCCTTTTCCGAACTGACTTTGGGGCCCCGTATCTCAGGGCCACTTGGTGCTAGGAACCCCAAATTTGGTGTGCAAACCCAGGTGGAACTGGTACCATAACATATCCAAAGCTGGGGTTCCTAGCACCAAGTGGCCCCGAGATACGGGGCCCCAAAACCGGTTCAGAAAATGTCATTCTATGCTGCAGAAAAGTGCTTGACATTTTCTGAACCGATGTTTGGGGCCTTTTATCTCGGGGCCACTTGGTGCTAGAAACCCCAGCTTTTGATATTTTATAGTGCTAGTTCGACTGGGTTTGCACACCAAATTTGGGTTTCCTAGCACTAAGTAGCCCCGACATACGGGGCCCCAAAGTCGGTCAACTGTGTCCATCTGCAGCAATGTCATTTCGGGACCCTTTGGGTTCAGAGACCCCAAATTTTGGCTGCAGCTAGGGGGCATCTAGGAACCCTTAACTACCGAGTTTGAAGTTCGGGGGACCTATGGCTGCAAATGGGCACAGTGAGGCATGCAAATGGGCACAGTGAGGCTGCAAATGGGCATTGTTGACCCTCTTTTCCACCTACAGTAGCTGTGCATTTCTCACCCTAGGCTTATATTCGGGTCAATACGTTTTTCCCATTTTTTTTTTTATGGTAAATTAGGGCCTCGACTTATACTCGTATCGACTTATACTCGAGTATATACGGTATGTCCTTTTCTTCCCACAAATAGAGCTTTCTTACGGTGGTATTTGATCACCTCTGCGTTTTTAATTTTTTGCTATAAACGAAAAAACGACCAACAATTTTGAAAATAAAACATTTTTTTATTTTTTGCTATAAAACAATTCCAATAAAAAAATGTAAAAAATCGAAATTCTTACTAGAGGAAGGCATAGATCCTTCCTCTGGTAAGGAGGGCCCGTGCCTTCTTTACTGACAGAACAGTGATCTGCCTTGTTTAGATAGATCGCCGTTATGCCAGTGTACCGAACAATCAGCGGGCTGCGGCTGACATTGGGTTCGCAAGGACAGCTAATCAGCAGCCGCTGTGTAGAATCACGCCACGATACCCAGAAATGCAGGATCACGTATATATATATATATATATATATATATATATATATATATATATACGTGATCCTGCGCGGCCACCCTGTAGCAGTAAATATGCTATAGGGCAATTAGCAACTGGTTAATGTTTCTCTATAAGAGCCATCTTAATTGATAATACACAAGTCGCTCCGATTTTAGAAAAGGTTCCTGCAATTCTTTGGTCTGACTTGGGTGCGATTTCAGCCCTTATACAGCAGTGGCGGCTGGTGGTATATTTTTTTTAGGGGGGGGTGGCAATCCAAAAACAATTTTTTTTTATAGATAGTAAAAACATATAGAACACACTAAAAACAAGTTGCTGGAAGAGTGGAGGAGTCCTTGTGATGTAAATGTTCAGTGTCTTCAGCTAGCTCAACAAGGGTCAGCGGCAGCCGGTCCATTTTTGGTGCAGGAGTGCCGCCCCCCTAATCTCCATGTGCTGGCCCCTAATCTCCATGCGGGGCGCCGGACGCATAGATTTCTACAAGTTTTCTTTTTCTTTGAAGCACATGATTAGAGGCTCTAATTGGCGTCAAAAAGGTTGGGATTGGGGCACAGAGCACTGCGCCCCGAGCCCACCCACTTGTGACATTAGCGAATCAATATTCGTTATTATCTTCTGGCTTCTCCTCCTTGCCAATCAGGACAGGAAGCGGGTCTTAAAACCAGATTGGCCGGGAAGAAAAGCATTGGAAGCCGCGACCTGGATGGGGTAAGTGCAGACCTGGCGGGGGGGTTTGTTTGCCGCCCCCCAAAAAATGGAGCACCAGCCGTCACTGACAAGGGCCCAGAAGGATTGCTGTGCAATGGCGACCAGCAACAGAAAATATCATGTGCAAAGTGTTTCCTTTTTGAGGCTTTAATGTAATGAGATAGGATAAAGGTGTCTGCATGTAGTGTCTCTTGTAGGCTGTACACAGGGTGGGCTTCTGCCCGCTCACCAATCCTGATGATACCAAGGCTCAAGGGAATAAGATGTCCCAGAACAGGCTCTTGAAGAATCTGCAACCAGTGAAGGGTGCCTGGCCGTGCACCTAGCCACGCTGGGATTCAGCTGTAACTGTACCGGTGACAATGAGAGTGACCTCCGACAATCACTCAGCCGACAGGGAGCTGTCAATGGTGGATCTGCTCCCTCACTCGCCAGAGACTCTCCGTATCGTCTAGGCCGCTGCTCCTGCTTGCATCCCCCGGAGTGGCCGGGTCCCTGCTCTCAGCTGAAGGCCAAAAGACTCCTCCCTGGACCAGACTTTTTATGTCCTTACCCAGCATTCCTCTCTCTCTCCCAGCTGGCTGGAACTTGTAGTCTGCAGCAGTCTGGCTCCAATTTAGAACTTGGTATCTCAGACCACATATCCCATGATCCCTTGCTCTCAGTTGTGGTCTCTGCTTGCTCTGCATTCAGGAGATGATGACACAGGGGTTGCTTTACTAAAGGCAAATAGGCTGTGCACTTTGCAAAGTGCAGATGCACTTTGCAAAGTGCAGATGCACTCTGCAAGGGCAGTTGCTCCAGAGCTTAGTAAATGAAGTAAAGCTTCACTTTGCAAAGAATACCCAACCATATGCAAGGAAAATAAACAAAAAAAAAGGCATTCTTACTTGCACATGATTGGATGATGGGAGTCAGCAGAGCATCTGCCCATTTACTAAGCTCTGGAGCAATTACACTTCCAGAGTGCAACTATTTACCTTTAGTAAATATCTATTACCTATTAGGGCTCTTTCACACAGGGCAGATCAGTGATGATCCACCCCGTGAACACCCGCTTGCTCAGCGGGGATCGTTCCGCCGATCCCCGCTGAGCAGGAAGATGACAGGTCCGTCGCTGCACACTGTGCAGCGATGGACCTGTCAGAGCGCCGCTCTCCCCTATAGGGGGATCGGATGATGACGGACCGTAGTGTCTGTCGTCACCCGATCCGATCCGAAAATGGATGGAAAAGTAGGTTTATTCCTCCGTTAAACTTTTCGGATCGGAGCGGGTCGGATGTCAGCGGACATGTCACCCCTGACATCCGACGCTCCATAGGGATACATGTATGTCCGTTTTTCATCCGAAAACGGAAGGATGAAAAACGGACATACGGATCCCTCGTGTGAAAGAGGCCTTCATCTATTTACCTTTAGTAAATCATCCCCATAGTGTCCAGGCTGAACACTGGAGGGAAACACGCTCACTGCATCTGGTGTTACAGAATGGCCCACAACGACAGAGACAAAGTTGGCCAGCACCTGGCTACAAATAAACAGAAGGAAAAGCACAATTCAGCTTTGGGGATGGGGGGATGTTCAAATGGAATTAAAGTGGTTGTCAAAGGAGTTGTAAAGGCAGAAAGTTTTTTTTATCTTAATGCATTCTATGCATTAAGATAAAAAACCTTCTGTGTGTAGCAACCCCCCCAGCACCCCCCTAATTACCTACCTGAGCTCCTTTTCTCTCCAACAATGTCCACGATCCCCTCAGCCATCCAGAACACTCCTCCTGATTGGCTGAAACAGAGCAGCCGCACCATTTGCTGCCGCGGCTGTCAATCAAAGTCAGTCAGCCAATCAGGGGAGAGAGGTGGATACACGGAGCTCTGACTCGGCTTGGGTGCCCCCTGTAGCAAGCTGTTGGCTGAGGGGCACTCAAAAGAGGGAGGGGCTAGGAGCAGCGAGGAGGGACCCGAGAAAAGGCGGATCGGGGCTGATCTGTGCAAAACCAACTGCACAGAGGAGGTAAGTATAACATGTTTTTTTTTTTTTTTAAAGAGCCTTTACAATCACTTTAACCCACTATAATATGATCATGCCATCCTCTCTGTTATATAATGCTATGTGCCCCTGTGTCTGTGCTGTATAAAAAATGCCCATTATACCGTATATCAGAGCGGCTCCCGGCCCTCACATGACTCCTCGGTTCTCTCCTCTCCTGGGCTGACAGCTATACTGGGGGGGGGGGGGGGGGGGCTGAGCACTGCCGCTGATGTCAGCCGGGGAGGAGAGAAAAGAGAGATCTGAGGAGTCACGTGAGCAACAGGAGACGCTCTGATATAAGGTATGATGGGCCTTTTTTTTATATAGCACAGGCACAGCAGCCCATAGCGTTATATAACAGAGAGGATGGCATGATCGTAGTATAGATTTGATTGCACCAGGAGTAAAGGATCATGGAGTGGACAGAGCTGACAGGCAGGGGAGGGGGAGAGGAGGACAGAGGAGAGCTGTGGATGACAGAAAAACTTTAAAAAAAAAAAACGTTTTTAAACTAGCCTTGCTGGAGGTGAATGTTTTTTGCATGTGTGCGCTGTAATATTTTTCTTCTTCTGTGGATGACAGAGGCACATAAACTGACCACAGTGTTTAGGGCTCAGCAGCCATGATACACCGTGGTCAGTTTACAGGGGGGAGGTGAGAACCAGGCATAATCAGCCAGGTATTTCAGGTGATACAAGGGGTCAAATGACACAGCACAAGCATTGTGCTGCATAACATGCTGGGAACAGGATCAATTTTTTTTTTTTTCCAACATAAATCACTAGGGAACTATGAAGACTCAACTAGGACTTTAAAGTGGGCCTAGCATCAGATATACTTTTCCATGTAAAGTGTATGCATCCTAATTAGAGGTCGACCGATATGGGTTTTTCTGTGGCCGATGCCGATATTTAGAAATCGGGGGGGCTGATGGCCGATATATGTTGCCGATTTTTGCGGCCGATATTTTAGGCCGATTTTTTTCTTTTTCCTTCATCTCAGAAAGTCTAGGGTGGAGAGGTGGGGAGGAGGTTATTGTTTAGGGTAGAAAGGTGGGGTGCAGCCTATCAGTGCCAACCAGTGCAGCCTATCAGTGTCCATCAGTGCCACCTCATTAGTGCCCACCAATTCAGCCTGTCAGTGTCCATCAGTGCAGCCCATCAGTGCCACTTCATTAGTGCCCACCAGTGCAGCCTATCAGTCTCCATTAGTGCGCACCAGTGCAGCCCATCAGTGCAGTCCACCAGTGCCACCTCATTAGTGCTCACCAGTGCAGCCTATCAGTGTCCATCAGTGCCACCTCATTGGTGTCCATCAGTGCCCACCAGTGCAGCCCAGTGTCAACCAGTGTATCTAATGAGTGCCCATCAGTGCCACCTTATCAGTGCCCTTCAGTGCATCCCATCATTGCCCACCAGTGCCAACCAGTGCATCCCATCAGTGCCCACCAGTGCAGCCCATCGGTGCCAACCAGTGCATCCCATCAGTGAAGCCCATCAGTGCCCACCAGTGCAGCCCATCAGTGCCCACCAGTGCAGCTCAGTGTCTATCAGTGCAAACCAGTGCATACCATCAGTGCATCCTAGTGCCAACCAGTGCATCTCATCAGTGCCCATCAGTCCCATCTCATCAGTGCCCACCCGTGCATTACATCAGTGCCCCCCAGTGCATCACATCAGTGACCCCCAGTGCATCACATCAGTGCCAACCCGTGCATCACAGTGCCCACCAGTGCATCACATCAGTGCCCACTGCCCACCAGTGCATCACATCAGTGCCCACCAGTGCCAACCAGTACATCACATCAGTACCCACTAGTGCCAACCAGTGCATCACATCAGTGCAGCCCATCAGTCCCACCTTTATCAGTGCCCACCAGTACAACTCATCAGTGCCCACCAGTACAGCCTAATAATGTAATTCACTGCCACCTCATCAGTGCCCACCAGCGGAGCGCTCCCGGCTCCGTTCCGTCCCCTCGCCTGGCCAATGACAGCTCCACTCGTCTGACGTGCTGCGCGCCCCGCCTCTGCCTCCGGACTACAATCCCCAGAATGCAGAGCGGCCGGTAACAGCCAATTGGCGGCCGCCGCTGCTGACTTTCTCCACGGACAAAAAAAAGGTCAGCAGACAGCGGCCGTGGTAGCAGCCATTCAGAATAGACGGCAGGCGGCCCGGGGGGGGGGGGGGATTGCCACCCAGCACACCCCCTGCCTCAGATCTCTCACAATCGGCCTTTTTCCCGTAATAATCAGCCGATGCCGTTTTCTTTAAAAACGCGAAATATCGGACGATATATCGGCCGACCTCTAATCCTAATGCCTTCATCATGTTCCACTGAGATATACCCTTGTTTCCTCTCCTGTTTAGAGCTAGTTAGTTCAGTCTTGCTTTTACCATGTATCTTCAGTTAGTGTCAGTCCATTGCAGAGACAGGGCTTAGGAAAGTCATTGTCTTCTTAACCTTCTTAGCGGTATTCCCGAGTGTGGCTCAGGCAGAATTTTCTATACCAAGAGCAGTAACCCCCGAGCCATATTCGGGATTGCATCGCAGTATCCTGGGAAAGTTACTTACCTTGTCCCCTGGATCCTGCGATGTCCCCCCTGCTGTGTGCAGCATCTGTGTCTTCCGCCCGATGTACTGTATGCTGGGCTCCATTCCCTGCGAGCGGCGCGACGCACGGAGACGGAGCCCCGGCGGGAATTTCAAAAAGTGCAAAAAACAGAATACATACAGTACACTGTAATCTTACAGATTACATTATACTATCAAATTATTTCACCTCCCTTTTGTCCATAGTTGTTTGTCTAGTGCCTGGCATGCAATTTTATATTATATATACCGTTCTTTCTGCCTGGAAACTGGAGATTGTCCATAGCAACCAAAAAGCATCAAAATGTCAAAAGCGTCAAAATATCAAAAGCAGTTTTAGACCAGCTAGAAAACAGCCATAATAAATTAGAACACTTGCAGAATTGAGCAATAGTGATTTGTGGGGAAATTCGTCATCAGACACTGAAAGTGACGACAGCGACAATTCTGCAACTGATCAAATTTCTGTGTTTTTTAGAGTTGATTACATTATTGAAAACATTTTATTATTATTATATTATTCTTTTTGATAATTATTTATAGTTATTTATTATATTTTAATTTATGATTTAGTGTTTCAAACTTTATCATACCCGGGATGTCTACTAGGCTCTTGTTTGGACAGATTTAAGTGATTTATTCCTAGTGCCGCATACACACGATCGGACTTTCTGGCATACTTGGTCCGGCACACTTTCCGACGGACTTTGTCCGCCAGGTGCGCCGGACTTTAAAACGGATGGACTTGCCCACACACGACCGGACTTTCCGACGGACTTTCGCCGAAGTTACGGCGGACTTTCAGAATGAACGGACTTGCCCACACATGGACAAGTCCGTTCATTTTGAATGTGACTCAGGTGCGACGGGACTAGAAAAAGAAGTCAATCTTGCCGCTTTTATCGGCGAGATTGACACCTTGCGAGCCCCGTCGCGGGTCATACCAGGCCCTTAGGTCTAGTATGGATTTTAAAGGGAAGCCCCTACGCCGAAAAAACGGTGTGGGGTCCCCCCTGAAATCCATACCAGACCCCGATCCGAGCACGCAGCCCGGCCGGTCAGGAAAGGGGGTGGGGACGAGCGAGCGCCCCCTCCTGAACCGTACCAGGCCACATGCCCTTAACATGGGGGGTGGGTGCTTTGGGGGAGGAGGGCGCTCTGCGGGGCCCCCCCACCCCAAAGCACCTTGTCCCCATGTTGATGAGGACAAGGGCCTCTTCCCGACAACCCTGGCCGTTGGTTGTCGGGGTCTGCGGGCGGGAGGCTTATCGGAATCCGGGAGCCCCCTATAATAAGAGCGCCCCCAGATCCCGGCCCCCCACCCTATGTGAATGAGTATGGGGTACATGGTACCCCTACCCATTCACCTAGGGAAAAAGTGTCAATAATAAAACACACTACACAGGTTTTTAAAATAATTTATTAAACAGCTCCGGGGGGGGGGGGGGTCTTCCTCCGGCTTCGGGGGTCTTCCTCCGGCTTCGGGGGTCTTCTTCCGGCTTCGGGGGTCCCTCCGGTTCCTCTTCTTCCGGCGTCCGGTTGGTTCTTCTCCGCTCTCTCCAGCCTCTTCTCCCGGTGTTCCAGTTCTTCGGCCGGCTCCTCCGCTGTCTTCAGGCCGCTCTCTTGCCAGCGGAGGTCCGGACTTCTGGGCTTCTTGTCTTCTTCCCTCTTCTCTTCTCCAGATGTTGACACGACGCTCTCTCCGGCTGGACTGCTCTCTGAGGGCTCCGTTGTGACTTATATAGGCGGAGACCCCGCCCCTTATGATGTCACAGTCCCTGGGCATGCTGGGACTGTGACGTTTTAGGGGGCGTGGTCAACATCACCGGTGAGAAGAGAAGAGGGAAGAAGACAAGAAGCCAAGAAGCCCAGAAGTCCAGACCTCCGCTGGCAAGAGAGTGGCCTGAAGACAGCGGAGGAGCCGGCCGAAGAACTGGAACACCGGAAGAAGAGACCGGAGAGAGCGGAGAAGAACCAACCGGACGCCGGGAGAAGAGGAACCAGAGGGACCCCCAAAGCCGGAGGAAGACCCACCCACCGGAGCTGTTTAATAAATTATTTTAAAAACCTGTGTAGTGTGTTTTATTATTGACACTTTTTCCCTAGGTGAATGGGTAGGGGTACCATGTAACCCATACTCATTCACATAGGGGGGGGGCCGGGATCTGGGGGCCCTCTTATTATAGGGGGCTCCCGGATTCCGATAAGCCCCCCGCCCGCAGACCCCAACAACCAACGGCCAGGGTTGTCGGGAAGAGGCCCTTGTCCTCATCAACATGGGGACAAGGTGCTTTGGGGTGGGGGGGCCCCGCAGGGCGCCCCCCTCCCCCAAAGCACCCACCCCCCATGTTGAGGGCATGCGGCCTGGTACGGTTCAGGAGGGGGGGGGGCGTTCACTCGTCCCCACCCCCTTTCCTGACCGGCCGGGCTGCATGCTCGGATTGGGGTCTGGTATGGATTTTAGGGGGGACCCCACGCCGTTTTTTCGGCGTAGGGGTTTCCCTTTATAATCCATACCAGACCTAAGGGCCTGGTATTCCCCGCGCTCGCTGCAATAGGAATATTTGTTTTTCCTATTGCAGCGAGCGCGAAATGCAATAGCCTGCCCTTGCGTCGTATCTGGTCCGTTGGACCAGCATACAGACGAGCAGGCCTTCCGTCGGACCAGCACACAGACGAGCTGACTTTCCGCCAGAAATTGAGTCAGACGCAAAGATTTAAAACATGTTTCAAATCAAGGTCCGGCGGGCTTTTGGGAAAAAGTCCGCCGGAAAAGTCCGCTGGAGCCTACACATTTCGGATTGTTCGACGGACTCTGGTCCGCCGGACCAAGTATGCCGGAAAGTCCGCTCGTGTGTATGCGGCATATGAATTACAGGCCTACAATATACAGTCAGGTCCATAAATATTGGGACATCGACACAATTCTAATCTTTTTGGCTCTATACACCACCACAATGTATTTGCAATGAAACAAACAAGATGTGCTTTAACTGCAGACTTTCAGCTTTAATTTGAGGGTATTTACATCCAAATCAGGTGAACGGTGTAGGAATTACAACAGTTTGTATATGTGCCTCCCACTTTTTAAGGGACTAAAAGTAATGGGACAATTGGCTGCTCAGCTGTTCCATGGTCAGGTGTGTGTTATTCCCTCATTATCCCATTTACAAGGAGCAGATAAAGGGTGCAGAGTTCATTTCAAGTGTGCTATTTGCATTTGGAATCTGTTGCTGTCAACTCTCAATATAAGATCCAAAGAGCTGTCACGATCAGTGAAGCAAGCTATCATTAGGCTAAAAAAGCAAAACAAACCTATCAGAGAGATAGCAAAAACATTAGGCGTGGCCAAATCAACTGTTTGGAACATCCTTAAAATAAAGAACGCGCCGGTGAGCTCAGCAACACCAAAAGACCCGGAAGACCACGGAAAACAACTGTGGTGGATGACCGAAGAATTCTTTCCCTGGTGAAGAAAACACCCTTCACAACAGTTGGCCAGATCAAGAACACTCTCCAGGAGGTAGGTGCATGTGTGTCAAAGTCAACAATCAAGAGAAGACTTCACCAGAGTGAATACAGAGGGTTCACCACCAGATGTAAACCATTGGTGAGCCTCAAAAACAGGAAGGCCAAGATCAACTTGTACCAGAGTGATGGGAAGAGAAGAGTATGGAGAAGGAAAGTAACTGCTCATGATCCAAAGCATACCACCTCATCAGGGAAGCATGGTGGTGGTAGTGTCATGGCGTGGGCATGTATGGCTGCCAATGGAACTGGTTCTCTTGTATTTATTGATGATGTCACTGCTGACAAAAGCAGCAGGATGAATTCTGAAGTGTTTCGGGCAATATTATCTGCTCATATTCAGCAAAATGCTGATGGACAATGACCCAAAGCATACTGCAAAAGCAACCAAAGAGTCTTTTAAGGGAAAGAAGTGGAATGTTATGCAATGGCCAAGACAATCACCTGACCTGAATCGGATTAAGGATACATTTCACTTGCTGAAGACAAAACTGAAGGGAAAATGCTCCAAGAACAAGCAGGAACTGAAGACAGTTGCAGTAGAGGCCTGGCAGAGCATCACCAGGGATGAAACCCAACGTCTGGTGATGTTTATGCGTTCCAGACTTCAGGCTGTAATTGACTGCAAAGGATTTTCAACCAAGTATTAACCACTTGACCATTATGCTGCCTAAGGACCAGAGGTCTTTTTCCAATTTGGCACTGCGTCGCTTTAACTGCTAATTGCGCGGTCATGCAATGCTGTACCCAAACTAAATTTGCGTCCTTTTCTTCCCACAAATAGAGCTTTCTTTTGATGGTATTTGATCACCTCTGCGGTTTTTATTTTTTGCGCTATAAACGGAAAAATTTTGAAAAAAAATGATATTTTCTACTTTTTGTTATAAAAAAAATCCAATAAACTAAATTTTAGTCATACATTTAGGCCAAAATGTATTCGGCCACATGTCTTTGGTAAAAAAAATGTCAATAAGCGTATATTTATTGGTTTGCGCAAAAGTTATAGTGTCTACAAACTAGGGTACATTTTCTGTAATTTACACAGCTTTTAGTTTATGACTGCCTTTGTCATTTCTTGAGGTGCTAAAATGGCAGGGCAGTACAAACCCCCCCCCCCCCCAAATGACCCCATTTTGGAAAGTAGACACCCCAAGGAAATTGCTGAGAGGCATGTTGAAATTGAATATTTATTTTTTTTGTCCCAAGTGATTGAATAAAGACAAAAAAAAAAAAATATTTACAAAAAGTTGTCACTAAATGATATATTGCTCACACAGGCCATGGGCCTATGTGGAATTGCACCCCAAAATACATTCAGCTGCTTCTCCTGAGTATGGGGATACCACATGTGTGGGACTTTTTGGGAGCCTAGCCGCGTACAGGGCCCCGAAAACCAATCACTGCCTTCAGGATTTCTAAGGGTGTAAATTTTTGATTTCACTCTTCACTGCCTATCACAGTTTCGGAGGCCATGGAATGCCCAGGTGGCACAAACCCCCCCCCCAAATGACCCCATTTTGGAAAGTAGACACCCCAAGCTATTTGCTGAGAGGCATATTGAGTCCATGGAATATTTTATATTTTGACACAAGTTGCGGGAAAGTGACACTTTTTTTTTTTTTTTTGCACAAAGTTGTCACTAAATGATATATTGCTCACACAGGCCATGGGCCTATGTGGAATTGCACCCCAAAATACATTCAGCTGCTTCTCCTGAGTATGGGGATACCACATGTGTGGGACTTTTTGGGAGCCTAGCCGCATACGGGGTCCCGAAAACCAAGCACCGCCTTCAGGATTTCCAAGGGTGAAAATTTTTGATTTCACTCTTCACTGCCTATCACAGTTTCGGAGGCCATGGAATGCCCAGGTGGCACAAAACCCCCCCAAATGACCCCATTTTGGAAAGTAGACACCCCAAGCTATTTGCTGAGAGGCATGGTGAGTATTTTGCAGCTCTCATTTGTTTTTGAAAATGAAGAAAGACAAGAAAAAACATTTTTTTTTCTTTTTTCAAATTTCAAAACTTTGTGACAAAAAGTGAGGTCTGCAAAATACACACTATACCTCTCAGCAAATAGCTTTGGGTGTCTACTTTCCAAAATGGGGTCATTTGGGGGGGTTTTGTGCCACCTGGGCATTCCATGGCCTCCGAAACTGTGATAGGCAGTGAAGAGTGAAATCAAAAATTCACGCCCTTAGAAAGCCTGAAGGCGGTGCTTGGGTTTCGGGGTCCCGTACGCGGCTAGGCTCCCAAAAAGTCTCACACATGTGGTATCCCCGTACTCAGGAGAAGCAGCAGAATGTATTTTGGGGTGTAATTTCACATATTCCCATGGCATGTTTGAGCAATATATCATTTAGCGACAACTTTGTGCAAAAAAAAAAAAATTTGTCTCTTTCCCGCAACTTGTGTCGCAATATAAAATATTCCATGGACTCGACATGCCTCTCAGCAAATAGCTTGGGGTGTCTACTTTCCAAAATGGGGTCATTTGGGGGGGTTTTGAACTGTCCTGGCATTTTATGCACAACATTTAGAAGCTTATGTCACACATCACCCACTCTTCTAACCACTTGAAGACAAAGCCCTTTCTGACACTTATTGTTTACATGAAAAAGTTATTTTGTTTTGCAAGAAAATTACTTTGAACCCCCCAAACATTATATATTTTTTTTAAAGCAAATGCCCTACAGATTAAAATGGTGGGTGTTTCATTTTTTTTTTTTCACACAGTATTTGCGCAGCGATTTTTCAAACGCATTTTTTGGGGAAAAAACACACTTTTTTAAATTTTAATGCACTAAAACACACTATATTGTCCAAATGTTTGATGACATAAAAAAGATGATCTTAGGCCGAGTACATGGATACCAAACATGACATGCTTTACAATTGCGCACAAACGTGCAGCGGCGACAAAATAAATACTTTTAAAAATAAAAATAAATAATTTTTAAAAGCCTTTAAAAGCCTTTACAGGTTACCACTTTAGATTTAAAGAGGAGGTCTACTGCAAAAATGACTGCCCTCGATCTGACCTTCGCGGTGATACCTCACATGCATGGTGCAATTGCTGTTTACGTTTGACGACAGACCGCCGCTTGCGTTCGCCTTAGCGCGAGAGCAGGGGGCGACAGGGGTGCTTTTTTTTTTTTTCTTTATTATTTTTTTGCTTTTTTATCTTATTTTTAAACTGTTCCTTTCATTTTATTTTTTTTTAATCATTTTTATTGTTATCTCGGGGAATGTAAATATCCCCTATGATAGCAATAGGTAGTGACAGGTACTCTTTTTTGAAAAAATTGGGGTCTATTAGACCCTAGATCTCTCCTCTGCCCTCAAAGCATCTGACCACACCAAGATCGGTGTGATAAAATGCTTCCCCAATTTCCCAATGGCGCTATTTACATCCGGCGAAATCTAAGTCATAAAATGCTCGTAGCTTCTGGTTTCTTAGGCCATAAAGATGTTTGGAGCCACTCTGGTCTCTGATCAGCTCTATGGTCAGCTGGCTGAATCACCGGCTGCATTCTCAGGTTCCCTGTTGAGACAGGAGAGCCAGAGAAAAACACCGAAGACGGTGGGGGGGGGGGGGCATTCCCTCCCACGGCTTGTAAAAGCAGTCTAGAGGCTAATTAGCCCCTAGGATTGCTTTTACATGAAAGCCGACCGCTGGCTGAAAAGAATGATACCAAGATGATACCTAAACCTGCAGGCATCATTCTGGTATAACCACTCAAAGTTGTGAATGGCGTACCTGAAGACAAAAAAATGGTTATCAATAAAGCACAGTAAACGGTAAAGTATAAAAAATTGCATAACTGAAAAGCAAACATGATAAAACATAATAACAATAAAACATTGCAGAATAGAATACAGTAAAAAAGAGCAGAACAATAGAGAGAATAGAGAGAGAAAGAACAATAAAACGACAACTATTTTTTTTTATTTTATATATATATATATATTTTTTTTTTTACCTTTTTTTGTAACTAACTTTTATAACTGTAACCGGTTCCAGGTTCGGGTCCTTCAAAATGCGATGGCATCTTGGGAGACCCTGTGAAAGTGTGTCCTAGTCTGTGCAATGCTGTTCCCTACGCTAATACTCAACTAGTGTATGGTAGCGTTCAAAACATTCACCAATGCAAAGACCAGGATTGTCAGGACAGGAGGGACAATAATAGTGGGTGTCACGCCTATATACGCGCTTGCTGCAGACACAACATCTTTTTTGGGGGGGTTCGCTGGGTAGGGGTACTCGGGAGGACATAAAGAAAATGCCTCTCATGCAGCCGACTGCATATGGTTGGGGATGTGAATGGGGGAAGTACTGGCGCTGCAGAAGTGGTGGGTTCCCAATTAGGATTGGCGAATGCAGCAGGAAGGGCACTATGGGCACGACGGGCCTGTGTTTGTCTTTTTGGTGGCAGCGGGACACTACTTGTGCTTGCCACCTCACCAGCTTGAACTGCACTTATGGGACTCGCCACGTCACCAAGTGTTACTGCAGTGCTGGTTTGACTACGACCGGGGTGTACTAGGCCGCTGGTGCTTGCCAGTTCAATAAAAAGCTACCAAAAAAACTGTTAGCGATCGCAGGGATCAGGCCTGACTCTGCGAATGCTGCAGTTATGCGTTTAGTGTTTTGTAAGTGACAGTGATCGATCGATACTGCACTTGGGTGGGCTGGGCTGGGCCGGGCGGAGGGGCAAAACGCAGGTGCTAGCAGGTATCTGGGCTGATCCCGCTAACACTGCGTTTTTGGGAACCCTAAACTGCTGGGGACGCTAGTATAGATCTGATCGGATCAGATATTGATCCGTTCAGATACTATACCACTAAGGGATTTGTATGGTGCATGCGTGGGTGTTAGCGGTACTGGCGCTAACCTGACGCTGCTTGGGGCTGGTGCTTGCCAGTTCACCAAAATACTACCAAAAAAACTGTTAGCGATCGCAGGGATCAGGCCTGACTCTGCGAACGCTGCAGTTATGCATTTAGTGTTTTGTAAGTGTCAGTGATCGATCGATACTGCACTTGGGTGGGCTGGGCCGGGCCAGGCGGAGGGGCAAAACGCAGGTGCTAGCAGGTATCTGGGCTGATCCCGCTAACACTGCGTTTTTGGGAACCCTAAACTGCTGGGGACGCTAGTATAGATCTGATCGGATCAGATATTGATCAGATACTATATCACTAAGGGAGGTGTACGGTGCGTGCGTGGGTGTTAGCGCTACTGGCGCTAACCTGACGCTGCCTGGGGCTGGTGCTTGCCAGTTCACCAAAATGCTACCAAAGAAACTGTTAGCGATCGCAGGGATCAGGCCTGACTCTGCGAACGCTGCAGTTATGCGTTTAGTGTTTTGTAAGTGACAGTGATCGATCGATACTGCACTTGGGTGGGCTGGGCGGAGGGGCAAAACGCAGGTGCTAGCAGGTATCTGGGCTGATCCCGCTAACACTGCGTTTTTGGGAACCCTAAACTGCTGGGGACGCTAGTATAGATCTGATCGGATCAGATATTGATCCGTACAGATACTATACTACTAAGGGAGGCGTATGCTGCGTGCGTGGGTGTTAGCGGTACTGGCACTAATCTGACGCTGCCTGGGGCGACGCATATCACCGCCGGGCGATCAGGGGGCTAAACCTTTATTCGGTAATAAACGGCGGGTGCCCTGACACTATAAAAAATAAACGAACTAACCAGCGTCACCCGTAACAGTTATATGGTGATCAGTGGTGAAAGGGTTAACTAGGGGGCAATCAAGGGGTTAAAACATTTATTAGATAGTATATGGGGGTCCCTGACGCTATAAAACGCTGACGGCGAACCTAAATATTTATGTCCCTAACTAGCGCCACCAGCGACACTAATACAGCGATCAGAAAAATGATCGCTTAGTGACACTGGTGAGGGGGGGTGATCAAGGGGTTCAAACTTTATTAGGGGGGGTTAGGGGGGTACCCTAGACCTACAGGGGGCTAACCCTAACTGTCCTAACACTGTAACTGTCACAAACTGACACCAATGCAGTAATCAGAAAAAAAAAAACCTGCTTGGTGTCAGTTTGTGACAGGGGGGGGGGGGGGGGTGATTGGGGGGTTATTGTGGGGCGAACGGGGGGGATTGGGGTGTTTTGTGTGCCTGGCATGTTCTACTGTGTGTGTAGTGTTGGTGCACTCACATTTCAGTCTTCTCTCCTCGGCGCCGGAACGGAAAATACCGAGCCGAGGAGAGATGACATCATTTCCTTTGCTGCTGTTTAGCATACAGCAACAAAGGAATGTTCCCATTGGCCGGCGGCGATCGCGAGGGGGGGGCCACGAACGGATGGCCTCCCCCTCACCTCTGATCGCCGGGGGACAAAACATGACCGCCTCGGGCACCGGGGGGGGGGGTCCGGACCCCCCACCCGCGGGAGGCAAATCACGTGCATGTACGTGATTTTGCCTGCCCGTGCCGCCTTGCCGATGTACATCGGCGTGAGGCGGTCCTTAAGTGGTTAAAAAGTGAAAGTTTGATGGATGATTGTTAATCTGTCCCATTACTTTTGGCCCCTTAAAAAGTGAGAGGCAAATATACAAACTGTTGTAATTCCTACAACGTTCACCTGATTTGGATGTAAATATCCTTAAATTAAAGCTGAAAGTCTGCAGTTAAAGCACATCTTGTTCATTTCATTTCAAATCCATTGTGGTGATGTATAGAGCCAAAAAGATTAGAATTGTATTGATGTCCCAATATTTATGGACCTGACTGTAAAACGCCAAATTTCCATGCAAAACAATGTACCGCTTTCAGCATCAAAAATCTGACATAATCATACCACCAGGGAGATGAAACTTCTAAAGACTGAAAAAGTATCCCATGTACTGCATGTATCTGTGGTAAAACTGCATTACATTAAACTTCTTACTGAAGGGTTGTTTGATCACGGTTACCTGATTTATGTTTTTGGGGTTTATTTTCAAAGAGAGATCAATCAAACACTTTTAGGTAAATTCAAAAAGTATAGAACATTTAATTAATGATAGATAGAGATCACAAATGTAATAATATTGGAAAACTGTAACAAGAAATGTAGCTATAGTTGCCTTTCTTCATAGAGTCCCACCTGTTCAGCTTGTCACTTGCCACGTCACCTGCCACCAGATGCAGCTTGTCACTTGCTACGTTGCCTGCCACCAGATGCAGCTTGTCACTTGCTACGTTGCCTGCCACCAGATGCAGCTTGTCACTTGCTAAGTTGCCTGCCATCAGATGCAGCTTTTCACTTGCCACGTCCACCTGCCACCAGATGCAGCTTGTCACTTACCACGTTGCCTGCCACCAGATGCTGCTTGTCACTTGTCATGTCGCCTGCCACCAGATGCAGCTTGTCCTTTGCCACGTCACCTGCCACTAGATGCAGCTTGTCACTTGCCAGGTCACTAGCCACATCGCCTACCATCAGATGGGGATTGTCACTTGCCACGTCATCTGTCACCAGAAGAAGCTTGTCACTTGCCACGTCACCTGCCACCAGATGCAGCTTGTCACTTGCCACGTCGCCTGCCACCAGATGCAGCTTGTCACTTGTCACATCACCTGCCTTAAGATGCAGCTTGTCACTTGCGACGTCGCCTGCCACCAGATGCAGCTTGTAACTTGCCACGTCATCTGCCTTCAGATGCAGCTTGTCACTTGCCATGTCCCTGCCACCAAATGCAAATTGTCACTTTCCATGTTGCCTGCCACCAGATGCAGCTTGTCACATGCCATGTCGCCTGCCACCAGATGCGGATTGTCACTTGTCACGTCGCCTGCCACCAGATGCAGATTGTCACTCGTCACGTGACCTGCCACCAGATGCAGATTGTCACTATCCTGCCACCAGCTTAAGCTTCCCACTGTTGCCTGCCACCAAAAAATACCAGATGCAGCTTGTCACTTTTTAAATGTAAAAGCAATTTGGTGGCAGGCAACAGTGACAGCAGTGAAAGAGGATTCTGTCCGTCTCTGCCCAGTTTTTCAGCGTTCGAGCGAGAAACTGGCATATGTGCATTTGTTGGGTCCCAGGGTGAAAGCGGGCAGTGAGAGATGATGTAATCGCTCTGCTGCCCATGGCTGCACATTAAGGGCGGAACTGCGGTGATGCAGGGCGGGCGGTAAGAGATGATGTCATCTCTCTGCTCGCTTGCCCGCCCACCGGCTCGCCTGGCCACCGCACTCGCGGCCCAGTTGCAGAGAGGTCGGGGCCCGGTGGTTGAGGATCCCCGATGTACAGTATCCGTTTTGCCATGTTACTGATAGGTCCACGATAAGTATTATAACGTTTCAGTTTTATTCTGTGTAGAGTAGTAAGAGTAGATGATGTTTGTATGACGTATACTTGGTGTAGGTTGACAGAGGTTGACAGAGGTTTAGACTCTTTTACACACTCTTGTGAATCAGTCTGGTGGTGTAACATCAGACCTGTTCTAGTGACTCACATTTTACACGTAACCACTCTTGCATCTTCCCATGACTCATTGTTGGATAATGAAAGTAGTTAAACCCAGACTTTAACTTGCAGGGACTTCACAGTAAAGTAAGTGCACAACTTTGTTGCTATATGCAAACATAATGTGTAAAAAAAATAAAATACTGATCACTTTCCCATAGTAGTACAATGTTACAATGGTAACATTATATTACTCTGGTCAAAGTGTGTTAAAAACACAAAATCGTAAAAAAAAAGAAAAAAATATATAATAAAAAAAATTTATATATATTTTTTCCGTACTCTCACCAGTCAGTGTCCCTGATCACCACCACACCCGTTATATGATGATGCTGTACTGCACTGGTGACAATATGTGAAAAAAAAATTAATTTCTTAATTTTCCAAAAAAGTATGACAAAAAAAGACAACTTCAAAAAACTCGCCATGCTCTTACTAAATACCTTGAACTGTGTACAAAAAGGGGTCATTTGGGCCTCAAAAAAATTAGGCCGTCAGTACATCAGGACTGATCAATTTTCAGATACAGTATATATACCATAGTTTGTGGACTGTATAACTTTCCTACAGACTAAAACATATACACTAATTTGGGTTATTTTCACAAAAGAAATGTAACAGAATACAATTTGGCTTAAGTTCATGAAGAAAGAATATTTATTTACAAAATAAAACAAAAAACAGAAACAAAGAAGAACGTTTTGTTTTTTTTCAAAATTCTTGGTCTTTTTCGTTTATTTGGAAAAAAAAATAAAAAATCCTTTGGTGATTAAATAACACTAAAATAAATCTCTATTTGTGTGAACAAAATGCTAAAAATTAAATTTGGGTACAGTGTTGCATGACCGCGCAATTGTCATTCAAAGTGCGAGAGCGCTGAAAGCGAAAAAATTGGCCTGGGCAGGAAGGGGGTAAAAGTGCCCGGTAGGCAAGTGGGTAAAGCGGTTGTATTGTCCGCTTGGTGATTTTTTACCTACAGGTAAGCCTATAATAAGGCCTACCTGTAGAAAAAAGGAATATCTTCTAAACCTACACAGTTTAGGAGATATTAACCCTGCATGCAGCCGCTGACATCAGCGGCGCATACGCTCTGAAGGTCTGGCGGATCGTCCGGCAGAGGACTTCCGTGCGTATGCCACTCACAGCGCCAGAGCCCACGAACCCGGAAGAAACGCTGAGGGAGCATGTCAGCCCCCTCAGTGGTGACCGGCGCACTGCGGGAGCTTCTAAGATAAATATTTAATAATGTGTTAGTATGCGATGCATACTAGCACATTATGCTATTGTCTTGCAGGTTTTTATTTTTTTTCAGCGGTTTACTACTGCTTTAAGGAGGATAGCACACATTCCTGAAGGGGCTTGGTCAGTTGGTCGGTTGGTAGTGACATTTCTGTAGTATTAGGTCAGTCAAGGTAAAACCATCCCTAAAGTGGTTGTAAAGTCTTTCTTGTGAAAAACAAAAGTGGTTGTAAAGTCAGAAGGTTTTTTTTATCTTAATGCATTCTATGCATTAAGTTAAAAACCTTGTGTATGCAGCAGCTCCCCAAAAACTTACCTGAGACCCATCTCTATCCAGCGATGTGCATGAGTGCCTCGGCCGTCTGGGACTCTCCCTTCTGACTGGCTGAGACACACAAGCACCATTGGCTCCCGCTGCTGTCAAGTTAAGTCAGTTAGCCAATCAGGAGAGAGAGGGTGCGGGGCTGAACCACAGCTCCGTGTCTGAATAGACACATGCGGCTCGGCTCGGGAGCCCCCATAGCAAGCTGCTTGCTGGGGGGGCATTCGACAGGAGGGAGAGGCCAGGAGAGCCGGCGAGGGACCCGAGAAGAGTAGGATCTGGGCTGCTCTGTGCAAAACCATTTCAAAGACCAGGTAAGTATAACATGTTTGTTATTTTCAAAGAAAATAAAAATAAAAATGAGACTTTAGTATCACTTTAACTAAGCTTGGGATGCATACTTATCTATTAGTGAGCCATAACAAGGAAAAGTTCATTTCTCCATCAAGAATTAAGCTGCCTGTGGATTCTGCCAAGTCAGCAAGTGGCCATACTGTCCATACAGACTATGTATTGTAATATGAAACAGAACCATCTACTGGTGGATAGGAGACTAAAGAAAGGTTTCCTTCTGCCTGCAGCAGACTAATGACATCATCTCAGCCTAGGCAAAATGACCTGACTGGGGGTCTGGTCCACAATAAGTATTATAACATTTCAATTCATTCTGTTTATGTATGAAGTATATTATAGTAGGTTGACAAAGGTTTAGACTCTTTTACACGCTCTTGTGAATTAGTCTGGTGTAACAGTCTGGGGTTTGGGTTCCTGGAGGACTGGGCTGACTTCTCAGTCGGTCACCAGCTCTATAGAAGGGATGGACTGCACCTAAATGAAGAGGGTGCAGATCTGCTGGGAGTGAAGATGGCTGAAATGTTAGAGGGGCTTTTAAACTAGGCGACGGGGGGGAGGGTCCAGAGGTAGAGATAGTCAGCGCGGAACATATTCCAGAGGGTAGTATTGGGGGCATTAGTGGTAGGTTGACTAAAGCACCTAAACCCAAGGTAAGTATAGTAACAAGTCCTAGTTGCAACCTCAGAACACCCAATAAGGAGACAGTATGCGATCGGTCTAAACTACGTGGCATGTTCACCAATGCCAGGAGTCTGGCGGACAAGATGGGAGAACTAGAGATACTGTTGTACGAGGAGGATTTAGATTTTGTAGGAATTTCAGAGACTTGGTTTAACAGCTCTCATGATTGACTGACAACCATTCAAGGGTATTCCCTTTATCGCAGGGATAGAGAGGGTAAAAAGGGGGGAGGGGGATGCCTGTATATCAAGAATAATGTACAAGTGAATGTGAGAGATGACATCACTAAGGGAGCTAGGGAGGAGGTGGAATCATTCTAGGTAGAGTTACAAAGGGAGGAAACTAAGGGGAAAGTAATACTGGGAGTATGCTATAGGCCCCCTAACCAGAGGGAGGAGGCGGACCCTTTTTACAATTTGGATTAGTGGCAAAGATGGGAAGTGTCATCATAATGGGGGATTTTAATTATCCAGACATAGACGGGTGGAAGGAACTGGATTCATCTAAGGCTCCCCAGTTCCTAAATGTCTTGCAGGACAATTTCATGGGTCAGATGGTAAACACACCAACTAGAAACAAAGCGTTACTAGACCTACTGATTACCAACAATACAGACCTGATCACATATGTGGAAATACGGGGCAATCACAGGTCAATTAGTTTCAGTATAAATCACACAAATAGGAAACATAAAGGGAATACAAAGACATTAAATTTCAAAATAGCCAACTTCCCTAAACTACGAACCTTGCTAGAAGATACTAATTGGGATAAAATCCTAGGAACAAAGAACACAGAGGAAAAATGGGTGTGCTTTAAGAGCATATTAAATAAGGGCATTAGCCAGTGCATCCCAATGGGAAATAAATTTAAAAGAGCTAATAAAAGTCCTCGGTGGCTTAACTCCAACGTAAAAATGCAAATAAAAGCAAAGGTGAAGGCCTTAAAAAAATACAAGGCTGAGGGATCATCATCAGCATTCCAATTATACAAAGAATGCAACAAGAAATGTAAGGGTGCAATCAGGGTGGCTAAAATAGAACACGAAAGGCACATAGCAGAGGAGAGTAAAAAAAATCCCAAGAAAGTACATAAATAGTAAGAAAGGGAGGTCAGATCATATTGGTCCCATAAAGAATAATGAAGGGAATCTTGTTACTAAGGATGAAAAGATGGCAAAGGTTTTGAATTTATTCTTCTCCTCAGTCTTCACGAGGGAATCGGGGGGGCTTCAGTAACCAAGATTGCAGTGTTTACCCTCATGACACGTCACAGGAAGCACCCTCATGGCTGACAGGGGACAGAATTACAAATAGACTTGAAAAACTTAACATTAATAAGTCACCGGGACCAGATGGCTTGCACCTGAGGGTCTCTAAGGAACTCAGTCACATAATTGCCAGACTATTGTTCCTAATTTTTACGAACAGTCCACTGACTGGAATGGTACTAGCTGATTGGAGAAAAGCCAATGTAGCTCCAATATTTAAAAAAGGGCCCAAAATACATCCGTGGGAATTACAGACCAGTTAGCCTAACATCAATAGTATGTAAACTCTTGGAGGGGATGATAAGGGACTATATACAAGATTTTAGTAATGAGAACGGTATCTTTAGCAGTAATCGGCATGGATTCATGAAGAATCGTTTTTGCCAAACCAATCTATTAACCTTCTATGAGGAGGTGAGTTTCCATCTAGATAAAGGAAGGCCCGTAGACGTGGTGTATCTGGATTTTGCAAAAGCATTTGACACAGTTCCCCATAAACCTTTACTGTACAAAGTAAGGTGCATTGGCATGGATCATAGGGTGAGTACATGGATTGAAAACTGGCTACAAGGGCGAGTTCAGAGGGTAGTGATAAATGGGGAGTACTCGGAATGGTCAGGGGTGGGTAGTGGGGTCCCCCAGGGTTCTGTGCTGGGACCAATCCTATTTAATTTGTTCATAAACGACCTGGAGAATGAGATAAACGGTTCATGTATTTGCGGATGATACTAAGATAAGCAGGGCAATAACTTCTCCGCAGGATGTGGAAACCTTGCAAGAAGATCTGAACAAAATACTGGGGTGGCAAATGAGGTTTAATGGGGTTTAATGTAGAAAAATGTAAAATAATGCATTTGGGTGGCAAAAATATGAATGCAATCTATACACTGGGGGGAGAACCTCTGGGGGAATCTAGGATGGAAAAGGACCTGGGGGTCCTAGTAGATGATGGGCTCAGCAATGGCATGCAATGCCAAGCTGCTGCTAACAAAGCAAACAGAATATTGGCATTAAAAAGGGGATCAACTCCAGAGATAAAACGATAATTCTCCCGCTCTACAAGACACTGGTCCGGCCGCTCCTGGAGTATGCTGTCCAGTTCTGGGCACCAGTCCTCAGGAAGGATGTGCTGGAACTGGAGAGGGTCCAGAGAAGGGCAACAAAGCTAATAAAGGGTCTGGAGGATATTAGTTATGAGGAAAGGTTGCGAGCACAGAACTTATTCTCTCTGGAGAAGAGACGCTTGAGAGGGGATATGATTTCAATATACAAATGATAATATACTGGTGACCCCACAATAGGGATAAAACTTTTCCGCAAAAGGGAATTTAATAAGACACGCGGCCATTCACTAAAATTAGAAGAAAATCATGGTAACCTTAAACTACATAGAGGGTTCTTTAGTGTAAGAGTGGTAAGGATGTGGAATTCCCTTCCACAGGTGGTGGTCTCAGCGGGGGAGCATTGATAGTTTCAAAAAACTATTAGATAGGCACCTGAACGACCACAACATACAGGAATATGCAAAGTAATACTGACATATAATCACACACTTAGATTTGACTTGATGGACTTGTGTCTTTTTTCAACCTCACCTACTATGTAACATATGTACAGACCTGTACTAGTGACTCACATTTTACACGTAACCACTCTTGCATCTTCCGATGACTCATTGTTGGATAACTAACTTGCAATTCCTTGACGGTAAAGTAAAAGTAAGGGCACAACTTTCTTTTTTGTTGTGAATAGAATGGTAAGGGGTTAGAACCCCGGTTAGGTTTTTATTGCTATCCGTGTCCCTGTTATTGAGATTCATCCCCTCTAATTAACCTGACCACCAAAGTCACTGGTAATGAAAGCGAAGGAAAATCAAAAAATTGGAGTTGCCTTCCAGAACAGAAATAAAGGAGGAATTTACCAATGGAGGACATTTTTCCTGCGAAAACTGTCTAAAGGGGATCTCTCTCACTTTGGAAAGATGCAGTATCCTCTCACTTCCTGTTGAGTTTACAGGACAGGAAGTAAAAGAAAATGTCTCTAATGGGACAAAAATGGCAAAAAAAAAAGAACTTACAGAGGTTTTAACCGCCTCCTACACTGTCCAAAATGAAAATGTTGTAGCTTAAAGTGGAGTTCCGCCCCCTCAAGCAAAAAATTAAAAGTCAGCAGTTACACATACTGCTGACTTTTAATATAAAAACACTTACCTGTCCTGGAATCCAGCAATGTGCAGCAGCCCCCCCCCCCCCCTCAGCCCCCCTAATACTTACCTAAGCCCTATCTCGATCCAGTGATGTGCACGAGTGCCTCAGCTCTCTGGGGACTCTGCCTCCTCTCCTCAGAGACAGCAGTGGAAGCCATTGTCTCCCAATGTTGTCAATCACAGCCACTGAGCCAATCAGGAGAGAGAGGCGCAGCACTGTGTGTGAATAGACACGCAGAGCCGCAGGTCAGGAGCGAGCCTGCTCGGGTGCCCCAATAGCAAACTGTTTGCTCTTGAGGCACTTGGCAGAAAGGAGTGGCCAAGAGAGCAGGCGGGGGACCCAAGAAGAAGAGGATCTGGGCTGCTCTGTGCAAAACCACTGCACAGAGAAGGTATAGCGCCTTGAAAAAGTATTCACACCCCTTGAAATTCTTCACATTTTGTCATGTTACGAACAAAAACATAAATGTATTTTATTGGGATTTTATGTGATAGACCAACACAAAGTGGCACATAATTGTGAAGTGGAAGAAAAATGATAAATGGTTTTCCAAATTTTTCACAAATAAATATGTAAAAAGTGTGGCGTGCATTTGTATTCAGCCCCCTTTACTCTGATAGCCCTAAATAAAATCGAATGGAACAAATTGCCTTCAGAAATCACCTAATTAGTAAATAGAGTCCACCTGTGTGTAATTTAATCTCAGTATAAATACAGCTGTTCTGTGAAGCCCTCAGAGGTTTATTAGAGAACCTTAGTAAACAAACAGCATCATGAAGGCCAAGGAACACACCAGACAAGGGATAAAGTTGTGGAGAAGTTTAAAGCAGGGTTAGGTTGTAAAAAAAAGTCCCAAACTTCTCACGAAGCACTGTTCAATCCATCTTCCGAAAATGGAAAGAGTATGGTACAACTACAAACCTACCAAAACATGGCCGTCCACCTAAACTGACAGGCCGGGCAAGGAGAACATTAATCAGAGAAGCAGCCAAGAAGCCCATGGTAACTCTGGAGGAGCTGCAGAGATCCACAGCTCAGGTGGGGGAATCTGTCCACAGGACAACTATTAGTCGTGCTCTCCACAAATCTGACCTTTATGGAAGAGTGGCAAGAAGAAAGTCATTGTTGAAAGAAAGCCATAAGAAGTCCCATTTGCAGTTTGCGAAAAGCCATGTGGGGGACACAGCAAACATGTGGAAGAAGGTGCTCTGGTCAGATGAGACCAATATTGAACATTTTGGCCTAAAAGCAAAACGCTATGTGTGGCGGGAAAACTAACACTGCACATCACCCTGAACACACCATCCCCACCGTGAAACATGGTGGTGGCCAGTGCTGGGACAAGGTCATTTGGTGCCCAGGGCGAAGATGGCAAACTACCCCCCCCCCCCCCTGTAAGAAAAAAAGCGACCATTCCCTCTGTAAAGAGTCCTGCATTGATTATCGGCACAGGGCAACATGTCACTTACCACCGTCACTTGCTGCCAGATGTAGCATGTCACTTGCCACCCTCACCTGCTGCCAGATGCCACGTGGCATCTAGCAGAAGGTCACGGTGGCAAGTGACACGTGGCATCTGGTAATTCGCCACTGTCACCTGCTGCCAAATGCAACATGTCACTTACCATTGTCACCTGCTGCCAGATGCCATGTGTCATTTGCCAACGTCACCTGCTACCAGATGCAGCATGTCACTTGCCACCCTCACCTGCTGCCAGATGCCACGTGGCATCTAGCAGAAGGTCACGGTGGCAAGTGACACGTGGCATCTGGTAATTCGCCACTGTCACCTGCTGCCAAATGCAACATGTCACTTACCATTGTCACCTGCTGCCAGATGCCATGTGTCATTTGCCACCGTCACCTGCTACCAGATGCAGCATGTCACTTGCCACCCTCACCTGCTGCCAGATGTCATGTGTCACTTGCCATCGTCACCTCCTGCCAGATGCCCCGTGTCACTTGCCATCGTCACCTTCTGCCAGATGCAGCGTGTCACTTGCCATCGTCACCTGTTGCCAGATGCCACGTGTCACTTACCACTGTCACCTCCTGCCAGATGTCAACACCATCATCTCCTGCCAGATGTCAGGTGTCACTTGCCATCGTCACCTGTTGCCTGATGCCACGTGTCACTTACCACTGTCAACTCCTGCCAGATGCCACATGTCACTTACCACTGTCACCTCCTGCCAGATGTCAACACCATCACCTCCTGCCAGATGCCACGTGTCACCACTGTCACCTCCTGCCAGTTGCCACGTGTCACTTACCACCGTCACCTCCTGCCAGTTGCCACGTGTCACCACCGTCACCTCCTGCCAGTTGCCACGTGTCACCACCGTCACCTCCTGCCAGTTGCCACGTGTCACTTACCACCGTCACCTCCTGCCAGTTGCCACATGTCACTTACCACCGTCGCCTCCTGCCAGTTGCCACGTGTCACTTACCACTGTCACCTCCTGCCAGATGTCAACACCATCACCTCCTGCCAGCTGTCATGTGTCACCACTGTCCCCTCCTGTCAGATGCCACGTGTCACTTACCACAATCATCCCCTGCCAGATGCCACGTGTCACTTACCACTGTCACCTCCTGCCAGATGCCACGTGTCACTTACCACCATCTCCTGCCAGATGCCACGTGTCACTTACCACCACCGTCGCCTCCTGCTAGATGCCACGTGTCACTTACCATTGTCACCTCCTGCTAGATGCAACATGTCACTTGCCATCCATAGCCTGGCTCTCTCTCCCCTTCAGTTCGGCATGCTGGGGGTTGCAGTTTCCCTCTTAGGAATGAATTGGGCTAGTCCTCAGCACTACATATCCCATGATCCTCTTTTGTGCTCCTTTTTCGATTTTTTTTTTTTTTTTTTTCTTCTGCCCAATAGGAAGGAGAGGGCGCCGCTCCCGAGTACAGCAGCAGAAGAAGGGGGGGAAAGAAGATCTTGCGGCTGCTCTCTCTACACAGAGACACAGCTGCTCTGCCCGCTGCTGAGTGCTGACTGAAAGAGGGAGGGGGAATGAGCCGGAAACAGAGCCCTCTCCTGACAGCGGCGGCTCGAGGGGGGGGAGGAGGGGGGCAGCACAGTTTCTCCTTCTCACACCCGCTCGCCGTCCCTATCATTTGCCGACAAGAAGAGTTTCCGCGGCAACTGGGCTTCGGGGACCCTCCCCCCTCTGCTCTTGCTCGCGGCACCTGCCTGGGATCAGCCGTAATTAAAGCTATTAGCGGCGCCGGTGGCTAGTGTGTACAGTCACACACACACACAGTGAAGCACACTGCCACACTTCACCTGCGCCCCCTCCCTTCAGCATATTGTACCGCCCAGGGCATCCGCCCCCTCCGCCCCTGCCTTGTACCGGCCCTGGTGGTGGCAGCATCATGTTGTGGAGATGCTTTTCCTCAGCAGGGACAGGGAAGCTGGTCAGAGTTGATGGGAAGATGGATGGAGCCAAATACAGGGCAATCTTAGAAGAAAACCCGTAATGCCGCGTACACACGGTCGGACTTTTCGTCTACAAAAGTCAGACAGCCTGTCCGACAGACTTCCGGCAGACTTTCGGCGGACTTGCGGCGGACTTGCGGCATACTTTCTAACGAACGGACTTGCCTACACACGACCACACAAAAGTCCGACGGATTCGTACGTGATGACGTACACCGGACTAAAATAAGGAAGTTCATAGCCAGTAGCCAATAGGTGCCCTAGCGTGGCTTTTTGTCCGTCGGACTAGCACACAGACGAGCGGATTTCGGGGTCCGTCGTAGTTACGACGTAAAGATTTGAAGCATGTTTCAAATCTAAAGTACGTCGGATTTGAGGCTAAAAAAGTACGTTGAAAGTCCGGAGAAGCCCACACACGATCGGATTACCAGCCAGCTTTAGTCCGTCAGCGTCCGTTGGACTTTTGTAGACGAAAAGTCCGACCGTGTGTACGCGGCATTAGAGTCTGCAAAAGACTTGAGACTGGGGCGGAGGTTCACCTTCTAGCAGGACAACGACCCGAAACATACAGCCAGAGCTACAATGGAATGGTTTAGATCAAAGCATATTCATGTGTTAGATTGGCCCAGTCCAGACCTAAATCCAATTGAGAATCTGTGGCAAAACTTTAAAATTGCTGTTCACAGACGCTCTCCATCCAATCTGACAGAGCTTGAGCTATTTTGCAAAGAAGAATGGGCAAAAATGTCCCTCTCTAGATGTGCAAAGCTGGTAGAGACATCCCCAAAAAGACTTGCAGCTGTAATTGCAGTGAAAGGTGGTTCTACAAAGTATTGACTTAGGGGGGCTGAATACAAATGTACCCCACACTTTTCCCATTTATTTGTAAAAAATGTTCAACACCATTAATTATTTTGCTTCCACTTCACAGTTATGTACCACTTTGTGTTGGTCTATCACATAAAATCCCAATCAAATACATTTACGTTTTTGGTTGTAACATGGCAAAATGTGGAAAATTTCAAGGGGTATGAATACTTTTTCAAGGCACTGTAAGTATAACATGTTTGTTATTTTTTTTAAAAGGAGGCTTTAATATCACTTTAAGTCCCCTCCTTATTGGGTCCTCCCTCCCTCCAGTGCCGCCATTATGGTGCATGTGCAGTTGAAGGGCTCTGCCTGGTCTTCAGGTCCTGGCAGAGCCCTTTGGCACATCTATACATGTGCAGGAGATTTCCTGTGCATGTGCAAAGGTGCTCCAGCAGTGGACTGTCCCTCGGCATCCTATCTTCCAGGGCTTTGCATTGGACTTGATGATGTCATGACGACCTGGGGCCGCTAGGGAGAAGAGGCTGCGGGGACCGGTCCTACAGCCTGGAGGAAGCCTGCGGGAGTGGAAGATATGATTACTTTTTCTGCTCCTCCTAGACCTTATCAAGCCTTTATCCCTCGCAGTATGAGGCAGCCCACTGCAAGGGAGCATTTTTCCTTTCCCTGGAGACGTTCTTTAAAATACAGCATGTATGCATTCTTACACCCACCCCACCGCATGTCATCACAAAGGAACATTTTCACTTTTCCTGGAGACGTTCTTTAAAATACAGCATGTATGCATTCTTATGCCGCATACACATGGTCGGACTTTCTGTCCTACTTGGTCCGGCACACTTTTTGCCGGACTTTGTCCGCCAGGTGCGCCGGACTTTAAAACGGACGGACTTGCCCACACACGCCCGGACTATTGCAGCGGGCTAAGTCCGCCCGTCTTTCCGACGGACTTTCGCCGGAGTTACGGCGGACTTTTAGAATGAACGGACTTGCCCACACACGGACAAGTCCGTTGATTTTGAACGTGACTCAGGTGCGACGGGACTAGAAAAGGATGTCAATCTTGCCGCTTTTATCTGCGATATTGACACCTTGCGAGCCCCGTCGCGGGTCATACCAGGCCCTTAGGTCTGGTATGGATTATAAGGGGAACCCCCTACGCCGAAAAAACTGGCCGGTCAGGAAAGGGGGTGGGGACGAGCGAGCGCCCCCCCCCCTCCTGAACCGTACCAGGCCGCATGCCCTCAACATGGGGGGTGGGTGCTTTGGGGGAGGGGGGCGCCCTGCAGGGCCCCCCCACCCCAAAGCATCTTGTCCCCATGTTGATGAGGACAAGGGCCTCTTCCCGACAACCCTGGCCGTTGGTTGTCGGGGTCTGCGGGTGGGGGGCTTATCGGAATCCGGGAGCCCCCTATAATAAGAGGGCCCCCAGATCCCGGCCCCCCACCCTATGTGAATGAGTATGGGGTACATGGTACCCCTACCCATTCACCCAGGGAAAAAGTGTAAATAATAAAACACTACACAGGTTTTTAAAATATTTTATTAAACAGCTCCGGGGGGGGGGGATCTTCCTCCGGCTTCGGGGGTCTTCTTCCGGCTTCGGGGGTCCCTCCGGTTCATCTTCTCCCGGCGTCCGGTTGGTTCTTCTCCGCTCTCTTCTCCCGGTGTTCCAGTTCTTCGGCCAGCTCCTCCACTGTCTTCAGGTAGCTCTCTTGCCAGCGGAGGTCCGGACTTCTGGGCTTCTTGTCTTCTGGGCTTCTGGGCTTCTTGTCTTCTCTTCTCTTCTCCAGATGTTGACACGATGCTCTCTCCGGCTGGACCGCTCTCTGAGGGCTGCGTTGTGACTTATATAGGCGGAGACCCCGCCCCCTTTTGATGTCACAGTCCCTGGGCATGCTGGGACTGTGACGTTTTAGGGGGCGTGGTCAACATCACCCAGTGACCACGCCCCCTAAAACGTCACAGTCCCAGCATGCCCAGGGACTGTGACATCAAAAGGGGGCGGGGTCTCCGCCTATATAAGCCGGAGGAAGCCGGAGGAAGATCCCCCCCCCCGAGCTGTTTAATAAAATATTTTAAAAACCTGTGTAGTGTTTTATTATTGACACTTTTTCTCTGGGTGAATGGGTAGGGGTACCATGTACCCCATACTCATTCACATAGGGTGGGGGGGCCGGGATCTGGGGGCCCTCTTATTATAGGGGGCTCCCAGATTCCGATAAGCCCCCCCGCCCGCAGACCCCGACAACCAACGGCCAGGGTTGTCGGGAAGAGGCCCTTGTCCTCATCAACATGGGGACAAGGTGCTTTGGGGTGGGGGGGCCCCACAGGGCGCCCCCCTCCCCCAATGCACCCACCCCCATGTTGAGGGCATGCGGCCTGGTACGGTTCAGGGGGGGGGGGCGCTCGCTCGTCCCCACCCCCTTTCCTGACCGGCCAGGCTGCGTGCTCGGATCGGGGTCTGGTATGGATTTTAGGGGGGACCCCACGCCGTTTTTTCGGCGTAGGGGGGTTCCTCTTATAATCCATACCAGACCTAAGGGCCTGGTATGCCCCGCGCTCGCCCCAATAGGAAATTTTGTTTTTCCTATTGCAGCGAGCGCGAAATGCAATACCCTGCCCTCGCGTCGTATCTGGTCCGTTGGACCAGCATACACACGAGCGGGCTTTCCGTTGGACCAGCACACAGACGAGCGGACTTTCCGCCCAAAACTGAGTCCGACGGAAAGATTTAAAACTTGTTTCAAATCTAGGTCCGGCGGGCTTTTGGGAAAAAGTCCGCCGGAAAAGTCCGCCGGAGCCTACACACGGGCGGATTGTCCGGCACACTCTGGTCCGCCGGACCAAGTATGCCGGAAAGTCCGACCATGTGTACGCGGCATTACACTCACCCCACCGCATGTCATCACAAAGGAACATTTTCACTTTTCCTGGAGACGTTCTTTAAAATACAGCATGTATGCATTCTTACACTTACCCCACCGCATGTCATCACAAAGGAACATTTTCACTTTTCCTGGAGATGAGCTTTAAGGCTCGGTTCACGCCTATGCGTGTGTGCAGACCGCGTTTGCTCGGGCAAATGACTGGGCTGCTGTGCCTGCGTTTCCCGCAGAAAAAGGTGCAGGCACCTTTTACAAAACATGGCCTGCAGGAAAATCGCATTGGTCATTTTATCCATGCGATTTTCTTGGCACCCGCAAGCGCTCTGCGTTTTTACATGCGTGGGGGTGGCATTCAAAACGAATGGCAGCCCCGTGCTTTTTCTCACAGCAGTGTGCTTTCACTGCGGGTGATTTCGGGTGCGGGAATAGCTGCCACTCCCACACCCGCAGACACCTACATAGATGTGAACCGAGTCTTATGCCTCAAACAAATGCCCATACAATTTGGGCGTACTACCCCACCTGGGAGCCACCATTGCTGTGTACATGTATACAGATGTATGACCCTGGATGCAAAACCTTCTGCGTACAGGGTCATACAGGACATCCATATGCATGTGTATTTTTACTTAACTGGCATACTGTATACTAGCACAACTGTATACTCGTGTACAGGCTTTTTATTATTATTATTATACAGGATTTATATAGCGCCAACAGTTTACGTAGCGCTTTACAACTTGAGGGTAGACAGTACAAATACAATGGCATCCCTAGGGGGGGCAGAGGGGGCCCTGACCCCCCCCCCCCCAACGTTATGCTGTGCCCCACCATGACCCCCCCCCCCCCCCAATTAAAAAAACATTTTTATTTTTATTTTTACAAAAAGGCAATGTCTAAGAGGGAGAGCATCCCCAGTCAGCTCCTGCAGGTGATTCCTCCCCCCTCCCTCTGCTCGCTGGAACTGCATAATGCGAGCGCTCACAAAACCACGGCCGCCTGATCTGCTCCTTCCCCTGCATCCTCATTGGCAGGGAGAAGAGCGAGTTGCAGGAAGGACTCCACCAGGACTCTCAGTTACAGAAAAAACAGACTGATTTCTCCCATCCTTAGGACAGGAGAACCAGCCTGTAAATTCCAAGAGATGCCAGACCAGCACTGTCAATAGCAGGGGCAGGACAGCAAGAGGAGGCTGAGGAACCCCACAGTGGCAGAACACCAGGGCCCGGAGGCAAGACAACCTTTGCAACCCAGATAGTTCTCCCACTGCTTTGGACCCTTATATTTTCTTGGTATGCTGGTGACATATATATCTTGTTTTCTGCAACCCTGGGGGGGGCCCAATACAGTAGGAAGGGAGCTCACTGCAGAACATGTGAAAGGGCCGTTGTGGGATCGTAGTAAAGGGCCCCAGGATATATATATAGATATATATATATCTATCTATATATATATATATAGATAGATATATATATATCTATATATATAGAATTGCATTTTATAGTTGCCCCTCTACTTTTGTCCCTGTCCCCCCATGTGCCCCCCCCTAATTATGAAAGCTGGAGACGCCACTGTACAAATACAATACACTTTAATACAGTAGGAATCAGAGGGCTCTGCTCCTTAGAGCTTACAATCTAAGAGGGAAGGTCAAGAGATACAAGAGGTAATAACTGTGGGTGATGTGCTGATTGAGAAGATAAATGTACAGTTGTTAGGTGGGGGCCAGCTTCTCTGAAGAGATGAGTTTTCAGGGATCGTCTGAAAGTGGATAAAGTAGGAGAAAATCGGACGGATTGGGGTAGAGCATTCCAGAGGATGGGAGAGGCTCTGGAGAAGTCCTGAAGGCGAGCATGGGATGAGGCGACAAGGAAGTTTGAGAGCAGGAGGTCTTGGGAGGAGCGAAGAGAACGATTAGGTTGGTATTTTGAAACTAGTTTAGTGATGTAGCTGGGGGCCAGGTTGTGGATGGCTTTGTAAGTTATAGTTAGTATCTTGAATTTAATTCGGTGACTGAGTGGCAGCCAATGGAGGGATTGGCAGAGGGGTATAGCAGACACTGAGCGGTTTGTGAGGTGGATGAGCCTGGCAGCAGCGTTCATGATGGACTTTGATTTCTATTGGCGGCTGTGTGCAGCACCCATGGCTCCCAGTTTGGGAAATATACCCGAATTTACGGCTCCAAGCGACCATATGCATGAGGCTTTATTCAGCGCACCACACCTCAATGCAACTTATGGTGTGCATAGGACACATAGATAACAATTTGTTTGTGCCCTTTGCATTGAGCCTGTATTGATCTATGCAGCTCAATGAATATGGTGAGAATGAGCCTTAATCCTGCGGTCAAGCAAGAGAATGAAGTGGTAACTGAAGTGGTAACTATTATATGGTAACTGATTTGGAAATTTGTTAAACTGTAAAAAAATGAAAATCTGTACTAGGAGACATGCAATCAATAGGATGGGAAACTACAAGGAACATAGAGAATGCTGGTTCTGCAGAGGTTGTCCATTTCAGTTTTAGGGCTATTGGCCCTTATAACACAAGGGCCCTGTAACATTTAATCAATGGGTTATATATGAATTTGCATGTAACAATGGTTATAGAACACATTCGTCATGCCCTGCTCCATCTCCCAGCATTCTCTGCTCCCTCAGTATTGACTCATACTCTCTCTCTCTTATAACTCCTTTATTTCTATGACCTACATCTCTCAATCCAGGTCAGCAGCAACATGTGACACAACTCAGCGCCAACTATCTCCACAGCTGCCAAGAACATAATATACTTTAACTGCCCGTCCCTCTGTTCTGTCTGAAGCATAATATATTTTATAATATAAGGGGCCACGCCTCTGCTAGACTTGTATATAAGAGCATAGGTTCTACAGAGCATACTAAATTATAACTGCTGTTCTCCTTCTTATATCTATACATTAGAACATAAGCTCCAAAAAATATCTAGGAGAACTTTACATTGAAGAGCACGTAGTAGTATAGAAAATTCTGCATGCCTCCAGTTAGAGTTGTATATATAGGAGTATCTCACAAAAGTGAGTACACCCCTCACATTTTTGTAAATATTTTATTATATCTTTTCATGTGACAACACTGAAGAAATGACACTTTTCTACAATGTAAACTAGTGAGTGTACAGCTTGTATAACAGTGTATATTTGCTGTCCCCTCAAAATAACTCAACACACTGCCATTAATGTCTAAACCGCTGGCAACAAAAGTGAGTACACCCCTAAGTGAAAATGTCCACATTGGGCCCAAAGTGTCAATATTTTGTGTGGCCACCATTATTTTCCAGCACTGCCTTAACCCTCTTGGGCATGGAGGTCACCAGAGCTTCACAGGTTGCCACTGGAGTCCTCTTCCACTCCTCCATGATGACATCACAGAGCTGGTGGATGTTAGAGACCTTGCGCTCCTCCACCTTCCGTTTGAGGATGCCCCACAGATGCTCAATAGAGTTTAGGTCTGGAGACATGCTTGGTAGGGTGGCCACGTGTCCCGGATTGTCCCTTATTTCAACTTTTTGTCCCGTGTCCCGGGTACCTTCATTCCGGGACAATACAGTGTCCCGGAATGAAAAAAAAACCACACCGCCGGCTGGCACCAGTCCAACGTCATCTCTGAGACGAGTCCGCCACCCTTATAATCATTATATACAGTAGTAAACTGTTTAACACAGTAACACACACCATGCAGCTTAACTTGTTGCTAGGCTAGGGCCGCCCGCCCCGCGTCTAGCAACCAGTGACCTCAGCTGGCACCGTCCCTCACGTGATAGTCAGTGCAGTGGGCACCCGCACTCTAGTCTACACGCTACGGCTGAGCAGCGCGCCTCAGTCCGAGAGAGAGAGCAGCCGCTGAGCCGCCAGCCTGCCACACTTACTAGCCTGCCCTTTGCCCAGCCCCAGTCAGTGGTGCCTGCCAGTCCCGGACCCGGAGCCGCCGAGCCGACTACTCCAGCAGCACTGCAGCCGGTGAAGCAGAAGCACATTGCCAGCCAGCAGCGCAACCCGGCTGGGCCGACTCCGAGCTGCCAACTGTCTCCACTCCACAGTTCAACTTCTCTCCGTCCTGACTGAGCCGCCTCATCCGAGTCCTCCCTCCGGCTCCCTCCCGCCCACGAGGTCCGCCCGCCAGACAAACTTCAGGTTAGTGTAACTTCCACTACCTAGTTACAGTGAGCAATGCACACTCCCTCTCAGTTCTGCTGCTGTCCCCAGACCCCCACCCCCCTCAGATCTGCTGCTGTCTTCCACACTCCCCCTCAGTTCTGCTGCTGTCCCCCAGCCCCCTCAGTTCTGCTGCTGTCCCCCACCCCCCTCAGTTCTGCTGCTGTCCCCCCCAATCCCCCTCAGATCTGCTGCTGTCCCCCCACTCCCCCCCAGTTCTGCTGCTCTCCCCCTCCATCTTGCCTCCATGTCCCCCTCTGTTCTGCTGCTGTCCCCCTGCGTTCTGCTGCTGTCCCCCTGCGTCCTGCTGTCCCCCTTCGTTCTTCCTCCGTGTCCCCCTCCATTCTGCTGCTGTCCCCCTCCGTTCTTCCTCTGCGTCCCCCTCCATTCTGCTGCTGTCCCCCTCCGTTCTTCCTCCGTGTCCCCCTCCATTCTGCTGCTGTCCCCCTCCATCCTGCTGTCCCCCTCGGTTCTTCCTCCATGTCCCCCACCGTCCTGCTGTCCCCCTCCGTTCTTCCTCCGTGTCCCCCTCCGTTCTGCTGCTGTCCCCCTCCGTTCTTCCTCCGTTTGCCCCTTATCAAAAACCATCCTTTTTGGGCGGGCGCGGGGGGGGGGGGGGTGTCCCTGAATGGCAGTTTGGAAATGTGGTCACCCTAATGCTTGGCCAGTCCATCACCTTTACCCTCTACTTCTTTAGCAAGGCAGTGGTTGTCTTGGAGGTGTGTTTGGGGTCGTTATCATGTTGGAATACTGCCCTGCGGCCCAGTCTCTGAAGGGAGGGGATCATGCTCTGCTTCAGTATGTCACAGTACATGTTGGCATTCATGGTTCCCTCAATGAACTGTAGCTCCCCAGTGCCGGCAGCACTCATGCAGCCCCAGACCATGACACTCCCACCACCATGCTTGACTGTAGGCAAGACACACTTGTCTTTGTACTCCTCACCTGGTTCCCGCCACACAGGCTTGACACCATCTGAACCAAATAAGTTTATCTTGGTCTCATCAGACCATAGGACATGGTTACAGTAATCCATGTCCTCAGTGCTGGGGCATGGTCATCTAGAGCCCAGGGTGAACATGCCAAAATGTGCCCCCTCCCACAACATGTATGAGCATTATGTGTCAGCAACAATCCCCCCCACAAAAACACTGAGCACTAATCTGCATGCTTACCCCCTAAGCATAAATTCCCCCTCCTCCCAGTACAAATCAACCCCCAGCTGAAAACCCCCCTCTCAGCACAAATCTTTGCCCCCCATCTCCCAAATCCTCCCAGCTGAAATGCCAACCCCCCCCCCCCAAAAGTCACCCCTCCTAGCACAAATCCTTAACCCCTAAAATTTCCCATCCCAAAATTATACATCTCCCCCCCCCCCACGTCAAATCCCCCCTCAGCAAAAACTTTCCTCAAATCACCCCCTCCTAGCACAAATAGCATCGCTTCTCCTTTCGGCCAATCAGGAAATGGGTCTCAAGACCCGCTTTCTGATTGGCGGGGAGGAGAATCAGTGTGACAATAGCGAATATTCATTCGCTATTGTCACACAACTGGGTGGGCTCGGGGTGAAGTGCTCTGTGCCCCGAGACCACCCTTTTTTGAAGCCTATTAGAGCCTCTGGCTCTAATCACATGTTAAAAAAAAAAAAACCCCATTGGAATCCATACGTCTGGCGCCCCGCATGTAGATTAGGGGGCCGGACACATGGATAGGGGGGTGGCGCCCCTGTGCCCCTAATGGAGCGGCTTCCAGTGGCAACAGACTAGTAGGAAGATATACATAGAATATAAAGGGATACATTTTTCTTGAGTTTTTTTTACACTAAGGGTGTCAATAATGTCCGACAAATTCATATTCTTTAAAATTAATGATATTAATTAAAAATTCGAATATAATACAATTATGTATAAAAATATATATATATATTTTAAAACTGACGTTTTCGGCATCCTGCATTTCGGATTTTGGTTTCAGCACCAAAAGTTCCATTCGGTGCAACTCTACTTGGATCATATAGTGTATCTGCCTGCCCTCTTGTCTGCAGAACGTTGTTCAATGTCCTTCTATCAAAGAATAAGCACAGCAGTTCAGTGGACAATGTCGCGCCCAGTATTGTATACTGTATGTATACTAGAACATTTTCTGTGAAGTTCACAACACAATGTTCATCTGGTATATCTGTATATAAGAGCATAGCACACCTCCCAACTTTTTGAGATAGGAATGAGGGACACCTATTAGCAAAAGTATTCAGGCATAGGACACACCCCTTGTTACGCCCCCCTTAAAGGAGAATTGTACAAAAAAACAAGATTGGTTAAACCCACAAGTGCTTTTTTTACCACTACTATTTCTTTATATTTTGGAATTTACAAATGCAGCAATTTAGAAATCAGATGAAAGGTTTGGGGCTGAAAAACACTTTTTGATAGATAAAAAGTGCATTTTATTATCAGCTCTAAAGATCAGACCAAAATGAGGGACAAGTGAGGAGGAATGAGGGACAGAGGGACTTTTCTCCAAATCCTTGACAGTCCCTCGAAATCAGGGACAGTCCCTCGAAATCAGGGACAGTCTCTCGAAATCAGGGACAGTCCCTCGAAATCAGGGACAGTTGGGAGCTATGGTAAAACCTCCAAAGGTTTTACTGACACCACATCCTTGATTTCAAGACACTTAAAAAATTCATCAATTTCCTAAAAGAAAAAAAAACTAATAGGACTTTCAAGGTACCACACCAAAAAAGTTATATAAAACACTAGTAACATTGTACTGCTCTGGGGAAGTGATCAGGATTTTTTTTACACATTATGTTTGCTTATAGCAGTGAATTACATTGCTATAAGCAAGAATTTTACAGAACGAAACTGATCCAGATTTTTTTGTTGTGATTAGCTGTGATTGGTCAAAGCTAATCACATGGTACAGATGGGCTGTGATTGGCCCTGTATGTACCATGTGATCAAATTGACTAATCACAGCTAGAAACACAATTGTACACAATGGATGGTAGGAAAGGAAGCCTTCCATTATGTACAACTGTCATGTGACCTGCTCACGGCAGTCACATGGTACACTGATTAGTCATAGGCTGTGTCCCGTGGATACAGCCGTTGACCGATTGCGCTGCTGCATGGCCTCACGGCCGCACGAGCGGCGTTTTGTGACAGGACGTCATATGACATCCACTCAGGATGGGAAAGCCACCGCCCAGCCGTCATTCTGCTATAGGCCAGACAGGAAGGTTTTAACAACCATCCTCCCACCCAATGATCATAAGGGGCTTCTCATGTAGCTATCTCCAGCGCGTTTCACAGGATAATGCCCACTTCCTCGGGGAGAACTGATATAAGTTTCTAAGATTACAAATGGAGTAATGAGCATCATACAGGATCATACACATTCAATAGATAGCATAGTTGTATACTCGTACAGACACTAACTGCTGTGCATGCTCAAATTGCATATATCTTGATCCCAAATTCAAGGAACCATGATCACCGTGTATGAGAGGGACCCAGCCACGCAGGGATGTATTTTCCAGTATTTTAGACAGATTCTGTTCTTGGGACTTTTTTTCAGAGGCTGTACTACATACAGTGGGGAAAATAATTATTTGATCCCCTGCAGATTTTGTAACTTTGCCCACGTACAAAGAAATGAAGGTTATATAATTTTTATCATAGGTGTATTTTAAAGGATAGAGGCAGAATATCAACCAAAAATCCAGAAAAAACACATGATACAAATGTTATAAATTGAGTTGCAGTTCAGTGAGTAAAATAAGTATTTGATGCCCAAGCAAAACATGACTTAGTACTTGGTGGAGAAACCCTTGTTGGCCGGCACAGAGGTAAGACATTTCTTGTAGTTGGTGACCAGGTTTGCACACATCTCTGGAGGGACTTTGGTCCACTCTTCTTTACAGATCTTCTCTAAATCCTTAAGGTTTCTTGGCTGTCGCTTGGCAACTCGAAGTTTCAGCTTCCTCCATAAATTTTCTATAGGATTAAGGTCTGGAGACTGGCTAGGTCACCTTATGACCTTAATGTGCTTCTTCTTGGGCCACTCCTTTGTTGCTTGGGTAGCATGTTTTGGGCCATTGTCATGCTGGAAGACCCATCCACCACCCATTTTCAGTATTCTGACTGAGGGAAGAAGGTTCTCATCCAAGATTTTACAATACATGACCCCATCCATTGGCCCCTCAATGCGGCAAAGTCAGCCTGCACCTTTAACATAGAAACAGCCCCAAAGCATAATGTTTCCACCTCCGTACTTGACTGTAGGGATGGTGTTCCTAGGGCCAGAATTTTTCTTCCACCAAACACGGTGAGTCGAGTTAATACCAAAGAGCTCAATTTTGGTCTCTTCTGACCACAGTACTTTCTCCCAATCCGTCTCTGAATCATTTAGATGTTAATTGGAAAACTTCAAACTTCAGACGGGTCTACATGTGCCTTCTTGAGGAGGGGGACCTTGTGGGCGCTGCAGGATTCCAATTCATGGCGGCCTATAGTGTTACCAATGGTTTGTTTGGTGACTGTGGTCCCAACCGCCTTGAGATCATTCACAATCTCCTCCCGTGTAGTTCTGGGCTGATCTCTCACTTTTTTCATGATCATCCTTACCCCATGAGGTGAAATCTTGCATGGAGCTCCAGAACTAGGGCTATTGATGATTATTTTGTATTTCTTCCATTTGCGAATAATCTCTCCAACAGTTGTCTTCTCACCAAGCTTCTTGCTGATGGTCTTGTAGCCCATTCCAGCCTTGTGCAGGTCTACAATCTTGTCCCTGACATCCTTTGACAGCTCTTTGGTCTTGCCCATGATGGTGAGCTTTGAATGGAAGAAAGAGATTCTGTGGACAGGTGTCTTTTATACACATAACGAGTTGTCGTTAGGAGCATCTTCTTAAAGTGACAGGACTGATCTGTGTACCACATGAGCACATACTGTAGCCAGTCTGTGGGAGCCAGAATTATTGTTAGTTGGTAGGGGGGATCAAATACTTATTTTACTCACTGAACTGCAACTCAAATTATAACATTTGTATCATGTATTTTTTTTCTGGATTTTTGGTTGATATTCTCTAACCTTTAAAATACACCTATGATAAAATCTATAGACCCTTCACTTCATTTCCTCACTGTATACTGTATAGGCTTGGTATCGAACTAATCTCAGGATTGTCTTTTTATTAGTGCAAAGTGAACAATAATCCTACTTTTGCATATTAATGAAACTAATTAGAATGATTGGTTAATTATAGATTAAATATCGCCACTCCCGCTAGGAGAAAGTATTTAGTAAATGATGACAGAATGAGGTCTGTAGTGTCAGGCGGACACTAAAGTTCACGTTCATTTTATTGAGTCCTAAAGCGAAGGCTCCGATTTATTCCTATATCTGGGTCAGGATCTTTCATACGAGTGTTGGGGAGCTCTCAGGATGCGTCAGGATATTATGTAGGGTACTGTATTTGGTAGGACCAGCTTCCCTTTGGAGACCAATGCCTTTGTTTTTTTTTTTTTTCTTCCCTTTTTGGTTCTGACGTAGCAATCTTTTTTTTTCTAACTTACTGCAGACACATGGTGGGATTTATTTGTTATGGGCAGCACAACATTTTTCTAATGGGTAAAATTAGATACATACCAATAATCAGCCATAACATTGTGACCATTAACAGGTGAAGTGAATAATATTGATTATCTTGTTGAAAGTGGGTGGGATATATTAGGCAGCAAGTGAACATGTTGTGCCTGAAGTGGACGTGTTGAAAGCAAAAAAATTGGCAAGTGTAAGGATTTGAGTGACTTTGACAAAGGGCCAAGTTATAATGGCTAGACCAGTGTTTTTCAACCAAGTCACCCTTTAGAAATGTGCACAATCCCGGGGCACACCAGTCTGAGGGCTCGTTCACATCAGAAGGTGCGTCCAAGCACCCACGTTTTTTTGCGTGTTCCCACACATTGCATTTTTTAATGGCTGCGAACATACGTGCATTTGCTAGATGCATGGGGCTGTCACTAATAATTAATGGTACCCATGAGCGACTGCAAAAGGCATTTTTCTGCAGTATGGGAAAACGTGATTTTGCACGTGTTACTGCACTCCACCTGGTGTGAGCAAGCCCTAAAATGTAGTCTGTTGGACAGAGTTCAGTGATCTTAGGTTGTAACTCTTCTTCCCCCCAAATTCCCCCTCCTAGCACGAATCCCCTTCCCACCCAATCCCCTCCTCCGAGTACGAACCCCTTCAAATTCCTCCTCTTAGCACCCCCCACCCCCCAATCCTCCCTCCTAGCACAAACCTTCACAAATTTCCATCTCCCATTGACCACAAACCTCCCCAAATTCCTCCTCCTAGCACAAACCCTGCAAATCCCCCCTCCAAACACAAACCGCCCCAAAATCCACCTCCTTGTACAAACCCCCCAAATCCCCTCTTCTAGCACAAACTCCCTTCTCCCAAATCCTCACTCCTAGCACAAAACCTGCTCCCAAATCCTCACTCCTAGCACAAGCCCCGCTCCCAAATCCTCACTCCTAGCACAAAACCTGCTCCCAAATCCTCACTCCTAGCACAAGCCCCGCTCCCAAATCCTCACTCCTAGCACAAGCCCCGCTCCCAAATCCTCACTCCTAGCACAAAACCTGCTCCCAAATCCTCACTCCTAGCACAAGCCCCGCTCCCAAATCCCCCCTCTTAGCACAACTTCCACTCCCAAATCCCCCCTCTTAGCACAAACCCCCTGCTCCCAAATCCTCACTCCTAGCACAAGCCCCGCTCCCAAATCCTCACTCCTAGCACAAAACCTGCTCCCAAATCCCCCCTCTTAGCACAACTTCCACTCCCAAATCCCCCCTCTTAGCACAAACCCCCTGCTCCCAAATCCCCCCTCCTAGCACAAACCTCTGCTCAGAAATCCCCCTTCCTAACACAAACACCGCTCCCAAATCCCCCCTCTTAGCACAAACCCCCTGCTCCCAAATCCCCCCTCCTAGCACAAACCCCCTGCTCCCAAATCCCCCCTATTAGCACAAACTCCCTGCTCCCAAATCCCCCCTCTTAGCACAAACTCCCTGCTCCCAAATCCCCCCTCTTAGCACAAACTCCCTGCTCCCAAATCCCCCCTCATAGCACAAACCCCCTGCTCCCAAATCCCCCCTCGTAGCACAAACCCCCTGATCCCGAATCCCCCCTCTTAGCACAAACTCCCTGTTCCCAAATCCCCCCTCTTAGCACAAACTCCCTGCTCCCAAATCCCCCCTCTTAGCACAACAACCCCCCCCCTCCAAATCCCCCCTCCTAGCACAACCCCCTGCTCTCAAATCCTCCCTCCAAGCACAAACCCCCTGCTTGAAAATCCCCCCCACCTAGCACAACAACCCCCCCCAAATCCCCCTCCAAGCACAATAACCCCCCAAATCCCCCATTCTAGCACAAACCCCCTGTTCTCAAATCCTTCCTCCTAGCACAAACCCCGCTCCCAAATCCTCCCTACAAGCACAAACCCCCTGCTCGCAAATCCCCAACCTAGCACACTCCCCCCCCTGAATCCCCCTCCCAGCGCAACAACCCCCCAAATACCCCCTCCTAGCACAAATCCCCCCTCCTAGCGCAAACCCCGCTCCCAAAGCTGCCTTCTCTCCTTGCACAACCCCCCCCCCCATGAAATTCCCATTCCTACCACAAACCTGTTCCCCCTGTATAGGAGCAGTGTAGTGAGGGAGAGCACGCCCCGCACCTCCTCCCGGCTCTCTCCTCCTCCCTACTTCTATGTGTACTATTGTCAGCAAAACAGAAAGCTGTGTGTGTCCTTAGCAATCAATGACGTCAGCAGTTGGTAGGAAACGGGCAGGCACCGGTTTCCGTCTTGCCAGTAATGGTACACATAGCAGCAGAGAGGAGTAGAGAGCCTGGAGGAGGTGTGGGGTGTGCGATCTCTCTCTCTCTCTCTCTCTCTCTCCTCGCTGTGCACAAGACTTTGAACAGGGTCGCACTCAGACCTGGATGTTGTTGCAACACCCCTGAGGACTCTTGCAGCACCCCAGGGTGCCGTGGAACCTCGGGTTGAAAAACCCTGGGCTAGACGACTGGGTTAGATCTACTCCAAAACCGCAGTGGTCAGGACCGACCCAAAGTGGTCCAAGGAAGTAAAATAACAGGGTCATAGGCGGCCTAGGCACATTGGTACACGTAGGGAGCAAAGGCTGGCCTTTGTAGTCCAATCCAATAGAAAAGCTACTTCAGCTCAAATAGCTAAAAAAGACAAAGCTGGTTCCAATAGAAGGGTGTCAGAACACACAGTGCACCGCAGTCAGGGTCCCCATTCTGACCCGTGTCCACAGCCAAAACTGCCTACAATGGGCACGTGAGCATCAGAACTGGACCACGGAGCAATGGAAGAAGGTGACCTGGTCTGATGAATCATTGTTACTTTTACATCATGTGGATGGCCGGGTGTGGTTACAAAGTTACATAGTTTGTAAGGTTAAAAAAAGACACAAGTCCATCAAGTCCAACCTATGTGTGTGTGTGCACTTTTATATCTATAGTACATTGTATATCCCTGTATGTTGTGATCGTTCAGGTGCTCATCTAAAAGTTTTTTGAAACTATCGATGCTCCCCGCTGAGACCCCCGCCTGTGGAAGGGAATTCCACATCCTTACCGCTCTTACAGTAAAGAACCCTCTATGTAGTTTAAGGCTAAACTGCTTTTCTTCTAGTTTTAGTAAAAGGCCACGTGTCTTTTTAAATTCCCTTTCGCGGAAAAGTTTTATCCCTATTGTGGGGTCACCAGTACGGTATTTGTGTGTCACTTACCTGGGGAAGAGATGGCACCGGGTATGCAGTATGGGAAGAAGGCAAGGCGGTGGAGGCAGTGTGATGCTTTGTCTAGTGGAGACCACCATGTCTTGATGGGTCAGGCCTGTTTTAGCGGCAAAGAGAGGACCTACTCAGTATTAGTGGGTGGGCATAATGTTATAGCTGATCGGTATACATCCTGTATTTGTAGTATGCTTTTTTTTGCTGACTGTTGTAGGTGTCTGAAGGGGCTTGGGCAGAAGCTGCGTACCAGAGCCTTGCCAGCTTCAAGCTCTGAAAAGACTGATGATTAAGGTTTGACGATTATTATGAACCTTTTGTGTTCCTTTTTAGAGTTTTTACACAGTAAAATAATTAGAAAATGGCTCTGGTAGGCAGTGGTTAATCCAAAGTGTTATGCCGCGTACACACGAGCGGAATGTCCGACAGAAAAAGTCCGACAGAAGCTTTTCATCGTATATTCCGATCGTGTGTATGCCCCATCTGACTTTTTTTTTCGAAAATTCTGACGGACTTAGATAGAGAACATGTTCTAAATATTTCCGACGGAACCGACTCCTATCGGGAAAACCGTTCGTCTGTATGCTGTTCCGACGGACCAAACACAACGCATGCTCTGAAGCAAGTACGAGATGGAAGCTATTGGCTACTGGCTATTGAACTTCCTTTTTCTAGTCCCGTCGTACGTGTTGTACGTCACCGCGTTCTGGACGGTCGGACTTTGTTGTGATCGTGTGTACGCAAGACAGTTTCAGTGGAACTCCATCAGAAAAACCTTCAGAGTTTATTCCGACTGAAAAAACGGTCGTGTGTACAGGGTATTAGTGTTAGGTTTGCAAGTTTTAGGTTTAGTGTTAGGATACAGGGAGGGTTGGTGTTAGGTTTAGTGTTAGGATACAGGGAGGGTTGGTGTTAGGTTTAGTGTTAGGATACAGGGAGGGTTGGTGTTAGGTTTAGTGTTAGGATACAGGGAGGGTTGGTGTTAGGTTTAGTGTTAGGATACAGAGAGAGTTGGTGTTAGGTTTAGTGTTAGGATACAGGAAGGGTTGGTGTTAGGTTTAGTGTTAGGATACAGGGAGGGTTGGTGTTAGGTTTAGTGTTAGGATACAGGAAGGGTTGGTGTTAGGTTTAGTGTTAGGATACAGGGAGGGTTGGTGTTAGGTTTAGTGTTAGGATACAGGGAGGGTTGGTGTTAGGTTTAGTGTTAGGATACAGGGAGGGTTGGTGTTAGGTTTAGTGTTAGGATACAGGGAGGGTTGGTGTTAGGTTTAGTGTTAGGATACAGGGAGGGTTGGTGTTAGGTTTAGTGTTAGGATACAGGGAGGGTTGGTGTTAGGTTTAGTGTTAGGATACAGGGAGGGTTGGTGTTAGGTTTAGTGTTAGGATACAGGAAGGGTTGGTGTTAGGTTTAGTGTTAGGATACAGGGAGGGTTGGTGTTAGGTTTAGTGTTAGGATACAGGGAGGGTTGGTGTTAGGTTTAGTGTTAGGATACAGGGAGGGTTGGTGTTAGGTTTAGTGTTAGGATACAGGGAGGGTTGGTGTTAGGTTTAGTGTTAGGATACAGGGAGGGTTGGTGTTAGGTTTAGTGTTAGGATACAGGGAGGGTTGGTGTTAGGTTAAGTGTTAGGATACAGGGAGGGTTGGTGTTAGGTTTAGTGTTAGGATACAGGGAGGGTTGGTGTTAGGTTTAGTGTTAGGATACAGGGAGGGTTGGTGTTAGGTTTAGTGTTAGGATACAGGGAAGGTTGGTGTGTAAGCTAAGAGTACAGGGTGGGTTGGTATTATAAATGGAGGGGGTGTTGTTAGGGCTACAGAGAGGGTTAGCATGAAGGTTGGTGTTAGAGTTAAAGCGATGGCAACTGTTACAGTTACAGGGAGAGTAAGTGTGAAAGCTAATGTTAAGGTTACAGAGAGGATCGGTTTTAATGATGGTGTTAAGCCGGCCATAGACAGAGAGATTTTTTTTCCTGCAACCACAGGAAAACCACCAAAATCGCTCGATTCCCCCATTACACAGTCTTCCCATTGTGTTCTCCCGGCGGGGGCAGGAGAAGCCATCCCTGCAGGGGGAACACAGTGATTATTGCTAGCGGCGGCAATAATCGCATGAAAAATCTGACAGGCTGGTTGCACCCAAATTGGTCGATCGATCCAGGGAAGTTAAGTGTGAGAGTTAGTGTTACAGTGACCCTTGGGGTGAGTGTTAGAGTTAAGATTACAGGAAGCACTGGTTTTAGGGATAAAGGTTACACTTACCGGAAGGGTTAGTTTGAGGAACTGTATTAGGGTTAAAGGGACAATTAGTGTAAAGAATAGTGAAGGGTCACAGGAAAGTTTTGGTGTTACAAGGAGGGTTAGTGTGAAGGATAATGTTGGGGTTACAAGAAGGGTTAGTGTAAAGGGTATGGTTACAGGAAGGATTAAAGCTAAGGATTTTGGGAGGTTAAGTGTGAGAGTTAGTGTTAGGGTTACAGGGAGGTTTAGTGTGAAGGACAGTGTTAGGGTCACAGGATGGGTTTGCATGAAGAATAGTGATAGGGTTGCAAGGAGGTTTCGTGTGAAGGATGGTGTTAAGGTTACATGTAGGTTTCGTGTGAAGGATAGTATTAGGATTACAAGAAGGGTTAGTGTGAAGGATAGTGTTAGGGTTACATGGATGGTTAGTGTGAAGGATGGTGTTAGGGTTACAAGGAGGGTTAGTGTGAAGGATGGTGTTAGGGTTACATGGAGGGTTAGTGTGAAGGATGGCATTAAGGTTACATGGGGGTTTAGTGTGAAGGACAGTGTTAGGGTTACAAAGAGGGTTAGTGTGAAGGATAGTGTTAGGGTTACAAGGGGTTTAGTGTGAAGAATAGTGATAGGGTTGCAGGGAGGTTTAGTGTTAGGGTTACAAGAAGGGTTAGTGTGAAGGATAATGTTAGGGTTATAAGGAGGGTTAGTGTGAAGGATAACGTTAGGGTTACAAGGAGGGTTAGTGTGAAGGATGGTGTTAGGGTTACAAGGAGGGTTAGTGTGAAGGATAGTGTTAGGGTTACAAGGAGGGTTAGTGTGAAGGATGGTGTTAGGGTTACAAGGAGGGTTAGTGTGAAGGATGGTGTTAGGGTTACAAGGAGGGTTAGTGTGAAGGATGGTGTTAGGGTTACAAGGAGGTTTAGTGTGAAGGATGGTGTACGGGGTACATGTAGGTTTAGTGTGAAGGATAGTGTTAGGGTTACATGGAGGGTTAATGTGAAGGATGGTGTTAAGGTTACATGTAGGTTTAGTGTGAAGGATGGTGTTAAGGTTACATGTAGGTTTAGTGTGAAGGATAGTGTTAGGGTTACATGTAAGTTTAGTGTGAAGGATGGTGTTAGGGTTACAAGGAGGGTTAGTGTGAAGGATGGTGTTAGGGTTACATGGAGGGTTAGTGTGAAGGATAGCATTAAGGTTGCATGGGGGTTTAGTGTGAAGGACAGTGTTAGGGTTACATGGAGGGTTAGTGTGAAGGATGGTGTTAGGGTTGCAGGGAGGTTTAGTGTTAGGGTTACAAGAAGGGTTAGTGTGAAGGATGGTGTTAGAGTTACATGGAGGGTTAGTGTAAAGGATAGTGTTAGAGTTACATGTAGGTTTAGTGTGAAGGATGGTGTTAGGGTTACAAGGAGGGTTAGTGTGAAGGATGGTGTTAGGGTTACATGGAGGGTTAGTGTGAAGGATAGTGTTAGGGTTACATGTAGGTTTAGTGTGAAGGATGGTGTTAGGGTTACATGGAGGGTTAGTGTGAAGGATAGTGTTAGGGTTACAAGGAGGGTTAGTGTGAAGGATAGTGTTAGGGTTACAAGGAGGGTTAGTGTGAAGGATGGTGTTAGGGTTACATGGAGGGTTAGTGTGAAGGATAGTGTTAGGGTTACATGTAGGTTTAGTGTGAAGGATAGTGTTAGGGTTACATGGAGGGTTAGCGTGAAGGATAGTGTTAGGGTTACATGTAGGTTTAGTGTGAAGGATAGTGTTAGGGTTACAAGGAGGGTTAGTGTGAAGGATGGTGTTAGGGTTACATGGAGGGTTAGTGTGAAGGATAGTGTTAGGGTTACATGGAGGGTTAATGTGAAGGATGGTGTTAAGGTTACAGGTGGGTTTAGTGTGAAGGATAGTGTTAGGGTTACATGTAGGTTTAGTGTGAAGGATGGTGTTAGGGTTACAAGGAGAGTTAGTGTGAAGGATGGTGTTAGGGTTACATGGAGGGTTAGTGTGAAGGACAGTGTTAGGGTTACATGGAGGGTTAGTGTGAACGATAGTGTTAGGGTTACATGGAGGGTTAGTGTGAAGGATGGTGTTAGGGTTACATGGAGGGTTAGTGTGAAGGATAGTGTTAGGGTTACAAGAAGGGTTAGTGTGAAGGATGGTGTTAGGGTTACAAGGAGGGTTAGTGTGAAGGATAGTGTTAGGGTTACATGTAGGTTTAGTGTGAAGGATAGTGTTAGGGTTACAAGGAGGGTTAGTGTGAAGGATAGTGTTAGGGTTACATGTAGGTTTAGTGTGAAGGATAGTGTTAGGGTTACAAGGAGGGTTAGTGTGAAGGATGGTGTTAGGGTTACATGGAGGGTTAGTGTGAAGGATAGTGTTAGGGTTACAAGGAGGGTTAGTGTGAAGGATGGTGTTAGGGTTACATGGAGGGTTAGTGTGAAGGATGGTGTTAGGGTTACAAGGAGGGTTAGTGTGAAGGATGGTGTTAGGGTTACATGGAGGGTTATTGTGAAGGATAGTGTTAGGGTTGCAAGGAGGGTTAGTGTGAAGGATGGTGTTAGGGTTGCAAGGAGGGTTAGTGTGAAGGATGGTGTTAGGGTTACATGGAGGGTTAGTGTGAAGGATGGTGTTAGGGTTACAAGGAGGGTTAGTGTGAAGGATGGTGTTAGGTTTGCAAGGAGGGTTAGTGTGAAGGATGGTGTTAGGGTTACATGGAGGGTTAGTGTGAAGGATAGTGTTAGGGTTACAAGGAGGGTTAGTGTGAAGGATGGTGTTAGGGTTACATGGAGGGTTAGTGTGAAGGATAGTGTTAGGGTTACAAGGAGGGTTAGTGTGAAGGATGGTGTTAGGGTTACAAGGAGGGTTAGTGTGAAGGATGGTGTTAGGGTTACAAGGAGGGTTAGTGTGAAGGATGGTGTTAGGGTTACAAGGAGGGTTAGTGTGAAGGATGGTGTTAGGGTTACAAGGAGGGTTAGTGTGAAGGATAGTGTTAGGGTTACAAGGAGGGTTAGTGTGGAGGATAGTGTTAGGGTTACATGGAGGATTAGTGTGAAGGATAGTGTTAGGGTTACATGGAGGATTAGTGTGAAGGATAGTGTTAGGGTTACATGGAGGATTAGTGTGAAGGATAGTGTTAGGGTTACATGGAGGATTAGTGTGAAGGATAGTGGAAAGTTTAATTTCACATTTAGAGGGACTATTAGGCAAACAGAAATTCAGAAAAAATGCAAGAAATTAGGGCTGTGGAATCTCTTTGCCCCATGAAATGTAACCGTGATATCGGATTAGTGGTGTGGCAGATCATGTCTTTTTCCAAAAAACGTGGGTGATAAAGGTCACTGCTCATCCAAGTCCTCTCAAACTGTCCCTACCCCTGTCCGTTTATTAGGACCTAATGACATTGCAGACGCTTCACCGTTCACCAACCTCACTAGCTGCCCCCAAAATAATAAATGCTTTCCCAAAGCGTAGTCAGTAGGTTCACCTTGTATACAAAGTGCAGCCTAAGTAGCACAAAAGCACATCGCGGCAGATTAGAGTGTAAGCTCTGCGGGGCAGACAGTGGGTTCTATTTTTACGGGCTGGGCTTATCCCTCCATTCGTGTGTCTGCAGCTTCTCTCCCTCTCTCCTCCTTGTCTCTCCTCAGCCCCCATCCTCTGTCAGACACACACAGATTGTGACGTTTGGTTATGCAATGTCTGACCCACTAACACACATTCTCAAAGAGAGAGAGAGAGCGAAGCAGAGAGAGGAGAGGAGTGATGCCAGGAAAGTAGAGCACACACACACACAACAGAAGGAGGAGATAGAGAGAAACACACGCTCACAAAACAACAGCAAGCCAAAAGCATCGCACTGACCTGCTGCTGGGACCAGGCAGGTAAGTGGCCATTGACTAATGCTCTGATCTACCTGTATGATAGCTATAGAATTGGGAAACTTATATCCCTGAATCCCTTTCCACGTGCAAGGCAGGAAGGCGTGCTTTGGCGGTTTGTAGAGTAGCGGCAGCAGCAGCAGGTGAGTTGTACAATTCCTGAAAAGTATTTTGTTCTCACCCAGAAGAAAAAGAGCTATACTCTATTAAAGGGCCACTCCACCCAAAATTGATATTAATATTTCTGTTACCAGTGGAGGTTGCTGCACTCTATGACCTATTGGCTTTTCCTATGGCTTGGGAAGTCGAAGAGGGTAAGATCCCTGGGCTTTAGGTTACAAGTTTTCTCTAGCCACCATGGAGTCCCAGCCAGCAATGGGAGTCTCACTCCTCCAGCTGCATTATATCGGTATTCATGCTTTCAAATAAAAACTGGAGGCAACCAGCTTTTAGAACCCTGAAATCTTATCATTTCTATATTTTTTTCATTTACTATAAAGACATCACACTTGTGCCAATGTCGTCTGTTGGTCTGTCCACAATTTTGATGAGTCGTCAGCTAACGCGGGTCAGACACTTTTTTTGGTTTGCCTTGTGTACAATTAAAAACTCTAAAATTAGCACAAAAAAAGAAAAGTCTGTGAAGCATGTGCCAATTCGGATTTGGGCAAAACTGTGCTAGGGTGAGGGGGCAGAAAGTCACATCAAATGGCCAAGTCTAGAAGCCGCCAGGATCTTGTAAGTGAGCCAAAGCAAGCTGTGCGTTCATTGTTAGAACAAAAGAAGCCAAAAGTTTGGTGTCAGCATGCGCTCCATGACCACCTTGCTCCTGGAATTAGTCTGCTCGGAGAGCTTACTAGGGGCTGTAACTGCCTAGCTCCTGGAATTGGTTGAGTGACAGATGGAGTTAATAGGTGCCATGACTATATGACTCTGAGAATTAGTGTAATGTTTAAAGGTGCCATGATTACCTGATGTAGGAGTTTCTAAGATGTTGTGACTACCTTACTTCTGGAATTGGTCCAGTTGGGGGATTCTTTGGTGTTGTGACACCCTACTTCTGAAATTAGTCCAGCGGAGGGTTGGGGGGGGGGGGGTTCTTAGGCGTTGTGACTACTTTATTTCTGGAATTAGTCTAGTGGGGGGTTCTTATGGGGTCATAACTACTTTGTGTCTGGAATTAGCCCAGTGAGGGGGAGGGTTCTTAGGTGTCGAGACTACCTTACTCTTGGAATAAGACCAGTGGAGGGTTCTTAGGTGTCATTACTACTTTACTTCTGTAATTAGTCCAGTGGGGGATTCTCAAGGGTTATGACTACCTTACATGTGGAATTAGTCCAGTGGAGGGGGTTGTTAGACGGTGCAAGTACCTTACTCCTGGAATTAGTCCAGTTGGCATTCTTAGGGGTTATGACTACCTTACATCTAGAATTAGTCCAATGGAGGGGGTTGTTAGACAGTGTCCTTACTGTTGGAATTAGGCCAGTGGGGGATTCTTGGGTGTTGGGACTGCTCCACTTTTGGAATAAGTCCAGTGGGGGGGTTCTTTGGCATCGGACTGCTCTACTTCTTGAATAAGTCCAGTGGGGGTTCTCAGGGGTCATAACTACTTTGTGTCTGGAATTAGCCCAGTGAGGGGGAGGGTCTTAGATGTCGAGACTACCTTACTCTTGGAATAAGTCCAGTGGAGGGTTCTTAGGTGTCATTACTACTTTTCTTCTGCAATTAGTCCAGTGGGGGATTCTTAGGGGGTTATGACTACCTTACATCTGGAATTAGTCCAGTGGAGGGGGAATGTTAGACGGTGAGACTACCTTACTCCAGGAATTAGTCCAGTTGGGGGTTTTTAGGTGTTGTGACTACCTTACTTGTGAAATGAGTCCATTCAGGGCCGTTTTTAAGGCAGGGCAAAAGGGGCAGCTGCCCTGGGCCCTGTCATTGTTGTGGGGCCCAAAGTAGCTGCCTCATACTTGACAACTATCCTGGTTTAAATTCCCTCGTCCCTTGAAGTTTAAGTCCTGTGCTGTGTCCCAATATCTCAGTGTGAAGTGCGGCTACTAATGCTGCCCAGCTCTACCCTGTTGTTGTGTACAGATGACTCACCAGCAGAACCTGCGTTTACATGTAAATACCAGCATTCGGATGTAAATAGTGGCGGCATTCATATGTAAATAGCGGTGGCCGGCGGCATTCATATGCATACCATGCCCCCCTGAGGTCATATCCACATGAATCTCTAGCAACCAATCAACAAGCAGAAATCATGTGCTGTAACCTCTAGCAACCAGTCAGTGAGTGGTAATGATACACTGTAACCTCTGGCAACCAATCACAATAGCTGCCTGATCTGATTCAGTAAACTGATTTTGAGTCTAGCTGCTATTTATTGTATGTCTCAGAGCAGGTGGAGAGCGAAACTGCATGGGGGGGGGGGGCCCGAGAAAAGTTTTGCCCAGGGTCCAATCAATATTAAAGACGGCCCTGAGTCCATTAGGTGGCTCTTGGGTGTTGTGACTATCTTACTCCTGGAATCAGTCCAGTAGGGGGTTCATAAGTGCCATGATGACTTTACTTCTGAAATTAGTCCAGTGAGGAGTTTTCAGTTGCCCTAACTACATGCCTTTTAGAATTAATCTAGTGGTGGAATCTTAGGTGCTACCTTACTTCTTGAATACGTTTATTGGGGGATTCTAAGATGCTTTCAGTACCTGGCTCCTGAAATTAGTTCAGTAAGAGGATTTTTTTTAATGCTATGACTATCTGGTTGCTGAAAACTGTTAAGTGTGGGGGGTTCTTTGGAGCCATAAGTACCATACTCCTGGATTAAGTCCTGTGGAGGGTTCTTAGGTGCCGTAACTACCAGGCTCACAGGATCAGTTCTTATGTAATGTGAATAAGCCCAGAGAAGAGTGTAATCTGGTGTCTGTTGCCCAAAGCAGCCAATACGTTTTAAACCATTTTTCCTAGAATAGATTTGAAAATATAAGGACAGATCCGATTGCTTTCATGGATACCATGCCCATTTCTCCTTTCCTAGACTTTTATACAAAATTAATGTTACAAGCCTTTTAAATACATGCACTAATGCCATTCAAGCTGGAAATGCTAGCGTCCTGGCTGCCAAGCTGATTCTAAGGTTTCACCACTTTCGGAGGCACTGACCCGCAACACGTATGCCAACTGAGAGTTCTGCCTTTTGCCAATCTGCTTGCTTGCTTTGGGTCGGGGACAAAAGCCACAGACAGCCAAGAAGCAAGCACTTTCAAAAGGAGGTCAGCGATGGCTTGTCCCTGTATTTCGTTTAATACGGATTTCTACTAATATCTATTGAAGAATACTGGCTGCATGCAAAAGCATATATTGCTAACCGCGAGTTTATTTAGAGAGGGGGGGGGGGGCACGTGTGATATCTGCCAAGATCCACCAGGCATACCCCATACATTGCCAATTACTAGAAAGAATTTTCAAATATTGGCAACGGTGCAAATGTGTTCTGGGGGCCTGCCAGCCTTGTGAGTGCCATGCACAGGGCCACGGAGTGCGCAGCACTCCAGCTGCATATGAGTCTAGTGACATGTTTATGTAGGGCATGTACCCGCAGCACATATATGCCAACTTGGAAGAAACATACACTCAGTCAGGCTTATATAATAAACTAGAACAATGTAATGTAACTCATAGCAATCAGATTTCAATTTGCAGGAGTCAGGTCCATGAAATATGAGTTTTAATTGGCAATAGGTTGGCTGGAATAGGTTACTGCACCTCACATTTTGCTCCTTGTCTTGCAAAAAAAAAAAATTATGCTGGGTGAAATACATAGCCATACAATAATTAACCTGTCCTGAAAATGCTAGTTGCCTGGATGGCATGCTGATTCCAAAATCTTCACTACTATAAGAATCACTGACCTGAAACAAGTGCGCAGACTAGGGATTGTGACTTCACTAGCTACATACTTATCAAGTGAGGCATTCAGGAAGCACTGCAACCAGAAACAGCCAGGCAATTGGCAGGTTCAGGCGCTGGGTTTCTGAGCTCACGCATTTTGAAGTAAACCTGGCAATGTTGGCAAATTATTTGCGATTCTGTGTTGAATAAACTTTTCTAATAAAAATATAAGATTTTCAATATATTTGATTTTTGTAATACTTTTTAAAATTAAAGTGTTACTAAACCCACAACAGTAAAAATCAGACTGTATATGCAGTAAAGCATGCTTGTTATACTCACTGTGGAACCTAAGGGGTTAATCCTTTACATTGTGTAAAAAGACTGTTTGATCCTGTCTTCCCCGATCCTCCCTTATTCCACTGTCCCCAATCTATCTGCTGATAGAACAGAGGCTAGGGGACACTCTGCACATGCTCAGTTTGGCACAGCTCCCAACTGTCCCTGATTTCGAGGGACTGTCCCTGATTTGGAGCAATGTCCCTCGTTCTCCCTCATTTGTCCCTCATTTTGGTCTGATCTATATAGATGTATATAAAATGCACTTTTTATCTTTCAAAAAGTGTTTCCCAGTGCTAAATCTTTTATCTGATTTCTAAATTGCTGCATTTGTAAATTCCAAAAGCCAATATAAAGGAATAGTAGTGGTAAAAAAAAGCACTTGTGGATTAAATTAACCTTTTGTTTTGGTTAATTCTCCTTTAAGAGCGTGTGGCAGGGGGCGTGTCCTATGCCTACATACGTTTGCTAGTAGGTGTCCCTCATTTCCATCTCAAATTGTTGGGAGGTATGAGTTTGGTGTGTATTGCTAGAGAGTTTTCTTTTTACTTGGGAGAGTGCATGTGATCAGCACAGGGCCAATCAGCACTGTGCAGACAGAGGGTCAGGGGTCCTGTAGCCTTATAGGACAGTCAAGGCAGAATGAAATCTCCTCCTACATGTTTTAACCAGACACTGATAGAAGCCACAAGACTCCTCTAACTGCTGATAAAAAAAAGGTATTTAGCAGTTTATATTTTCTAAAATAATTGCATTTCCATGTTCTATGTACTGTGGGAGACCAGGTATAGTGAATGCAGGGTCCTGGGTTTAGTAACACTTTAAAAAAAAAATCTAAGATATTCAATATATTTTATTTTCCTAATACTTTTTAAAATGAATTGTGCAACATCCTGATTGTGGAAATACATATTTAATCAATAGGGATGTCTTTCTAATAAAAAAAATGATATACCACTGTCATCATGATTGTTGGTAGCCTGTGTGCAACAGACTAATCTTGATGGTCCCCATCTCCACTAGGAGAGAGGGAGGGGTTTATCCCCCCTCTGAGTCATTCAGCTGTCTGTGTAATCTGATCTCCCTTGCTAAGGTCATCCCTTGCTGGCTGAAGGTGGCAAAAAGTAAAATATTCAGATGTTATATTTAATATTTACCTCTTTAAAAACAAAGACGTAAATATAATTTTAAAAGGTATTTTTAGTATTGAACATCATTTTTAGTATTGAACATAGTTTTTAGTATTGAACATACAAATTATAAATAAATTCATGAAATAATAAATTATTACATTTTTTTAAATAATGCATGTGCAATAATTAACGCACTGCACAAATGGGCCCTAAAAGAAACTAAAATGGCAAAGAAAGAGGAGAAAAATGTGTACAAAGGGAAAGATGGTCCCTGTATGGCATGCCATGTGAGCCCACAACCATACCTTCCAACATTTTGAGATGGGAATGAGGGACACCTACTAGCAAATGTATGTAGGCATAGGACACACCTCCCTGCCACACCCCCTTAAAGAAGAATTAACCACAAAAAAGGTTAATTAAACCCACAAGTGCTTTTTTTTTTACCACTACTATTCCTTTATATTGGCTTTTAAAATGTACAAATGCAGCAATTTAGAAATTGGATGAAAGGTTTAGCACTGGTAAACACTTTTTGAACGATAAAAAGGGCATTTTATATACATCTATATAGATCAGAGCAAAATGAGGGACAATTGAGGAGGAATGAGGGACAGAGGGGCATTGCTTCAAATCAGGGATAGTCCCTCGAAATCAGGGACAGTTGAGAGGTATGCCACAACTATGGGCCCCCCGGCTACGAGAACCCGGGCATGGCCTCCTGTGGCCTCCTCCACTTGATGCCACTCTATTGCCAGCTGTCAATTCTCCACTGCCCTACAAAATAGAAAACGTGCGAGCATTACCCAACATTCCTGACACTTCTTGAAAATATGACTTAAAGCGACAACTATTCACGTGTCATTATTCGGCACACGTGCTGCTGGCTAATTACAGATCTCTCTCTCGACTTCACCTTAATTGACAAATCCTTACCCGTCCTCTCTCTCCTGATCCCATCAGCATTACAAAACCTTTGTAATTCCTCTAAGATTTACCTATCTAATGTAGGTGGGAGTAATCGCATAGCTGAGCTGTGCAATCATTATTATGTAAACTCCTCACATACGTACAATGAAGTATTAATCACATTGTCTACTCTTACTGAACTTCATGGGTATACAAGCTTGTGGGCTTAAGCTGGCCACCGGTAGATTTTTGTTTCGAAAATGTTTGTTTTTCAAAACGCTTGTTCATTTTTTATAGATCGTCAAAGGGGTCAAATTGACAATTTGTTTTTGTCTGGAGCAGGATGGAAAATGTTCCAAAATTATAACTGTGAATGTAGTGTTCTTTTGAGAAATTCCATTCATTCCTAAATTGAATGTTAAACGCAAATGAACTACTTTCAAACAACATTTGTGAAGTCTATCATGGCATTACTGAACGTACTGATGAGATTTTTTTCTATACGAACATTCGTATAAAAATCTACCAGCGTATGGCCACGTTTAGTTAGAAAAGTAATGTAGAAAGCAGTCGTGAGCATCCAATTTGATTATATCATTATAGACTGGCCATACTGTATATGGGATGGTTTTCCAGAAGGGTTGACAAAGATTCAATAAAAAAAAAAAATCTTTATTGAAGACCGCCAGTAAATGAACAGTATATACCGCCAAACTTTTGAGCTTTAGGTTGTAGTAGATTTTTTTTTTTTTTTAATTTCATATTTTATAAATGTTACTATAAGTTTTTTTTTTTTTATTAGATACAAGTGATTTCTGGAGGATAGATTGGTTGGTATCGGTAGGAACAAATTTTAGAAACGGATGCTAGGATGAGTTATAGGTTATCTCTCTTAGGTCTTTTTATGTCACGTGTAATGCTGTGAGGGTGTGTCACATAAGAATGTGGGAAAAGATATGGTGCATTCTTGTCATAATGCTAAAGGCAACAAAAACATTAGGTAACCAAGTTTGTTTTGTTATTGAAATGCTGCCCAGAAAGCTTAAGGCACAGCTCTACCTTTTGGGAAGATTTGGTAATGTAATACAAGTCATCACAGAACTCAACTCTGTCAATGGTATAAATCCATGTCCAGGCGGTTCTACTTTTTTGAACCATTCATGCAGTTAATGGGCTCCCTTTCATCGGAGAGGTGGTTGACTCCCCAGGTCATCCACATTAGACCCAGCCCCTATCTCATGGTTCCATGTGCTAAACTACCAAAGACGAGTCATCTACACTATATCATTCTGCTCCAAGCTGATCTACTGATCTACTTGAGAAGCCCCGTTTTCCCAACATTTAACTCCATTTTTTTTTCCTTGTGACATGGATAGGTCACAGGGCAAGGCCACAAGGGTCCTTGACTATGACAAGAGTCACCAGTCACAGGATGACAACGTGGTGCCCAGTGACTGCAGACTTGTCAACAGTCAAGGACCCTTGTGGCCTTGCAGAATTTAGAGATTGTATGGGGTTCTGAGAGGACTTGAATTTATTTCCACAATCCAAGAAACCTCTGCTAGGATAGTAGACTAGACTTCCACTTAAAACTTAGAACAAAAGCCCCTTATAAAGGAAATAACGACATATAAAGGGATTTAATCAAATATTTGCCACTTTTTAAAATTAGTTTCTGGAAACGGTTGTTGGATTTTCAAAAAGACTGTAGTATATCCTGCACTGGATCTGTACCAGTCTCTGAAGTTTTAAGGCTAGGGCGGGTTCACTTTAACGGTAAAGGGTAAAAACAGGAACCCCAGGGCACCCGCAGCTACCGTTATTAATAATCAATGTTCCTTATTTGTGCTTGGGGGGGGTCCCCATATCCAAGGTTACTCTGTCTTAGTTCTTCAACTTCAGATCCAACTTGGAGTTTGACACCCCTCCTCATTATCATACATATCATGAGAGCACCTGAACAGCCTATAATGGCTCATTCATTGGCGTGTGGGTTGGCAGAGGACTTAGCTTTTATTGTCAATCATTACTTTTAAAATTTTCAAGAATTTTTGCTTCCTGTGACTGCCTCACTGCAGAAGTCTGCGCAGAACTTTAGCAGTCAGATCATGCAAAACGTTTAGAAAAACTGTACTTTCACTTTAAGGTATCAAGCACACAGGTCTATAAATATGAGGCCGAATGACGTGTGCCAGCATGTGGGTATCTGCTCTGTCTACACAGTGCAAAGTGCAGTACTAATGTTCAGAGTACCGTGACTCGTGGCGGCCAATCAGCTTTCTGCCATCAGCGCAGCTAAAGATGCATTCTGATTGGCTGTGATGCTACTGAACTTTGCTCTTCGCATTATTAAGTAAAAAGGCAGTGGCAGATGGGTCACTGGCATCGTACAATGCTGTGTGCCAGATGGTGACCAGAATGCAATACAATTTGCATTTTTTACTTCTGATTGTATTTCTGTTATGATTTTTACCATGGGTTTGGCTTAGCACAGAAGTCTGTATAATGTAATGCTATGACATTTTTATAAAAGGCCATATTTATAGACTACCCATGGTGCAAGCTTACCTTCTATACCCCTATGTGCCTTCATTGCCTGTAACCCCCTAATAGTGTATATATAAATATTGTCCAAAAATCTCCTATTATTTAACAAACTATAACTGAGATGTTAAGTATGACTTAGTACTTGCAAGGCACTAGGGCTCATGTACACAGCCGCAAAACACTGGACCATATTTTAAACATGTAAATGTTTATGCTAACAAACCTACTCTATAGGTGTACAAGAGCCAACCAGGCCCTAGCAATGGAGGAGGCTACACTTTATTAGTCGCCTGCATCCTAGCAATGGAGGATGTGAGGCAGCAATAGCTGCCTGCATCCTAGCAACCAGGGATGCTAGGTGACAATAGCTGCCTTGTGTCCTAGCAATGGAGGACGCTTCGTGGCAATAGCAGTCTGCATCTTAGCAATGGAGGATGCCATGCGGCAACAGTCACTTAAGTCCTAGCAACTAAGGATGCTAGGCGACATTAGCTACCCGCATCCTAGCAACTGATAATGGTAGGCAGCAATAGCTGCCTGCACCTTAGCAACGGAGGACAGTAGGCATCAAAAACTTCCTGTGTCCTAGCAACAAAGGGACACTAGGCAGCCAGCAATGTCCAGGGACAACTAGTGGGTTTGACATTTTGCACCATTACCAGTAAGCCTAAACATTATTTGCATGAAAGGGTTGTAGATTTTTTTTTTACATTGCTGAATACCTGGGAAGGTATGGGTCTGCAATGGTAAAAGGGACTCAAGCGGCAGAGGACTTCTGATGCTTGGCATCATTGCCTTTGGCTATGAATCCAAAATGGACTAGGTTAACGAATTCTCTGGTTCAGCAAGTCCATTTTGGGCTTATGGTGCAAAATAGTAAAGCACTGCCCACAGGTAAAGTAAATTCTCATAGATTGCTATTGGTTACCACTCTTTACACTGTTTTCTGCATTAGCTTGAATGTCTTTGGCAGTGAACTGGTTCCAGTTATTACACCATCCTGGCAGTCAAGCACTGGCTGGGTTTGTTGCAGGCCTATGGCAATAAATGGGTGGCAGTTACTGTATATCAACTCCAAAAATAGAATTTATTAGGGAGCAATTCTCTACTAGTACAGGGCACCTTGTCCCTGGTAATGACTGGGTATTCATTATTGTCTCCAGCAGACCAGTACTGGATGGGTCTGTTGTGGTTTGGGGCAGATAGTCTCTGGCACTGAATGAGTACCTGTTTTTGCATTTTGCTGAGGGGGTTTGTGGTGGTTCAGGGTATATAGTCTCTTTTGCATATTTCCAAAAGCTTGGCACTGAATAGGTTTTGTGTTATTGTAGGATACATAGTCTCTGCCATTGAATATATATTTGTTATTGCGTGCTTTCAAAAGCCTGGCACTGAAAGGGTTCATGGTGTCGCAGGGTACACAGTCTCTGCCTCTAAATGCATGCTCATTATTCCGTGTTTTTGAAAGCCTGGCACTGATTGAGTTTGTGGAGTTGCAGGTTACAAAGTCTCTGCCATGGAATGCATGCTCGTTATTACGTGTTTTTGAAAGCCTGGCACTAAATGGGTTTGTGGCGTTTGGGGGAACATAATCCCTGGCACTTGAACATATATTTGTTACTGCATGTTTTTGGAAGCCTGGCACTGAATGGGTTTGTGGCAAGGAACAGGTCTCTGGCGGCACAAACCAATTGGTCCCTGGCAGAGTGCCCTCAGGTCTGTTTACGAAATCCTGACCTAGTTTTTATGCCTTGCGCTGCTTGGTCACATGGCAGGGAGATTAGGCATGTGGACCGTACAAGGAGGGAGGGTGGAGGGAACAGGGTGTGTACACACATACTAACACACTGACACACATATGTAGACAAGACAAGGGTAAACTTCCAGCTTTATGTCTGGGGGGCAGATTATAGGAAACCCATTGTCCCAGTAACCCATCCCCTGACGCTTTATAAGCATGACCTGAAAAACCAACAGCCTAGCGGAAGTCACAAATCCCACTGACAGCTCTTGAAAAGAATAGCTGAAATCAATGCATATATTAAAAGGGGTTTTCCAACTGAACCTGTTATTCCTATAGCATTGCGAAACAGATGAATTATCCCATTCTATTGGTTGTGTGCTCCCCATTCTGAAATTTATTTTTGTCCTCCAGAGAAAACGATGCTTCATTTTTTGCAACTCCTAAAGATGTTCAACTGTGACTTGATTTCCTCAACTGACATAGGTCTACCACCTAAACCTAAACTAATCCCCCTCTATTTGAAGCACGTTGCCAATAGCGCTTCAACACTCAACACCAGATGTTGTACCCATTCACATCTGAGCGATGTGCTGTCACTCAACTCTCAGAAAAAGTACAGGTGCTTCTTTGGGGCATGTTGCATGTTTTTGGTCCCCAGAGGACCTAACAAAAGTGTTCAACGTGCAATTTTTCGCCTAACAACTATTTACCTTCTCCTAGTAACTAGCTTTCCACAAAACACCCAAGCCTAAAAGCACCTGAAAAAACACACAAAAACAAACAAAATAAACGCTCATGCTCCAGTATCCAGGCTAAGCCCAACCAAATATATTCCAGGTGCATCAAAGCAAAAGGTGTTCAAAGTCTTGCAGTTAAAATTTCCTTTGGAACCAAATTCTGAGTACAAAAAAACAGTCTACTGCCAGCATGCTGTAGAGAAGAAACCTTTATTCTCTGTGTGGAAGCAGTGGTCTCTCTACAAAGGTCGGACACACACCCCTGTCAAACCTATAGCTCAGCAATCAGTAAATCAAATGCTCCCTGGACCCTGGTAGTAGTTCATCACATTCAACTGGACTTGTTCTGTACTACTAACTCCTACTATTTATACCAGGGATCTTCAAACTACGGCCCTCCAGCTGTCCCGGAACTACGTATCCCATGAGGCATTGTAAAACTCTGACATTCAAAGACATGACTAGGCATGATGGGAATTGTAGTTCATGAACAACTGGAGGGCCGTAGTTTGAAGACCCCTGATTTATACCATGACCTAGATCAGCCTTTCCCAACCTTTTTACCCCTGAGGAACCCTTGAAATTATTTTCAGGTTCTCAAGGAACTTCTGCTAAAAAAAGAATTATGCCTACAGCCTACAACATGATACATTAGCATGATTATTATGTCAAAGAAAGTTTTAAATATAAGAATAAGTAATGTGGTGTACTTTGTGTTCACTCTAACATTAGTGGTCCGTTTAGAAGTAGTGTAAAATTACCTCCTTGCATTGGTAATCAGTGAAGGTGGGAGATCAATCCACCATTACTCAAAGCTCAAGGAACACATAACAAACTTTAGGAGAAACCCTAGGGTTCCACAGAACCCTGGTTGAGAAAGACTGACCTAGCTACATGAGAACCTTCACAGACTCATGCTATCTGCTGATTGGTTCTAGCTTGAATTCAGTAGGGGGTATGTCGGACAGCTACAGAGAGACCGTTGTATCACTAGTTTTGTAGGTCAGCAATCTAAAACAATTTCTTGCACGTGTTTTTCAGTTGCGTATTTTAACAACTTCAGGAATTACCAGTTAGAAGATGAATAGAGAGCTTGCACGTGGACTTGGGAGACACCTGTCTATCTAAATGTATGTTTGTGTATATATAGTTCTGTATGTAATAGGATAACAGATTACAAAACACGAGTAATTTAGGTCATTAGCATTCAAAGTAAACCAGGTCAAACGTGAGTCCATTCCATGCCAAACTGCAGGGTCATATTATGTAATGTTGTTGGGGCGGGGTTCCAAAATACCACTTTCCCAAATGTCTTATTTTTTTTTTTTCTATCTTCTCTAGGCGTGTCCAGGAGAGCAAAACCTGCCGGAGAGGGAAGCAGAGAATTATTACCTGACAAAGGAGAAAGAGAGGAACTTCTCCTCGTTCAAAAACGAATCCAAGAACAGCAGAGATCTGACTCATTAATCCAAGAGAACGTGGGAGTTTGTATTGCGGCGGTTGATCTGGATCTAGAGAAAGAAACAGTTCAAGAATAAGATGCTTAAAGATGCATGGTGAGCGCACACAAGAAGAAAGCAGTCCTAGTTTTCAACTCAAGGGACGGTGCTTCACCTAAATTCTTCTTGCCAGAACCCTATCGCTGTTCTATAGCTACCTACAGCAAAGACTTGGACGTGCAGGGATCTTGAGAAAGACCTCAGTAAACATGGAATCTCCATTGGCCAACTACTCACAAAGCATGGAGCAGCAGCATTCCCGGGTAAGAAATCCAAGTGGCCAAAGTGGATCCGCAGCTGGCCGTCGCAAGAGGGAGTTCATCTCCGATGAAAAGAAGGATGCCAGTTACTGGGAGAAGAGGCGGAAAAACAATGAGGCAGCCAAGAGATCACGGGAAAAGAGACGCTTTCATGACCTAGTGCTGGAAGGGAAGGTGGCAGCACTGGATGAGGAAAATGGACGCTTGAGGAATGAATTATTCCAGCTGAAACTGCGATACGGGCTAATTTCAGCTGCCTCTTTTATTGAGGCGAGCCAGGGACATGGCAACCATAAGACTTCAGATGGCGGATCTTTGCTGTGCAACGCCAGGAATACAACCTACACATCCCCATACATGAACTCAGACTCCTCAGAGGCAGACAGTGGAGGGGGTGCAGCCATGGATAGTTATTCACCACATGGTTCGCTGTCTGACCTCTCTGATCAGTCTTCCCAGGATAGCCCGGTGCCAGCCACCTACGGCGAGGGGAGAGCCATAGAAAATGACTTTGCCAATTTGTGCCCAGTGGAAAACAATCAATCCACAAGATTAGCAGTGCCACGTGGTGGAGTGATACTGTACCGAGTTGGTGGGCTTACCGTTGACCCCCAGCACAGGCACATTGTGGCTACAGATGAAGAAATGCTGAAACACCGGGCCTCAGAGTACAGTGCCCCATTGCCACGCTCCTCCATTTTTGCACATGCGGACAGTTTACAAACTGCTTACCAACACATGGAGAAGTCCCCTGGGGTTCAAGTCTCCTCAGAACTTTTATCTCCCAAATCCCCTCAGTCATGGTACCACAGTGAGGACAGTGGTAGTGACGAGGGGGGATCCAACTGTTGCTCCTTGCAGTGCCCAACCTATCAGGAGCCAGCGGCTGGCGTCAAACTTCCCCACAAATTGAGGTTGAAGTGTCGAACACATGGACATGAGGGGTGGAGGTCAAATAATGGTCAAGGAGTTGAGGTGCAGAATTAATTATCAACCGGTACTGCTATCCAGTTAATGAAGCCAAAAAAAAGGCCTGGCCACCAATCCCACCTATCAAAATCCACAGGTGCCACTTTGTGACTGTTACTTTAAAGACTTATGGCTGATCCTTTAACAACTGTTACAATGCTGAAAGCCGGGCGCGGGGGGGGGGGGGGGGGGCACATAGTGTTAGAGCCATGGGGGCTGGCACTATTTCTGTATATATTTTTGCTATGTGTATAGTTAAATAAACATGTTTAAACCTATATAAAGTTCATAACTTGTGTGTGTTAAGAAGCTAAGATGCCCTATACCAAAGTGTGGTTATGTAAGTTAATAGATTAAGCTATAAGGAGGCGATGGGAGGGGTTAGGACACTGATTAAAGCAATATGGATAGACAAAACTGCCAATGCTAAATTATTAAGCCTGCATACTTTTTTTTATAGGGTCAGTACACACGAATGTGATGGAACCTGGTGGAATGAGTAGCTCCCTGGGTTCCTCCAACTCTTTAAGGATCTGTTTGCCTCAGTTCTTAGCTCTGCTCCTTTCTAACTTGGAGAGCTGGGAAATCACTGCATTTTTTTTTAACCAAAAAAATGTAAAAGTTCATCAGGGGGTCCTGGACCTGCTATAATGGCTGCAGTTACCATGTGAGTCCCAGAATACAAGTACCAATTTCACTAATAGACTGCTCAAGAGGTATAAGGACCTTTCAGGTAGTTTAACTGTCTGGCATCAACCAAAAACTCAACTATGACTTTGGTGTGTATTGTCCTTTTAAAATACCAAGCTCTATAGCATGCTAATTATGAACAATTAACACTCTTAACACCTTTTTATTTGAAATAGGAGGACCAATCTCATGCAGTGCCAGGGATTTACAAAAAAAGGGGAAGAGAGAACAGTTGTACTACACTAGACACAAGGGTTAGGGGGGGGGGCCTGCTCATGAGAACTTAATATATATATAGATATATCTATATATATATTATAGATATATATCTATATATATATATAGATATATATATCTATATATATAGATATATATATAGATATATATATAGATATATATATATATATATATATATAATATATATATATATATATATATATCTATATATATATATAGATATATATAGATAGATAGATAGATAGATAGATAGATAGATAGATAGATAGATAGATAGATAGATAGATAGATAGATAGATAGATAGATAGATAGATAGATAGATATAGATAGATAGATAAATGTATATATATTATTTTTTATTTTTTTTCCACTTCTCGTAATGCAATTTGTTTTCCAGTGAAATCGCTCAGCAGCATTGTCACCCTATGGGCCATGTCTAGTTATAAATGGACTTTATATAAGACACACAGAAAAGTAACTCCAGCAAACATTTTTAAGTAGTTACAGTATAGACATAGCTCCCAACTGTCCCTGATTTCGAGGGACTGTCCCTGATTTGGAACAAAGTCCTTCTGTTCCTCTTTCCTCCTCATTTGTCTCTTACATTGTATATAAAATGCACTTTTAATCTTTCAAAAAGTGTTTCCCAGTGCTAAACCGTTCATCCAATTTCTAAATTGCTGTGTTTGTAAATTTCAAAAGCCAGTATAAAGAAATAGTAGTGGTTAAAAAAAGCACTTGGGGGTTTATATCTATATATATATTAGATATAGATATAATATATATTTTTTCTCCTTTAAGGGTCGTGACAGGGTGTGTGTCCTATGCCTATATACTTTTGCTAATAGATGTCCCTCGTTCCCATCTCAAAAAGTTGGCAGGTGTGGTATAGGTTTCAAAAGGTTCAAACCTTATAAATAAAAGCTGGTCATCATAAGCACCCCTGGCAGTGTCCCAACTTCTGTTTCTGAAACTGGACAGCTTGGCCTTTGAAGTGGAAAAATAACATTTACTGGCAGGATCAGCAGGTAAGAAAACTATAAAAACTTGACCCAAAGTGCAAAAGTACATAAGTTATGGTATGTAGAGATATATATATATATATATATATATATATATATATATATACATACCTTATCTATATATACACAGTATCTCACAAAAGTGAGTACACTCACCACATTTTTGTAAATATTTTATTCTATCTTTTCATGTGACAACACTGAAGGAATGACACTTTGCTACAATAGGTTCTACAGAGCATACTAAATTATAACTGCTGTTCTTATATCTATACATTAGAACATAAGCTCCAAAAAATATCTAGGAGAACTTTACATTGAAGAACACGTAGTAGTATAGCAAATTCTGCATGCCTCCAGTTAGAGTTGTATATATAGGAGTATCTCACAAAAGTGAGTACACCCCTCACATTTTTGTAAATATTTTATTATATTTTTTCATGTGACAACACTGAAGAAATGACACTTTGCTACAATGTAAAGTAGTGAGTGTACAGCTTGTATAACAGTGTAAATTTGCTGTCCCCTCAAAATAACTCAACTGTCCAAACCGCTGGCAACAAAAGTGAGTACACCCCTAAGTTAAAATGTCCAAATTGGGCCCAAAGTGTCAATATTTTGTGTGGCTACCATTATTTTCCAGCACTGCCTTAACCCTCTTGGGCATGGAGTTCACCAGAGCTTCTCAGGTTGCCACTGGAGTCCTCTTCCCCTCCTCCATGATGACATCACAGAGCTGGTGGATGTTAGAGACCTTGCGCTCCTCCACCTTCCGTTTGAGGATGCCCCACAGATGCTCAATAGGGTTTAGGTCTGGAGACATGCTTGGCCAGTCCATCACCTTTACCCTCAGCTTCTTTAGCAAGGCAGTGGTTGTCTTGGAGGTGTGTTTGGGGTCATTATCATGTTGGAATACTGCCCTGCGGCCCAGTCTCCAAAGGGAGGGGATCATGCTCTGCTTCAGTATGTCACAGTACATGTTGGCATTTATGGTTCCCTCAATGAACTGTAGCTCCCCATGCCTCATTCCCATGCCTCCTGCAGCCCCAGACCATGACACTCACACCACCATGCTTGACTGTAGGCAAGACACACTTGTCGTTGTGACTTCTCACCTGATTGCCGCCACAAACGCTTGACACCATCTGAACCAAATAAGTTTATCTTGTTCTCATCAGACCACAGGACATGGTTTCAGTAATCCATGTCCTTTGTCTGCTTGTTTTCAGCAAGCTGTTTGCGGGCTTTCTTGTGCATCATCTTTAGAAGAGGCTTCCTTCTGGGATGACAGCCATGCAGACCAATTTGATGCAGTGTGCATATGGCCCTGCATATGGTTACAGAGGAGCAGAGGTTACACCGCCTCTGATTTGTGGTCGTTTCGGTTTCTCGCAATGTGCTGGCCTCCACAGCTGAAATCCATATCCTGGTATCACAGAGGGTGCCACAATGATGATATTTGTTCTCTTCAGGTGCCCTGGGCATTTTTTAGATTTCCTTCCTCTGTGTCTCTATATAAATCATCTGGCTGAGGCTGCCAGTTGGGGTTTTGGCGTTAGTAGGTCAGGTAGATATGGGTCAGATTCCTGTCCAGCTGGCAGGGGGCCCGGAATACGGAGCCAGGAACAGGCAACACCCAGAATACACAAAAGAGACCAGAGTGGGAGACGTGCCGGAGGAAGGTACAGTGTATACAGGATCCTGTCATCAAGGTGATCCTGGAGGATTAAAACGAACACAAAAAGACCAAATCCTGAGGAATTATTAGACAGCACCCAGATACACATTGGCCTACTGGCCCGGGAGGCATCGCTTCTCACGATATGTCACCCCCTCACCATCTGATTTAACCCCGCAAATGCTGCACCACTGCACCACAATAGCGTGCATTGCACACAGTTAAAGTGATTGTAAAGTCTTGTTTTTTTTTCTATAAAAATAATAAACATCCTCTTCTGTGCTCCTGGCCCCTCCCTCCTGTTGAGTGCCCCCACAGTAAGCACCTTGCTATGGGGGCACCCGAGCCGAGTCACAGCTCCCTGTGTCCATTCAGACACAGAGCCCCGGCCCAGCCCCTCCCCCACTCTCTCCTGATTGGCTAGCTGACTTTAATTGACAGCAGGAGCCAATGGCACCGCTGCTGTGTATCAGCCAATCAGGGGGGAGAGTCTTGGACAGCCAAAACACTTGTGGACATCGCTGGACAGACATGGGGCTCAGGTAAGTATGAGGGGGACTGAGGGGGGCTGCTACACACAGAAGGCTTTTTATCCTAATGCATTGAATAAAAAACCTTCTGACTTTACAACCCATTTAAATGGTGGTTGCGGCGTGCCCCCATAGACTTGCATAAGTTGCGTTCACAGAATGTGACATGCTGTTTAAAGCGGAACTTCAGTCATTTTTTTCAACTTTCTATCTATTAAATCTTCTGCCCTTGTTGTTTTAGCTTTGAATAGTAAAACATTTTTTCTGCCAGTAAATACCTTATACAGCCCACTTCCTGTTTGCCTAGGCTTATGACATCATGCACAGCTGTCTCTCCAACTCTCCTGAGAGTTTGCCAGGAAGGGAGGGGGGATGAGTCATAAGAGGGCCAATGAGAGCTGCAGGGCTGCAGAGCTGGAGGTGCGCCTCAAGTGTGTCTGTGTAAATCCAGGAAGTGAACAGGCAGCAGCTTCAGCTGCCCACAGTTAAAATGGCTGCAGCCAGACTCAGAGGAGGGAGATTTCTACAGCATATTTGGCAAGTACAGAATCACAGTACAGGATATAAAATAATATGCAAAGTGGTTGAAGGGAAGCTTCAAAATAGCAAAGATGTTTTTATTAGAAATTATGTGAGCAGACTGCAGTTCCTATTTAATTTATGCAGCGGCCATGAAGCACGGCATCACAGCTGTGGCATGTGTACAGCCCTGAGCAGCTGCATATCCTTGTTCAGGCAGGCTGCTGGTGGGTGGTAAAACCGCAGCTCAACCCCCTAGTTTTACTGTCCCCTAGCTGCATGTGTGAACAAGCTCTTGGGCTTTAAGAAAGTGTTGCAGATATGTCACAGCAGAAGCTGTTTGCCTTTGGACTCCCTCTCTCTAATTGAAACTCTGTAGAGCCCATTAGGACATAGCAGGCAGAGGGTAGAAAGAGGAGGGATTGCTACTTTGATCATTCAGGTAAGTGGGTAAATCTGAGCTTGAGATACTGAGCTCTGTAAACAATGGGCTTTTACAATCGATTAGTTAAACATAGTCTGGTAAACATATAAGAGCTTCACTGACTGGCTGGAAATGTAAAAATGAAATATCCATATGCAGCATTTCATATACAGCTAATCATAAAATAAAGCTGGTTTTAACATTCTTTCTTTTAAGTAAACAAAGTGTACACAAAATACTATAATCCATAGGACCCAATCAGACTCCATCATGTGTTGGTCTTATCCCCTGTACACACGACCGGTTTTGCTGTCGGAACAAACTCTGAAGGTTTTTCCGACTGAGTTCCGACAGAATTCCGCTCAAGCTGTCTTGCATAAACATGGTCACACCAAATTCCGACCGTCCAGAACGCGGTGACGTACAACACGTACGACGGGACTAGAAAACAGAAGTTCAATAGCCAGTAGCCAATAGCTTCCGTCTCGTACTTGCTTCAGAGCATGCGTCATTTTTGGTACGTCGGAAAAGCATACAGACGAGCGTTTTTTCCGATAGTAATTTGTTCCATCGCAAAAATATAGAACATGTTCTCTATCTAAGTCCGTCTGACTTTTCAAGAAAAAGTCCGATGGGGCATACACACGGTCGGAATATACGATGAAAAGCTCCCATCGGACTCTTGACCAGTGTAGTCCAAATGTCACCTCCATACCAATTTTTCAATTCCCCCTTTACATACCAAAACCCCATAACTTAATAACCCCACCTAAAATGATGAGACCACACCTTTATTTATGGAGTAAAATGGCCACAAAAGCCTCTTTTATTTAAAACAACTCAAAATAAATACTCCAAATAAATAACCAATAAAATAACCAATAAAACAAACAATGACACATTAATAACGTAAATGTTAACACCAGTCTGATGGTCTCTGACGGTGACCCACCTTTTCCAAATATATATATAACTATATAACCATATCACCACGGATAACCAACGCACTGCGGGACTTTTACCAAACAAATAGGCCTCCAGCTGTAGCCGCTCGGAGACAACCGCATCCCGCAGCGCCACCAAACCCAGTATTCCCTCCAACGTTCAGGAATACACCGGAGGGGAACATGCAAATGATGAGCCACCCCTTTTAATCCATCCGTTTACCGCCCCCGTCAAAGACCACCAGACTAAAACAGCCCCAACCAAACTGACCACCTCTGCTGTCATGACGACCCGTTCAGCTCCTGTAAAAGAGAAAAAACACCACAACAACTACTCAAAACATTGCACACATATCAACATAGTATTATAGGGAGGGAGGGTGTGAAAAACTGCCTCCTCTGATGCACTCTCCTCACACTGCCCCCTTTAACTCCCCCCCCCCCCCTTTAAATACTACCATTCCCCTTTCTCACAAAGTTTTCTAACTTACCTCCCCTTTTCCCATACTACCTTTCTCTTTATTTTGTTAACCCTTTCGGTGTCTCCCTTGGGCACACTGTCATGCCCGGCCCTACACTACCCCTCCTTTCAGTCCTTCTCGTTCCGTGCCTCACTTTCTGTTGGAAATTCCGCTCGTGTGTACTCGTGTGTACGAGGCATAACTGCAGGAAAACCAGGGCGCTAGAATTCTGAAAAGGAGGGTTCAGCAATGGCAACCCCCATAATTGTCACAAGACAGAATACCTTTAAGAGGATTTACTGGCTTGGAAAGCAATAAAGCTTCTGCAGGGAAAAATAAAAAAACAGGGAGCTAGCATTATTAAAAGGAGAGTTCAGTAATGGCAGCCTCCATATTTGTCACATGAAAGAGTCCCTTTAACTACCTCCCGCCCACCGTCATGTGAAATGATGGGTGAACGAAGGCTGGCTCATTCTGGGACAACGTCATATGACTCAGGGGGCGCACAGCGCAGTGATCGTGGTGCCACCTGTCCCTGGGACACAGCGCATCACTGATCCCGGTAAAGAGTCAATGACGGGACTCTTTACCCATGTGATCAAGTGTCCAATCACAGCTGATCACATGTAAACAAGTAAATGCTGGTTATCAGCATTCCTTTCCTCACAATGACAGCGTGTGAGGGGAGGAGACCTGATCAGCAGAATTTCCTCATAGGGAAGATCTGCACAGATAATCAGGGCACTGATTAGCAGTGCAGTCCCAACAGTGCCCATCAGTGATGCCAATCAGTGCCCAGCAGTGATGCCAGTCAGTGCCCAGTGATGGCAATCAGTGCCCATCAGTGATGCTTGTCAGTGCTGCGCTGCCTTTCAGTGCCCATCCGTGCCTGCTCATAAGTGCTGCCCACCAGTGCTGCCAATCAATGCCCACCAGTGCTGCCAATCAGTGCCCATCAGTGCCGCCTATCAGTGCCCATCAGTGCTGCCTATCAGTGCTCATCAGTGCTGCCTATCAGTGCCCATCAGTGCCATCTATCAGTGCCGCCTATCAGTGCCCACCAGTGCTGCATATTAGTGCCTCCTCATCAGTGCCGTCTCATCAGCGCCCATCAGTGCTGCCTCATCAGTGCCATCGGTGCAGCCTATCAGTGCCGCCTATCAGTGCTGAATATCAGTGCTGCCTATTAGTGCCCATTAGTGCTGTATATTAGTGCCCATCAGTGCCACCTCATCATTGTTCATCAGTGCAGCCTACCAATGCCCATCGGTGCAGCCTCATCAGCGTATACCAGTAAAGGAGAAAAATTATATAACAGAAACTAAGAAAAACTTTTCTTTTTTTTCCCCAAAAAATAAAAGACCCAATGGTGATTAAATACCACCAAAAGAAAGCTCTATCTGTCTCAAAAGCAATTTTGTTTGGGTACAGCATTGAATTACCACGCAATTGCCATTCAAAGTGAGACGGCGCTGAAAGCTGAAAATTGGGGGTAAAAGTGCCTGGTAGGTAAGTAGTTAAATGACTTTATTGGTTAACAAAGCAATGAAGCCAAAGCGTCTACAGAAACCAGGGAACTAGCATTCTCAAAAGAAGAGTTCAGTGAGGGCAGTCCCAATGATTTTCACATGACAGAGTTCCTTTAAGGGCCCCTATTGGCTCAGAAAGAAATGAAGCCAAAGCTTTGGTAGGAAAATCAGGGAATTAGCATTCTGAAAAGGAGGGTTCAGCAATGATAGCCTCCATAATTGTCACGTGACAGAGTCACTGTTGGAGACTTAATTGGCCCAGAAAGTAATAAAGATAAAGATTCTGCAGAAAAAAAACAGGGAACTAGCATTCTCAAAAGAAGAGTTTAGCAATAGCAGCCTCCATGATTCTCACATGACAATGTCCTGTTAAGGGACTCTATTGGTTCAGAAAGCAATGAAGCCAAAGCTTCTGCAGGAAACCCAGGAGACTAGCATTCTCAGCAAGTAGAGCCTCCATGATTCTCACATGACAGAGTCCCGTTAAGGGACTCTAATAGTTCAGAAAGCAATGAAGCCAAAGCTTCTGCAGGAAAACCAGGAAACTAGCATTCTCAGCAATGGTAACCTCCATGATTCTCACATGACAGAGTCCCGTTAAGGGACTCTAATGGTTCAGAAAGCAATGAAGCCAAAGCTTCTGCAGGAAAACCAGGAAACTAGCATTCTCAGCAATGGTAACCTCCATGATTCTCACATGACAGAGTCCCGTTAAGGGACTCTAATGGTTCAGAAAGCAATGAAGCCAAAGCTTCTGCAGGAAAACCAGGAAACTAGCATTCTCAGCAATGGTAACCTCCATGATTCTCACATGACAGAGTCCCGTTAAGGGACTCTAATGGTTCAGAAAGCAATGAAGCCAAAGCTTCTGCAGGAAAACCAGGAAACTAGCATTCTCAGCAATGGTAACCTCCATGATTCTCACATGACAGAGTCCTGTTAAGGGACTCTATTGGTTCAGAAAGCAATGAAGCCAAAGCTTCTGCAGGAAACCCAGGAGACTAGCATTCTCAGCAAGTAGAGCCTCCATGATTCCTGCATGACAGAGTCCCGTTAAGGGACTCTAATGGTTCAGAAAGCAATTAAGTCAAAGCTTCTGCAGGAGAACCAGGAAACTAGCATTCTCAGCAATGGCAACCTCCATGAATCTCACATGACAGAGTCCTGTTAAGGGACTCTATTGGTTCAGAAAGCAATGAAGCCAAAGCTTCTGCAGGAGAAGCAGGAAACTAGCCTTCTCAGCAACTAGAGCCTCCATGATTCTCACATGACAGAGTCCTGTTAAGGGACTCTAATGGTTCAGAAAGCAACAAAGCCAAAGCCTCTGCAGGAAAACGAGGAGACTAGCATTCTCAACAATGGCAACCTCCATGAATCTCACACGACAGAGTCCTGTTAAGGGACTCTATTCGTTCAGAAAGCAATGAAGCCAAAGCTTCTGCAGGAAACCCAGGAGACTAGCATTCTCAGCAAGTAGAGCCTCCATGATTCCTGCATGACAGAGTCCCGTTAAGGGACTCTAATGGTTCAGAAAGCAATGAAGCCAAAGCTTCTGCAGGAAAACCAGGAAACTAGCATTCTCAGCAAATAGAGCCTCCATGATTCTCACATGATAGATCCCCTTTAAGAAACTCTATTGGGTCCCATATACTAGAACAGATTAATACCATACCCAGGGTAATGTTCTTGGAGGCCAACTCCAGACACAGACATGATTTGCTCTGTAAGGGGCTTAATGGTTGATGCAACAGATAAGCCACTTACACAGTGAAATGTGTTAAAGGAAAACCTCTGACCGGAGATGACCTATCTGCTATAATAAATTGCCAAGCAGAAGAAAAGAGCATGTGGACCTTTTTTTCTCTTGGACTTGGTGATCTGTTGTAGCTCCCAGTGCGCATTGTTGGGTTCCTCATTGCGACTTTGTAGCGGCAAGATCTACATGGATGCTTCCTCTGCCTGTGCAGAAGGCTGTATGGAATTGGTCGGCCCTATACAAATATTGGAATGGAAATAATATTGTACATAAATATGGTTTTGTCTTCTCTCCAGTTAACCTACTTCTCTGCAATATGTGCTCTGCCCCTCCTCAGTTCAGTTATGTAACCGCGTTACACAATCCATCCCTCCGGGCAGCACAGCTAGTACACAGCACTGCTGAGATCATTACCGACAAGAACACTAAGCACCAATAACCAGAAACACTGAGACGGATTCCGGAGGATTTCTACACAGATAAACTACAATGCACAAGCACTGTCCTCCATACCCTAATTATCCAGGGAACATTAGCTATTAAACAACGAGGGGGTAGAAGAAGATTTTCTTGTTCTGCAGAGACAGCACCTTCACTAAAGCTGGTCATATACTAGTAGAATTTTGCTCAAATTGAGTTGGCCCACCCTTTGCAGCTATAACAGCTTCAACTGTTCTGGGAAGACTGTCCACAAGGTTTAGGAGTGTGTCTATGGGAATGTTTGACCATTCTTCCAGAAGCGCATTTGTGAGGTCAGGCACTGATGTTGGATGAGAAGGCCTGGCTTGTAATCTCCACTCTAATTCATCCCAAAAGTGTTCTATCGAGGTGAGCTCAGAACTCTGTGCAGGCCAGTCAAGTTCTTCCACCCCAAACTCGCTCATCCATGTCTTTATGGACCTTGCTTTGTGCACTTGTGAGTTTCGGGTAGAGGAACTTGACTGATGTGCACAGAGTCCTGACCTCAACCTTATAGAACACCTTTGGGATGATTAAGAGTGGAGACTGTGAGCCAGGCCTTCTCTCCAACATCAGTGCCTGACCTCACAAATGCGCTTCTGGAAGAATGGTCAAACGTTCCCATAGACACACTCCTAAACCTTGTGGACAGCCTTCCCAGAACAGTTGAAGTTGTTATAGCTGCAAAGGGTGGGCCAACTGAATATTGAACCCTACGGACTAAGACTGGGATGCCATTAAAGTTCGTGCAAAGGCAGGCGTCCCAATACTTTTGGTTATATAGTCTATGTGTCTATAGATGGCTGAGCAGTGGCAGCCCGTCCATAGGGGGCACCCGGGCGCCACACCCCCACACCCCCCCTCCCACCAGGCAGTCACAGAAAAAATACAAAAAAAAAAACATTTTATTAAACATGTCCCTTTAAGAAAAAAAGTCCTTAAGTGTACTGTGTTTGGGCGCAGGACACAGTGCACTATGGGAAGTGCCATGTCTATGCAATCACGAGATTGCAGACTTGGTGCTTCATTGGCGGGGTTTGGAGCTGCTTCGTGGCGCAATCCATCGCGCCAAGCAGCAAACGCCCAGCCAGGTGCTTTGTTCTCAGTGTGAGAACAAAGTCACTTCCGGAGCCCGGCGGGCTACAAAAAGATGGCCGCCGACTAATCCCCTTGTGTTCAGTGGAGAGAAAGGCCCCTCCCCTCTCCACTCTACACACGGAGAAAGACAGGAACTAGCTGAAGGGGAGAGACAGAAGCGACATGAAGGAGGGTGCTGATGGGGACACAGATGTAAGGAGGGGCTCCACTGGGGAAATAAATGTAAGGAGGGGCTCCGCTGGGGACACAGATGTAGGAAGGGGCTCTGCTGGGGACATAAATGTAAGGAGGGACTCCGTTGATGGGGACACTGATGTAAGGAGGGACTCCGCTGATAGGGACACTGATTTAAGGAGGAACTCCGCTGATGGGGACACAGATGTAAGGAGACTGGGGACACTGATGTAAGGAGGGACTCTGCTGGGGACACAGATGTAAGGAGGGGCTCTGCTGATGAGGGCACAGATGTAAGGAGGGGCTCCGCTGGGGGCACCTAATGTAAGGAGGGACTCTGTTGGGGAACCAGATGTAAGGAGGGACTCTGCTCTTGGCACCTGATGTAAGGAGGAACTCCGCTGATAGGGACACAGATGTAAGGAGGGACTCCGCTGGGGACAAAGATGCAAGGAGGGAGTCTGCTGGGGACACAGATGTAAGGAGGGGCTCTACTGGGGACACAAATGTAAGGAGGAACTCCGCTGATGGGGACACTGATGTAAGGAGGAACTCCGCTGATGGGGACACAGATGTGAGGAGGGACTCCGCTGGGGACACTGATGTAAGGAGGGACTCTGCTGGGGACACAGATGTAAGGAGGGACTCTGCTGATGGGGACACAGATGTAAGGAGGGGCTCCGCTGGGGACACAGATGTAAGGAGGAACTCCGCTGATGGGGGCACAGATGTAAGGAGGGGCTACGCTGGGGACACTGATGTAAGGAGGGACTCCGCTGGGGACACAGATGTAAGGAGGAACTCCGCTGATGGGGACACTGATGTAAGGAGAGACTCCCCTGATGGGGGACACTGATGTAAGGAGGAACTCCGCTGATGGGGACACAGATGTAAGGAGGGACTCCGCTGGGAACACTGATGTAAGGAGGGACTCTGCTGGGGACACAGATGTAAGGAGGGACTCTGCTGACGGGGACACAAATGTAAGGAGGGGCTCCGCTGGGGACACAGATGTAAGGAGGAACTCCGCTGATAGGGGCACAGATGTAAGGAGGGGCTACGCTGGGGACACTGATGTAAGGAGGGACTCCGCTGGGGACACAGATGTAAGGAGGGACTCCGCTGATGAGGGCACAGATGTAAGAAGGGGCTCCGCTGGGGGCACCTAATGTAAGGAGGGACTCTGTTGGGGGCACCTGATGTAAGGAGGGACTCTGCTGGGGGAAGCAGATGTAAGGAGGGACTCTGCTCTTGGCACCTGATGTAAGGAGGGACTCCGCTGGGGGCACCTGATGTGAGGACGGATTCCGCTGGGGGCACCTGATGTAAGGACGGATTCTGCTGGGGGCACCTGATGTAAGGACAGACTCCGCTGGGGGCACCTGATGTAAGGACGGACTCCGCTGGGGGGCTCCTGATGTAAGGACGGACTCCACTGGGGGCACCTGATGTAAGGACGGACTCCGCTGGGGGCATCTGATGTAAGGACGGACTCCGCTGGGGACTCCTGATGTAAAGACGGACTCTGCTGAGGACACCTGATGGCATCTGGTGGCAGGCAACACACTCAGGGCTCCCACTGATTCTGCATTATGGTGAGTTGAATGATTTCATTTTATATTACAATGTAATAATAGAAATAATGCGCTTCAATCATCCTGACACCATAACAACCATGGTGCCGTGACGATTGAAGTGCTAACACCAAGTGTTTGGAGAATCTTTATCTGCTAATTGTGAAACTTTCTAGAATACACATATTTCTTTTGTTGTGTAGGATCTGGGCCTGCTGTCCCTCCCTCTCCCTCCATCCCTCATTCATCTCAGATGCTAACCACACCCCCTTAGAGCCACACTATTTAAGCCACGCCCACTATTTCGCTGAAACCATGCCCATTTTCCTCAAGTGGGAGGGGTCAAAAAGAAAGGGCGCAGTCTGGCGCCCCCCCATCCTAAAAGTTCACCAGCCGCCACTGTGGGTAAGCATGCTGTGCGGAGAGCACGCAGCAAGCCAAAGACAGCTCAAAGTTGGCTCCCAGTGGGACCGTCTCGCAATCATGTGACAACCACTCAGAGTGGTCATGTGAGCAGCCAATCCTTATGGGGGGGCATACAGCTCCAGTTAAAGAGACACCAGGGCTGAACAAGAAGGGGTTAAAGTTCCCAGTCGATGAAGCATGTACACAAGACGTTTCGTATGTTAAATACCAATTATAATCCAGCACAGCGAGAAGCGATCTCGTGTGATTATTCCGCCCTGCGGAGCTGATGCTCAGAAGGAAACGGCTTTATCCGCCTCCCACAGCTAGTTAGGTCACAACTGTGCTAAAACAATAATGGTTTTGATTATTCAGAGATCCAAGCTTAGCAGGATATTAATAACCTCTTCGCCCTCGCGTTGACTGTGAACCAGACACACCTGAATCCACACCTCGTGAGCCTGGGAGCACCTAACACCTACTAACTGACTGACCTGCATATGAGAGCGCGCCAGGGCCAGACAGCCTGACCTGAGCAGATTAGCCGCGGGGAGAGGAAAATTAGAGAGCCGCCGGAGGGAGGGAGGGCTGACCAGATGAGGGGAACCAGGATAACGAGGGTCCAAAGTCCACAACACAAAGCATGCACCGCTCAGGCCAATGAGGTGCAATATCCCTCCAGGTGCTCGCCACCGGCTCACCACCGTGAGGTGCAATATCCCTCTAGGTGCTCGCCACCGGCTCACCCCCGTGAGGTGCAATATCCCTCCAGGTGCTCGCCACCGGCTCACCACCGTGAGGTGCAATATCCCTCTAGATGCTCGCCACCGGCTCACCACCGTGAGGTGCAATATCCCTCTAGGTGCTCGCCACCGGCTCACCACCGTGAGGTGCAATATCCCTCCAGGTGCTCACCTGGGCTCACCACCATGAGGTGCAATATCCCTCCAGGTGCTCGCCACCGGCTCACCACCGTCACTGGATTGTATAGAAGAAAGAAAGTGGCCGCACACTGGAACGAGAAGTTTGCTTGACCGTAATTTTTATTGTTGCATGCCAGACAGATGATACAGGACCAAATTTAACGTTTCACACAACCAAGTTGTGAACAAGCACGTTATATCTGTGTGAAACGTTAGCTTTGGTCCTGTATCATCTGTCTGGCATGCAACAATAAAAATTACGGTCAAGCAAACTTCTCGTTCCAGTGTGCGGCCACTTTCTTTCTTCTATACATAACAAGGGTCCATGTGCGACCACTCTGCCCCCTGTAATGATGAACAGGTACTCCTGGTTCAGCTATAAAGTTGGTTTGATGTAAGACCTTCTCGACTTACAGGTTGTCTTTCTATAAGTTCACCAAACAAATAATAATTTGTGGCGTGCAAAAAACAATGAACATTCTCTTCTGCCAGCAAAATAGTTCACTTGCAGCAAAAGCCGGCGTTCACACGGTCACTTTTTACCACGCGAATCGGAAGATGCAAAAGCGCGTGCGTCATCAAAGTCAATGCCATAGACCAGGGACCTCCAATCATTACAGTACGAGGGCCACCGTGCATATTTTACACATATTCCTGGACCGAAAAAAATCAGTTCACCCCATCAAATAGGAGTCCCCCTTCGACATCAAAAGCTCCCCCATCACATCAGACCAACCCCCCATTACAGTCCCCCTTTCAATATCATAGTGCCCAATCATAATAGTACCCATTCATCATGGTACCCAGTCATCATAGTGCCCAGTCATCATAGTGCTCAGTCATCATACCCTGTTTCCCCCGAAAATAAGACCTAGCGTGATTGTCGGTGATGGCTGCAATATAAGCCCTACCCCCCAAATAAGCCCTACCCTGTTTCCCCGAAAAAAAGCCCTACCCTGAAAATAAGACCTACAAGGACTTTAACTAGGGTTTATTTGGGGGGTAGGGCTTATAGTGCAGCCATCACCGACAATCACGCTAGGTCTTATTTTCGGGGAAACAGGGTAGTACCGAGCAATCATAGTGCCTAGTCATCATAGTGCCCAATCATTATAGTACCCAGCCATCATAGTACCCAGTCATCATAGTACCCAGTCATCATAATGCCCAGTCATCATAATGCCCAGTCATCATAGTATCCAGCCATTATAGTACACAGTCATTATAGTACCCAGCCATCATAGTACCCAGCCATCATAGTACCCAGGCAACTAGCATTTTAGAGAAAGGCCCAACAACAGCAGCCACTCTGTTTCTCAAAGGAAAGGTTCACATTAAAGTGATATTAAACCATCATTTTTTTTAACCTGTTCCCGTTGGCCATATGCATATATGCAGCAGCTGGGTGGGTGGGCTTTAAAGCGGATCTTCAGTAATTTTTTCAACTTTCTTTCTTTCTTCTGCCGTTTTTGTTTTAACTTTGGATAGTAGAAAAAAATCTGCAAATAAATCCCTTATACAGCCCACTTCCTATTTCTTGTCTGGTCATTAGCCTAGGCTTATGACATCATGCACAGCTCTCTCTCTCTCACTCTCGTGAGAGTTTGCCTGGAAGGGAGGGGGAATTAGTCATAGGAGGGCTAATGAAAGCTGCAGGGCTGCAGAGTTGGAGGTGTGCCTCTGTATGTCTGTGTAAATCCAGGAAGTGAACAGGCAGCAGCTTCAGCTGCCCACAGTTAAAATGATTGCAGGCAGACACAGTGGAGGGAGATTTCTGCAGCATATTTGGCAAGTACAGAATCACAGTATATATAAAATAATATGCAAAGTTGTTGGAGGGAAGCTACAGAATGGCAAAGATGTTTTTATCACAAATTGCGTGAGCAGTTCTTCTTTAACTGCTTCAGATCCGGGCCATTGCCAAATGACGGCAACAGCGCGGATCTAAATTGCCGGGACTACGTCCATTGACGTCGTCCCGTGCACGAGCGGCCTGCGCGCCCCCTGCAGGGCGCGCGCGGCGCGCTCGGTGATCAGCGAGTCTATGAGACTCGCCTGATCACAGATCAGAGTAAGGGGTTGGTCCCAACCCCTTACCACATGATCAGCTGTCAGCCAATGACAGCTGATCATGTGATGTAAACAGAGCCGGTAATCGGCTATTTTTCCTCCTCGCGCTGACAGCGTGAGGAGGAAAAAAAAACCCGATCACCGGCGGCCGTGATCGGGACATCAGTCCCGATCACGGCGATCATCTGTCACAAAGCAATAGGCAGCAGTGCTGCCTACCAGTGCCCACCAGATTAACCCATCAGTGCCCACAGTGCCATCAATCAGCGCCACCCATCAGTGCCCACAGTGCCACCCATCAGTGCCCACAGTGCCATCCATCAGTGCCCACAGTGCCACCCATCAGTGCCACCCATCAGCACCCACATCAGTGCCACCCATCAGCACCCACATCAGTGCAACCTATCAGTGCCCATCAGTGTCACCTACCAGTGCCCATAAATGCCCATCAGTGCCGCCCATCACTGCCCATCAGTGCCACCCATCAGTGCCCCCCATCAGTGCCCCCCATCAGTGCCCCCCCATCAGTGCCCCCCCATCAGTGCCACCTATCTGTGCCACCTATCTGTGCCACCTATCTGTGCCACCTATCCGTGCCACCTATCCGTGCCGCCCATCCGTGCCGCCCATCCGTGGCCATCAGTGCCGCCTTATCTGTGCCCATCAGTACCGCCTTATCTGTCCCCATCAGTGCCGCCTTAACTGTGCCTATCAGTGCCGCCTTAACTGTGCCTATCAGTGCCGCCTTATCTGTGCCTATCTGTGCCGCCTTATCTGTGCCTATCTGTGCCCATCAGTGCAGCCTATCAGTGCCCACCAGTGCCGCCTCATCAGCGCATATCAATGAAGGAGAAAAATTACCTGTTTGCAAAATTTTATAACAAACTATTAAACATGATTTTTTTTTTTTTCAAAATTTTCCATCTTTTTTTGTTTGTTTAGCAAAAAATAAAAACCCCAGCTGTGATTAAATACCACCAAAAGAAAGCTCTATTTGTGGGAAAAAAATGATAAAAATTTCATTTGGGTACAGTGTTGTATGACCGCGCAATTGTCATTCAAAGTGCGACAGCGCTGGAAGCTCAAAATTGGTCTGGGCAGGAGGGGGGTTTAAGTGCCCAGTAAGCAAGTGGTTAAAGCGGAATTAAACTCCACTTATTTAACATTAAACTAACTGCGCATGCTTTAGTGACATCATCGGCCGGCGCAGACATCTATAACTCCTTGATGGCACAGCTTTGGAAGATTTAGAGAATACTTCCAAGTAATACATATAATATGCTTTATTATGGGGAAAGTTAAATGTTAGGTCTAATACTGCATCAACAGAAAGCTTTCATGGGGAACAGTATCTAGGCTCCTGATGCATAGTTATCTATATCTTTTAATCCTTGTCTACGTTCCACTTTAAGCTGATGTCATAACCCCTGCCCCAGATTTGTGGTTTCAGGGTGGCTCCTCTCTCTTGCAGTGTCCTATGGAGCCACCCTTCTATGCAGGGACTAGAGTTTTTTCTGCTTACACTGTGTGCAAAAGTAGATAAACACAGCCCCATAACCTAGGAAGACAAGGCACTCTCCCCGCTCCTCCCCTCTCCCTTTTCCAAACTAACAGATTGAACTGTCCACTGTTGCCTCTTTCCTGTAAAGACCAGAAATTTAAGAAAGCAGCTGAAGCACCCTGGAGTTTAGGCAGGGTTGCTCCTCACAAATTTTCTTGCCAGGATTGCTAGAGATCTATGGATTTCTCCCTAAGTTTGGCCTTGCTGCATTTTTCTCTTCTACCGCTAGGTGGCCGGGACCTTGGTGGTATTGTATACGAGAAGGGCAATGCAAGGTCAGGTTATTGGTATATGGGGTATCTCAGCCAATGGGCAGGGGTTTTCTTGAATCCCTTGGCCTGCTGGGAGAGCCTACATATTCAGGTGAGGTCAGGTGATCTGTGTTCTGTGCCACCTGGACGGCTGTCTGGGTGGACGTGTGTTGTATTGCCCGGGTTGCTAGGCCAGAGATGAGGCCTATCCCGGGGGCATCTGGCTGCTAGGCTGTCTGAGGGCCTATCCAGAAGCAGGAGAACAGCTCAGGGTTGGGATTGCGGCTTGCAGTCCAACCGAAAGTGACGGTTCTGCCGGCCGGAGAACCTGTCGTGGTCGGAGATAGAGGGGAAGCTGTCGCCAGTAAGGGACCAACCACCTTATTACCAGGGATCACCATGAGTAACTGAAGCAAGTACCGGAGTAGTATTCTCACCAACCGGGGATGGTGAAGAATCGGGAAACTTCAGTGGGAATCAAGCCAGGGACCCAGCCAGCGGAGGTGACTTTTGCAGAACAGCCTTGTGTGTCAAGCCAGGGACCGAGCAGGCCAGTGCTGGTGAAGCTTGAGAGGTATCTAGAGTGCCAAGCTAGGGACCCAGCAGAGAAGTGGGGGTGAAGCTTGAGGAAAATACCACCGTGAAGATTGGAGGAGCTCAAGGGATTCGGTGGCAGTGAATCAGTGGGTCTAGTGAGAGACCAGGAGCTCAGTGGGCTGAAGAACTACAAGAAGTGATTGTAGTGAAAGTGGAAGAACTGTTAAAGTGGTGTTCCGGCCGAAATTATACTTTTTAAACAAAAATACCCCTATAATACACAAGCTTATTGTATTCTAGTAAAGTTAGTCTGTAAACTAAGGTCTGTTTTGTTATTTTATAGCAGTAGTTTGTTATTTTATAAACTTACAGCAGGCCGTGGCCATCTTAAGTGTGGGCATCTGAGGCCAGACTGTATTTCTTCCTGGATCTCATCCTTGCAGATCTCACACATGCTCAGTGCAGCACAAGCAGTGTAATAGGTTTCAGGTCAGTTTCCATAGCAACGGCAGTGTCAGAGGAAGTTGCTTCCCCTTCCCAGAAGGCATTGCAAACAGGAAATGATGCGATGGGCCACGGCCAGGGAGGAGGAAGTGAAAAATGAATACAGCAGATATACAGTAGGTGCTGAGAAAAGAAATAAAAAAATATCCAATTCGTTTACAGTGCACAGTTTAGTGAGGGATGCTGAAAAGTTGTAAAAGTGGCTGGAACTCCACTTTAAGCTTTGTGTTAGGAACTGTTAAAGACTGTTGCCATAGGAGACAGCATTCCTACATGTGCAGATGTGGCCTCTTGCTGGATGCCATTCTCTGTATGGCTGTCCTCCAATTGAAGTCTCGGAGTCTGCCAATTAATCTTGCAACTACCTAAGGGTGTCCTGGCCCTAACCCTCTCCCCCCCCCAAAAAAAAAAGGTTTGTTAAGAGAAATAAACTTTCTTTTGCATCCAAGAAGTGTCTGGCGCCCAATAACTTTAACAACTATACACCCACCATGCCTCACAACCCACCACATACAGAAGGATGTCAGCTATCCCTGGAGGTTCTCATTAGATCAAAGGAGGCCTGGGACCTTGCTACACAGCACTGAGAGAGTAGGAGCCAGCACTATTAAACATTGTAAACAGCAAATGCTGGTTTAACCACTTGCTGACCAGCTGCCCTCATTGTATTGCGGCAGGTCGGCTCGTTCTCGCGAATGGCCATCATTGTACGTCGGCTCGGGAACTCTATGTTGTGGGCGGCGTGCGCTCACCCACTGGCCAGCAGGGGAGCCAATCAGCGGGAGGGGCGGACTCAATTTTCGACGGCCACCCGCGATCATTCCCCGCAGTGACAGAACAGGGATCTGCCTGTGTAAACAAGGCAGATCTTCGTTCTGACAGGGGAGATCACAGATCCCGTCTTTCTGCCATGCAGGAAGATGGATCTGTGGGTTTCCACAGGCAGCCCATCCCACATGCAGTTAGAACACACTTGCAGGGAACACATTTAACCCCTTGATCGCCCCTCATGTTAACCCCTTCCCTGCCAGTGTCATTAGTACAATAACAGTGCATATTCTTAGCACTGATCACTGTAATAATCTCACTGGTTCCCAAAAAAATGTCAAAAATGTCAGTTAGGTGTCTGATTTGTCCGCCGCAATGTTGCAGTCCTGCTAAAAATTGCAGATCGCCGCCATTACTAGTAAAAAAAAATAAAAATGCCATAAATCTATCCCCTATTTTGTAGACGCCATAACTTTTGCGCAAACCAATCAATATACGCTTATTGCGATTTTTTTTTTTTACCAAAAATATGTAGAAGAATACATATCGGCCTAAACTGATGAATAAATTCGTTTTTTTTTTATATATTTTTGGGGGATATTTATTATAGCAAAAAGTAAAAAATATTGTTTTGTTTTTTTTTTCAAAATTGTCGCTCCTTTTTTGTTTACAGCGCAAAAATAAAAACCGCAGAAGTGATCAAATGCCACCAAATGAAATCTCTATTTGTGGGGAAAAAAAGGACAACATTTTTTTTGGGTACAGTGTCGCACGACGCTGTGCGCAATTGTCAGTTAGAGCGACGCAGTGCCGTATCGTGCAAAAATGGCCTGGTCATTAAGGGGGTAAGTCCTTCGGGTCCTTAAGTGGTTAGGAATTTTACTAAATAGTTTACTGGGGAAGGTTAATTTTATTGAGCTCGGTGTGCTAAACTGAAAAATGCTGAGGATGTAATGCTACTAAAAGTGGGTCAGGTTGTCAGGCTGAAGAAATGAAGAACTAAGCCATAGAAGTGTCAATGCCTGGGGCCATGTGCAGATATTACACAATTCTTGGCCGGCATCCAGGCCAGCAAACACGAGACTTGACGGTCACCTGTACCAGGTAACTTGCCCAGCCGGTATCCAAAACGCCCTGCCAGCATTAAACAGGAATACCGCGGCTTCCTTCTCGGAATCCTCTGCAGAGAACACGCAGCCAACAAAATACCTGGGCGGCGAGGTGGAAGGACAGGTTTATGGAGCTTTGAGTGGCAGGGGTGTCACAAATAAAAAAACTGATCTATACGGGATGTGTAGGTGTTTTATCTCACAATGACCACAATGGCATGAAATGTGATCCACTTTTAAGGGATGTTCCACTTCACTATAACTCAAAAGCAGGATATTGTGTAAGTCTCTGTTCACATACACTATATTACCAAAAGTATTGAGACGCCTGCCTTTACATGCAAATGAACTTTAATGGCATCCCAGTCTTAGTCCGTAGGGTTCAATATTGAGTTGGCCCACCCTTTGCAGCTATAACAGCTTCAACTCTTCTGGGAAGGCTGTCCACAAGGTTTAGGAGTGTGTCTATGGGAATGTTTGACCACAAAGAGTATTTGTGAGGTCAGGCACTGATGTTGGACAAGAAGGTCTGGCTTGCAGTCTCCACTCTAATTCATCCCAAAGATGTTCTTTCAGGTTGAGGTCAGGACAGTCAAGTTCCTCCACCCCGAATTCGCTCATCCATGTCTTTATGGACTTGGCTTTGTGCACTGGTCCAAATTGGTGGAGGGGGGATTATGGTGTGGGGTTGTTTTTCGGGGGTTGGGGTTGGCCCCTTAGTTCCAGTGAAGGGAACACTTAAGCCTCGTACACACGATCGGATTTTCCGACGGGAAATGTGTGATGACAGGCTGTTGGCGGAAAATCCGACCGTTTGTACGCTCCATCGGACAATTGTTGTTGGATTTTCCGCATACAAAAGCTGGATAGCAGTTTTTAAAATTTTCCACGGACAAATGTCTGTTGTCAGATTTCCCGAGCGTGTGTACACAAGTCCATCGGACAAATGTCCAAAGTACAAACACACATGCTCGGAAGCAAGGACGATCTGGAAGCGGTCGGTCTTGTAAACTAGCGTTCATAATGGAGAATTAACATTCGTGACGCGGCAAATTATGAAATGTCGAAATGCAGCGCACAATTCTCTTCTTCTTTAATGGGATAATAATGAAGCTGAATTGCTGGTGATACTGATGGAGTTATTGCAAACAAATTTTCAAAGGCTTTTTTTTTCTAATGATATCAAGAATAATATTATTATGCTTTTTTGTTTTTTTTTATTTGGTGCAAGTTACCACAACACCATTATTCCGTAGTTTTTAAGATCAAAGATACAACTATGTTGGTGTCCCTTGTTAATTTTACATTGTATTTTTTTAAATGTAACTGCCTACTCCCAAACTGTCATTTGAAGTAAAACACATAGCCAAGTGTTATTCTCCACAATTTTTTTATTGTGCATTAAAAAAAGAAAACAAATAAAATTAGACATGCTATCTGCCAATAGAACTTAACCAAAAAGTGCATTCTATGCATCCAAAAATATAGAAAATATACCAAATCAAATCATTATTATTCAACCAAAAAATAAAACAAAAGCCTCATGCATGTGTCCTGCTTCTTAATATAGGGGGTCATCAATGCCAAGAGTTGGTGAAAGCAGGGGTCCGTCATCCGGAGATAATTCCTAAAATCATCCGGATTGTTCTCCTGGAGCTGCCGCAGCAAAGGCATATGACATAATTGGTCACAATTAATAAAGCAACCAATTTTTGGTCCAAGAACTCCTCCTCCTCCTGTTCCTGGACTGGACTTGGGTCAAAGCAAAAACTCCAAGGCTAATAATAAATAACACGTTATCTTCTCCGATTCCGCAACATTTCTGGTTGACGAACGGCCATTCAGAAACAAACTGAAAAGCATGAAATGAAAAGTGCGAAATAAAAAGTGCGAATCAGCACTCACCAAACTTCTACTAACAGGAAATTAGCAAAAGGAGCCCAAAGGGTGGCGCTAAAGAGCTGAAAAACCATGTAGCATGTCACTACGTTTGTGATTGTTGGCCAACAATTGTGTGGCCGTGTGTATGCAAGACAAGTTTGGGCCAACGCCCTTCAGACAAAAGTCCACGGTTTAGTTAGCCAACAATCCGATTGTGTGTATGAGGCTTTAAGGCGTCAGCATACCAAGACATTTTGGACAATTTCATGCTCCCAACTTTGTGGGAACAGTTTTGGGATGGCCCCTTCTTGTTCCAACATGACTGCACACCAGTGCACAAAACAAGGTCCATAAAGACATGGATGAGCAAGTTTGGGGTGGAGGAACTTTAATGGCCTGCACAGAGTCCTGACCTTAACCCCATAGAACACCTTTGGGATGAATTCGAGCGGAGACTGCGAGCCAGGCCTTCTCGTCCAACATCAGTGCCTGACCTCACAAATGCGCTTCTGGAAGAATGGTCAAACATTCCCATAGACACACTCCTAAACCTTGTGGATAACCTTCCCAGAAGAGTTGAAGCTTTTATAGCTGCAAAGGGTGGGCCAAGTCAATATTGAACCCTACGGACTAAGACTGGGATGTCATCAAAGTTCATGTGCGTGTAAAGGCAGGCGTCACAATACTTTTGACAATATAGTGTATGTGCAGCACAATTGCGTGCACACGTCTCGGGTAGAGCAGCCCAATCATTTGAATGGGATGCTCTAGCCATGAAAAATGCGGGGGAAGAAGTCCTTGATCCTTTTTTTTTTTTTTTTAAGATTGCACCACAACTAACTGCTGCTGTGCCACCATGCAGTTTAGTGCACTCAAAATTGAACTGTGGGTGCTGATGCGTAGGGGTGCCATTAAGAATTGGCACTTCTGTCTCTGTGGAGATTGTGAGTGCACGCGATTATGCACACGCTCCTGACATGCACTAGTGTGAACTTAACCACTTCAGCCCCAGAAGGATTTACCCCCTTCCTGACCAGAGCACTTTTCACAATTTGGCACTGTGTCGCTTTAACTGCTAATTGCGCGGTCATACAATGCTGTACCCAAACGAAATTTGCGTCCTTTTCTTCCCACAAATAGAGCTTTCTTTTGATGGTATTTGATCACCTCTGCCGTTTTTTTTTTTTTTGCGCTATAAACGGAAAAAGACCGAAAATTTTAAAGAAAAAATGATATTTTCTACTTTTTGTTATAAAAAAAATCCAATAAACTCAATTTTAGTCATACATTTAGGCCAAAATGTATTCGGCCACATGTCTTTGGTAAAAAAAAGTCAATAAGTGTATATTTATTGGTTTGCGCAAAAGTTATAGCGTCTACAAACTAGGGTACATTTTCTGGAATTTTACACAGCTTTTCGTTTATGACTGCCTTTGTCATTTCTTGAGGTGCTAAAATGGCAGGGCAGTACAACCCCCCCCCCCCCCCCCAAATGACCCCATTTTGGAAAGTAGACACCCCAAGGAAATTGCTGAGAGGCATGTTGAGCCCATTGAATATTAAATTTTTTTGTCCCAAGTGACTGAATAATGACAAAAAAAATTTTAAAAAAATTACAAAAAGTTGTCACTAAATGATATATTGCTTACACAGGCCACGGGCCTTTGTGGAATTGCACCCAAAAATACATTTAGCTGCTTCTCCTGAGTATGGGGATACCACATGTGTGGGACTTTTTGGGAGCCTAGCCGTGTACGGGACCCCGAAAACCAATCACTGCCTTCAGGATTTCTAAGGGCGTAAGTTTTTGATTTCACTCCTCACTACCTATCACAGTTTTGAAGGCCATAAAATGCCCAGATGGCACAAACCCCCCCCAAATGACCCCATTTTGGAAAGTAGACACCCCAAGCTATTTGCTGAGAGGCATGGTGAGTATTTTGCAGCTCTCATTTGTTTTTGAAAATGAAGAAAGACAAGAAAAAACATTTTTTTTTTCTTTTTTCAATTTTCAAAACTTTGTGACAAAAAGTGAGGTCTGCAAAATACTCACTATACCTCTCAGCAAATAGCTTGGGGTGTCTACTTTCCAAAATAGGGTAATTTGGGGGGGTTTTGTGCCACCTGGGCATTCCATGGCCTCCGAAACTGTGATAGGCAGTGAAGAGTGAAATCAAAAATTTACGCCCTTAGAAAGCCTGAAGGCAGTGCTTGGTTTTCGGGGTCCCGTGCGCGGCTAGGCTCCTAAAAAGTCTCACACATGTGGTATCCCCGTACTCAGGAGAATCAGCAGAATGTATTTTGGGGTGTAACTTCACATATTCCCATGGCATGTTTGAGCAATATATCATTTAGTGACAACTTTGTGCAAAAAAAAAAAAAAAATTGTCTCTTTCCCGCAACTTGTGTCACAATATAAAATATTCCATGGACTCGACATGCCTCTCAGCAAATAGCTTGGGGTGTCTACTTTCCAAAATGGGGTCATTTGGGGGGGTTTTGAACTGTCCTGGCATTTTATGCACAACATTTAGAAGCTTATGTCACACATCACCCACTCTTCTAACCACTTGAAGACAAAGCCCTTTCTGACAATTTTTGTTTACATGAAAAAATTAATTTTTTTTGCAAGAAAATTACTTTGAACCCCCAAACATTATATATATTTTTAAAGCAAATGCCCTACAGATTAAAATGGTGGGTGTTTCATTTTTTTTCACACAGTATTTGCGCAGCGATTTTTCAAATGCATTTTTCAAATTTGCATTTTTGGGGAAAAAACACACTTTTTTAAATTTTAATGCACTAAAACACACTATATTGCCCAAATGTTTGATGAAATAAAAAAGATGATCTTAGGCCGAGTACATGGATACCAAACATGACATGCTTTAAAATTGCGCACAAACGTGCAGTGGCAACAAAATACATTTTTAAAAGCCTTTAAAAGCCTTTACAGGTTACCACTTTAGATTTACAGAGGAGGTCTACTGCTAAAATTACTGCCCTCGATCTGACCTTTGCGGTGATACCTCACATGCATGGTGCAATTGCTGTTTACATTTGACGCCAAACCAACGCTTGCAGGGGTGCTTTTTTTATTTTTTTATTATTTTTTTGCTTTTTTATCTTATTTTAAAACTGTTCCTTTCATTTTTTATTTTTTTTTAATCCATTTTATTGTTATCTCAGGGAATGTAAATATCCCCTATGATAGCAATAGGTAGTGACAGGTACTCTTTTTTGAAAAAATTGGGGTCTATTAGACCCTAGATCTCTCCTCTGCCCTCAAAGCATCTGACCACACCAAGATCGATGTGATAAAATGCTTTCCCAATTTCCCAATGGTGCTGTTTACATCCGGCGAAATCTAAGTCATGAAATGCTCGTAGCTTCCTGTTTCTTAGGCCATAGAGATGTTTGGAGCCACTCTGGTCTCTGATCAGCTCTATGGTCAGCTGGCTGAATCACCGGCTGCATTCTCAGGTTCCCTGTTGAGACAGGAGAGCCAGAGAAAAACACGGAAGACGGTGGGGGGGGGCATTCCCTCCCACTGCTTGTAAAAACAGTCTAGAGGCTAATTAGCCACTAGGATTGCTTTTACATGAAAGCCGACCGCTGGCTGAAAAGTAAACGCTAAAGTATAAAAAATTGCATACCCGAAAAGCAAACATTATAAAACATAATAACAATAAAACATTGCCGAATAAAATACAGTAAAAAAGAGCAGAACAAGAGAGAGAGAATAATAAAACGACAACTATTTTTTTTTTTATATATATTTATTTTTTTTTAAACTTTTTTTTGTAACTAACTTTTATAACTGTAACCGGTTCCAGGTTCGGGTCTCTCAAAATGCGATGGCATCTTGGGAGACCCTGTGAAAGTGTGCCTAGTCTGTGCAATGCTGTACCCTACGCTAATACTCAACTAGTGAATGGTAGCGTTCAAAACATTCACCATCGCCAATGCAAAGACCAGGATTGTCAGGACAGGAGGGACAATAATAGCAGGTGTCACGCCTATATCCACGCTTGCTGCAGACACGACATCTTTTTTCGGGGAGTTCGTTTCGTAGGGGTACTCGGGAGGACATAAAGAAAATGCCTCTCATGCAGCTGACTGCATTTGGTTGGGGATGTGAATGGGGGAATTACGGGCGCTGCAGAAGTGGTGGGTTCCCAATTAGGATTGGCAAATGCAGCAGGAAGGGCACTATGGGCACGACGGGCCTGTGTTTGTCTTCTTCTTGGTGGCAGCGGGACACTACTTGTGCTTGCCACCTCACCAGCTTGAACTGCACTTATGGGACTCGCCACGTCACCAAGTGTTACTGCAGTGCTGGTTTGACTACGACCGGGGTGTACTAGGCCGCTGGTGCTTGCCAGTTCACCAAAACGCTACAAAAAAACTGTTAGCGATCGCAGGGATCAGGCCTGACTCTGCGAACGCTGCAGTTATGTGTTTAGTGTTTTGTAAGTGACAGTGATCGATTGATACTGCACTTGGGTGGGCTGGGCTGGGCCGGGCGGAGGGGCAAAACGCAGGTGCTAGCAGGTATCTGGGCTGATTCCGCTAACACTGCGTTTTTGGGAACCCTAAACTGTTGGGGACGCTAGTATAGATCTGATCGGATCAGATATTGATCCGTTCAGATACTATACCACTAAGGGAGGTGTACGGTGCATGCGTGGGTGTTAGCGGTACTGGCGCTAACCTGACGCTGCCTGGGGCTGGTGCTTGCCAGTTCACCAAAACGCTACCAAAAAAATTGTTAGCGATCGCAGGGATCAGGCCTGACTCTGTGAACGCTGCAGTTATGCGTTTAGTGTTTTGTAAGTGACAGTGATCGATCGATACTGCACTTGGGTGGGCTGGGCTGGGCGGAGGGGCAAAACGCAGGTGCTAGCAGGTATCTGGGCTGATTCCGCTAACACTGCGTTTTTGGGAACCCTAAATTGCTGGGGACGCTAGTATAGATCTGATCGGATCAGATATTGATACGTTCAGATACTATACCACTAAGGGAGGCGTATGCTGCGTGCGTGGGTGTTAGCGGTACTGGCGCTAATCTGACGCTGCCTGGGGCGACGCATATCACCGCCGGGCGATCGGGGGGCTAAACCTTTATTCGGTGATAAACGGCGGGTGCCCTGTCACTATAAAAAATAAGCGAACTAACCAGCGTCACCCGTAACAGTTATACGGTGATCAGTGGTGAAAGGGTTAACTAGGGGGCAATCAAGGGGTTAAAACATTTATTAGGTAGTATATGGGGGTCCCTGTCGCTATAAAACGCTGACGGCGAACCTAAATATTTACCTCCCTAACTAGCGTCACCAGCGACACTAATACAGCGATCAGAAAAATGATCGCTTAGCGACACTGGCAACAGGGGCTGATCAAGGGGTTAAAACTTTATTAGGGGGGTAGGGGGGTACCCTAGACCTAAAGGGGGCTAATACTAACTGCCCCACCACACTAACTGTCACAAACTGACACCATGCAGTAATCAGAAAAAAAAACAAAAAAAAACTGCTTGGTGTCAGTGTGCCGGCCGGGGGGGAGGGGTGATTGGGGGGTGATCGGGGGGTAAAGGGGGGTGTAATGTGTGCCTGGCATGTTCTACTGTGTGTGTGTGTTGTGCACTCACATTGAAGTCTTCTCTCCTCTGCGCCGGAACGGAAAATGCCGAGCCGAGGAGAGATGACATCATTTCCTCTGCCTCTGTGTACAATACAGAGGCAGGGAAATGATCTGATTGGCTAGGAGCAATCGCGAGGGGGGGGCCACGAATGGATGGCCTCCCCCTCACCTCCGATTGCCGGGGAAGATTTGCTGACCGCCTCGGGCACCGCGGGGGGGGGTCCGATCGGACCCCCCGTACGCGGGAGGCAGATCACGTACTGGTACGTGATTCTGCCTGCCCGTGCCATTCTGCCGATGTATATCGTCGTGAGGCGGTTGGCAAGTGGTTGATAACAATAATAACATACACTCACTGGCCACTTTATCAGACACACCTGTTTAATTGCTTGGTAACGCACATTGCTAATCAGCCAATCACATGGCAGCAGCTCAATTCATTTAGGCATCTAGATGTGGTGAAGACAACTTGCTGAAGTTCAAACTGGGCATCGGAATGGGGAAGAAAGGGGGTTTAAGTGACTTTAAACGTGGCATGGTTGTTGGCGCCAGATGGTCTGATCTGAGTATTTCAAAAACTGCTGATCTACTGGGATTTTCACACACAACCATCTCTCGGGTTTACAGAGAATGGTCCGAAAAAGAGAAAGTATCCAGTGAGCGGCAGTTATGTGGAGGAAAATGCCTTGTTGAGGTCAAAGGAGAATGGGGAGACTGGTTCCGGATGATAGAAAGGCAACAGTAACTTAAATAATCACTTGTTACAACCAAGGTATGCAGAATACCATCTCTGAACGCACAACACATCGAACCTTGAAACAGATGGGCTACAGCAGCAGAAGACCACACCGGGTGCCACTCCTGTCAGATAACAATAGGAAACTGAGGCTACAATTCGCACAGGATCACCGAAATTGGACAATAGAAGATTGGAAAAACATCTGATGAGTCTCTATTTCAGCTGCGACATTCAGATGGTAGGGTTAGAATTTGACATAAACAACATGAAAGCATGGATCCATCCTGACTTGTATCACCGGTTCAGGCTGGTGGTGGTGTAATGGTGGGGGGGTATTTTCTTGGCACACTTTGGGCCCCTTAGTACCAATTGAGCATCATTTAAACACCACAAACTACCTGAGTATTGTTGCTGACCATGTCCATCCCTTTATGACTACAGAGTCCCCATCTTCTGATGGCTCCTTCCAGCAGGATAATGCACCATGTCACAAAGATCAAATCATCTCACCACTGGACAATGAGGTCACTGTACTCCAATGGCCTCCACACTCACCATATCTCAATGTAATAGAGCACCTTTGGGATGTGGTGGAACGGGAGATTCACATTATGGATGTGCAGCCGACAAATCTGCAGAAAATGCGTGATGCTATCATGTCACTATGGACCAAAATCTCTGAGGAATGTTTCCAACACCTTGCTGAATCTATGCCACAAGGCATTAAGACATTTCTGAAAGCAAAAGGGGGTCCAACCCGGTACTAGCAAGGTGTACCTAATAAAGTGGCCGGTTGTCAGGGCTGCGCTCAGCTCTTCCTTCTCTGAGCTGGCCGCTCAGCTTTCGGCTAATTGCCAGCTCCTATCTCTCTCCACAGGTACTCAGCTGTTGATGATATCCTGCTCGTCAGTCCTGCCTACTTAACCCGTCCAGTCCAGAGGATCTCTGCCTTTGCCTTGGTCAACATCACAGAAACAATCTCCTGCGATCCTGTTCAAGACTTGCGTTGCTGACATCCCTTCCGGCTCCAGATTCTGCTTGCCGTTCCACTACATTGATCCCTGACTTCTGGCTTGTCTGACTATCCGTTCGGTTACTGAACTTTGGCTATGTTTTGACTACGTTTGTGCTTTTTAACATTTATTATTAAACAAGTATGATTTAACTGTACTTCTGTCTCGGCCTGATTTCATGGTTCCTGACACCGGTGAGTGTATATGCATATGGAAATAGCCAGTTAATATCCTAACATTCCACGCGTTTCGTAGGGCAAGGTTTACTTCTTCAGGAGATAGTAGTTTTCAATAGGATATCTGTAGAGAAGCCATATTATTAATCTGTCATAATAGAAAAATAAAAAAATAAAAACAAACCATTTAACAGGAAGGGGGTCTGACATAAGATAACATTTCCAAACAAAATAAGGCATAACTTACCCACCAACCATGTCAAAAAAACAATGAGGTGCAATGGAGAAGCACCATGGGAGGGGTCCTGTCTGGGAGCTGTAGAAAGACAGGCTACTCTCCTCCAATTATCAGACTTGTCCTGCCCCCCCCCCCCTTCCCTGCACAGACTAACACTGGGAAGATCAGTGTCCTGCTTTTCCTCCTTCCCCCCGTTTTTATGCAGCTGAGAATGGAGCAGATGTGATCACTTATAGAAAAAAAAAAGAGGGGGGGGGGGGGAGTACAATGATTTTTATATCGATAGACAAATGTCTTGCCTTTCATTTTTGGTTGTTTTACAAGGTGAGGGTTTACATATACTTTAATAAAATATCTGATTGGGACAATAATGGCTGAATGTATTCTTCATCTTTTGTGATAATAAAGCAGTGTGAGATCTGTAGGTGTGTGGCAGCCCAGTTGCCGGCGAGGTCTAGGTGAAGAAGAGATCACATTGTGCGTTCTCCATTTATCTCTCTCGCTGTTTTCCGAACACGTGACGGTAAAAGTCACCCACAGCCGCTTTTCTCCTAGGCTTCCCGAGCACACAAAGAACTGCCATTGTTTCCACTGAAAATGAGGACACTGGCTGACATTAAGTACGCTCGGTGTAAAAAAACAGAGATCGGTCTCTGGGCTCATTAGGATGGTGGAGGAAGCGTGTGTTAAAGTGGAACTCCGGGCAAATTCAAAAACTGCAGATTTGATGCAGTCTGTCAGTGGCATTAACACAGCAGTTATTGTTTTTTTTAAATCCAACCTGCAATCTAGTTTAAATAACCTGGCAATCCTGCCAGTAAGTCTGTTATATTTCAGCTTCCTTTAACCACTTGCCTACCGGACCAATTCTAGTATTTCTCTCCTACATGTAAAAATCATTGTTTTTTTTTTTTTTGCTACAAAACTACTTAGAACCCCTAAACATTATATATACATTTTTTTTGTAGGCAGAGATCCTAGAGAATAAAATAATGGATGCTGCATTTTTTTTATTTACATAATATTTGCGCAGTGGTTTCTTGCAAACGCTTTCGTTTTGGAAAAAATACAATTTAATGAGTTTTAATGCACAACAACACAATATAATACTCAATTGTTTGGTAAAATATAAAAGAAGATGTTATGCCGAGTAAATAGATATCTAGCATGTCATGCTTTAACCACTTCAGCCCTGGAAAAAGTCCCCGCCGGGCACTTGCATCGGCTCCGGGGATACGCTTCGGGCGCGCGCGCACGCCGCTGGAGGCGTCTTAAGGAGCCAACGTACAGCTACGACGGCTCGCACAGGGGAGACAACTTTTTCCGCAGTATAACTGTGGCAGCTGGTCCGGAAGCGGTTAAAACTGTGTACGCCCATGAAACGGCGCCAAACTATGGTACCTAAAAATCTCCATAGGCGGCGCTTTAAAAGCCTATTATTTTTGTTTTGACACTGTTTCTTTACCTCCGTTGTCGTCAGCCGCACACATATATATGGCCTCTCGGCGGGTGGGCCTTAACGACCAGCAGTCGCATATATGCGGCAGTGTTAAAACAACTTCCGTAGCTGAAGTGGTTAATTTGTTAGTCACTTATGTACAGTCCACCTAAATCTACTAGTAGGTCCAACGCTACCCTCTCCACAGGGTGACAATGTTGCCGTCCAAGGGTGTCTACATAGCTATCCCATTGATACAGTGGAGGAGCGGGTGTAGCCACCTTGAAACAGGAAGTGTGTTACCATCTGGATCTCCCAGTGAAAATAAGGTAAAAAAAAAAAATAAAAAAATAAGGAAACAATCTAAGGACTGGTAAGCTGCAATATATTTCATTTTTGTTTACACCCATTGGCCAAAGGGGGAACCCGCCGATCGTTCCCCAGAGAGATAGAATGGCGGTCTGCTGATGTAAACAAGGCAGACCGCCGTTCTATCAGGAATGGACACTGTGATCTTGTGTTCGTGCTAATCAGGAACAGGGATCACTGTGTCCATGCAGTAGTGAGCCCAACTCCCCACAGTAAGAAAGCACAGACAGGGAACACACTTAATCCTTTGATCGCCCCTGATGTTAACCCCTTCCCATACACCGGTGTCATTTATACAGTGTCAGTGCATACTTTTAGCACTGATCACTGTAATAATGTCACTGGTTCTCAAAAAGGGTCGCAGTCCTGCTAAAAATCGCTGATCAGCCTCCATTACTAGTAAAAATTAAATAAATAAATAAAATTTCATAAATCTATCCCATAGTTTGTAGACGCGATAACTTTTGCGCAAACCAATCAATATATACGCTTATTGTGATTTGTTTTAAAAAATGACCTGGTCAATGTGGTCATTAAGAGGGTAAAACCTTCCGGTCCTTAAGTAGTCAAGTCTATAATTCCTCGGCCAGTTCTGTATCCTTACAGATGCACTGAGTTTCTGATGCTCTTGGGTTTAAGGGCCCGGCAGTGCTGCCTCGCAGGCATGTCTTGATCTCAAGGACTGAGTGATCAGGAATAGAAAGCCTGTGGCAGGTTTAAAGGTCACAAACATGTATTTCTGCTTTGTACTATGGCTGCATGCCTGGAGCTGAGTGATGTTTTACCTAAAGTGAACGTTTCAGTATCTTTATAGTCCTCACTCTACATGAATAAAGTGCTGATGTGTCACAGCAACAGTATCAGCAGAAACATTAAGAAACGCTCCTCGTTTTGTCATTCAGAAACCATCTTTGAGCTCCAGTCTAGTGACTTCACCCAGGCTTTGAAGATGCTGTCAGTCTGCTGCAGGCAGGAGGAAGGATTTTTCTCAGTCTCTTGCTCCTTGTTGATCAGACTGCAACAATGTAACTTTGTAGCAAGTTACAAGGTGAGAGAGGTTACAACAGGGGGGTGATCTGTATCAGACATTTGTGAACAAGAACTGTAAATGCATCAGGATTTGCATGATTGTGTCATCACTGAGCCAACATCCCAGTTCAGGAAAAAGATGGTGACCCTGGACGATGTATGAATAAAGATGGAGAGAAAAATCATTGGGGCACTTTGTGATCTCTGTGAGAGGTAATAAATACCTGCAAATGTTACATTTACACATTATTTAGCATCCATGCACTTAGCAAGAAAAATACCGTATATACTTGAGTATAAGCCGACCCGAAGTTAAGCCGGGGCACCTAATTTTACCACAAAAAACTGGGAAAACTTATTGACTCGAGTATAAGCCTAGGGTGAGAAATGCGCAGCTAATGTAAGTGAAAAAGAGGGTCATTTGCAGCCTCACTGTGCCCATTTGCATGCCTCACTGTGCCCATTTGCAGCCATAGGTCCCCCGAACTTCAAACTCAGTAGTTAAGGGTTCCTAGATGCCCCCTAGCTGCAGCCCAAATTTGGGGTCTCTGGACCCAAAGGGTCCCGAAATGACATTGCTGCAGATGGACACAGCTGACCGACTTTGGGGCCCCGTATCTTGGGGCCACTTGGTGCTAGGAACCCCAAATTTGGTGTGCAAACCCAGAGGAACTAGCACTACAAAATGGCCACTTGGGGTTCCTAGCACCAAGTGGCCCAGAGATACGGGGCCCTAAAGTCAGTTTGGAAAATGTCAAGCACTTTTCTGCAGCAGAGAACCGACTTTGGGGCCCCGTATCTCGGGGCCACTTGGTGCTAGGAACCCCAGCTTTGGATATGTTGTAGTGCTCGAGTATATACGGTATATCTTATGCTAGTGTAGCACCCTCTACCAATAGGTAGGTGCTAGTAAGGTAAGGTGACCAGATTTTTAAAATGAAATCCGGGGACATTTTTTAAATTTTTTTTTATTGGCAAATGGTAAAATATTTTATAAGCATATTTTCCTAAATGATATATGCAGTGTACGTGTTATGTGAGTATGGAATGATTGTAAAAATGATATATATGTTATTTCTCACACTTCCTCCAAGAGATAAAAAAAGATACTTCTTAGAATTTTTTGGGAGGGAAGGGATGGGGCAGCTAAATTCAAATCCAATCCAGGCAGGGGCGACTCCAGACAAATTTTTTGGGGGTGCTGTGGCGGTGCTTGAGGTAAAAGTGAGGGTGCTAGTGTGGTGCGCTACCTGTGGGCGTGACCAAAAGTGGGTGTGGCCAGCAAGTTGCCGTGGTCAGAAAGTGGAGGTTTCTTCATGGCATACAATGGTAATCAGTATATCCTGGCCTCTGTATACCAATAAAAAGCCAAAAAATGCAGCACAGCTCTACTCTTTCTTTATACAATTCTACAAATGGACTTATAAGTGCAATGGTAAAACCTATAAAATAATATCCAGTGCAAAACAACCAATGTATTGCAATATAGTAGTGATGGTGTCAACCCCTCTGCAAAAATATTTTGAGAAATTGCAGAGCTTCAATGTGCAAATAATGTTGAAACCCCCTACATACAATAATAACAGAGATGCAAATCAAGCCATGTATTAGAACATAGTAGTGATGGTGTCACCATCTCTGCAAAAGGTAAGAAATATTTCAGAGCTGCAATGTGCAAATCATGGTGAAAACCCCTATATAATCATAGTAATAAAATGTAAAATATGTACATCAATTGTACATTTTATTATGTTAATATATAGGGGGTTTCACCGCGATTTGCACATTGCAGCTCTGCAATTTCTCAAAATATTTTTGCAGAGGGGGTAAGACCATCATTACTATATTCATATTGCAATACATTGGTTGATTTGCATTATATCTTCATTTATAGGTGTTACCACTGCCCTTCTAAGTCCATTTGTACAATTTTATAGATGACTTGTAGGTCAGCGCTGCATGTTTTGCTTTTTATTGATTCGCGTTAGATGAGGGAACCAGCTAACAAGATTCTCTTATTGTTTTTCAGATTTTTTTTTGTTGCATGGCAGTGGTTTTACTTTGTTATATCCTCTGTATACTGGTAACCACTGGCCCTGCATATTGGTGGTCAGTGTGCCCCCTGTATGCTGGTGGTCAGTGTGCCCCCTGTATGCTGGTGGTACATGCTGGGTGCAGGAGGATGCTACGTGTAGGAGGATGCTACGTGCAGGGTTCTGGAGGATGCTACGTGCAGGCTTCAGGGGGATGCTATGTGCAGGGTGCAGGGCTCAGGAGGATGCTACGTGCAGGGTGCAGGGCTCAGGAGGATGCTACGTGCAGGGTGCAGGGCTCAGGAGGATGCTACGTGCAGGGTGCAGGGCTCAGGAGGATGCTACGTGCAGGGTGCAGGGCTCAGGAGGATGCTACATGCAGGGTGCAGGGCTCAGGAGGATGCTACGTGCAGGCTTCAGGGGGATGCTACATGCAGGGTGCAGGGCTCAGGAGGATGCTACGTGCAGGCTTCAGGGGGATGCTACATGCAGGGTGCAGGGCTCAGGAGGATGCTACGTACAGGGCTCAGGAGGATGCTACGTGCAGGCTTCAGGGGGATGCTACGTGCAGGCTTCAGGGGGATGCTACGTGCAGGGTGCAGGGCTCAGGAGGATGCTACGTGCAGGGTGCAGGGCTCAGGAGGATGCTACCTGCAGGGTGCAGGGCTCAGGAGGATGCTACGTGCAGGGTGCAGGGCTCAGGAGGATGCTACGTACAGAGTGCAGTGCTCAGGAGGATGCTACGTGCAGAGTGCAAGGTTCAGGCATGCATAACATACAGAGTGCACGGTTCAGGAGTGCATTGTACAGAGTGTAAGCTTCAGGAGTGCGTTGTACAGAGTGCAAGGTTCAGGAATTAGTTAAACTGCAAAGACACCAATTACCTTATTTATCAGCGTATAACACGCACTTTTTGGGCGGGTGGGTGCATGTTATACGCCGATCCCCGCTCCGCTGAGGGGAGAGGAGCGAGCGCTGCCGATATACACATAGCCGAGTGTACCCGGCTAGGCTCAGCTCCGCTCACAGTCACCCCCAGTTCCGCCATTGGACCTGTGTTATGTACATCATAGGGGCGGGACTGGCAGGACTGCGAGAGGAGCATTCGCTCCTCTCCTCTCGCAATCAGCGGAGATCTGCGCCAATTTTAAATAATCAGCCTGCCTGGGCAAGGCTGCAATGACACAAGGCTGAAAAGACACTGGGCAAGGCTGCAATGACACACGGCGAGAGGTGAGAGGTGCCATAAGTGCAGCCATGATTTTGTGTAAAGACTTTTCTGGTACATCATTAGTTAACAGAAAGAAGTTGTAGGTAGCTGAGTAGTCTTGCTTACAGTGTCTGAGGGGGAGGGGATGCCAAGGTATGCAGCATGCAATCTGTGTGTACTCCAGAGATTGTGAGGACTTTGCAGGGGGGAGAAAAGGCCTGTGCAGCAGTAGATAGTTGAGATGGAGTTTTGATAGAAGCATAAACAAACCTGCTATCTTCAGAGGTTGTGTCTCTGCTTGGTGACTGCACTGCTGCTCCTTCCCTCTTCAGGATTTGTTAAGCTTGGGTGCAGTGATTGGTGGGTACAGCTGGTCTCTCTATATGTGCTGTTCCATAGGGGGAGGTCAGAGCTCTCCAGGGAAAGATGCTGGACAGAGATGTTGATCGTAGACATCCAAGACACACCCACAGGGTTTCCGATTTGCCCCTAAGACTGCCTGAGTAGTGAGAATGAATGGAGCTGTCAAGTCCAACCTCTGATGTCGGGATGGGCGGGGCCAATATGCGGAGCTACGCCCCCTTTGTCAGACAGCCCGTGCATAGACAAATAGCCGGTGTTTATGGATTGGTGGGCGGGGAGGAAGGTGGCAGATGGTGGGACCAATTGTAACTAGTGTATGTGTACCCACAGCTTGTATAATAAACCTGAATTATACACCGCTGTGGGTACATATACAATAGCTACAATTGGTCATGCCCCCTGCCACCTTCCTCCCCGCCCACCAATGCATAAACCGCCGGCTATTTGTTTATGCACTGGGAAGAACTACGCATATCGGCCCCGCCCATCCCCGACATCAGAGCCTGGGTTTGACAGCTCCACTCACTCTCAGTGTCACTGCGGCCCTACGCTCCCGGCTTGCCCATCAATCCAAACCAGACTGGATGGATAATGACATTGCTGCATGTCCTGCTAGGGCTAGGCTGTCAGCAATAAGTATAGGCACCCCCCTGAATCCGGGGACAGACGTGGTCCGGGGACAGTGTCCTCAATCCGGGGACTGTCCCCGGAAACCGGGGACGTCTGGTCACCCTATAGTAAGGGTTATTTTACTAGGATTTTCAGCACAGGCAAATTTAGGCAGGCCTATACTGCAAGCTAGGCCTGTCTGTTTTGATCTGGGGGCTGGGAGTGGTCAGAGTAGCAGTGGGTGTGACCACCTGTGCTCTAGTCCTGGGGCGCCTCCCCTGCTTCCAGGGAGAAGATTCTGGAAGAGGGGCAGGGTCTGGAACTAGAGTGGCAGGCAGCTCATGTGGGAGCCCTGACCAGTCCCCAATCGGTATTGGCAGGGGGCGGGCCTCCTATAGAAGCTGAGGTGATATGCCATTGGGGGGAGAAGTCGGGTGAGTGAAGTGAGGAATGGAATACTAGGCAGCAGCAGGGCCCTTCAGGTCTGGTATAGATATTAAGGGGAACCCCGGCCAAAATTTAAAAAAAAAATGACATGGGGGTCCCCCTAAATTCCATACCAGACCCTTCAGGTCTGGTATGGATTTTAAGGGGAACCCCGCGCCAAAATTAAAAAAAAAACGGCGTGGGGTCCCCCCAAAAATCCATACCAGACCCTTATCCGAGCGCGCAACCTGGCAGGCTGCAGGAAAAGAGGGGGGGATGAGAGAGCGCCCCCCCCTAAACCGTACCAGGCCACATGCCCTCAACATTGGGAGGGTGCTTTGGGGTAGCCCCCCAAAACACCTTGTCCCCATGTTGATGAGGACAAGGGCCTCATCCCCACAACCCTGGCCGGTGGTTGTGGGGGTCTGCGGGCAGGGGGCTTTTCGGAATCTGGAAGCCCCCTTTAACAAGGGGACCCCCAGATCCCGCCCCCATGTGAAATGGTAAGGGGGTACAAAAGTACCCCTACCATTTCACTAAAAAAAATGTCAAAAATGTTAAAAATGACAAGAAACAGTTTTTGACAATTCCTTTATTTAAATGCTTCTTCTTTCTTCTATCTTCCTTCATCTTCTTCTTCTTCTGGTTCTTCTGGCTCTTCTGGTTCTTCCTCCGATGTTCTCGTCCAGCATCTCCTCAGCGACCGCGGCGTCTTCTATCTTCTTCTCCTTGGGCCGCTCCGCACCCATGGCATGGGGGAAGGCTCCCGCTCTTCTCTTCATCTTCTTATCTTCTTCATCTTCTTCTCTTCTTCTCTTCTTCATCTTCTTCTCCGGGCATGGAGGGAGGCTCCCGCTGTGTGACGTGTCTCCTCTTCTGACGGTTCTTAAATAATGGGGGGCGGGGCCACCCGGTGACCCTGTCCCCTCTGACGCACGGGACATGACGGGACTTCCCTGTGGCATTCCCCGTGACGTCACAGGGAAGTCCCATCAAGTCACTGTGCGTCAGAGGGGGCGGGGGTCACCGGGTGGCCCCGCCCCCCCCCCCCGTTATTTAAGAACCGTCAGAAGAGGAGACGCGTCACACAGCGGGAGCCTCCCTCCATGCCAGCATGGATGCGGAGTGGCCCGGAGAAGAAGATGAAGAAGAGAAGAAGATGAAGAGAAGAGCGGGAGCCTCCCCCCATGCCATGGGTGCGGAGCGGCCCGAGGAGAAGATAGGAGACGCCGCGGAGGAGATGCTGGACGAGAACACCGGAGGAAGAACCAGAAGAGCCAGAAGAACCAGGAGAAGAAGAAGAAGAAGATGAAGGAAGATAGAAGAAAGAACAAAGAAGAAGCATTTAAATAAAGGAATTGTCAAAAACTGTCTCTTGTCATTTTTAACATTTTTGACAGTTTTTTAGTGAAATGGTAGGGGTACTCCCTTACCATTTCACACAGGGAGGGGCCGGGATCTGGGGGTCCCCTTGTTAAAGGGTCTTCCAGATTCCGATAAGCCCCCTGCCCGCAGACCCCCACAACCAGCGGCCAGGGTTGTGGGGATGAGGCCCTTGTCCTCATCAACATGAGGACACGGTGTTTTGGGGGGCTACCTCAAAGCACCCTCCCAATGTTGAGGGCATGTGGCCTGGTACGGTTCAGGAGGGGGGCCGCTCTCTCATCCCCCCTCTTTTCCTGAGGCCTGCCAGGTTGCGTGCTCAGATAAGGGTCTGGTATGGATCTCTGGGGGGACCCCACGCCGTTTTTTTTTTAAATTTTTGCGCGGGGTTTCCCTTAATATCCATACCAGACCTGAAGGGTCTGGTATGGAATTTAGGGGGGCCCCCATGTAATTTTTTTTTTAAATTTTGGCCGGGGTTCCCCTTAATATCCATACCAGACCTGAAGGGCCTGTTATGGAATTTAGGGGGACCCCCACGTCATTTTTTTTTTAAATTTTGGTTCGGGGTTCCCCTATGGGGAATTCCCATGCCGTTTTTATCAATGAACTTTTATGTGTATTGTCGGACCGGTGTCTTGCCGAATAAGTTCCTTCGGCGGATAGGTTCCCCCCCTGTACTGCGCAGGCGCAGCGCCTGCGCAGTACGTACTACTGTCGGCCGCCGGAGATAGCCGAAGCTCAAACGCTTCGATCAGCTGTACACGGCGCCTGCGCTCTGGGTCCAGGTTCCTTCCCCTCTATCCAAGTGGACCTAGAGGGGGAATCTAAAAGTGCCGAGCGCAGCGAGGCCGTGCCCGAAGCGTGGCGAGCGAAGCGAGCCCGCGAGGGGCCCTCTTACAGGCGCCGTGTACAGCTGATTTTCAGCTGTTCCGCTTCGGCTATTTCCGCCGGCTTCTACTGCGCATGCGCAGTAGAGGGGGAACTAATCCGCCGAGCGGAACTTTCTCGGCAGAACACCGGCAATGCAATAGCCGCGAGTAGTTTTAAATGACTTTTTTTCCTTTGAAATGTCATTTTGCTGTCAGACTGTTCTGAACACGGGAAACATGCGCCCCTTTACAGGCATACTATAGACACCCCCCAGGTACGAAATTTAAAGGGATATTAAACTTTTATTGTTTGACTTTAAGCATTATTAAAATCACTGCTCCTGAAAAAACTGCCGTTTTTAAAACTTTTTTTTGCATTGATCCATGTCCCCTGGGGCAGGACCCAGGTCCCCAAAAACTTTTTATGACAATAACTTGCATATAAGCCTTTAAAATTAGCACTTTTGATTATTCATGTTCGTGTCCCATAGACTTTAACGGTGTTCGCGTGTTCGAACTAACTTTTTTCCTGTTCGCATGTTCTGGTGCGAACCGAACAGGTGGGTGTTCGGCTCATCCCTAGTGGTGTCTAGCACCTCTCACTTGGGGGTATACATGGGTACTTCAGAGGAGTCAGGGGCTAGTGGTGTAGAGTGGTGTCAGGGGTGGACCAAAAAAGGGAACCGTGACTTCACCCTAGAGAGGTAAAGGAGACCCCTAAGTAAGATGAACGAACCACCATGTGGTATCCCCATCAGCTGCAAGCCAGGATTTATCTCCCCAGATGACCAGAACGAGGAGAGCCAGGAGCTGTGGGAAGTGTTATGAGAAGTTGCATTAGCATTAGAAGACAAAATCCGACTGATTCTTCTCTTCCTCCTGTGTACAGAGAGCAGAAAATAAGAAGTCCTTCATGTGTACTGTATGTGAGAGTGATTCCCAGTGCAGCCTAGAAGCTGTGGAGAGGTGAGCCAAAGTGATATTTTTGGGGTATTGGATCCTCCATCATCAAGATTTGCCAAGTAGGCCAATGTGAATTCCTAGGCTTAGATGCACTCCCAGCAAGGGGGCACTACAGGGAGATGCATGTAAGGGGTGTTAGAATAGTTACTAGTTTGGCTCTAGGTGGTGCGCTCCCATAGGATATAAATAGTTGGTTACATCAGAGTAAGAAAGTTTGAACAAAGCATCTACGAAGACAGGGAACTTGGTGGGGCCATTTCTGCAGAAAATAAGTGTATCCAGCTTGCAGTCCAACCAAAAGTGACCGTTCTGCCGGCCGGAGAACCTGTCACTGGTCGGAGGTGGAAGGGAAGCTGTCACCACAAAGGGACCAATTGCCTTTACCAGGGACCACAGTGAGGAACTGAAGCAAGTACCGGAGCAGTATTCTCACTGAAAGGGCACGGTGGAGAATCTCGAAACTTCAGGCGGTGATCAAGTCAGGGACCCAACCAGCGGAGGTGACGCTTGCAAAGCAGCCTTGTGTTACTTACCATGGCTGCCCAGGGGAAACCGTCCACACAGCCACACCTCCGAATCCCTGAAGAGGTCCCTTCTGGACCGCAGCCGCCACAAGCTCCTCTGCCTCCAAAACCGACACCTCTCCTTCTAACCGCTGGTCTCCCTACACAGCAGTGGACACTGACGAGGTGGAGGGGAGAGGGCAACAGGGAGTGACATCATCGGCAGGCATCCGGTGCACCACGCGGCTCCCTGGAGGGTCCGAAATCGGGCTCCCTGCGTGTTTACCCTGGGGGTCACATCGGAGGTGCGCAGGAAGCCGGGACCTCCGTGCATGTGGAGAAGCAGGGGCAGGAGTAGCAGGGCCCTACCCCGACCCCTGTAGCACAGCAGCAAGCTGTGAATTCAGCCACTGAGGGCCATTAGCCAGGGCAGCCAAGTGCAGCTGCCCCAGGATTCTGTCCAAGTCCTCCATGTCATCAGCAGCACAGGGAAGAGGAAAGAAACACGTCCTATGCTGGTCTCCTCTCTTCTGCTGACCCCCTACTGAGAGCTATTACCCCCACCTCCAAGACCAACCCAGCCTTAAGGCCGCACCCCTACCCCTCCATTGCACCAATGTAAGCCCCCTTAGTAAATTAAATGTCCATGCCCCCCTTATCAGACTGCCCAGCAACCCCCAGTCATGTGGGCCCTGCACCTAGGTTCCCTTCTGCTCTGGGCCTGTTCTGTACGGCTGTTCTCCTATTGAAGTCTTGGAGTCCACCATTTGAAATTGCAATTACTTAAGGGTGTCCTGGCCCTAACCCTCTTTCCCCTACAAAATATAAAAAGGACTGTCAAAGAAATAAAACCTCTTTTAAATCCAAGAAGTGTCTAGCGCCCAATGACTTTTACCACCTTTGCCACCTTTTTACCACCTTTTACTATGCCTCACAACCCACCACTTATTGAACTTATTGAATTGTCAGCTATCTTTAGCCTTGAAGGTTCCCATTAGACTGGAAGAGGTCAGAGATTCTGTTGCACTTGGGATATTTTTTTATAACCTAACCCTGCATTTAACTTCTCCGCAACTTTATCCCTGAGCTGTCTGGCGTGTTCCTTGGCCTTCATGCTGCTGTTTATTCACTAAGGTTCTCCAACAAACCTCTGAGGGCTTCACAGAACAGCTGTATTTATACTGAGATGAAATTACACACAGGTGGACTCTATTTACTAATTAGGTGACTTCTGAAGTAAATGTATTCCATTAGATTTTAGCTAGGGGTATCAGAGCAAAGGGGGCTGAATACAAATGCACACCACTCTTTTTGAAAACCATTTATCATTTTCCTTCCACTTCACAATTATGTGCCACACTTTTCAGATATTTATTTGTAAAACATTTTGAAAACCACTTATCATTTTCCTTCCACTTCACAATTAGGTGCCACTTTGTGTTGGTCTATCATATAAAATCCCAACACAATACATTTTATTACATACGTTTTTGGTTGTAACATGACAAAATGTGAAAAATTTTAAGGGGTGTGAATACTTTTTCAAGGCACTGTATATAGTGCCCTCAATTTACACGGCGCTTTACATATATATATATATATACAGTATATTGCACATTCACATCAGTTCCTGCCCTCGAGGGGCTTATAATCTAAGGTCCCTAACTCATATTCACACATGCACATATTAGGGCCAATGACTTTATGGGCCCTGCCTACATGCTTCCCGGACCACCCATGGCTTAAAGTTTGGCCGATTTAGCAGGAATTAGCCAAAATTCGAGCTATCTTCGGCCAGTGTCCCAGTGTAAGGTTAGGCAGTTGATTGTGTTAGGAAGGTGGTGGCAAAAGATAGTCGGTCTTGGAGGGAAGCTAGGAAAGTGACATCACCTGTGTAAGTATATACATACCGTATATATATATATATATATATATATATATATATATATATATATATATATATATATTATATACAGTATATATAAAAAACATACTCAGTACCACAGGTGTGCGCAGCTTATTGCATTAGGGTGTGCACCCCAAAGCTCAAACACATATGCATGTGTGTGTATATATATACGGAAGGTGTCAGGAGAGCAGTGAATGGTGTCATAAGGGCAGATATTGGTGGTGTCAGTAGGGCAGTTACAATATGATTTTAATAATTTTTTTTGCAATTTTTTTTAGGAGAAAAAAACAGATTTTTTTATTTATTTGGTGAAATATCAGGGGTCTAAACATTGGAAATATGCACCACACGGGGTGATTAGGGTGTGCCCAGGCACACCTGGCACACCCTGTGCGCACGCCTATGCTCAGTACATATCCTGTGTTTACACAACTGTCCCTTTATAATGGTAGATTTGTCCCTTTTGAATAAAAGGATTACTCCCGGATAAATCAACAAGAGAACTTGCCCTAAACTGACACGGTGCAGAATGTAGGCCTGTGGATCATAAGACGGCAGCACAGTAAGGCCAGTCTTGTTCTGAGCTGGAGGTTGCATCAGTGATGGATGTTGAATAACACCAGTTCCCGCCGCCTCCCTCTCTCTCGTTCTTTCTCTCTCTCTCTCTCTCTCTCTCTCTCTGCGAGGCACACGTGAGGAAAAGTCTCATGCACTGGAAAACTTGAAACACCCAGTAACACCCTGACCTGCTTATTACAAGACAAGCACACAAGGAACATGCCCCGAGGCAGACAACAGCACAAGGGAGGAGGCAGAAGGCCAGGACGCAGACAAAGATGATTAGCAGGGGAGACAAATAAGGAGGCGGGAGAAAAGGGACATGGGAGCTTGTGAATGCGTTGGAGACATGGCAGATAAATGACATGAAGTCATATTGAAAAGCAGGAGTGGGTCTAACCAATAGGAAGAACGGGTTAAGGGAGTAATTGCCCCCCCCCCTCCTCGTGTCTCTGCCACTTTTGTTTCCAAATACGGTCTGACACTAAAGGTGCCTACAGGCTTAGATAACGTTCACTCTGGCAGTTTGTAGGCCACTCCGCAATCCTGGCTGACGTTCCTTGGCCGAGTTTGCTGGAGGGAAGGCTGATTGGCTGAAATAGATTTTACCAGCTGATCACCCTGAAGACTGCCAGCAGTTACAATGCCCTTATCCACCTTATGTGGTGATGTCCTAAGTGTAAGAGATATTGGGCTGAGGTGGTAGGTATATTAGATGGCTAATATCCTAGTGGAACCTCTTACTTGCCTGTTAGGCCATATTGATTCCTCTTCTATGGACCATAACTTGGTCTTTACCGTTTCTAGAGCTTTATTTATAGGTCGTAGGCAGATTGCACTTAAATGGACCTTGCCTCGCACACCAACTCTTTCTGATTGGATAACGGCTCTAAATAGATATATTTCATTTGAAAAACATACTTATTATCTGAGAAATTATATGTATAAATTTAATGCAATATGGTCCCAATAGATGGAACATATGTTTTCTTTTTCTTTGTTCCCTTTTTCTGGGGGTACTTCTTCTTACACTGGTTTAAATACAGTATTAAGCATTTTTCTTTGTCTTGGTTTGTCTTCCACCCTGTGTGACACTTTTTCTCAATGGTGTAAATTTATAACATTTTCTTTGAATAAAAACTGATATTAAAAAAAAAGTGAACCTGTGCTATGCTTTTGAAGATTAACACATTCACTTTACTTCATCTTCCAAAGCTGCATATAATCATCATTTCTTCACTCCTCATCATTCCATTTTGCCAACGGAAATGGAAAGAATCACCCATCACTTCTGGGAATAGGGGGGCATATGAGTTGCTCCCCTTTCTAGCATTCCTGGTGAGGGGTGGCCCTGCCCCCTGTGACGTCACCGACCGATGCATGCTGGGTCGGTGATGTCACAAGGGGGTGGGGCCACCAGATGACGTCACCAGGTGATCCTGCCCCTTACCTATTTAAGAACTATCAACCGGCGGAGCAGGCATTTGGCTGTCAGCCTTCCTCACGGGCGGAGCGTTTTTTTTTTTCCTTTTTCTTCTTTTTTTAGGTCTGGCGGTGCTGCAAGCGTCGTGATTGATGATGGATCTACATCAGGGGACATTGTTTTTTTAATAAAGGTGAAATGTACCCCATACTCATTTACGTGGGGGGGGGGCGGGATCTGGGGGAACGCTTATTTAAGGGGGCTTCCAGAGTCTGATAAGTCCCCTGCCTGCAGACCCCGACAATTACTGCCCAGGGTTGTCAGGAAGAGGCCCTTGTCCTCTTTAACTTGATTACTAATTAGGTGACTTCTGAAGGCAATTGATTCCACTAGATTTTAATTAGGGGTATCAGAGTAAAAAGGGCTGAATATAAATGCACACCACACTTTTCAGATATTTATTTGTAAAAAAAAATGAAAACCCTTTATGATTTTCCTTCCACTTTGTGTTGGTCTATCACATAAAATCCCAATAAAATACATTTACGTTTTTGGTTGTAACATGACAAAATGTGGAACATTTCAGGGGGTATGAATATTTTTTCAAGGAACTGTACAACAGCATTCAAAGACTTTTTAAATAATTGTGCGTATCCAATCTTGTAACAACAGTTTGGAGGAAGGTCTTTTCTCTTGCACAATGACCGTGCCCCAAGTGTACACAGCCAGCTCTATAAGGTATGGTTTGATGAGTTTGGTGTGGAGGAACTCAAGTGGACTGCACAGAACCCAGACCCCAACCCTACTGAACACCTTGAGAATGAACTGTCCCCAGTGGAAGAATTACCCTCACCACCTGTTTAGGGTAACATTTTGGATTTACCATTACTTACTGTACTGGACAAAAATGGCACCTAAAACAAATACAGGAGGAATCTCCCCAGTGGGGACACAGACCACAATGAACCTTACTCTTGATTCTTGGTGTACCAAAAGATTTCTAACACTTTCACATTCTGTTCAAAACTATATAAAAATAAAAAACCTTAGTGTTTGTTACCCCAACATTTCATATGCCTGCCTGCTGTACCATGTGTTTGTATGAAAAATGATCCTGTTCTCCTTTGTGTGTAATCCCTGGTGTTCCTGTCAGTCCTTCTGCTTTCCTATTAAAAACCGACCATGCTAGGTATGAAAGCACAGAGCGGTCAGTTCTCTAGCTATGCTGGGAACTCAGCCTGCTCTCCCCCCCCCCCCCCCCCCCCGCACAGTCTTTCTCTGGGAAGCTTGGTGTACTGTTGCCTCTCCTCCCTCAGCTCTTATGCAGTGGAGAACAGAGGGAATATATATATATATATATATATATATATATATATATATATATATATATATATATATATATATAAGCCTTTCATTTCTATTTTAAACTAAATGGGTTGTTTTACAAGATGAGGGATTACAATCACTTTAAGACACACTTTAATTTACTCAGTGTTACTTTAACATCCTTTCCTCTTCTCCTATTTGCTGCCTGAGTCTCTACAAGGCTTAGAACATATGAAAAAAGGCAAACATCTACCCAACAAAATATCCCTTCTGGTTGGCTTCCTATAATTTGGGCACTGAGCAAGCAAGACTTTCAGTAGGTCTTTGGGCAGGACTGAAGCATCTGTCTGTAAGATGATGTTAGTCCTTTAGGGCTGGGCCCTGCCCCCTGGGTAACAAGAAAGAGGCCTGGCAGTCACTTTTCTAGAGTATTTAAGGCTCGCTCGAAGGGGATACGAAAGACAAGGGGGTGGAGAAAAGTTGAGAGAAGTTTTCCCCAGAATAGGCCTTCCCTGTAGGTTGGGCATCATGGCTTACTGTAGTTGGAAACAAAGAAACGGCAACTGCCGCACCTTTGCTGTCATTGTGCTATTTGCTGGGTGTCCAGCAAGCCCCTGTGCCTTTAAGGAGGAGTGGGCTCCCTCCAGGCATACCTGCCCTCAATCTATCCATTATTATATATGTGCTTTTACTAGGGAGGCTCTCAAAATTTATAGAGTTAGGACTGGGGTGCCGTGACGTGGCCTCCGCAGCTTATGCATGTATTTGCAAATGTGTGCAAACTAAACCCCTGTTTTTAATGTGAACTGGCATGCCGCTTACACACGAGCGGACTTTACGGCAGACTTTGCCCAGCGGACTGGATTTCTTCGGACAATTCGATCGTGTGTGGGCTCCAGCGGACTTTGTTTTCTCAAAAGTTGGACGGACTTAGATTTGAAACATGTTTTAAACTATCCGTCGAACTCAAATACGGTCGAAAAGTCAGCTCGTCTGTATGCTAGTTCGACGGACAAAAAGCCACGCTAGGGCAGCTATTGGCTACTGGCTATGAACTTCCTTGCTTTAGTCCGGTCGTACGTCATCACGTACGAATTCGACGGACTTTGGTGAATTGTGTGTAGGCAAGTCTGTTCATTCAGAAAGTCAGTCGAAAAGTCCGGATTGCAAAGTCTGCCGTAAAGTCCGCTCGTGTGTACGCGGCTTTAGACAGGACAGTTTTGGTTTGTTGTAGGGTGGCTAGTAAGTTGAGCTGGGAATTTTTCTTTCTATTTCTTTCTTTACATGCGTCGCCCTTCCATGTGCTCCTTGCTGTTAAAGGGGTTGTAATAATGTAACCTATGCATTAAGGTGAAAAAATACCTGTCAGTGACCGGCCTCCCAGCCCCCCCGTTTTACTTACCTAAACGCTCTAAATTGTCCGACGGGGACGCGCTCTCTCTCTGCCCGGGGGTTCTCGGCTCTTGATTGGATAGATTGATAGCAGCGCAGCCATTGGCTTCCGCTGCTGCCAAATCAAATCCAACGACGTGGGCCCCGGGGGGCGGGGCCGAGTCTTGCATTCGGTCTCTATGGATGCCAAATGCTGGACTCGGGAGCGCGCTCGCAAGGTAACCCCCCGGGAGAGTGCTTCTCCCAGGGGGTCATCTGATGGGGGGAGGAGCTGAGAGAGCCGCCGAGGGACCCCAGAAGACCAGGTTTGGGGCCACTCTGTGCAAAACGAGCTTCACAGTGGAGGTAAGTATGATATGTTTGTTATTTTTTTTTTTTAAACCGAACCTTTAGTGTCACTTTAAGGCCAGTTATAGTCAAAAGGGGGGAGAGAGCAAGGGGGCGGGACTTTAAATGAAGCATGTGGTAGCAAAAGTATCATATGGTGAAACATAAAAGGGAGTTTATTGGTTGCCATCAGATAAAAGACAGGGTACAATAATAAATATACAGGATAGTAATGCATGGATAATATAGTAATATAGTACATCTCAATCATGACTTTAATATCACAAGAATTAACAAGCAATATTGTATATCACAAGGAATGGCAAGCAACAACTTTCCAAAGTACACCAAATATATCATAAGGGTAAGATGATAAAATATAATAATGCCTGCAGAGACTCGAGCCTCTTGGATCTTAAAGTGGGGTATATGGTTGAGCTGGTAAAGCTATGTGGATATAGGGTGGCAAGGCGTAAGGCAGCTCTACGCGTTTCGTGGCTGAAGGGCCACTCGTCAGGAGCCAGCACTTGATGTTTCTAAAAGTAGAAATATTGGCATTGACTTGAATAATGGTTGGTGAAGTGAATGCATGGGTACGCAGGGGTGAAACTGAAAAAGCCCCCCAACAAAACCCCAGTGCATTCTAACTTACTCGGCTTCAAAACAGATGGAGGTGTGGTGTCGGGCGGCACGGGCCATCCAGGCGCATTCCCCACCGGGAGCCGCAGCGGGCAGACCTGCAGCGGCGCCCCAAAGGCGCCAACCAGGGCGGGCACGGAACCAGGCAACCTGAGTGTAAGGTGAGAAGTAAGGTGAGCAAAAGTGTTATAGGGGGAAACAAATGAGGTGAAGAAACAGAGGAAAAGTGGGGGGAGGGGGGAGGAAAGGTGAGGGTAGAAGGTGAGAAATGACACTGCAAGGTGATGGAAGAAATGGGTGAGAGGAAGCAAGGATTGCCACCGTGGGTGGAAAGGAACAGAAAAGTGTGGAAGACAAGTGTAGTGATGGTAAGATGGATACCTGTGATAAGACCGGAGTGGTTGGGAAGCAAAAGAGCCTGGATTGAATGTTAGTCTTAGTGAATGGGAGCCTCGCGTGCCGAGCACCGTCCGGAAGGCGCCAATGTAGGCGCCGCAACAGGACCACCCACTGACGTCACGCCGCATAGCGTAGCAGGGGGAGGGGCGGGACGTGCCGGGCAAGGTGTCCGGCCAGCCCGCACTCCCAAACCCCCAGTGTGCTTGCGAGCGTAGCTCCCACGTGTCATGGCGCGATGGCGCTCAGACAGGCGCCGCACGTCAGACACGGGATGCGTGACGTTGATGCGTGGTGGCGGTGCCCCCACCCCCCAGAGACATCGAGGGCGGGGAGTGGGAGGAGGCCCGCCAGACACATCACAGCTCCCAGGTAGGAAAATAAAACCAGACGGCAAGTTGGACCGACCCGACCTCACACCGCCACCAGATGAACCGAGACGCACTAGCAGATACAATTAAGTGAAAGGAAATTATAGCAATTAAAAAATGTTAGAATTAATAATGAATGTTACTATGGATAATCCCATAAAAAAGTAAATCTCCAAGGGCACTTCTTAGAATCACACTTAGTTGCAGAGTGGGTGACAGAGGCCATAAAATTAGGCTGAAAATTTATAAACATTACCACATGTTTCCATCCCTAAATCTAATATTAATTAGCGAAACAGATTTTTGGGACTTTAAATGAAGGCGTGACCTGGTAAGGTCAGTTCTTCCATCCCACGGGACTTTAAATGAAACTGTGGCCCGGTAGGGTCACAAATTTCCATCCCTGTCATATTCAAAAGGGGGGAGAGAGCAAGGGGGCAGGAGTTTAAATGAAGCATGTGGTAGCAAAAGTATCATATGGTGAAACATAAAAGGGAGTTTATTAGTTGCCATCAGATAAAAGACAGGGTACAATAATAAATATACAGGATAGTAATGCATGGATAATATAGTAATATAGTACATCTCAATCATGACTTGAATATCACAAAAATTAACAAGCAATATTGTATATCACAAGGAATGGCAAGCAACAACTTTCCAAAGTACACCAAATATATCATAAGGGTAAGATGATAAAATATAATAATGCCTGCAGAGACTCGAGCCTCTTGGATCTTAAAGCGGGGTATATGGTTGAGCTGGTAAAGCTATGTGGATATAGGGTGGCAAGGCGTAAGGCAGCTCTACGCGTTTCGTGGCTGAAGGGCCACTCGTCAGGAGCCAGCACTTGATGTTTCTAAAAGTAGAAATATTGGCATTGACTTGAATAATGGTTGGTGAAGTGAATGCATGGGTACGCGGGGGTGAAACTGAAAAAGCCCCCCAACAAAACCCCAGTGCATTCTAACTTACTCGGCTTCAAAACAGATAGAGGTGTGGTGTCGGGCGGCACGGGCCATCCAGGCGCATTCCCCACCGGGAGCCGCAGCGGGCAGACCTGCAGCGGCGCCCCAAAGGCGCCAACCAGGGCGGGCACGGAACCAGGCAACCTGAGTGTAAGGTGAGAAGTAAGGTGAGCAAAAGTGTTATAGGGGGAAACAAATGAGGTGAAGAAACAGAGGAAAAGTGGGGGGAGGGGGGAGGAAAGGTGAGGGTAGAAGGTGAGAAATGACACTGCAAGGTGATGGAAGAAATGGGTGAGAGGAAGCAAGGATTGCCACCGTGGGTGGAAAGGAACAGAAAAGTGTGGAAGACAAGTGTAGTGATGGTAAGATGGATACCTGTGATAAGACCGGAGTGGTTGGGAAGCAAAAGAGCCTGGATTGAATGTTAGTCTTAGTGAATGGAAGCCTTGTGTGCCGAGCACCGTCCGGAAGGCGCCAATGTAGGCGCCGCAACAGGACCACCCACTGACGTCACGCCGCATAGCGTAGCAGGGGGAGGGGCGGGACGTGCCGGGCAAGGTGTCCGGCCAGCCTGCACTCCCAAACCCCCAGTGTGCTTGCGAGCGTAGCTCCCACGTGTCATGGCGCAATGGCGCTCAGACAGGCGCCGCACGTCAGACACAGGATGCGTGACGTTGATGCGTGGTGGCGGTGCCCCCACCCCCCCCAGAGACATCGAGGGCGGGGAGTGGGAGGAGGCCCACCAGACACATCACAGCTCCCAGGTAGGAAAATAAAACCAGACGGCAAGTTGGACCGACCCGACCTCACACCGCCACCAGATGAACCGAGACGCACTAGCAGAGGCCAGTTATAGGTTGGGACAGTTGCCATTTGTTTGTACTGTTGGTTATTCAATGAGGGGCGTACTGGACACCTTCGCTGCCATTGTGCTATTTGCTGGGTGTCCAGTGCGCCCCTGTGCCTTTGAGGAGGAGTGGACTCCCTCTAGGCAAACCTGTCCCCAATCTATCCATTATTATATACAATATGTGCTCCAACTATGGAGGAAGCTTCTGTTATGCCGTGTACACACGGCCAGACTTTTCGACCAAACTTGTCTGACGGAACAACAAATCCGTCGGACAATCCGACCGTGTGTGGGCTTCATCGGACCTGCAGCTGACTTTTTTGGTCGAAAATCAGATGGACTTTAGATTTAGAACATGTTTCAAATCTTTCCGACGGACTCGAGTCCGGTCGAAAAATCCGCTCGTCTGTATGCTAGTCCGACGGACAAAAACCAACGCTAGGGCAGATATTGGCTACTGGCTATCAACTTCCTTATTTTAGTCCGGTCGTACGTTGAAAGGCAAACAAAACTGACTGGACATTCTGTGTTGTCAGTATGAACTGGGAGAAGGAGAGAGTGGTCAAGTAAAGAAAGGTGCTTGGTATCCTGGCATAGTCTGTGTGTACAGGGAGAGCTGGAGTAATCGGTGCCTGTCTGGTGATTTTACGTAGGAAGGTTGAGTGTTGAGCGTTCTACTTTTGGCCTGGTTTCCTGGCAGGATGAGAGACTGTACTTTAGACACTCCCATAAGCTGGAATGCCACTAAAGGCTCGTTTACACTGGCAGCAGCCCTTGCAGCCTCTCTGAAAAGAAATCTGAGGTGGATGACTTTTCAGAGGTCAGTTGACAGGCGTCTGGGAGGTGATATGTCTCTTCCTCACAGTCTATTTTAACCCCCGAAAAGTCTGCATCACCATGCTGCAACCTTGTGCATTGCACGTGGTTTCAGGGCAGTTGCAGTGTGGCCCCATTCACTTGAGTGGTTCAGGTTCAGCGGGCAGTACCAACTCACCCCAATGCAGTGGCATATGTAGAACCCCCTCTGGCTTCTGTATTGGCTTAACTGCGGCTCAATCGCCTATTTTTACCACCCTCTCAGCCGCAAGTGTGAATGAGCTCTTATGCCACGTACACACGGTCGGACATACCGACAACAAAATCCTAGAATTTTTTCCAACGGATGTTGGCTCAAACTTGTCTTGCATACACACGGTCACACAAAGTTGTCGGAAAATCTTATAAACGGGGCAGTAGCCAATAGCTTTCATCTCTTTATTTATTCTGAGCATGCGTGGCACTTTGTGCGTCGGATTTGTGTACACAGGATCGGAAATTCCGACAACGGATTTTGTTGTCGGAAAATTTTATAGCCTGCTTTCAAACTTTGTGTGTCGGAAATTCCTATGGAAAATGTGTGATGGAGCCCACACACAATCCGAATTTCCGACAACAAGGTCCTATCACACATTTTCCGTCGGAAATTCCGACCGTGTGTACGGGGCATTAGTGTGTGTTAGAGCTGCACGATTCTGGCTAAAATGAGAATCACCATTTTTTTGCTTAGAATAAAGATCACGATTCTCGCGGCGTAACATCTTTCATATTATACAAAAAAATTGGGCTAACTTTACCGTTTTTTTTTTTTTAATTAATTGAAGTGTATTTTTTCCCAAAAAGTTGTGTTTGGAAGACAGCTGCGCAAATACAGTGTGACATAAAATATTGCAACAACCGCCATTTTATTCTGTAGGGTCTCTGCTAAAAAAAATACCAGCATATATAATGTTTGGGGGTCCCAAGTAATTTTCTAGCAGAAAATTTTTTTTTTTAACTTGTAAGCAAAACATGTCAGAAAAAGGCTAATACCACGTACACACGATCGGAATTCTCGCCGGAAAAAGCTATGATGGTTTTTTCGACGGAATTCCGCTCAAGCTTGTCTTGCATACACACGATCATACCAAAGTCCGACCGTCCAGAACGCGGTGACGTACAACACGTACGACGGGACTAGAAAAGGGAAGTTCAATAGCTAGTGCGCCACCCTTTGGGCTCCTTCTGCTAATCTGGTGTTTATCTCGTGTTAGTAGAAGTTTGGTGAGAGACGATTTGCGCTTTTCAGACTCGTTCTTTTTCAGATCGTTTTACTACTGTCAGTTTGTGCTTGTGGGTCTGTATCTGGTTTTCAGTACGTTCTTGTCCGCTCGTTACTGATTTTCAGCTCGCTCTTCACGGGCTTTGCTGTTCTTCAGTGCATTCTGTTTAAGTTCGTTCTGACCAGCCGACCGTTTTGAAGCCATGTTGCGGGTACGTGCTTGTCGTAGAGTTGGTGCTGTGCGGGGGCTTGGTGTAATAATCCTAATTATGTTGCCTCAGTTGGGCCTGAGGCCGGACTTTCAGAAACTCCAATGACGGCCCTGGAAGCTGGCCATCCTGGCCTGCCCCCCCCCCCCCCCAAAGCGCCCGTAAAGTGCGAGAAAAATATGTAGAATATTTTACGGGTTGGGGGGCCATTGCTATGCCAGCACATTTTGAATAAATTTTCTCTTTTATCAGATCAAATCTTGATTTTCATTTACTGCTTGGGTTTCTTTTAGCTGTCTCCTAGGTTCTCCTAGTGCACTTGTAGTGCCCAGTGGTTTTTCCATTATTAAATAACACTAATTGTCACTGTAAACACCAACTTAACACAAAAATGGCATTGATCACTGAAAGAAGAAGCCACACATTGTTGAGTATAAAACCTTTTACTCCGTGCACATTCACATGTGCGTTTTATAAAACATTTGGCAAGAAAAAATAAAACATTTTTTTTTTTCAAAGTTTTACCTTGAAATTTCTGAAAAAATACAGAAACAGGTGTCTTGCCGAGAAAGTTCCCCCGGGGGATAAGGACTCCCCTGTACTGCGCAGGCGCAGCGCTTGCGCAGTACGAACGACTAGGAGCCGCCGAAAATAGCCGAAGATGAAAAACTTCAATCAGCTGTACACGGCGCCTGCGCCCTAGGTCCAGGTTGAAGCCCCACCATCCAAGTGGACCTAGAGGGAGAATAAAAAAGTGCAGAGCAAAGCGAGGCCGTGCCCGAAGCGTGGCGAGCGAAGCGAGCCCACGAGGGGCCCTCTTACAGGCACCGTGTACAGCTGATTTCTATTCTATTCGGTTTCGGCTATTTCCGCCGGCTCCTACTGCGCAAGCGCTGCGCCTGCGCAGTAGAGGGGGGGTCCTTATCCGCCGAGGGGAACTTTCTCAGCAGAACACAGGCATGTTTTCAAACATAAAATACACAACTCTGGAACTTACAAAGTTTAACATTGCAAAAAAGAAGGCAATATTAGACATTTTATAGTGTTAAAAAGGTCTTGATCTTGCTTTCATCAGATGGGGTGAAGTCACCCCTGTAAAAGCCAAATTTAGAAGATGCACACAAATTGTGAGTCAAAATGGAGATTTCCCTCCTGATCCCATACCTAATGTCAACATGTGCTATCTCCCATCATGGGGGATCAATGGACGTATTAGAGTTGGGAGGAAGGGGTTGCACCCACAAAACGCGTACATTGAAATCCCCTGATGACAGATAGCACATGTTGACACGCTGTGTGCATCTTCCAAATTTGGCTTTTAAACTGTATTAAAACTTTAGATAAAATTATTGTAAAAAAAAAAATAAAAAATTCCAGGAATCTTTTAGGGATTTAAATTCTCCCTAGTACATCAATCATGTTCTTCAGTCTTTGTTCAATCTCCTTGGTTTTTTCTTTGATAATGTCCAAATCACGACTACAAAACATGATTTCCTGGATCATCCGTTGTGCTCTGTCACTGTTGAAATCACGCGATTTTGGTACCACAACCTGAACATCACCTAAAATAAAAATACACACCATGTATTATAAATATGCAGGCATACCTGAATCTGTGGTGTCAGACACTGACCTGTTGTGGTGACAATCTCCACCACCTCTCCTTCCTCCACATCTCCAGGTTGTGACCTTTGTTCCCCTTCTTCAGGAGTGGGGGGGGGGTCCCTGGTGTCATCATATTTTCTGAGTCTTTGCTCCCCTATGAGAATGAAATAAAAGGTATACTTAGCACACAGATATTTGAGTCCAGAAATAGGAATATGAAACATTGCTTGTAAGTGGGGTACAATTGTCTGTTTTGGAAGAGTTCAAAGCTGAAGACATGATGTTTGTCCTAACCAAAGCTGGAATACTTCCCTTTTTTGGACATGTTTCACACATGGAGACACCCCAAGTATCCACTGGAGCACCTGTGTGGGTCACCCTAAAAAGTTTGTTCTTGTGTCCCACACTGGTATAAAAAACAAACTACCGCTTTAACACATTGGGGTATGAAGATCTCTGCGTGGAATGGAGTAATGTGAAGACTAGTTGCAGAGAGTTATACAGAAGTGTAATAAGCAGCCTGTCTGTAGCCTGTACCTGTTATAGGTGGCACGGCCTCTAGTAGCGAGGGAGATGTTCTTGGCACTCCTTCCGTGTCACTCAGCACCTGGCGCCCAACAAGCTAATGAGGAAACATGGAGGACATGACAAGCAACCTCTCTACCCCTGTAGGCCCCACCTGTCTGTACCATTCACCGCCCAGCCCTATCCAGCCACAGCAGCTTTCAGCCCTTCATAGAGTTTTATAGGCTTCCAGCAGTAGGGCTGGACGGTGCGCTCATGTTCTTTCCACCCAAACCTAAATGCTGGAGTCTCATGCACCGGGGCTAGACACCAGCAGGCATGGGGGATGTACAGGGAGTCCACCTAACATCCATAAATAATCATTTTACAGAATTGTACCGAGACCTTTCCGCTCTCCACATGACCACGCATGGTTCTTCACACATTCTTCCAGATATAATCGAATGTGTTTTTATGGGCCGTGTGCTGAATTCCTGGGAGACAGACAGCTATCCTTTTGTCTGCATTAGATGAGGAACCAGTGTCAACCTGCAAAAAATAAAATGTCTTTTTTATCATAAAGTAATATAACATATGAGTATGGCATAAGCCATTAGTGTTAGACCAGTTCAAATGCGATGCAGTCCAGTGCGTTTTTTTTCTGCATCAAAAACACATGGACATCGTTTAACGTGGAGTCTAATGGCCCCAATTCACACGCGTGCAGTGCGTTCTAGTGCAGTCAACTAAAGCAGAACATGTTGTATTTGTTCTGTATGGAATGCAACAAAACACATCAGAACTACATCGGAACGCACATATCCTCAATTGAGAAAAAAAAAGATGTGAAAAAAGCATATTAAAATGCATCAAAAATGCACCGTAACGCAGAAATTGTAATGTGAACTGGCCCTTAAAGTGGAACTTTAGGCTGAACATTAAGTCCTGCTAGATCACTTCAGGCTGGCCCCTTGTGCAGGTAAAGCTATGTAAAACATTAAAAATAAATGTCTATACTGTTTAAAATCCAGTAATACACGGTCTCATCCTGCTCTGCACATGCTCAGTTGCTCCCCATTTTTAGGCACTGCTGAATTTGTAGAGGCCAATCTGTTGACAACCTTCAAACTGAATTAAACCCTCCTAATCCTTTACAGCCAAGGAAGCTGCTTCTGTTTGATCTGCAACTGCCATGGTGCTGCACATGTGATCAGTTATGACACCAGCCATTGGAAGGTTTGACAGTTTGGAAACAAGCAAATGTGACAGTTAGCAATCCCGGCATTCCAGGAATGTGACAGTTTTTTTAACCACTTAAAGACCGCCCCTACGTACATATACTACAGCAGGGTGGCCCTTAAGCCCAAAATCACATACCTGTATGAAATCCCCGTGATCGGCTCTGGGGCGCGCGTGCGTGCCGTGGGAGCTCTGCTCCCGCTGTGGGTCCAGCGGGCGGCCACCTGCGATCGTTCACAGGAGAGGCAGAACGGCGGCCTGCCCTTGTAAACAAGGCAGACCGCCGTTCTGTGAGGGAGGAAAGTGGAGATCTTGTGTTTTTGCTAAGCAGAAACACGGATGTCTGTTTTCCTCCAGTCAAAGCATTTCCTCCAGAGTTAGAAAGCACTACCTAGGAGCACACTTAACCCTTTAATTGCCCCTTCCCCACCAGTGTTATTTATACAGTGGCAGTGCATTTTTTTAGCACGGATCACTGTATTGGTGTCACTGGTCCCAAAAAAGTGTCACTTAGTGTTAGATTTGTCTGCCGCAGTCCCGCTAAAAATCGCTGATCGCCACCGTTACTAGTAAAAACATTTAGATCCTTAAATCTATCCCATAGTTTGTGATAACTTTTGCGCAAACCAATCAATATACACTTATTGGGATCTTTTTTACTAAAAACATGTAGCAGAATACATATTGGCCTAAATTGATGAAGAAATTCAATTTTTTTATATTTTTTTATTGGATATGTTTTATAGCAGAAAGAGAAAAAAAATATATATATATTTTTTCAAAATTGTCGCTCTTTTTTTGTTTATAGCGCAAAAAATAAAAAACGCAGAGGTGATCAAATACCAAAAAAAAGAAAGCTCTATTTGTGGGGGAAAAGGGACATAAATTCTATTTGGGTACAGCGTCGCACGACCGCGCAATTGTCAGTTAAAGTAACACAGTGCCATATCTCAACAAATGGCCTGGTCAGGAAGGGGGTAAAACCTTCCGGATCTGAAGTGGTTAAACCGTTAAATCGATGGGTTTAGTTCCGCTTTATGATTTATTGCTGTTCAGGGGCTCTGGGTTTCAGCAAAATGGCTGCCTCCAGCAGGATGAAACAGGAGCAATGTTGGAAGCAATTTACAGCACACACTCATTTTGGTAGCATAATTATTCATGTGGAATGTACAGTATCTCACAAAAGTGAGTACACCCCTCACATTTTTGTAAATATTTTATTCTATCTTTTCATGTGACAACACTGAAGAAATGACACTTTGCTCCAATGTAAAGTAGTGAGTGTACGGCTTGTATAACAGTGTAAATTTGCTGTCCCCTCAAAATAACTCAACACACAGCCATTAATGTCTAAACCGCTGGCAACAAAAGTGAGTACACCCCATAAGTGAAAATGTCCAAATTGGGCCCAAAGTTTTAATATTTTATGTGACCACCATTATTTTCCAGCACTGCCTTAACCCTCTTGGGCATGGAGTTCACCAGAGCTTCACAGGTTGCCACTGGAATCCTCTTCCACTCCTCCATGATGACATCACAGAGCTGGTTGATGTTAGAGACCTTGTGCTCCTCCACGTTCCGTTTGAGGATGTCCCACAGATGCTCAATAGGGTTTAGGTCTAGAGACATGCTTGGCCAGTCCATCACCTTTACCCTCAGCTTCTTTAGCAAGGCAGTGGTCATCTTGGAGGTGTGTTTGGGGTCGTTATCATGTTAGAATACTGCCCTGCAGCCCAGTCTCCAAAGGGAGGGTATCATGCTCTGCTTCAGTATGTCACAGTACATGTTGGCATTCATGGTTCCCTCAATGAACTGTAGCTCCCCAGTGCCGGCAGCACTCATGCAGCCCCAGACCATGACACTCCCACCACCATGCTTGACTGTAGGCAAGACACACTTGTCTTTGTACTCCTCACCTGGGTACCGCCACACACACTTGACACCATCTGAACCAAATAAGTTTATCTTGGTCTCATCAGACTATAGGACATGGTTCCAGTAATCCAATACTAGTCTTATGCCCCGTACACACGGTCGGATTTTCCGATGGAAAATGTCCGATCGGAGCGTGTTGTCGGAAATTCCGACCGTGTGTAGGCTCCATCGGACATTTTCCATCGGATTTTCCGACACACAAAGTTTGAGAGCAGGATATAAAATTTTCCGAAAACAAAATCCGTTGTCGGAAATTCCGATCGTGTGTACACAAATCCAACGGACAAAGTGCCACGCATGCTCAGAATAAATAAAGAGATGAAAGCTATTGGCCACTGCCCTGTTTATAGTCCCGACGTACGTGTTTTACGTCACCGCGTTCAGAACGACCGGATTTTCCGACAACTTTGTGTGACTGTGTGTATGCAAGACAAGTTTGAGCCAACATCCGTCAGAAAAAATCCTAGGATTTTGTTGTCGGAATGTCCGAACAAAGTCCGACCGTGTGTACGCCCTATTAGTATAAAAACTCCACAAAACTCTCATCTTCCGTTCCTGATTGCAGCCACTGATGGAGAAAAAAATTCCAGCATGTCCCTTTGACAGAAGTTGATCAAATGATCAACTTCTGTCATGGAGGGACAGCTGTCCATTAATTGGAATTCAACGGATCCCTGGTTACCCGGCTGAACTTCGGTCAGTGTATGGTAGGGTTGCCACCTCATCCCTTTTAAAACGGAACACATATGAATTACACAGGTTATGTGGCTAATTAAGGTGGTAATTAAACACACTTAGTGCCTTATGTGCATTAAATTAGCCTCAGAACCTGTGTAATTCAGATGTGTTCGGGTTTAAAGGGATGAGGTGGCAACCCTAGTGTATGGCCAGCCTAATTTTGCCCTTACACTAGACCAGGGTTCCATGGAATTCTAGGGTTCCTTCTGAGGTTGCTGGGGGTTCCTTGAGGGATGAGCAATTTCTGCCTCTCAGCTAAGTTCCCAATGACACCATTGATCTTTTTAGCTATCTGTAAAGTGCAATTCATTCCAGTGACTACAAATGTAATGCCGCGTACACACGAGCGGACTTTACGGCGGACTTTGCCCGGCGGACTGGATTTTGTCGGACAATTCGATGTGTGTGGGCTCCAGCGGACTTTGTTTTCTCAAAAGTTGGACGGACTTAGATTTGAAACTTGTTTAAAATTTATCCGTTGAAATCGAGTCCGGTCGAAAAGTCCGCTCGTCTGTATGCTAGTTCGACGGACAAAAAGCCACGCTAGGGCAGCTATTGGCTACTGGCTATGAACTTCCTTGTTTTAGTCCGGTCGTACGTCATCACGTACGAATTCGACGGACTTTGGTGGATTGTGTGTAGGCAAGTCCGTTCATTCAGAAAGTCCGTCGAAAAATCCGCCGGGCAAAGTCCGCCGTAAAGTCCGCTCGTGTGTACGCGGCATTAGGAGCATTCTTCCCACTGATCATCCCACTAATGTATCATGAGCTGAATATATAGTCATTTTTTAGCTGAGACTGGAAAATAATTTCAAAGGTTCCTCTGTGTTGAAAAAGTTGAGAAAAGCTGCACTAGATGAAAAATCGTTCGAAATTCTGTCATTTGGACCGTTCCTTTTTTGTCCAGTTAACGCGCACTAATAGAAAATCATTTTTTACTTTTCAAGACCAAAAAAATTTGAAGGAACAGGTTGGAAAACTTCTGCTGAAGGAACAATAAATTGAAAGGTTAATGTGTTTCTCACCCTTTAAAAATTGAACTGTTGGCAGACGCTCCCCAATTGTGACAAAACAGATGAAAAACGGATTCATTTATGTCCGTTGAACACTTTATCGTTCAAAATTTGATCATTACATGATAGGCACTATCGTTCGCTCTCACTACCAAGTGTTCATTATTCGAAAACAAATTTGAACTTTGAATTTTCCATATAGTGAATGGCTAGCATAAGACGGATCATGTGGATACAGTAATGACAGAACCACTTAGCATGTTAAAAAAACATCCCAATAGCTTTCTGGCCATGGCCATCTTGAGTAAGGGCAGATGATTCATGTAGCATTTACTTCCTGGAATCCATCTGCCCTCAGCTCAGGCATGCATGCAGGAGGGTGTGCTTAGCTGAGAAAGCCCCCTCCTCTACTCCTGAAAACACTAGGAATGTATGACATCATTTGCCTAGGCCTGGAAACCAGGAAGTAACAAAAGAAATGTAAAAAAAAAGTTTTAAAAAAGTAAATATGATATCCTTTCCTTGCTAGCAGCATAAGGATTAAAGACAGTTAATGCTGATTGAGAGATTGAAGTTCTGTTTTAGGCATTCTTGTAATACATAATACTGTCAATGTTTTCAGGCCCTGAGGGTAAAGGGGAAGGAGCTGAAAGCAAATGCCTTTTTTTTTAATCCTTCTTTCTGTTTTTTTTTTTTTAAAATAAAGGATCCACAACACTACTCACCCTCTCTATGCTGAAGAGAGGATTAGACGTTCTTCTCCCTCCTTCCTGCAGGGGGGTGATAACGAGCTGACACTAAAAGCTCACTAGGGGGAGTGAAGACAGTCTGTCCTTCCTCTCTCCTTGTCATGTTGTGACTGGAGAGAGGAAAGAGGAGCTGCCTCCTTTGCAGTTTGTGATCTGTGCGTAGAGTAGTGATGTGTGGAGGGACACCTGGGGCCCCCTATGTAAGGGGGGGGCTGTGATGTGTGGAGAGGATCTGATGGAGACACAGGATGTAAAGGGGAATTCTGATGGGGACACCAAATGCAAGGTGGACTCTGACAGGGCACCAAACGTAATGGGGACTTTAATGGGGACACCAGATATATATTGGGGGGGGGGGGGGGGCTGATGGGGACAACAGATGTATAGGAGGAATTTGGTGGGGCACCTTATGTAAAGAGGGGGCTTTAATGGGGGCACTCTGGTGGGGACACCAGATGTATAGGGGGCACTCTGATGGGGGCACCTGATGTAGGAGGCACACTGATGGGGACACCAGATGTAAAGGAACACTCTGATGGGGATACCAGATGTAAGGAGGCACTCTGATGGGGACACCAGATGTAAAGGGGGGGTTTGATGGAGACACCAGATGTATGGGGGACTTTGATGTGAACACCTGATGTAAGAGGACTCTGATGTGGACACCTGATGTAAGAGAACTCTGATGGGGACACCTGATGTAAGGGGACTCTGATGGGGATATCAGATGTAAGGGGGCACGCTGATGGGGACACCAGATGTTATGGGGCACTCTGATGGGGACACCTGATGTAAGAGGACTCTGATGGGGACACCAGATGTTAAGGGGCACTGTGATGGGGACACCGTATGTAAGGTGATTTTGTTTTCTTTTACTTGAAATATGGATAATGGCCTACATTTATGTTATATTAGAGAGCATTTCGGACCTCGGCTGGAAGAAAAATTTAGCAACTAGATGACCTTGAATTTTCATTTATTACCATTGCCCTAGGTGAATATTTTTGCTTTGCAGGAATGTGCACAAAATTGTGTGCATTCCTGCAAAACACAAAAACACACAGCCCTTTGCAGGTGTGCAGTAGGTCTTGGGCCAGCCATACACAGTGTGAATTCCCCAATCAACACAGTCAGTGCTGACAGGGGAATCATCAATTGTCTTCTCTGGCGGGGGGCAGGGGCGGGCGGAGGAAGCTGCCCCTGCCCAGAGAAGATAATGATTATCGCTAAAGGCTATAGCAGCCACTAGCGATAATGGCAAGAGAATTGGGCAGGCTGGTTGTACCCAAGTTGATTGATCGATCAACTTGGTACATTCAGCCTGCCCATTAACAGTTTGAATCTCGGCCGGTTCTTGCTGAACCGGCCGAGATTCAAACTGTGTATGGCCGGCCTTAATGGCACAACCACACACCTTGCTTTTGTGCTCATTTACCAGCACCAAAACATATGGTAACAAAATACCATAGAATGAGAGTATGAGAGGGATGACCTCATTGCAGGTTCATTGGAGCAAGTTGGGGGGTGTTCTTGCTCAAGCTGTGCTGTTGCTATAGTGAAGGACCTGGATGTGCTGTCTAGATTATAAGACTGGCTTGACACCTGAAAAAATTCAAATGTTAAGACTTTCACGTGTGCACGTGGACCGTGAGTGCACGTGGGCTGTGGGTACCTGTGTATTATATTGTTGAGTACCTGTGTATTGTTGAGTATTAGTGTCAGGAAGCTAGTTGTTAGTTAATTTGGACAGGGTATAATCCCCAATCCTCATTAAATTAGTAGTTACGATGGTGTGGAGATGTGACTCAGTGTACATGTTGCGGCATGTATGCGTTCTTTGATCATCCGTTTGAGGGCGAATACTGCTGTGCAAAATGTAAGCCAAAATACGGGGCAATTTTGGAAACAGCGATCACAGGTCAATTAGCTTCAGTATAAATCACACAAATAGTAAACATAGGGGAAATACAAAGACACTGAATTTAAAAAGAGCCAACTTTCCTAAACTGCAAACCTTGCTGGAAGATATTAATTGGGATAAAATCTTAGAAACAAAGAACACGAAGGAGAGATGGGTATGCTTTAGGAGCATATTAAAAAAGGGCATTAACCAGTGCATCCCATTGGGAAATAAATTTAAAAGAGCGAATAAAAGTCCTGGGTGGCTTAACTCCAATGTAAAAATGCATATAAAAACAAAGGAAAAGGCCTTCAAAAATACAAGGCTGAGGGATCATCATCAGCATTCAAACTTTACAAAGAATGCAACAAGAAATTGCAATTAGGGTGGCTAAGATAGAACACGAAAGGCACATAGTGAAGGAGAGCAAAAACATCCCAAGAAATTCTTTAAGTATATAAACAGTAAAAAAATGGAGGACAGACCATATTGGCCCCATAAAGAATGAGGAAGGGAATCTGGTTACAAAGGATGGTGAGATGGCAAAGTTATTGAATTTATTCTTCTCTTCGGTCTTCACAAGGGAATCAGGGGGCTTCACTAACCAAAACTGCAGTGTTTATCCTCATGACATGTCACAGGAAGCACCCTCATGGCAGCAGGGGACAGAATTCAAAATAGACTTGAAAAACGTAACATTAATAAGTCACCGGAACCAGATGACCTGCACCTGAGAGTCCTTGAAGAACTCAGTCAAGTAATTGCCAGACCATTGTTTCTAATTTTTACTGACAGTCTACTGACTGGAATGGTACCAGCTGATTGGAGAAAAGCTAATGTAGCTCCAATATTTAAAAAAGGGCAAAAATACATCCCTGGGAATTACAGACCAGTTAGCCTAACATCAATAGTATGCAAGCTCTTGGGGGGGGTGATAAGGGACTATATACAAGATTTTAGTAATAAAAACGGTAATAATGCTGATTATTAGCAATAATCAGCATGGATTCATGAAGAATCATTATTGCCAAACCAATCTACTAACCTTCTATGAGAAGTTAACATTGAACGAGTTAATGACTTGAAATGCAGGAGTTGTATTTTGTATTCCAGATGAATAAACCTGTGATTGGGCAAAAGGTGTTGGTTGTGCCCATGTGCCGTGTACTGCTCACTCTTATGCCGCGTACACACGGTCGGACTTTCCGACGGGAAATATTGGATGTGAGCTAGTTGTCGGAAAGTCCGACCGTGTGTATTATTACTATTATTATTATTTAAGGTACTTATATAGCGCCGTCAATTTACGCAGCGCTTTTACGTACATTGTACATTCACATCGGTCCTTACCCTCAAGGAGCTTACAATCTAAGGTCCCTAACTCACATTCATATACTAGGGCCAATTTAGACAGAAGCCAATTAACCTACCAGCATGTCTTTAGAGTGTGGGAGGAAACCGGAGTACCCGGAGGAAACCCACGCAGGCACAAAGAGAACATGCAAACTCCAGGCAGGTTGTGTCGTGGTTGGGATGCTCCATCGAACATTTGCTGTCGGAATTTCCGCACACAAATGTTTGAGAGCTGGTTCTCAATTTTCCGCCAACAAAACTTGTTGTCAGAAAGTCCGATCGTGTGTACTCAAGTCTGTCGCACAAATGTTCACGCATGCTCTGAATCAAGCAGAAGAGCCGCACTGGCTATTGAACTTCCTTTTTCTCGGCTCGTCGTACGTCTTGTACGTCACCGCGTTCCCACGTTCTGAATTTTTGGCCAACATTTGTGTGACCGTGTGTATGCAAGACAAGTTTGAGCCAACAACCTTTGAACAAAAATCCACGGTTTTGTTGGCGGAAAGTCCGATCGTGTGTACGCGGCTTTAGGCCTCATGCACACTGGGCTTATGCCCAGCTCTAAAGCCCTGTTTTTGTAAATGCATTTAGGCAGATCAAGTGCTTGGGCATTAATTAATTAAATTGACCTGAATAGTCATATATTCTGGCCATTGAAATGGATTAATACTCAAGCGTAGTGTTACCACATGTTTAGGCATATTGAGCGGGTTTTTTTCTGCCAAAATGCTGCTGCTCCTGAATGCCAGTGATTTTTTTTTTTCTGCCTCTATACGCCTGTAAATGCCTATATGTGCATGGACAAAGGATAACACTGAGGGGCATTTAGAGGCAGAAAAAAAAAACATCAAATGCCCCTAAAAGTGGCGTTTTTAACACCCAGAGGCATTAGAAAGGGCTGTTCAGCAGTATAGTATCTACACAAACCATTTTAATTAAAATGCTGACAAATTATGCTTATGTTTATACTTTGTAAAAATAATTGCAGATTATTTGCAGTTATGTTGGCAATGGTTGGAAATGTTTTCAGGAAAATAGAACAATGAAGTACTGCCACCTGGTGGACAATGATAAAACAGCAACTCTGCATAATCATGCTACCCAATAGTAGTATTCACATTTAAAGCGGCATTAAAAACGCAAACATTTATTACATAGCAGCTTACCAACTCTTAGGCTCCAAGCCCATAAACTCCACTCTATATTATCCTATGTGTCCATGCACACATGGACGTTTTTTGGACATTTATCAACAGTGGAGTTTATGGGCTGTTTTCTGAACGCCATAAAATCGCATTCAAGAGCAGTACTGGAAACGCCAGACACCGGTAAAAGGTGTTAAACGAGGGTTAACACTGTAAAAAGAGCGTTAAGCCTCGTTCTGCGTTTCTCTGCCTCTATTCAAAATCAATGGTTTCCTATGGGAGCCCATTGATTTGAATAGAAGTCGCACCAGAAGTCAGATCATCATGATCTGACTTGCGGTGCGACTTGTGTGCTGAGCAGGACTTTTTTCCTCAGAGGATCTCCCCCCTTCTGAGTCACCCCTCGTCTCTGCCCCCTACCCACCTCTGAGCATTGTCTCTTGGGTCCACCCCCTACCCATCTCCCAGTACCGCCCCATTTAGGGAATACAGAACCAAGTCTCATTTTGTGCTACTAAGTAATTTGTATGGAATTTGATAGACCCCACCCCAGCAATAATAGACTCCCCCAGCATCAACAGATGCCACCACAGCAACAATAGATCCCCCACACAACAACAGACCTCCAACCAGCAAAATACCACCCTAACAACAATAGACCCTCAGCAGTAACAGATCTCCCAGCAGCCATCTTCAATAGACCCTCCAGCAGCCAGCAACAATAGACCTCTCCCTCAACAGTAGATCCCCCCCAGCAACATAAGACCCCCCCCCCAGCCAACAACAATAGACCCCCACAAAAAAAAATTGATCCCCACCAGCAACAATAGATCCCCCAGCAGCCAGCATAAATATACCCTCCAGCACACCTTGCCATAAAATACATTGACACAAAAAAAAAATACATTCAGTGTTGGAGGTGCCGGAACTGCATTCCCCCACGTTCCTGCTGAAAAAAAAGCCCTGGTGCTGAGGATAAAGGGGAACCCCCACCAAAATGGAAAAAAAATTGGCGTGGGGTTCCCCCCTCGGACACTACCAGGCCCTTGGGTCTGGTATGGATTTTAAGGGGAACTCCCCTTCGCCGAAAAAACGGCGTGGGGTCCCCCCATAATCCATACCAAACACTTATCCGAGCATGCAGCCCAGCTGGTCAGGAAAGGGGGTGGGGATGAGCGAGCGCCCCCCTCCCCTCCTGAACCGTACCAGGCCGCATGCCCTCAACATGGGGGTAGGTGCTTGGGGGCAGGCGGGGCGCTGCGCCCCCACCCCAAAGCACCTTGCCCCCATGTTGATGGGGACAAGGGCCTCTTCCCGACAACCCTGGCCTTTGGTTGGGGGTCTGCGGCCGGGGGGCTTATTGGAATCTGGAAGCCCCCTTTAACAAGGGGTCCCCCAGATCCCGGCCCCCCTATGTGAATAAGTATGGGTACATCGTACCCCTACCCATTAACCAGGAAAAAGTGTTTTTAAAGTAGTTTATTAGGCAGCTCCGGGGGTCTTTTCCGAGTTCGGGGGTCTCTTCCTTCTTCTCCGCGCTCTCCGGCCTCTTCTCTCGCTCTCCGGTGTGTTCTGCCGGGCTCCTCCACTATCTTCTGCTCTTTTGCCCGCTTTTTTGCTAGCGGTGGCCCGGTCTTCTCCGCCGTCTTCTTCCCTCTGCTCTTCTTCCGATGTTGACACAATGCTCTCTCCCGCTGTAATGCCGTGTGCGCGGTGCGCAACGACTTATATTGGCATGGGGCGTAGTCACCGGGTGATGTCATCCGGTGACCCCGCCCCCTTATGACGTCACCACCAGATGTGAAGCTGTATTCATATGCTTTTTTTTTTTTAGGCTTTCTTTCTGCTATTTTCATCTCGTGATCCAGCCAGCAAGTCTGTTGTTTTTCAAAAGAACAAGCTCTCTTGCAGTTTCATGGATGAGACTCGGGTTGCCACCTGTCCAGGATTCACCCAGACAGTTTGGGGTTGGAATCACACGTCCGGGTTTCAGACTGCCTGAAACCCGGACACATTCAGACTGGACTATGGCTTCCCAGCAGGGTTGCTGGCTGCAGTTGTCTAAGCCGAGAGTGTCTGTTACACTCTCTTTCATGCTGCCCAATACCAGCACTAACAATCCCCCCCCTAAAACACACACAGACGGGAGAGGAGAGAGGGCTCGATCTGCACCTCTTCCACCTCCCACCCCCACGTGTCTGCCCACAATCCAATCCCCAGGGCTGTGCCTCAGAAAAGGAAAGTGGGGGCTGGAAATTTGAAGTCCAGCAGCCTCAGATACATCTGGATGAAAAGTGCTGACTGCCAAGGGGTGAGTGAGCTCACCATCCATCCCTGTCTGTGACTGAAGTCTCCCTCCTTCTCTCTCCTGCCTCTGAGTGAGTACACTAAGGTAAACCAGGGTTCTCATATCACCCCTTACATCAGAGTTCCCCTTTACACCAGAAGCCACAGTGTTCCCCCTTACATCAGAGTCTTCTCTGTACATCAGAGTCCTCAGTGTTCCCCCTTAAATCAGGGTTCCCAGAGCATCCCTTATGTTGGGGTCCCCAGAGTTCTCCCTTACATCAGAGTCTGCAGAGTCCCCCCTTACAGTGAAAGGGAACTCTGCAAGTTCAGATGTAAAAGGGGAACTCTGTGGACTCTGATGTAAAGGGGGACTCTTGTTATTAACTTCAAATGATTAGAAATGTTACTTAATAGAAAAATATATGTATAGTTTATACTATAAAAAAAATTGCTGTGTGCTGCTAAAGTGTTCGGGTTTGACTTGATGAAAAGGTGGCAACCCTAGATGAGACAGGCCATTTAAAGTGGCGCTCCACCCAAAAGGGGAAGCTCTGCTTGTTTGTACCCTCCACTTCCACATTTGGCACTTTTTTTGGGGGGGGGGGGGAGGGGGGAGCAGATACCTGGTTTTGACAGGTACCTGCTCCCACATCCTGCTCAGATCACCGCAGCGATCTACGACAATGTCCTGCCCCTTCTCCTTCCAACCCCCCCTCCTTCTGGGACACACACAGGTCCCAGAAGACTGTTGGACCATTCAGAAAGTGCAGTTTGACTTGCACCTGCGCAGTAGAATACCAGAAGGCTTCACTGCCGGTTTCCCTTACCCAAGATGCCCGGCGCCTGCACTCAAAGCAGACTGAAGAAGCGGCTCGGGTGCAGGATATCGCTGGATCCCTGGCATTGGGGTGCACAGCCTATTGCATTAGGGTGTGGACCCCAGAGCCCAAACACATATGCGTGTATATGAGCAGAGCAGAGGATGGTGTCAGCAGAGCAGAGATTGGTGTCCATAGGGCAGTGGACGGTGTCAGTAGTTTTTTTTTTTTTTTAAATAATTTTTTTACAATTTTCTTTTTTAAATTATTTTTTACATTAATATTATTTTTTTTACAATTTCTTTAGGAGCCTTGTAGGCGGGCTTTGGTGAAATATCAAGGGCCTAAACAAAGAGAAAGGGACTGTGAACAGAGCTTCCCCATTCTCTTTCTCTGCAGCCTCAGCTGCACTGGACAGTGAATGAATGGGAAGTGCTCTGTGCTGAGCGGCTTTCTGTTCATTCACAAACTAAAGCATAGTAAACACAGTTTACTATGCTTCCGTTAAGAATGAACACAGGAGAGATTGGTACAGATTACCCACAGTATTTATTCATTCATCCATCCTGAAACATCCCCCACAGTAGTCAGTGGGAGAGGAGGAAAGCTGGCAGCACTTCAGGTGTGGGGGGGGGGGGGGGCGGAGGATGGCAGGGGGAATTAGCATCGAACAGGGTGATTACACCCAGCACACCCTGTGCGCACGCCTTTGATACCTGGACAAGTGTTATATTAAAAGTAAGCAGCTGCAGTATTTTTATTTTGGGGTGGGGGGGAGACTGAAGCTCCTCTTTAACACTGTCATGGCTGCTTAAAATGATCAGCTTTTATTTATTTATGTAAAATCCCAAAGTAAAAAAAAATGTTTGCCGTAACTGATTATAAAGTAATAGCTGGAGTTTGGCTTCAATTTGTTAGTGTATCTAAATCTGTTATTACATCTAACACTGCCCTCCCCCCAGACTTGCAATGCTGCTGTCCAAATCTGCCCACTGTGCTCCTTCATCCAGAGTCGGGGCGCTCTAATACAGGTGTGTTACTGGCTAAATCACCAGGTGAAAACAGAGGGGGGGGAAAGCCTAAAAAAAGAAAACAAATGCAGCCATCACATCTAATGGGTAGTAAGCTGCAATATATGACATTTTTGAAATAGGTACATCAAACAGTGCAGCACAACCATTCGATTCTTAATATCTTAAACATAAAAACACAAACAGCGAGTTATTTCAAATAACATAAAAATGGGAGAAACGTTACCCTCTGGGATATACAGTGTATATATATATATATATATATATATATATATATATATATATATATATACACACACACACAATGGATAATATAAAAAGTCTACACACCCCTGTTAAAATGTCAGGTTTCTGTGATGTAAAATATGAGACAGAGATAAATCATTTCAGAACTTTTTCCACCTTTAATGTGACCTATAAACTGTACAACTCAGATGAACAACAAACTGAAATCTTTTAGGTGGAGGGAAGTAAAAATAAAAAACTAAAATAACATGGTTGCATAAGTGTGGACACCCTCTTATAACTGGGGATGTAGCTGTGTTCAGAATTAGGCAATCACATTCAAACTCATGTTAAATAGGAGTCAGTACATACCTGCCATCATTTAAAGTGCCTCTGATTAGCCCCACTTTTTTTTGGGGGGGGGGGGGTGAGCGGGTACCTGGTTTTGACAGGTAGCCGCTCCCACTTCCGCCCAGGTCTAGGGGATCTGAGCAGAAGTTTGCCCCGTGCTTGTGCATGCGCAGTGAGACGCTGGCTGTGGAGCCACATGGAGTCACAGCCAGCTTCCAACAGTAATAGGGCGTACACACGGTCGGACTTTGTTCGGACATTCCGACAACAAAATCCTAGGATTTTTTCCGACGGATGTTGGCTCAAACTTGTTTTGTCTACACACGGTCACACAAAGTTGTCGGAAAATCCGATCGTTCTGAACGCGGTGACGTAAAACACGTACGTCGGGACTATAAACGGGGCAGTGGCCAATAGCTTTCATCTCTTTATTTATTCTGAGCATGCGTGGCACTTTGTCCGTCGGATTTGTGTACACACGATCGGAATTTCCAACAACGGATTTTGTTGTCGGAAAATTTTATCTCCTGCTCTCCAACTTTGTGTGTCGGAAAATCCGATGGAAAATGTCCGATGGAGCCCACACACGGTCGGAATTTCCGACAACACGCTCCGATCGGACATTTTCCATCGGAAAATCCGACCGTGTGTACGGGGCATTAGCGTGGTGGCATCAGGGACCCGAAGACCAGCAAAGATTGGGTGAGGACAGCGCGAGATCCCTGGACAGGTAAGTGTCCTTTTATTAAAAGTCAGCAGCTGCAGTATTTGTAAGAACAGAGAGAGAAAAGACCCAATAAAGAGACTTTGTGGCTATGGTGTGCACTATGGCTAGCCATTAAGAAGTTGTCTTTGACTCTTGATCAATTTCAGATATGGTTAGCCATTAAAAGGTATTCTCCTCCATTTTTCCATGGTCTTCAACCGACTGAGCGACCATCTGACTGAGAACAAACTTCTTGATCCCCTTCAGTCTGTATTTCGCCCTCAACACTGCATAGAAACGGCTCTCCTAAAACTTACAAACGATTTACTAATGGCTAAAACCAATCGACACTATTCTATACTTCTACCTCTGGTCCTTTCTGCTGCCTTTGATACGGTGGACCGCCCCCTCCTCCTCAAAAAACTTTACTCCTTTGGTCTTCATCACTATACTCTTCCTTGGCTCTCATCCTACCTATCCCACCGCACCTTCAGTGTCACTTACAATTCCACTTTCTCCTCTCCTTTAACTTTCTCTGTTGGGGTCCCCCAATGTTCTGTTCTTGGACCTCTCCTATTCTCAATCTACACCTCCTTCCTGGGTCAGCTAATAGCCTCCCATGGCTTCCAATACCATTTCTATGCTGATGACACACAAATCTATCTCTCCACCACTCTGTTCACATCTTCAGTCTCCTCACGCATCACTAATTTACTAACAGACATATCAGCCTTGATGTCACACCACTTCCTCAAACATAATCTATCCAAAACTGAGCTCATAATTTTTCCTCTCCTAAGTGCCTCTTCTCAATTTCTCTGTCAAATTAAGGGCTCAACTATCAACCTATCCTCGCACGTCACGTCAAGGTTCTAGGTGTAATCCTGGACTCTGAACTTTCCTTTCGGCCCCACATCCAATCACTATCCAAAGCTTCTGCCTGAACCTCCACAACGTCTCCAAGATATGCCCCTTCCTAACCACCAATGACACCACAAAGCTCCTGGTTCACTCCCTGGTCATCTCCTGCATCGAATACTGCAACTCCCTCCTCATTGGCTTAGCTTCACATAGGCTATCCCCCCTTCAGTCCATCATGAATGCTGCTGCCAGACTCATCCACCTTACCAACCGTTCAGTGTTAACTACTCCTCTCTGCCAATCCCTCCACTGGCTTCCGCTCACCCAACAAATTGAATTCAAAATACTAACAACTTACAAAGCCATCCACAACTCTGCCCCCCAACTTCATCACTAACCTGGCCTCAAAATACCAACCTACTTGTTCTCTTTGTTCCTCCTACTCTCTAGCTCTCTTGTTACCTCCTCCCATGCTCAACCCCTCCTGTGCCTCTCCCATCCCATGGAACTCCCTAACCCAGTCTGTCTGACTATCTCCTACTCTGTTCACTTATAGAAGATCCTTGAAAATGTATCTCTTCAAAGAGGCCTATCCATCCTCCACCTAACAACTGTATATTTAGTTTCTCCATCGGCCCATCCCTTATAGTTATTACCTTTAGTATCTCTTAACCCTCCTTCTTAGATTGTAAGCTCTAACGAGCAAGGCCCTCCGATTCCTAGAGTATTAAATTGTATAGCAATTGTACTGTCTGCCCTTATATTGTAAATCGCTGCGTAAACTTTTGGCGCTATATAAATCCTGTAAAATAATTTGTGAGATGCTAGCTATGCTAAAATGATGTATGAAAGCTAGCACTGTGGAAGTCCTGTCTAGATCTAACAAAGCTAAAAATGGCTCCCACCCCCCTCCTAACTTTTATTTTTAACAACCCTGTGAAAGGAAGATGTCTATATTTACCTATTCTCAGGGCACTCCGGTCCGATCATGTGATTGGCTCCCAGCAACCGGCTTCAGGGGAGAGGAGGGACAGCCGACACTTTATACCCAATGAAGCTACCTAAATGAGTAGTAAAATGTCTTTAACACAACAGAACAAGTCCAGCTGTGAGAGTTACCACTACTAGATACTGTACACCTTGACGTAGATAAATGAGAACCTTTACTGACAGCACCTTTAATTTCACTGTCAAATACAATTTCATCAGATGGTCTTCTTCATGACTGGGGGCCATCCTATGATTGATATTTCGATTCAGGTCGATATTGGCAGATTGAATCAATTTATATTGTAAAGCGCTGCGTAAACTGTTGGCGCTATATAAATCCTGAATAATAATAATAATAATTGCCAGCTTCTAGGATCCCTTGGTGGTTTTCTACACAAGAGGGCTCATACCCACCTGACTTCACCACTAAAGGCAAGCAATGGTGTTTCGTTAATTTTGTTGCATTGTATAATGTACAATTAATTAAATATCCAGTGGCACTCGTGTCCTCTTTTACCATATGTGAGGAGCTTGGAACTTACATTCATCCATTTCACATCCTCAAAAGAAGTAAACTTCTAGGTGTGCAATCAGTCAGTACAAAAGCTTAACAGCTTGGTCTTTTTTGTTTGCCTTGATATGGTACCAGGAACAAATTACTCCAGTCAGATGTAAAAATCCTTGCTCTAAACCTAACTCCCTGGCTGCCCTGCTTAATCCTCATTGTTGCCTGTACCTTTGCCTTCTAAATGCCCCTCCTGAGACCGTAGAAAGACACATTAGGGTTCCTGGATTCTTCTACTTCTTGCTGAAGCCATAGTGGCTAATAGAGAATGAGAGGGAGCTTGTGCAAAACATGTGACCAGAGGCTACAGAATGGGCCAACCATTCTGTGGACTTTCTGACATACGCAGATTTGAAATGTTCCTTAGATATAATAATTGATTCACTATCCAATTCTACTTTTGTTGGGCATCGTTCTACAGATATGTGATGGTCCTAATGCCCTGGCCCTTGGAAATCACTGCTTTAGCTCAAAGTGTTTAGAATTAGGTGATTTCCTGCCTGATGGAGCTTGTCTGGTTCTGGCTGATGTCACGATGAGCACCATAGGACATGGAGCCTCCAAGTAGGTAGGTTACCACTGAACACCAATGCTAGGGGGCCTTCAATTTCCCCACTGACCTCAATGCATGGGAAGAAGGTGTGGGGGGGGGGGGGGGTAAATAATATTCCCTCTTGTCCCTTGCAAAGGGGTATTAATTACTCTTAATGACCAATAACTTCCACTCCCACTAACCACTATCATAGGGGCATGTTTTACCCCTCAAGACTACTGACACCGGTCCATTTTTGTCCTCTGACAAGGGGACATTTTTACCACCTACTGATTGCCATTAGGGTATTTATTATTTCTGCTGGCCACTGACTTGCAACGATTTGTTTACTTCCATTGGCCTATTAACATACAGTAGGTGCCAATTTTCACTTCATTGACCTCTGATGCCGCGTCATTTGTTTACTGGCCACGGTCCGGCCCCCAGATTGCGTGACGTCACCTTGGTTTAAACAGTTTGGGAACCCCTGCTCATGGTATTCAACATACAGTACATGCTTATTAGTATTTGAGAGGTGGAGATTTTAGGACAGTTGACCATTTATAGCAGACAAGGGTGACATCTCATTGGTTGGCAGTTTACAACCAACCAGTCTGCCCACAACTCCTTTTTATTGTCATAACCTGATGTCACACATAAAATTCAATACGTTTTATAAGAAAATACCTCAGTTCTTTTGTTCCACTAATGAATTTCTGAGTGGGAGCTATTTACCCAAAAGAGTCATGATCATGGTAGATTGATTGGAGTGTGTTGGATCCCAGGTATTTTCAAGCTTGTTGGTAAGTATGCAACCTGTGTTTTTAGAGTGATCTATCTATCTATCTATCTATCTATCTATCTATCTATCTATCTATCTATCTATCTATCTATCTATCTATCTATGGTATTCCAGTCCCACAGGTCTGATACGTAACCCAAAAATGCAAACATTTGTTCCTAGAGGAGTTATAACATATAGAAATATGATAACAGATAGAAATAAGAAAACATATAACTTGTTTTTGTAATTCTATATCTAAATCCGAGAACAAAAATGTAATATATTGCAGCTATCCGGTCCTTAGAGGTGGTGGCTGCATTCATTTTCATTTTTCAAGAACAATTTCAGCAAGTACAGAAAATACTTGTTGATCTTTCCAGAAATGCAGTTTCCTTGTCACTTTTGGGGAGATTTACTAAAACTGGCGCAGCTTTGCATAGTAACCAATCAGCTTCCAACTTCAGCTTGCTCAATTAAGCTTTGACCATAAAGTCTGGAAGCTGATTTGGTTCTATGCAGAACTGTACCAGATCCCATGTGCTCCAGTTTTAATAAATCTCTTCCTTTGTGTTAAATGAACAGAACGCAAACACAATCCTCGGTAAGGCTCTGTTCAAATTTGTGCAACCCCCCGTTCTGCAGGGACAGCAGCCCATTCATTTTAGTTGGCTGCCCTACCTGCAGAAACATGGGGAAAATGTCCTGGGCCCTTTTTTTAAAAATTGTGCCACACTGAACCAAAAGGAGCTGTGGCACCATGCAGTTTCACAATCCTGAAAATGCAGGCATTTTGCCGATGCATGGGTTGCCATGAAGAATCAATGGTACCCCCGCGTGTCTGCTAAACAGTAGCACATTTTGCCTGCGGGCCGAGAACGCATGCGAGTTTGTGAGCGATTAGCAATAATTTTAACCTAGCCTAAATAATTAATCCCCCAACTCCCAAGTAATGAAGATGAAGAGAAGAAGACATCCTTGAAGTCCAGTCTGGGTGGCAACCAAGGCTCCTTCCATAGATAAAGTGAGTGTTGCCATCCTAGTACAGGAAGTCTATCTATCTATCTGGAATAATGTATAAAGTGGTCTTTTCTTGATTGTGTAATGTTCCTTGGCAAATATGTAACATTTGTACTTTTCTGTTAAAATGTATTTGAAATGAGAAAAGCAAAAAGCGAAATGGTTCTGTTATTTAAGGATAGAGGGGCACAGCTTTATTGATTAAAAAAATACACAAAAGTAAAGAAAAAGAAAAAGAAAAAACCCAATAGTTCACAAACTAACCTCTGCAGAGCCAACAGTGAACAGGGATAGCTGTTCGGCGTCTGACAGAATTAAATTTGACCATAAATCTTCTTGCATAGAAATAGTGGAGCCCCATAGACAATATATTTATATATTTATATAGATCTATATATATATATAGTGTGTCCAGATAAATATATTTCATTATGTATAGACGTATGTTTCTATATGTAGGTAAGACAAGGCAATGCAAGACATCACCGGACGTGGCACAGGCTGATGACATCATAGGCTGGGGTGAGATGTCACAGGTCTGGAGGTTTTTTTAGCACAGAATAAGGTCTTGAAGGGGAAAAAGGGTAATGGTGGTGGCAGTGATGTCATGCAGGGGAGCGTGTTGGAATCCTGCAGATCATTACTTTGTTGCCCCTCCCCTTCTTAAAGTTCTGTTCAAGTAAAAACTTTAGGCAACCATTTTGTTACCTTAAAGAGAACCATTCACAATTAGGCTCATAAAAAGAGTCTGATTACTAAAGTAAAACTGTGGCCAGGCTATGGGCATTTAAATATTTTTAACATGCCATTAACGTGCTTTAAAACATGCCATCACTGACCTCTGTAGCTGCAGTCACTGTGGAGAAACTCACCTACAACATTCATAATTAAAGCTGTGAAAAATCTTAGGTCGGGTCTCAGCACTTTGCTATTTCACCTCTCTCTTTGTACATGCTCTGTGTATACATTAGAGATTAGAAGGCTGGCAGGCTGCCAAGTCACTGCTGGCAGGGGAAGCTGAGCTACCGTGTTAAAGTAAAAGTGGAAAGCTTCAGCTGCAAACTTTGAGGGTGAATTAGGGTGCATTCACATCTGAGCATTCCAGGAATGCGTACAGACAACATGCGTTCCCAGAATGCGTAAAAAAGTCACGCTTGCAGTGCCATTTTTGTTAATGGCACTCAAAACACAGCCAGCAAATGCACATTTTTGGGCTGCCTTATGCGGTCGCAGAAAAATATGCAGAAAGAAGCACATTTGTGAAACATGAAGTGGGGCCTTACTTATGAGAAGCTGCAGCTACAGAGGTCAGCGGGGACTTGTTTTAAACATCTGAATGCCTAAAGCCTTGCCACAGTTCTACTTTAAAATGTCCTAAAGCTGCAGGGATACTTATGAAGAATTATATTTGTCCCCTTTGCAGGTTTTAATTGAGTCTGACACTTTAGCTTGAGGTTCAGGAAAGTTCACCTGAAGTCTGACAGTTTTTGTACCTTGTCATCTGCATAGGTCCAAATATGTTCCCCAAAGTCCCATAGAGAGCGACCCATAGTTAAGAAGAATGTAAAAAACGATGGGGCTTTGTTTTTGACCCCATTATGCAATCTCAGGAGCTGGAAGACAGTATTTAAGGACAGGCAATTAACAAGACAGCAGCTCCGACATTCCAGTTGAAGTATCAGGTTCAGAAAAAGTAAATAGAACTATGTGGGAAGGTACTGTGTGTGTGTGTGTGTATATATATATATATATATATATATATATATATATATATATATATATATATATATACATACATACATACATACATACATACATACATACACACACACTAAATTACCAAAAGTGTTGGGACGCCTGCCTGTACACCAACATGAACTTTAATGGCATCCCAGTCTTAGTCCGTAGGGTTCAATATTGAGTTGGGCCAACTCAATATTGAACCCTAGGGACTAAGATTGGGATGACATTAAATTTTATGTGCATGTAAAGGCAGGCATCCCAATAGTGTGTATGTACCGTATTTGACAAAAGTGAGTACACCCCCTCCCATTTTTGTAAATATTGTATATCTTTTCATGTGACAACACTGAAGAAAATACACTTTGCTACAATGTAAAGTAGTGAGTGTACAGCTTGTATAACAGTGTAAATTTGCTGTCCCCTCAAAATAACTCAACACCCAGCCATTAATGTCTAAACCGCTGGCAACAAAAGTGAGTACACCCCTAAGTGAAAATGTCCAAATTGGGCCCAATTAGCCATTTTCCCTACTCGGTGTCATGTGACTCGTTAGTGCTACAAGGTCTCAGGTGTAAATGGGGAGCAGGTGTGTTAAATTTGGTGTTATCGCTCTCACTCTCTCATACTGGTCACTGGAAGTTTAACATTGTACCTCATGGCTCAGAACTCTCTGAGGATCTGAAAAAAAGAATTGTTGCTCTACATAAATATGGCCCAGACTATAAGAAGATTGCCAAGACCCTGAAACTGAGCTGCAGCACGGTGGCCAAGACTGGTTTAACAGGACATGTTCCACTCAGAACAGGCCTTGCCATGGTCGTCCAAAGAAGTTGAGTGCACATGCTCAGCGTTCTATCCAGAGGTTGTCTTTGGGAAATAGACATATGAGTGCTGCCAGCATTGCTGCAGAGGTTGAACGGGTGGGGGATCAGCCTGTCAGTGCTCAGACCATACATCGCACACTGCATCAAATTGGTCTGCATGGCTGTCGTCCCAGAAGGAAGCCTCTTCTAAAGATGATGCACAAAAAAGTCCACAAACAGTTTGCTGAAGACAAGCAGACTAAGGATAAGGATTACTGGAACCATGGCCTGTGGTCTGATGAGACCAAGATAAACTTATTTGGTTCAGATGGTCTCAAGCGTGTGTGGTGGCAACCAGGTGAGGAGTACAAAGACAAGTGTGTCTTGCCTACAGTCAAGCATGGTGGTGGGAGTGTCATGGTCTGGGGCTGCATGAGTGCTGCCAGCACTGGGGGGCTACAGTTCCTTGAGGGAACCATGAATGCCAACATGTACTGTGACATACTGAAGCAGAGCATGATCCCCTCTCTTTGGAGATTGGGCTGCAGGGCAGTTTTCCAACATGATAATGACCCCAAACACACCTCCAAGATGACCACTGCCTTGCTAAAGAAGCTGAGGGCAAAGGTGATGGACTGGCCAAGCATGTCTCCAGACCTAAACCCTATTGAGCATTTGTGGGGCATCCTCAAACGGAAGGTGGAGGAGCTCAAGGTCTCTAACATCCACCAGCTCCGTGATGTCATCATGGAGGAGTGGAAGAGGACTCCAGTGGCAACCTGTGAAGCTCTGGTGAACTCCATGCCCAAGAGGGTTAAGGCCGTGCTGGAAAATAATGGTGACCCCACAAAATATTGACAGTTTGGGCTCAATTTGGACATTTTCTTAGGGGTGTACTCACTTTTGTTGCCAGCGGATTAGACATTAATGGCTGTTGTTGAGTTATTTTGAGGGGACAGCAGATTTAGACTGTTTTACAAGCTGTACACTCACTACTTTACATTGTAGCAAAGTGTTATTTCTTCAGAGTTGTCACATGAAAAGATATAATAAAATGTTTTCAAAAATGTATATGTATATATATAATACATGTATGTATATGCATATATATATAATACAGTTACAGTATATATATATATATATATATATATATAAACACATGTCCAAAATCAAGCAATTGTATTGATGTAAGACTGAATATTCAAATTCTTCCATAAGCCCAATTGTGACTGGTTCCACCAAACAGTATGAAGCCTGTCCAGTATGCCACAATCAACATGAAAGTCAACAGTTCCTGTTTAAGTGGTTAGACTTCATATACACATGTTGACCAAATGGCTGTGGTCATCGTGCAGAGATACCACATCTTTTCCTTCTCCTGCCCAGTCCGGCCAAACGTCCTCCAGTTATCTCTTTAGATTCTAGCACTAAGGGTGTGTGTGTGTGCAGTAACTTTTTTTCCCCCGACTAATAAACAATTAAGGCACGGCACAAACACACAGATACACAGACGCACACACACATTGGACACACACATACACGCCAGTGTGGCCCCTCGCTTCTCTTTAAGAGACTGCAGGGGATGGGGAGCAATAAGGCTCATTGCAAAAAAAAATCCCATGGTGGCAGCTACTAAGTCCAGCCCCAGTTTTTCGTCTTGCTTTCTCGTGCGTTAGAGGACTAGGCCGCAGTTACGATATCAACACTGTGATTCTGACCCTTTCACAACCTGACATTCTAGAATTGTTTGTTTAAGAGGGGTGCTGACTCCTAACTGTGGTGGCTGTCTGAGAACTTGGAGACTTCAGTGGTGCACAGGTCCCGCTCTTACCATCGCTCTGGACTCCGCTAACGGTAATAGTTATTGGAGACTGCTTACGTTGTTCTGGACTGGTGGCTTTAAGAGAAGTCATTGAGGTCTCTTTAGTCTGTTTGCTGTCAACTATGCCGCTTCCAGCAACAGATCTGGACAATCTTGTTTGGTCATTTTCCGCTCCACCGTTAATAGGCTTATTAGGTAAGGAAGAAGGGGTGATTGATACCTGATTGGTGTCAGGATTGTTAACTTTGTCATGACTTGGTGGAAATGAGGTCTTTTTGGCCTGGTCGCTCAGAATTCTGCTGATACTACCATCCGAAGCAGCAGTTGGCAATTTGGCTTTTTTTTTTTCCTCACTAGCATTATAAGTGCTTGGATGATCAGAGGTGCCCCTCATCTTGTCGCTGGCTGTTCCTGAAAGCCCGCCGGTTACTGAGGGGTTCTCAGTAGGACTTTTAAAACCAGCTTCGGGGCCAGTTACCGGAGGAGTGGTGACCGTTGTCTTGTCACTCCCCTCTCTGCTAACCTTGTTTACAGTTAACTGAGTATTGCTTGTTGAATGATGAATTTCTGTCTTGCTAGTCTGGCTCTGGTTGGCTGCCAGTTTATGTACTTCTGCTCCGCCTATTTTATCTTGCAGTTTTGTTTTATCGCTGTCTGCTCCATTTACCGAACTATTATCTGACATAGTAGAAGCTTGGGGTGTCTGTGTGCTTTCCACATTGCTTATCTGTATGCTTACTGGGGAAAGAGGTTTCACAGTAGCTAAAGCAGGAACAGGAATTTGGGAATCTTTTACAGCAGCTCCATTTCCTTTAGTGTTTTCCATGGTGGGCACTGCAGTAATAAAAGTTTTTGTTAGTTCCGATTTTACTTCACTGCTCCTCAAGGGCGGTACATTATTATTATCCTGGATAGCTGGGGGCTTCTCACCATTTAGGATGGAGGTAGAATCCTTTACCTGGTCAATTTTCACTTCATTTATTCTAACAGGGTGGGAGGAAGCAGACTGGAAGGTCTCTGAGAGCTTGGCACTTGGCGGAGAAAGGGAAGGACATTTTAAATTATCAATGTTTAATTTTTCATCCTTTATACTAAAGGGTGGGTCGCCTTTAGGGGCTTCTGGTTTCTTCTCTTCAGTTGGCTGAGAAGAAGGCTTAATAGCTTTAGGGTCAGTTGTCTTCATTGGAGTAACTTCTTTGTTTTTGTCTTTTGTAGCATGAGAGTGATCGGAGTGGAGATGTTGAAGGGAACTGGTGGTGTATTTCACTGGGTCAGGTTCAACAGTTTTAGACTTAATTATGTGTGAACTTGCCTGAGAAACCTGGGAGTCTTTGTGGATGGAGGGACTACTTTTTATAGTACTTTTACCCACTGTAGTCAGCTCTTCAACCACTTCTAAATACCAACGTTCCCTCATGGTCCCACTCTCTTCCTCGTCATCCTCTCCTTTTTCTCCCTTTTTGCCTTCAGCTTCCCCAATGCCTTCTTCTCCTTCCCCCCGTCTACCTTCATGTTCCTGCACAGGACTTAGCGTTTTGACCTGACATCTTCCTGTCATGGCATGAGAAGGCTCGCCTTGTGTCGGTAGAGCAGCCGTCACAATGGAAGGCGGTTCCTGAGGTGAAAAGGAGGTGGGAGTTCGAACAACAGTGCCTATCTTTCCTACTACTGGAACTTTCCCTTCAACACCTTTGTGCCCCTCAACCTGTTGTGATATTCCCATCCCAATATCACTCTCCAGCCTTTCCAAACTGTCCACTAACAGGTCTCCTGCACATAAGCTCCGAGGAGATTCCTGTCGGCCTACTCTTCTAACTGGCTGAGATCTTCCCCCCATGCTTTCTCCCACTTCTCCCTCTGGTGTTCCACCTCCTGGCTCTTGTTTTCTTGGTGACCCACCACTTCCCCCTCCACCCAACTTCTCTGCAGACTGCACTCTCTTCAGGAGAGGGGAACGTGGGGGCTCTGCACTTTTGGGGCGTGGACGGGAAACAGGAGGGGAGGGGTGCAATTTTGGAGGGAAGCTCTGAGTGGTCAGGCTGCTACCTACACTGTGGCTAGGAAGAAGAGGAGGTGAGGCAGCTGCAGTGGGTGAAGGTGTATGAGCCAGGGGGGATAAGGGCATGTTACCGGCAGACTTGCATCTTGCAGAGCGATACTGGCGGTGCAGTTTTGGGGACAAACCATGAAGTGTGCTTGGGCGAATGTGAGGAGAGGTAGATGCAGATGATGAGGATGAGGAGGATGTTGGAGCACAGGACGTCGAGGAGGATGGAGGAGGAGGGGCTGGGGAGTTGGGAGTGCTGGAAGAAGGAGAACTGCCTTGCGAAGAAGCTCCTGAAACAAAAACATGAGAGGAAGCATTAATAATCTGAATAACAATCTCATCCCGGAGCCTGTTTTAAATCTACACAGTCTGCTGTTCTTTGATTCAACACTACCATTCTGTAAGATATTTCTCCCAAGCAGAAAGAACATTTTAATCTGAGATTAGACAAGAACATCAGGATGTAAGCAAGAACACCGTGACCCAGCAAAAAAAAGAAAGTGCATCAGAACTGTAGGGAGACACAAGAATTTCATTCCCCAACCCCCTAAAAAAGATTGCTAGTGGGATGAGCCAAAGCTGGATTTCATAGCCGCTATCTGTTCTTGACTTTCAAGGGCAGTGCAAGAGTTGAAACATTTGTTCCTACAAATGAACACATTTTTTTTTAATTTGCATCATTTTCTTTGCACCTTCCCACAAGGGATGTTTGTTTTGCATAATATACTGTTTTTTGTTGCCGTGAAATAGAATTATATATACAGCAATTAAAATACCCCCATGTATGAACTTAGCATTTATTTTCCTGGGTATTTATTTGTGGTCAAAGGTTTTTCAGGAGCTGTCCTCCATAGCGAACCACTGTTGCTTGTGTTTAATGTTAGGCAAACTCACCAAGGATTACTTTAGACACACCAAATACTGTCTTTATGCTTGCAGGTCTGTGAAACTCCAGAGGTATAGTTGAAAGTAACAGTCAGTACAAAATCATAAGAACAGAGCATACTTGTTGGGTGTCCTGTCATGGAACACTGTGGGGTTGAATTACTACAACTGGAGAGTAAGGATGAGCTCAGGTGTGTTCGCAACCGCACGTGCCGAGCCCGCCAGGAAGTCGGCACTGCGGAGCGCTTATCACAAGCAGTGAGGCATTTTCCCGATCCAGCGGCTGCAGAGATCGGGAAATGTCTCACTGCCTGTTATTAGCGTTGTGCAGTGCTGACTTCCTGGCGGGCTCGGCACGTGCAGTTGCGAACACACCTGAGCTCATCCTTACTGGAGAGTGCAAAATCTGGTAGCTGGAAGCTGATTGGATTCTATGCAGAGCTGCACCAGATTTTGCGATCTCCAGTTTTAGTAAGTCAACCCCATAGTGAGCTGGGCTGTGGTGTGCTTGGAGGGTTCCATTGTGCAAAACAAACCATGCTCAGAAGCTCTAATGGGCAGCTGCAAACACTTCTCTGTGGCAGAAAGTCCAACTAATGCACTTTGTTATTGTTTTCTAGTCTCAATCATCCGCTGTAGCAAAGTTTCAACAGCTACAGCTCCAACAGTTCCAATGCCTCCAAAAGGCAGATTAAGCTTGTAGTTTAGGTGTAGAGATTTTGTTGCAAAAGTTCCTTAAAGTAGAACTGTGACAATGCTATGGACATGTGAAATATGTCTTAACAAGCAGTAAATGGGCTTTAAAACAAGCCCTGACCGACCTCTGTAGCTGCAGATACTGTGGAGTAATCCATTCTCAGCATTTACAGCAAAAACACAGTCACTTTTATTGTTTCTCAAAAGTGGCCTTTCATTTCTCTTCTCAGCAGTGACAAATCTCTAATGTAAACTGATACATAGCAAGGGGGAGCCGAGTGCTGAGACCTGACAGGGCTTCCTCTGTCTTCCTTTTCCTCTGAGGATGAATTGCTCCATAGTGCCTGCAGCTACAGAGGTCAGTTAGGGTTTGTTTTAAAGTGATATTAAAGTCTTGCTTTTTATTAAAAAAAATCAAACATGTTGTACTTACCTGCTCTGTGCAGTGGTTTTGCACAGAGCAACCCAGATCCCATGTTGGCACTCCTGGCCCCTCCCTCCTGCCGGGTGCCCCCACAGTAAGCAGCTTACTATGGGGGCACCCAAGATGAACCGCTGCTCAGTGTGTCCATTTACACATGGAGCCGTGGTTCGGCTCCACCCTCTCTGTCTCCTGATTGGCTCCTGCTACTGCCAAAAGCCAATCAGGAGTACGAGTCCCCGGAGAGGCAAGGCTCCCCTGGACATCGCTGGATCAAGAGGGGTCTCAGGTAAGCAGGGCTTTTTTTCGGCGGGAACGCGGGGGAACGCAGTTCCAGCACCTCCTGGACTGACTGTATGTAATGGCAAGGGGTGCTGGGGTGTGCTGCAGGGTATTGATGCTCACTGCTGGGGATCTATTCTAGCTGGAGGGGATCTATTTTTGCAGGGGGGGGTCTATTGTTGGTGAGGAGGTCTATTGTTGCTGGTGGAGGACCTATTGTTGCTAGGGGTGCGTCTTATGTTGCTGGGAGTCAGTTGTTGCTGAAGGAGATCTACTGCTGGGGGAGGGGTCTATTGTTGATGGTTGCCAGAGAGTCTATTAATGCTGGCTGTGCAGAGATCTGTTGATGCTGCCGGGAGTCTATTGTTGCTGGGGGGGGAGGGGGGATTTTGTTGTGGGTGGTACATTGTTGCTGGCTGAAGGGGATCTATTTTACTGCTTTTCTTGATATCATTACCAAATTCCATACAAATTACTTAGCACCACAAAATGATACTTGGTTCTGTATTGTCTAAAAGGGGTGGTACTGGGAGGTGGGTAGGGGATGGAACCAAGGAACGGTGCTCGGAGGTGGGTAGGGGCGGGGAAAAGGGGTGACTCGGAAAAGGGGAGTTCCTACCCCTATTGTCTGAGAAAAAAAGCCCTGCAGGTAAGTATTGGGGAGGGGCTGCTGCACACACAAGGTTTTTTAAATTCATGCATAGAATGAGCCATGATTAAGGCCTGATGGCTAAAATGCATTGGGTTTTTTAAATGTGCTATAATAAAACGTTGTTTTTGCCGACTTCCATGGCACCGCCCTTTTCCCTTTTTTTTGCATGAATTACATGGAGGTTTAAAGAGAATTCATAGGCTGAGTGCTGTGTTCTTGAGGCTCACCGGGGATTGCACAGGAGGTAGTAGCTCAGATGCACCTGTTCCAAAAAAACCTTGTGCCTTTACAACCATGTTAAGTGCATGTACTAGTTAGGAATATTGAAATATTTGAATGTCTATAGTCTGGCTCCAGTTCTACTTTAAATATGTAAATAAGACTTTGAGTGCATTGACCAACAGCCATCCACGCAAAACTTATATTTGTTTGGGTATGCCAAGCCTTTAAAGTACCAGTAAATATGACATGGTTTTAGTTATGGTAAAGCCCTACCAACAACATGTTATGTCGTATATTACTCTTGTTGCAAAGCCCATTATGCTTTGCTGTTCCATCATTTTAGGTGTAAAAAGGCTTACCAGGGGCATTTGGCCGTATCGTTTACTGGAACTATATATTTTAGAAAATAATTTCTGCTTAGGCTCCATTACCCAAAATACCTGCTTGACTTGATTTTACACCAGGTCTTGTTGTGCTGTGTCCGGGCATAGATGCCCAATGCAGGCTTAACTCAAGGATGAGGCAGAAATCCTTGCTTTGTGCGTGGCCTGTTCACACCAATGTGCTGTGTTGGTGTGCTCTGTGATAAAATGATCTAGGCATCATTTTATTGCAGCATGTCGCATGGTACCACGTGACACTGCACTGCAGCACGATTGTTGCGTAGAGACTTATATAAAGTGTCATTTTGTGAAACTTCAAATAAAGTTACAAAAAAAGTAAACAGAGCGCAATGCTTTTTACCAGTGCGCCAATCATTGCCCCTATACATTCCACACCAGCCCACCTGCATTTTAACATGGGGGCTGGTGAGAACCAAACCCAAATGGAATGTACACCTTTCTTTTTTTCTTTGCACGTAGAAGAGATCACCTAGATCAGGGATATACAATTAGCGGACCTCCAGCTGTTGCAGAACTACAAGTCCCATGAGGCAAAGCAAGACTATGACAGCCACAAGCATGACACCCAGAGGCATGATGGGACTTGTAGTTTTGCAACAGCTGGAGGTCCGCTAATTGCATATCCCTGACCTAGTTGATGCAGTGCTGTACTGCTTCTTCTCACAATGTATATCTTTGAGTCAACTGACTTGTTAGAAACAACACAATCCCTCCATAGTTATTTTATCTCAACAATTGTTAATAAGGTAGACAAAGTGATTGTAAATGATTGTTTGGTCATCCCCCATAATACCAGCTTCAGCTGAATTAAAGTTGAAATCCACTTTCTGCAATGTTTGGAAGGCAAATATAATCTGTAGGTTGCATTCACACTATTAGGTCAAAGTTTTGTGGACATCTCACCATCACGCCTACTGTGTATAAGTTTGTTGGACATCCCATTTCCAGACCATTGACATTAATAAGGAGTTGGCTTGCTCTTTGTGGCTATAATAGCCTTCACTCTTCTGGGAAAGTGTTTCAATGTCTGTGGGAGTTTGTTCCCATTCAGCCCAAAGAGTATTTGTGAGGTCAGGTAGTGATTTTGAACGAGAAGGCTTAGCTCACACTCAGTGTTCAAGTTTATCCCAAAGATGTTCAGTAGGGTTGAGGTCAGGGATCTGTGCAGACTACTCAAGTTCCTTCACAACAAACTCACCAAACCATGTCTTTATGAAGCTTGCTTTGTACACAGGGGTACAGTCAAAATGGAACAGAAAAGGGTCTTCCCCAAACTGTTTCCACAAGGTTGAAAGCGCACAATTGTCTAAAATGTCTTTGTATGTTGTTGCATTAACAGCACTCTTCACTGGAAACCCCTGAACGCAATCATTGGGAGAGTTGTCCACATACATTTGGCCATAAAGTGTGCCTCTGCCGTGTCCTGCACTGGAAACACTGGAGTAAATTATCTGACCTCCATGCACTTCACTGAACCTGGACATGTGTTTTTAAGTGGACATGTGTTTGCTCCCTGCATTCTGCCTCATTTAAATCTTGTAGTCAGCCAACAGGTCACCGCTGCCATTAGAACAGCAGACACTATTTCACCTCATACTCCATTGTGGGGCAACCCTAAACTACGGCATTTTAGATCCATTCCAGACCCCAACATTTGGGCTAGATATGGAATTGTGAAATTGCAACAGATTATGCCTGCTGGGGTTTTACTTTTTTTTCCTGAGTTAGGGGAAACATTTCAACTCCCCTCGTGGATGCTGTTTCGCTACCTACAGCTGAAACATGTGGCACAGGCGCAATTTCCCAGAGTGACCACAATGGCGCCCCACGTAGTGGAAAGATTTCTCACCTCCCGAAATGCGGATAGAATTCTGTCCTCCCTGTATCTCCGCCTTACGTGCAGAGACTCAGATGGGGAATCTCCCCTATTTGGCTCCTGGAAGGCAGATATTCCTTCCTTGTCTGAGGAAGAATGGGACCTAGCTTTACAACAGTATATCTCAACGGTGATTTCTTCTATACAGGTTTATTCAATTAAAACTCATACATAGGGTGTATTACACCCCCCCCCCCCTGAATTTATCCCACACAATCGGAGATGTGCCCTAAGTGCCAACAGTCAGTTGGAACATATCGCCATGTCATCAGGGACTGCCCAGCTATCCAAGATTTCTGGAGGACAGTAGTGTCAGATGTCAATATAACTACCAAACTCTCAGTGATGATCGACCCCAAAATGCTTCTTTTGGGTCTCACCGACCCAGTGACACATTCCACACACACAAAACTGTTATTGTTTTATCTGTGTTTCTATGCCAGAAAGGTACTCCTAAAGAACTGGAAATCGGTGACCCCCCTACAGCTGCCCAGTGGCGCACGCTGGTAGACTCTGTGCTGCCCCTATATAAACTCACATACATGGGTCGCAATTGCCCCCAGAAATTTGAAAAGGTGTGGAAGCCATGGGCTGCTGCCAGGTCGCTCAATATCTAGACCTATGTTCATTGATGTACAGTATGAGATGATGGAGTCCCCTCTTAAGGCTAAGCTGAGCCTCAGACTCTGTGATCTAGAACACGTTATGCTGACCAAGCCTACTTGGAGCAGGCCCTTGCCAGTTCCAATTCTCCCTTGTTACACCTATTTCTCCCTAACTCCCATCCGACCCCCCCCCCCATAAGTTGTGTTTTTTCCCCTCGATTAGTTCCTGCCCCCTAGGGCTGGTGATGACTATAACCAATATCCGGTACACTAGGTGCATCTGTGCCACCTCTTAGCTCCTTACTGAAATTATTAGACAGCAACAAAATCTGTGATGAATAATTAACCCTCTTGTTAAAAAGTATTCTCCGTCTGCTCGTTTTACTTTGGACCTCTTAATGTCCAGCAATGTTCCACTATATGTACCTACTTATGTTACCTCAATGTCATATATGCCTCATTATCTGATGTTCAAGTTGTATATATGCCTTGTCCAACAATAAAACTTTTTTGTTAAAAAAAAAAAAAATCTTGTAGTCAGCTACATAGACTTCTATGTGAACTACTAGCTCAGTTCCAACAATAGCACTAGAACACGCGCAGTAGTGGCCGAACTGCTGGGAGAAGTGGCTGCAGCATTTCTAGTGAAGGACAAAACTTTGTGGTGTTCTTCCTTAATTCCCTGGTAAACTCCTTAAAATGTTGACGGAGCAGTTCTCATACCATTTATACTAGGGATGCACCGATCCTGGTATCATTATCGGTGCCGATACCAAGTATTTTCACAAGTACTCGTGCTCATGAAAATGCTCCCAATACCTTAAACCGATACTTTGGGGTGCAATTTGTGTCCATACAAAATGAATGGGCGCAAACTGCACTGCAAAGAATCACATTCGATTTGAACAGGAATGTGGTGCGATGTCCGAATTGCATGCGATTTACCCCACCTCTCCTGTGTGTGTGAACCCAGTATAGAAAGGGAAGTGCCATCTAGTGCATCAATGGGCAATTTATTAAAAATGTTAACTCACATTAAAGTACATATCTAGTCAAATCCAAATCTGCATAGTGTCCCTGTCCCGCCAATTATAGAAATCCCCGGCAGCTGGAGGTGCTCACAAGGCTGAAGGAGATGTATAGGCGGTCCACTCCCAAACTGACATTACTACCTATACCCACAGGGGTCCCGGAACTTCTCCTCCAGCCCTGTGAGCACCCCCAATCAGCCGTGGTTTTCCATCAATGACGGGACGGGGACACTATGCAGATTTGGATTTGATGAGATATAGACTTTTTAATGTGAGTTGTTATAACATTTTTAATAAACTGCCCATTGCTGCATTAGATTGCATGTGATTCTTTGCAGTGTGAGTTGCGCCCATTCACTTTGTTTGAACGCAAATCGACCGCAAAGTATCGTTACAAGGTATCGGTGAGTACTTGACTAAATGTATCAGTACTCGCCGATAAAAAACGGTACTGGTACAACCCTAATTCATGCCATACCTAGGACAACAGGGCAAGAAAAGGAAGCAGCCCAGTCCAACATCTGCATTATCTGGCTGATTCATGGACAGTTGAGGGGGAATTCAGAATCAAAACTTAAAGGAAAGCTGTGCTGCCATTGCTGACCATCTCCCGAAAGTGCTAGTTCTCTGGCTGTCTCTGGGTTCAAAATCTTGACTCACTGACATGAGACAAGCATAAAGTTTAGGAAAATTGGAGTGAGGCCAGAACTCTGGATGGGCATGCTTGTTTCATATCTGTGACTAAGAAAGCATTGAAGCCACTGGATCAGAATTACAGCCAAGAAATCAGTATCTTTAGAAGGGGAGCCTCCATGATTTCTCACCATGGGTTTCTTTAAAGGAGATGCATATGCTGGTTAGAAAAGTTGCAAAAGTCTCTGTAGCTCAAGTGTCGCATCACTGCCACCTCTAATCACTTCTCACTGGGGATCTGCAGTCATACTGGCCACCTTTGCTTTATGGCAGCTTGTAATAGACCCCATCTGAGAGTAAAAACTGCAATGGCTGTCTATCAACATGGCATTGACAAGAACGACCTGACAGTGTAAGGCTGCACTGACTCCATACAGTCCTGGTAGTGCTTTGCCTTCACCAGCTCTGTACAGACGAAGCAGAGCTAAGACTGCACTGCCCCTGTACCTGGCTTTACTAAAACTGCTCTGGCCTTGTAATGACCAGGCAGTGCCAAGTCTGCACCGGTTACACAAACACTAGACAGTGCTAAGACTGCTCGGGAACCACAGAGACTAGGCATTGTTAACACTGCATTGGCCCAGTACAGACCTGGCATTGTTAAGACTGCACTGGCCCCATATAGACCTGGCAGTATCAAGACTTCACCAACCTCACACAGACATGACAGTGCCATGACTGTACTGGCCACATATTAACTTGGAAGTGCTATGACTGAACCTGCCCCATACAGACCTAGCAGTGCTCAAACTGCAACAAATCTGTACAGACCCGACATTGCTAAAATTGCACTGACCCTGTACAGATCTGGCATTGCTAAGACTGCTCCGGCCTCATACAGACATGACATTGCTAGACAGGGGGGTACCACTGGGCCTTCTGTAGGGGGTCTGGGCACACAGGGGGACCGAGACAGCAGGGGAATCGGTGCAGCGGGATGGAGGACAATTACAGAATGAAGCACTGTGTCTGTATCTCTCCCTCCAGCAGCTCTTCTTGCTGCTGGCTTTCAGCTGCTGGAGGGAGAGACACAGACATAGTGCATTGTTCTTTATTTGTCCTCTCGTCCTGCTGCATCGATCCCCCTCCGCGTGCTGCCCACATCTGATTTCCCTGTGTGCCCAGGCCCACAACCACCTCCCCCTGGATTTCCTCTCCTGCCAGCTGCTGCCGGGGTACACAGGCGAATGGAGAGTGGAGGAAGGGGCTGGTAAATATGTAATTTACCGGCCCCTTCCTTTACTGAATTGGACACAGTGTGCAATCGGTACCGATCGCTCCTGTGTCCATTAATAACTGAGCCTCTGTCTCCTGTTCATTCATCATCAGTGCAGCTGAGGCTACAGAGAAAGGAACTGAAGAATCTGTGTCCTCAATTCCTTTTTCTGTCTCAAAGGTGAGATGTCAGGGGTCTGTTTAAATGTTTTAAAAAAAATTTAATTGTAAAAAACACATTTTTAAAAATTGGAATTGAAAAAAAACCCAAAAAAAAACAAAAAATTTTGTAATTCAGGGAGGACCTGTTAGGTAGGCTGTACCGGGCCCCGTGATTTATAATGGCAGCCCTGTTGTTAGGACTGCTCCAGCATTGTACAAGTCTGGCATTTCTAAGCATCAATTTAGCAAATGAGGAACATAATTATATTTCCTATTTTACAAAACACACTTATATACTTGTCACCCCTACCTAGGTATGCAGAGTCCATTGACCGATAGCTGTGGGTTGGAGAGCGAGCAGAGAAGCTGTGAGTGGGAGATCCTGGCAGACTGTCACTAGAGGACAGAGAGCGGCTGAGAGAGGAAAGAGAGCGGCTGGTGTGCAGCAGATTGGACTGCTTGGTGATCTTACGAAAGAGAGAGCTGCGCTTCTTACTGTCAGGGGAAGAGCAAGACAGGAAAGAAAAGAGAAAAGGATGGAAAAGGAACAGACAGCCCTTTAATAATAATCATACGCTTGTGTGGTTTTCCTGTTGCCCTAAGCTGAGTAGATTTACCCTTCTCCCTGCCTATCTGCCACTCATTCCATTTACACCCATCCCTTGTCTCATTCCTTATGTATTCCATAATTCCTTCTGTGTCTTTTTATGCAATGGCAAAAGGTCTGCACTATCAACTGCTCATCTGCTACCTTATCTGCCACCCATGTTACAAAGACAAAGCTTTATAGTTATGAAGGTTTCAGTGATTTTGGAATAATGCCTCCTTAGTCACGGCCTTCCATACAGCTGCACTTCAGGTAGACGATTAAAGTTGAATTCCAGGAATTCAGCCCCTTTGTAAAAAAATGAAGGCACACTATGAGTTAAGTCCAGTGAGGTGCATGACACCCTCTGGGCTTAACTATATTATTTACATCTGACAGCTTTATAGCACTCCCGGAAGATGGCTGTTGTTCAGGAAGCCCAATGCAGATCCATCTGAGCTCTGCATCCTGAACAGGAGAGTAGCTGCAGCTGCTTTGCCCACCCCGCCCCTGCCCAATTACAGAAGCCTTGGTATTATGTGAACTTATTCACAAAATACCAAGGCTTCTGTTAGTGGGTATCAAAAGAGAAAGATCAGGTGTAGATCCCTGGAGTATCTCCCCAGCAGAGTAATAAACCTGTGAAATGTCAATAAACCTGTAAGATATCATGCAGCTCCTTGGACTTAACTCATAGTGTGCCTTCACGTTTTTACAAAGGTTTCAGCTTTAAATACACAATTGAAGTGGTTCTAAACTTAAAATACCTTTTTTTTTTTTACTTTAATGCATTCCCTGCATTAGGAGAAAAAAACACCCTACTACCTGTTCTACCCACCCCCTCTCTAAACACTTACCTGACAGCGCTGTCCCAGCCGCAGCACCGCTCTTTCCTTTTCCTGCTCTCACAGAAGAACCAGGCAGCAGCGGAAACCATAGGCTGTCAGTCAGATTTCTGTGAGGAGGGAGTGGAGACGTGGCTTACCGTTGCTGTGTGTGTCTATGGACACACACAGCCAAGCTCGGGAGCATGCCCACTTCCTTAGCACAGGGCTTGCTAAGGGGGCACCCAAAAGAAGGAGGAGCGAAAAGTTGTGGCAGGGAGCTCCCTAACATTACACAGAGCAGGTAAATATAACATCATTTTAATTTCAAATAAATGAATATATACAGTATCTCACAAAAGTGAGTACACCCCTCACATTTTTGAAAATATTTTATTAAATCTTCTAATGTGACAACACTGAAGAAATGACACTTTGCTACAATGTAAAGTAGTGAGTGTACAGCTTGTATAACAGTGTAAATTTGCTGTCCCCTCAAAGTAACTCAACACACAGCCATTAATGTCTAAACCGCTGGCAACAAAATGAGTACACCCCTAAGTGAAAATGTCCAAATTGGGCCCAATTAGCCATTTCCCCTCCCCGGTGTCACGTGACTCATTAGTGTTACAAGGTCTCAGGTGTGAATGGGGAGCAGGTGTGTTAAATTTGGGGTTATTGCTCTCACTCTCTCATACTGGTCACTGGAAGTTCAACATGGTGCCTCATGGCAAAGAACTCTCTGAGGATCTGAAAAAAAATAAATTGTTGCTCTACATAAAGGTGGCCTAGGCTATAAGAAGATTGCCAAGACCCTGAAACTGAGCTGCAGCACATTGGCCAAGACCATACAGCGGTTTAACAGGACAGGTTCTGCTCAGAACAGGCCTCGCCATGGTTGACCAAAGAAGTTGAGTGCACATGCTCAGCGTCATATCCAGAGGTTGTCTTTGGGAAATAGACGTATGAGTGCTGCCAGCATTGCTGCAGAGGTTGAAGGGATGTGGGGGGGGGGGGAGTTCAGCCTGTCAGTGCTCACACCATACGCCGCACACTGCATCAAATTGGTCTGCATGGATGTCGTCCTAGAAGGAAATCTCTTCTAAAGATGATGCACAAGAAAGCCCGCAAACAGTTTGCTGAAGACAAGCAGACTAAGGACATGGATTGCTAGAACCATGTCCTGTGGTCTGATGAGACCAAGATAAACTTATTTGGTTCAGATGGTGTCAAGCGTGTGTGGCGGCAACCAGGTGAGGAGTACAAAGACAAGTGTGTCTTGCCTACAGTCAAGCATGGTGGTGGGAGTGTCATGGTCTGGGGCTGCATGAGTGCTGCTGCTGGCACTGGGGAGCTACAGTTCATTGAGGGAACCATGAATGCCAACATGTACTGTGACATACTGAAGCAGAGCATGATACCCTTCCTTCAGAGACTGGGCCACAGGGCAGTATTCCAAAATGATAACGACCCCAAACACACCTCCAAGAAGACCACTGCCTTGCTGAAGAAGCTGAGGGTAAAGGTGATGAACTGGCCAAGCATGTCTACAGACTTAAACCCTATTGAGTATCTGTGGGGCATCCTCAAACGGGAGGGGGTGTACTCAGTTTTGTTGCCAGTGTGTTGAGTTATTTTGAGGGGACAGCAAATTTACACTGCTATAGAAGCTGTACACTCACTACTTTACATTGTTGCAAAGTGCCATTTCTTCAGTGTTGTCACATGAAAAGATATAATAAAACATTTACAAAAATGTGAGGGGTGTACTCACTTTTGTGAGATACTGTGTATATATATATATATATATATATATATATATATATATATAGTCAATTGGGGTTTGCTGCACTCTAAATTTATTGCAAACCCATAAAATTACTAAATTTACATATATATATATATACACTTTCCACTGCAACAATTGTGTTGTGCTATTCACCACACCTGTTTGGAATATGCCCCACTTTCAGTCCCAGTGACAATAATACCCAGGAGAACATACATTCATTATTGACCTATTTTCTTTTTAATATGTGGCAGGGGGTCCACTTTAAATATGGCATGTTAAAATACACTGAAACCTTCACTGGAAAACCCTACCCTAGCCAGCTTTCTCCACCTTTCCCAGCTTACCTCTCCTGTCCTTCTCTTCCTATGCTCCTCTTGGTTCTCCTGGCCATCTTCGACCGGTAGCTGCTTCTCCTAGCTGGACCAGTTCTAATTGACGTGTTCTCAAAAGGCGTTGTGGTGACAAGAACCTTGTTACCGCTCTGTGGAAAGATGGTGAGCAGTCAAGTATGCTATAGCATAAACTGGAGAACCTTTCTCTTTACTTCACCAAGGAGGAACTGAATGTCTCACCTTCAGAATTAGTTCCACCACCTCAGTGTGAACTAAGCCGTGAACCGGCTCGCCATTAACATGGGTGATAAGGTCGCCAGCACAGAGCCCTGCCTCATGGGCGGGACCACCTTCTTCAACATGCTATGGGAAACAAAGGTAGAGTTACCCGAGAAAGATACCAGGGAAATGACAGATGCAGGATTTTCCCACTGGATTGAAGTATCAACAAAACGTGAATGCTATGTAACTATGTAAAATATTTGTGGGACAGACACATACAGTGCCTTAAAAAAGTATTCATACCCCTTGAAATTTTCCACATTTTGTTATGTTACAACCAAAAACATAAACGTATTTTATTGGGATTTTATGTGATAGACCAACACAAAGTGACACATAATTGTGAAGTGGAAGGAAAATGATCAATGGTTTTCAAAATTTTTACAAATAAATATCTGAAAAGTGTGGCATGCATTTGTATTCTGCCCCCCTTTACTCTGATACCCCTAACTAAAATCTAGTGGAACCAATTGCCTTCAGAAGTCACCTAATTAGTAAATAGAGTCCACCTGTGTAATTTAATCTCAGTATAAATACAGCTGTTCTGTGAAGCCCTCAGAGGTTTGTTAGAAAACCTTAGTGAACAAACAGCATCATGAAGGCCAAGGAACACACCAGACAGGTCAGGGATAAAGTTGTGGAGAAGTTTAAAGCAGGTTTAGGGTATAAAAAATATCCCAAGCTTTGAACATCTCACGTAGCACTGGTAAATCCATCATCCGAAAATGGAAAGAGTATGGCCCAACTGCAAACCTATCAAGACATGGCTGTCCACTTAAACTGACAGGCTGGGCAAGGAGAACATTAATCAGAGAAGCAGCCAAGAGGCCCATGGTAACTCTGGAGGAGCTGCAGAGATCCACAGCTCAGGTGGGAGAATCTGTCCACAGGACAACTATTAGTCGTGCTCTCCACAAATCTGGCCTTTATGGAAGAGTGACACGTTTGTGAGAAGCCATGTGGGGGACACAGCAAACATGCGGAAGAAGTTGCTCTGGTCAGATGAGACCAAAATGGAACTTTTTGGCCTAAAAGCAAAACGCTATGTGTGGCGGAAAACTAACACTGCACATCACCCTGAACACACCATCTCCACCGTGAAACATGGTGGTGGAAGCATCATGTTGTGGGGATGCTTTTCTTCAGCAGGGACAGGGAAGCTGGTCAAAGCTGGATGGAGCCAAATGCAGGGCAATCTTAGAAGAAAATCTGTAAGAGTCTGCAAAAGACTAGAGACTGGGGTGGAGGTTCACCCTCCAAAGACCCTAAACATACAGCCAGAGCTACAATGGAATGGTTTAGATCAGCGGTTCTCAACCTGGGGGTCGCGACCCCCTGGGGGGTCGATTGCCGATTCTCCAGGGGGTCGCGGATGCTGGCCGAGATGCTGCCTGGGATGCTGGCCGAGACGGACCCGAAGTTACTGCCGGAGTCCGTCCGTCCGTCTCGGCCAGCAAGATGTCACTTCCTGCAGAGGAGAGGCTGCACGGAAGTGACGTTCCGTCGCCGCCATCTTGGTACTCTCCTCCACAGTAATGCTTAGACTTAGAAGTCGGCAAGCGGACATCTTGTTACACCCACCGAAGTCCGCTTGCTGTGGATGAGTGTACCAAGAGGGAGGCAACGAAACACCTGAAGAAGAACACCTGTGTCACTGTGACATCTGGTAAGTCCGACACACAGGAGAAGCTGACAAGATAACATTTTTTTCATTATGTTACTTAACATTTGTATATATATAAACGTATATATATATAAATGCCCCAGTTGGTTCCTCAAAAGTGTTTATTCCGTGCCAGTGCTAGATACATGTTTGGGTGCTATACACTTTGTGTATCTAGCACTGGCACGGAATAACCACTTTTAAGGAACCAACCGGGACGTTTATATATAAATAAGTGGTGGGGGCGCAAACAAACTGAAAAAATCTGAAAAAACCCCCCCATTAAAGCGCCGCAACTGTGCCATCAAATGCAGCCACTGTGCCCATCAATTGTCGCCACTGTGCCAGCAAACGCCGCCACTATGCCATCAAACGCAGCCACTGTGCCCTTTAATTGTTGCCACTGTGCCAAACACAGCCACTGTGCCCATCAATTGTCGCCACTGTGCCAGCAAACGTCGTCACTGTGCAGCCACTGTGCCCATCAATTGTCGTCACTGTGCCATCAAACGCAGCCACTGTGCCCATCAATTGTCGCCACTGTGCCATCAAACGCAGCCACTGTGCCCATCAATTGTCGCCACTGTGCCATCAAACGCAGCCACTGTGCCCATCAATTGTCGCCACTGTGCCAGCAAACATCGCCACTGTGCAGCCACTGTGCCCATCAATTGTCGCCACTGTGCCCATCAATTGTCGCCACTGTGCCAGCAAACGCCGCCACTGTGCCATCAAATGCAGCCACTGTGCTCATCAATTGTCGCCACTGTGCCAGCAAACGCAGCCACTGTGCCCATCAATTGTCGCCACTGTGCTAGCAAACGTCGCCACTGTGCAGCCACTGTGCCCATCAATTGTCGCCACTGTGCCCATCAATTGTCGCCACTGTGCCAGCAAACGCCGCCACTGTGCCATCAAATGCAGCCACTGTGCTCATCAGTTGTCGCCACTGTGCCAGCAAGCGCTGCCACTGTGCCATTAAACGCAGGTGCCCTTTAATTGTTGCCACTGTGCCAAACGCAGCCACTGTGCCCATCAATTGTCGCCACTGTGCCAGCAAACGTTGCCACTGTGCAGCCACTGTGCCCATCAATTGTCACCACTGTGCCATCAAACACAGCCACTGTGCCCATCAATTGTCACCACTGCCAGCAACACCGCCACTGTGCCATCAAATGCAGCCATTGTGCCCATCAATTGTCGCCACTGTGCCAGAAAAAACGCCGCCACTGTGCCATCAAATGCAGCCACTGTGCTCGTCAATTGTCGCCACTGTGCCATCAAACGCAGCCACTGTGCCCTTTAATTGTTGCCACTGTGCCAAACGCAACCACTGTGCCCATAAATTGCTGCCACTGTGCCAGCAAACGTCGCCACCTGTGCCATCAAACGCAGCCACTGTGCCCTTTAATTGTTGCCACTGTGCCAAACGCAGCCACTGTGCCCATCAATTGTCACCACTGTGCCAGCAAACGTCCCACTGTGCAGCCACTGTGCCCATCAATTGTCACCACTGTGCCAGCAAACGCCGCCACTGTGCCAGCAAACGCGACCAACGAAAATAATTTTACTGTTAGGGGTCCCCACAACTTGGGAAATTTTATCAAGGGGTCACGGCACTAGAAAGGTTGAGAACCACTGGTTTAGATCAAAGCATATTCATGTGTTAGAATGGCCCAGTCAAAGTCCAGACATAAATTTAAATGAGAATCTGTGGCAAGACGCTCTCCATCCAATCTGACAGAGCTTGACCTATTTTGCAGGGAAGAATGGGCAAAAACGTCACTCTCTAGATGTGCAAAGCTAGTAGAGACATCCCCAAAAAGACTTGCAGCTGTAATTTCAGTGAAAGGTGATTCTACAAAGTATTGACTCAGAGGGGCTGAATACAAATGCACGCCACACTTGTCACATATTTATTTGTAAAAAATTTTGAAAACCATTTATCATTTTCCTTCCACTTCACAATTGTTTGCCACTTTGTGTTGTTCTATCATATAAAATCCCAATAAAATACATTTATAGTTTTGGTTGGAACATGACAAAATGTGGAAAATTTCATAGGGTATGAATACTTTCAAGGCACTGTAGCAAAAAATAAATCTAAAGAGTTATGATGATGTCACAGGGAAATAAAATCTACCCTCATTACAGGATTAAGATAAAACAGGGGTCTCCAAACTTTCTAAAAAAAAAGGGCCAGTTTACTGTCCTTCAAACTTTTGGAGGGACGGGCTGTGGGGAAAAAACAATGCCCCATCATTAGTATTGGGGGGAGGGATAGTGTCCTATCACTGGTGTCAGTAGCAGAAAAAGTGTCCTATGATTGGCGTCAGTGGGAATAACAGTGCCCCATCGTTGGTACCAATGGGAGGAATAGTGCCCCATCTTAGGTGTCAGTGGGAAAAATAAGGCCCTGTGATTGGTGTCAGTGGGACGAATAAAGCCTCATCATTGGTGTCAGTGGGAGGAATATTGCCCCATCATTGGTGTCAGTAAAAAAAGTAGTGCCCCATCAAATAGTGCCCCATCATTGGTGTCATTAGGAAGAGTAGTGCCCCATGGTTGGTATCATTGGGAGGAATAGTGTTGCATTGTCAATGTCAGTAGCAGGAACTATTCCCCACTTTTGCTGACAGTGGTGGGGGAAATAGTCCCCCAAGGGCCAGATAAAAGAGACGCATCCAGCCCCCCGGGCCACAGTTTGGAGACTGGGATAAAAGATAGAAACAATGCTGGGACTAGAGTTGCCACCTCATCCCTTTAAACCCGAACACCTTTGAATTACACAAGTTCTGAGGCTAAATAAATGCAGATAAGGCACCAAGTGAGTTTAATTACCACCTAATCAGCCACAGAACCTGTGTAATTAATATGTGTTCGTGTTTAAAGGGGTGAGGTGGCAACCCTACCTGGGACATGCTCTAGAGCAGGGATCGCCAAACTACGGCCCTCCAGCTGTTGTAGAACTACACGTCCCATGAGGCATTGTAGAACTCTAACATTCTTAGACATGACTAGGCATGATGGGAATTGTAGTTCCTGAACAACTGGAAAGGCCATAGTTTGGAGATCCCTGCTCAAGAGGGAGAGAGAGAAGTTTGGGGTAGATTTGGGCAATGCCTAGACATACCCCTTAAGTCTACCTTTGACCTCTTACATGTCTGTTTTGATACCTCGAAAGGCAGAAGACACCCCAGTCCAAAATGAATAAGACCCTAGGCAAATATCGACTTTTAAAAAATTTGGTATTTGCATATGGCTAGGCACAAACCAATGTCATGGCACTCAGATCCCGACAGTAGGTCGCTCTGACACAGGAAACTGTAATATGGTGGGGAGTGTGAAGGTGCACCTCATACCTGGAAATATCAGTTTTTTAGAAGGCTGGAGAGACAGATCAGGGAGCTGATTGACTATAAAAAGATCATATGGCACCAGTAACTCGACGTTTTGCTCTAATTTGCTAATTCAAAGATATGACAGTGGTTGGTATGCCAATCACTGCTCTTTATTTCTTCCCACAAATATTTTTTTACAGATTCTACCCTCTTTCTTTGAAAGTTAAGTTCACACCTTTGTCTGCCTGAGCAGTTTTGCTGTAATAAAAAGGCATATAGGAAACCTATTGATGCCCCCTATAGAAAGTGCAGTCAAACTCCTGCAAGCGTTAACTGCTTGTTTATGTCTAGGGGACTTAGGCTGGCCATACATTATACCATTTGCCTTTAGATTTCCCAAAACCATATAATATGAGGTTAAACCTAAACATTTTCAATTTGTATGCAATCAGGCAGACCCTTACACTACATAGTTGAAGGTAAATCTAAAGGAACTTGAATAAGAAAATTGTATAATGTATGGCCAGCTTTAGTAAAGCACTTTTACTTACCCGATTCTCCACTACTGCAGTTTTCTTTGTGCTTCTAGAATGGTCCCCACAGCCAATTCTTCCCTGTGCTCTAGTGGTCTAAGATCCTTTGACATCATCAAGACTGATGCAGGGACCATAGATGTGAGGCTGCTGAGGAACAGTCCATTGCTGAAGTATGGGGGAGAGCTGTCTGTCGGAGGAGCAGAGGACCGGGTAAGCAACTTCTTTTATATGGGTCTCCAAACTTTCTAAGCAAGGGGCCAGGTTACTGTCCTTCAGGCTTTAGGGGGGCCGGACTGTGGAGCAGAAAATGCCTCAGCATCAGCGCCCTATCATTGGTTTTAATGGGAGGAATAGTTCCCCCTTGATGGTGTCAGTAGGGGGAATGAAAACAGGTGTGTAAGTGCTTCCACCTTCTTGCATCCCAGTAGGGGGAATGGTGCCCCATCACTGGTGTCAGTGGGTGGAATAGTGTCCCAAGTGCCAGATAAAGGCAAGCGAAGGCCCACAGTTTGGAGACCACTGATCTAGACATAAACAAGCAGTTAACCCTTACCCTTAACCCTGGACGCAGTCACACTCCAAGGGCGGGTTTTTAGATATTCTGAAATTGGGCTTTAAGGTATTGCATCATCAGTGCTGCAGTGTGAACAGCTCCATTGGAAGCAATGGGTGGCATTTCAGAGGGTGAAGATGTACCATCCCCTTCCTTCCAGTCACTCACCCAGACAATGTGCTGAACGCTGTACACATCGCTCTCCCCCATGTAGACTCGTATAGCCCTGAGCGTGAAGCCATACTTCTTCCCTGACCGCTGAATGGTGATGGGGGAGCGCAGGCTGCTGACAGCGGGGGTGTAGTCACGGCTGGGTGAGGAGTCCCGGGAGGAAGGATTGGATGACAGCGAACGGGGGGACATTGGACTGACCAGGGGGGAGCTGCTGTGCTGTTCCACTGCATTGGAGAGATAGAAATCAACTGTAAGCTTCATACTATAAATACAGACAATATATAAATATATGCCATACAACATCAACTCTAACCAATATCACTGGCTACTGATGCCTCCTATTACCTTGAAGAGAGCCGAGACACAGGAAAGGTAGGGCAGAGGGCTCTGTGATATGAGGGCTGTGACTAACATCCTGGCTTCACCTTCACTAGGATATTCAGGGGAGAAGATAGCAGCATTCGACTGGGGGATAACTCATTTATTGGGGGCAGACTGGAGCTCGTGTTTACTGACTAGGCATCTCAATTTGTTGCTTATAAACTGAATACTTCATATGTGGCAGCAGCTTCTACAAGCTCTGGCAAAGAAATGGGTTATTTGTCAACATTGACAGAACTGGGCTTTCAATGGGCTTAATAAATATAGATTTGGTCGTTCCAATCCACATTTGAAGGGCCACTGTAAGGGCCACAAAGTAAAAAGTGAAAACCAGAAATGCAGGACGCAAATGGCTGAGGCTCAGTAGGCTAGCAAAGGCTGGGGCTCAGGAGTTCTGTTCAGCCAATCTTGTGATTCACAATCTTCTGCCACACTGCACAGCCAGGAGGGTAATTCCTTCTTGTCTATATTCCTATCGCACACCTTCCTGGAAAAAAGGCTCATCAATGGTGGGTGCGATTACCAGCTGGATCCTGGAGACATCAAGAAAGTGTACATATTCACCAGCACACCATGGATCTACATTCACCGTCCAAAGGCTTTTATTGCAGAGAGATCACATCACAAAGTGCAACATTTTGGAGTCGCGCAGGACCCCTTGTGCCTGCACGACTCTAAAACGTTGCACCTGTCTTTGTGATGTGATCTCTATGCAATAAAAGCCTTTGGACGGTAATTGTAGGAGGGTAACACCCAGTGACAGCTGGTGCTCCATTGGTCGGGGGGGGGGGGGGGGCAAACAAACCTGAGACGTCTACCTATCGGGTCGCTCCAGCCCGCAATCCCACATCAATCTCCTCGCTCGCTGATCGTTCGCCACTTACCCCATCCAAGTCACAGCTGCGGCTTCCCCCTTCCATCTCATCCGTGTCCCAGCAGTCTCTGCTTCTCCTCCCAGCAAATCGGGTCTTCGGACTCCCAGCCAATGGGGGTCTTAGGACTCCCGGCCAATCGGGTCTCAGGACCCGCTTCCCGATTGGCCGGGAGTAGAAACAGAAAGACATTAGCGAATATTAATTTGCTAATGTCACACAACTGGGTGGGCTCAGGGTGCAGTGCCCCCTCCCCTCCCCCGGTCACTCCAGCCCTCAACCGCACATCAATCCCCTCACTCGCCGATCGTTCAGCACTTGCCCCATCCAAGTGAGGGCTGCGGCTTCCCCCCCTCCATCTCCTCCGTGTCCCAGCGGTCACTGCTTCTCCTCCCGGCCAATCGGGTCTTTGGACTCCCGACCAATCGGGTCTTAGGACTCCCGGCCAATCGGGTCTCAGGACCTGCTTCCTGATTGGCCGGGAGTATAAACAGGAAGACATTAGGGAATATTAATTTGCAAATGTCACACAACTGGGTGGGCTCAGGGCGCAGTGCTCTGCGTCCTGAGCCCACCCTTTTTTTAAAGCCAATTAGATCATGTGCTTAAAAAAAAAAAGCCATTGAAATCCATGTGTCAATGGATTAGCGGAGTGGCGCCCCTTATGGAGCGGCCGCCACTGGTAATACCGCCTTCTTTTTTAAGGTATCCAGCAATTTTTCTGCTGCCTGCTGAATGGATGATAAAGGAAAGCAGCACACTGATAAGATCCTGTCTGTGGCCTCTATTTGCCTTTAGTAAATTAACCCCAAAGTGTGTGATGGTCCTGCAATTCTGAGGTTACTCAGGTTTAGGAAGAATGATGATATGAAGACTAAAATGTTAAAAAATCTCAGGACCAAGCATGTAACAACATGACAGGGGGTCATACTATCTTTCATCAGTTTTGAATGGCTTTACCCTTCAACGTGAACCTTAAAGACAGCTCCCAGTCTCTAGTAATGAGGGAAAGGTTGCGGGACAGGCTCACAATCATGTGACCATTGTGACAGCCAATCGCATGACAGGCCAGGCCTTCCTTCCCCTTGGGCATAGAGACCTATTTAAAGGGACACCAGGGCTGGGAGGAAACAGTTTAAAATGCACAGAATGTAAATACACACATAGTAAAGGTATCACATAAAAAAAGCAAAAATATGCAGATGGGTTTTAAGTGTTGAGCGGCACCTGTAGGAATCATCACAGACAGTGCAGTGGTGGAAGCCGATTTTATAACCTTCCCCCCGGTTCTCCTCCGGTCACTGTCCCCAGATAGATGCTGGTGACGAGCCCTACGCAGAACAAGGTCATTGGTGGCGCGAGGCGAGAAGTCTGCATCCTGGTGCCCTTGAGATTCTGACGACTTGTCTCCTAGATGATGGAGGAAGTAAGTTACATTAGGCCAGATGTAGGGATTGTGTACACTAGATTGATGTTTATGCATAGTCTCCATCACCAAACGGGGTAAGGGAAAAGAATGAGCCACAAGTTTACCAGCACCTACCCAGTTTTTGTCCTGAGGAAGCTAATATTTTAGTGAAACGCGTAGACGAGCACGTTTTTGGAGGCATTACTGGATCAGAAATTCTTCTCCTACTTTGATACATTATGACATCAATGTCTGTACCCTAGATCCAGTCCTCTGTAACTGCATCATTGGGCAACTGTTAACTGTGTCTATACAGGGTGTTGTTTGTATGTTGGTTATATTTTTTTGTAATTTTAATTATGCTGCAATAAAGTTTATACTTTTTTACTGATTTTCCCTGTCATTGTGTGCCCACAAAGTCCACCAATTTTTTGACTTGCTCAATCCTTGTATATATATTTTGGATGTTGGCATGGTGAGGGTCCTCCCTACCTAGATAATATATTGAATTTCTTTTTTTTTTTGTAAATTGTTGCACAAACTGCTGGCACTATATAGTATATGTCCTATGAAATAATGTTTTTTTCCCCCTATATTATATACTAATATTATAATTATAATATTTGAGAATATTATATAATATTCTCAAATTGTGAATGTATTATATTAACTGAGAATACTTTTGTTACAATATCTCCTGAAGTCCCGAACAATGTACTTACGAAGGGAGTATTAAAGTATATGTGAACCTTGTAAAACAACTGATTCAGTTTAAAATATAAATGAAAGTCAAAACATTTGTGTATAAATACATATATGTTATGGGGCTTTGTTTTTTGCCCCTATTATACAATCTCAGGAGCTGTAAGACAGTATTTAAGGGCAGGCAACTAACAAGACAGCAGCTCCAACACTCAAGTTGAAGTATCATATTCAGAAAAAGCAAATAGAACTATGTGGGAAGGTACAGTGTGTATATACACACTATATTGTCATATATAGTCAAAGTATTGGGGCGCCTGCCTTTACACACACATGATCTTTAATGGCATCCCACTCTTATTCCGTAGGGTTCAATATTGAGTTGGCCCACCCTTTGCAGCTATAACAGATCTAACTCTTCTGGGAAGGCTGTCCACAAGGTTTAGGAGTGTGTCTATGGGAATGTTTGACCATTCTTCCAGAAGCACATTTGTGACGTCAGGTACTGATGTTGGACGAGAAGGCCTGGCTCGCAGTTTCCGCTCTAATTCATCCCAAAGGTAGTCTATAGGGATGAGGTCAGGACTCTGTGTAGGCCAGTGAGGTTCCTCCACCCCAAACTCGCTCATCAATGTCTTTATGGACCTTGCTTTGTGCACTGGTACAAATCATTTGGTGGAGGGGGGGTTATGGTGTGGGGTTGTCTTTCAGGGGGTTGGGCTTGGCCCCTTAGTTCCAGTGAAGGGAACTCTTAAGGCGTCAGCATACCAAGACATTTTGGACAATTTCATACTCCCAACTTTGTGGGAACGGTTTGGGGATGGTCCCTTCCTGTTCCAACATGACTGCGCTCCAGTGCACAAAGCAAGGTCCATAAAGACATGGATGAGCAAGTTTGGGGTGGAGGAACTTGACTGGTCTGCACAGAGTCCTGACATCACCAGTTGGAACACCTTTGGGATGGATTAGAGCGGAGACTGTAAGCCAGGCCTTCTTGTCCAACATCAGTGGCTGACCTCACAAATGCGCTTCTGGAAGAATGGTCAAACATTCCCATAGACACACTCCTAAACCTTGTGGACAGCCTTCCCAGAAGAGTTGAAGCTGTTATATCTGAAAAGGGTGAGCCAACTCAATATTGAACCCTACGGACTAATGCCTTGTACACACGTTCGGACATTGATCGGACATTCTGACAACGAAATCCATGGATTTTTTCCGACGGATGTTGGCTTGTCTTGCACACACACGGTCACACAAAGTTGTCGGAAAATCCAATCATTCTGAACGTGGTGACGTAAAACACGTACGTCAGGACTATAATCGGGACAGTAGCCAATGGCTTTCATCTCTTAATTTATACTGAGTATGCGTGGCACTTTGTGCGTCGGATTTGTGTACACACGATCGGAATTTCCGACAACGGATTTTGGAAAATTTTATAGCCTGCCCTCAAACTTTGTGTGTCGGAAATTCCGATGGAAAATGTGTGATGGAGCCCACACACGGTCGGAATTTCCGACAACAAGGTCCTATCACACATTTTCTGTCGGAAAATCCAACCGTGTGTACGGGGCATAAGACTGGGATGCCATTAAAGTTTATGTGCGTGTAAAGGCAGGAGTCCCAATACTTTTGACAATTCAGAGTATATTAAAAACATTATAGATACCTTTATTTTTCCTTTTTTTATAAGCGATCACATACCCTCTGTTCTTAGCTGCCTTAGGAGCTCAGAGAGCTAAGGGGGGGGGGGGGGGATGTAGCAGCACACTGGTCTTCCCAGTGGATGGGCTGTCATGCCTAGTGTGGTCAGTTTGACATAGGAAAGCAGGGGGACTGGCAGGAACACCAGAGATTTTATGCAAATGCAGCGATACAAAGAGAACAGGATATTTTCTCATACAAAGAACATGGCCCAGCAGGCACATATCAGGAATATGGAATTTTGTGTTTACATATTCTTTAAGAAGGGATGTTGGTAACAGTTTTCAGGGCTCCTGCGGAGCATCCTTCAGCTGTATGTTGTATGCATCACTATGTTGGCCTATGGCTGCATTCACAGGGGTATTTAGCCATGCTGCATATCCCAGGGGCAAGAATCTACTGATTTTTGCGGGTGGGAATGACAGCTGTGTGCTGATAGGTGCGGCCACCAAATCTATACAGTGCAATGACAGACTGTCGGCAGCTGCAGTTATTCGCAATTGGTCGCACAGCCAGCGATTACCTGCGGTAATCATGGCTGGTTGCAGTTTGCCCTAAACTTTAGTACTAGACATGTGCAATTCGTTTAGTTCCGAATTATATTTTTAACGGATTTTGACAAATTCATTAATTTCCGAATTTTTCAATTTTGGAAATTCGAAAATTCGAAATATCAGAAATTCGAGGTTCGGAAATTTGAAATTCGGAAATTCTAAAATTTCAAAATTTCGGAAATTCTAAAATTCTAAATTTCGGAAGTTCGAAATTTTGGAAATTTGAAAATTCGAAATTAGGAAATTCCAAAATTAAGAATGAAATTCTGAACTTTTAAAAGAATGAGAATCTGAAAATTCGAAAATCTGAAATAATAACTAATAATAAATATTAAATTATAGGTATTGGAATTCCTTTCAAATTTGGCTGTTAGTGAATGTATTTGAACAAATTATCTGAAATAACGAATGCCATATCTAAATGAATGGAACGTAACGATCTAATAATAATAATAAATAACAATAATAATAATAAAACCTTTTTTTTATTATTATTATTAATTTGTTTAGATGCGGCATTCGTTATTTCTGGTAATTCGCAACTTCAGATAAATTTGTATTCGTTACGTTCACAAACAGCCAAATTTGAAAGGAAATTCCAATACCTATAATTTAATAGTTAGTTATTATTAGTTAGTTATTATTTTGAATTTTACTGATTTTCTTTCTTTTTTTCAGATTTTCGAATTTTCGAATTTCTGAATTTTCGAATTCCAAAAATCCGAAAATTCGGAAATTCGGAATTTAAACATTCGGAAATTTGAAATTGGAAAATTCGGGAAATTCGGAAATTTTAAAATCCATTTTTTCGGATTTCTGAATTTCCAAAAAAAGCTAAGAAACGAATAAAACGATAACTAATTATTTTGTCAGTGCACATGTGTATTCAGTACCATTTGGTGCAGTGTACAGCCCAGTCCATCCACAGCAGCTTTTAGCCTCTTTGGCCATTTCAGTCTTATATCATGACACCATTGGTGACTCACCTGGTTCTAGCTCCCCCAGGGGGATTTTACTTTGGCCGTGCTGAGTTCCACTGCTGCCCTTCACCCTGCTCTCTCCCTCCCCTTCCAGAGGGGCCACAAAACGGGCGGTGTCCACCAGGGCGGAGAACCGGCGCCTCGCAGCTAGTGGGGGGCTGGAGTCCGCATCGACTGAGTCTGAAAAATGTTTCCTGCAACAAGATGCCTCATCTGTAACCTTTATACCAAACCTTGCAGCTTCTAATTAGCTGATCTAACATTGACCGGATGCCAAGCAAGAGAATCGGGGAGCCCACTTACATCTCAGGAGACACGGTCCTCCAGCAGCGATCTCTCAGGGTCACACCTCCGAGGGTCTCCCTCTTGCTTGTCCTTTCAGATCTCTCTTGCTTGTTGCTGTCTTGAGATGTAGAGGGCACCTTCTGCTCTAGTTGTGAAAGCTGTTCCATGCTGCTGTACACCTGTGCGTCATTTGGAAAATGGGGACAGAATTCAGAATGGCAACTTTAAATGGCTAAACAGACATTTAACCTGCTAGCATCATCATGATATATACACTACTGTGCAAAAGTTTTAGGCGGGTGTAAAAAAAAAATGCTGTAAATTAAGAATGATTTCTGTTAATAGTTTATTTTTATCAGTTAACAAAATGAAAAGTAAATGAACAGAAGATAAATCCAAATCAATATTTGGTGTGACCACCCTTTGCCTTCAAACCAGCTTCAAATCTTCTAGGCACACTTGCACACAGTTTTTGAACTAATTAGGCAGGTAGGTTGTTCCAAACATCTTGGCGAACTAACCACAGATGTGGATGTAGGCTGCCTCAAATCCTACTGTCTCTTCATGTAATCCCAGACAGACTCCATGATGTTGAGATCAGGGCTCTGTGGGGGGCCAAACCATCACTTCTTGGACTCCTTGTTCTTCTTTACAATGGAGATAGTGCTTAATGACATTGGCTGCATGTGTGGGGTTGTTGTCCTGCTGCGGAATAAATTTGGGGTCAATCACACGCCTCCCTGATGGTATGGCATGATGGATAAGTATCTGCCTCCATTTCTCAGCATCGAGGACACCACTGATCCTAACCAAATCTGCAACTCCATTTGCAGAATTGCATCCCTAAACTTGCAAGGAACCTCCACCATGCTTCACTGTTGCCTGCAGACCCTCATTGTTGTACTGCTCTCCAGCCCTCTGGTGAACAAACTGCCTCCTGCAACAGCCAAATATTTCACATTTTGACCCACCACCAGTCCAGAGCTTCTTCTGCCATTTTTCTGCACCTCAGTTCCTATGCTTTTATGCATAGTTGAGTCACTTAGCCTTGTTCCCATGTCAGAGGTATGGCTTTTTTGCCCGAAATCATTCCATGAAGGCCACTTCTGGCCAGACTTCTCTGGACAGTAGATGGGTGTACCTGGGTCCTACTGGCTTCCCCCAGTTCTGTGCTGATGGCACTACTGGACATCATCTGATGTTGAAGGGAAGTAAGCATGATGTGTCTTTCATCTGCTGCATTAAAAGTTTCCTTGGCCGACCACTGTATCTACGGTCCTTAACATTGCCTCTTTCTTTTTCCTTTTTCCAAAAAGCTTGAAGGACATCTTGAAATCCCAGTCTGCTTTGAAATCTTTGCTGGGAGAGACCTTACTGATGTAGTATAAACTCAAAATTTCCCGCGCTTAGGACAATGTTTCAAAGGAGAACTGCAGCCCCCCAAAAAAATGGAAAAAACCACAGAGGTGGAATCCAAAAAATTAAGAAATCTCTAGTGGGGAATGTGGCGCTGTTCGAAGATGTATGTAATAAGATACTAATATCCTACAAAGTGGTGGTAGTATATAAAAACTACTGTGAAAAAATCATAAACAAACAACATATCAGGTGTATGTGTCATAGGTGTAAAACAACACATAATAAAACATATGATTAAAAAGTCAAGTGCAAATGCGGTGTAGATAATTCTAGAAGAAATACGTGCACTCAAAAAGGGCAGCAAAAATATATAAATAATATATAAATATGTGCGTAATATTAGTGCTAGTCTGCAAAATCGCAAAGGAAAAAATATAAAAAAATGCCCAAAAAAATTTTTTTTTTATATATCCAAAATATGTACAGATATGAACAATATTATGATAAATAATGTGGTAATGTAGCAGAATTTTCAAAATTCACATCCAAATGATATAAGTGTCCGAGCAGATTTAAAGTTCTATATATGTAAAAATAAGAAGGAAGAGACTCTGTGAAAAGTGACTTTGCTTCCAAAAGAATCCCGTGTAAATAATTGTGATCGTTGTATAATCTCCTTCTCTGGAACCCCCAATTGTGTCCCCACTCACCGGAAAGCCCAACACCTGCAGGGGTAATGGGCAAATGAAAGTAAATCCACCAGCAGGAAATCGATCGGCGTCCCCCTCTGTGTTTCCGTGATCTTCTTCCTGGTTGGGTTGTCAATGGTCCTTTAAAAAAGTCCACCAGATCGTATCCGTATGTATGGAGAAGAGAGGAGCCTCATAGTGTAAATCCAAATTGGCTTTTTTTTGTTCAGTCAGCTAACACAAAATAGTTAAAAACAGTGACTAACAGATGAACCTGTTCCGCCGGCTAGTATAAGGCCAATGGCTGGAACAGTAGTGAGGCAGCGGCTTGCGTTCCACAGCCGAACTGCCGAAAACCGGAAGTGAACGAACAGAAACTAACAGCGACGTATGCGTACCAACGTGACCACGCCTTACGCGTTTCGTCATCAAGACGTCATCCTAAATCCTAAAAAGATTCCTGGAATTTTTTATTTTTTTTACAATAAATTTTATCTAAAGTTTTAATTCAGTTTAAAAGCCAAATTTGGAAGATGCCTCAGATGACGTCTTGATGACGAAACGCATAAGGCGTGGTCACGTTGGTTACGCATACGTCGCTGTTAGTTTCTGTTCGTTCACTTCCGGTTTTCGGCAGCTCGGCTGTGGAACGCAAGCCGCTGCCTCGCTACTGTTCCAGCCATCGGCCTTATACTAGCCGGCGGAACAGGTTCATCTGTTAGTCACTGTTTTTAACTATTTTATGTTAGCTGACTGAACAAATAAAAGTCAATTTGGATTTACACTATGAGGCTCCTCTCTTCTCCATACATACGGATACGATCTGGTGGACTTTTTTAAAGGACCATTGACAACCCAACCAGGAAGAAGATCACGGAAACACAGAGAGGGACGCCGATCGATTTCTTGCTGGTGGATTTACTTTCATTTGCCCATTACCCCTGCAGGGGTTGGGCTTTCCGGTGAGTGGGGACACAATTGGGGGTTCCAGAGAAGGAGATTATACAACGATCACAATTATTTACACGGGATTCTTTTGGAAGCAAAGTCACTTTTCAGAGTCTCTTCCTTCTTATTTTTACATATATAGAACTTTAAATCTGCTCGGACACTTATATCATTTGGATGTGAATTTTGAAAATTCTGCTACATTACCACATTATTTATCATAATATTGTTCATATCTGTACATATTTTGGATATATAAAAAATTATTTTTTTTTTGGGCATTTTTTTATATTTTTTATGCTTTTTCCTTTGCGATTTTGCAGACTAGCACTAATATTACGCACATATTTATATATTATTTATATATTATTTTTGCTGCCCTTTTTGAGTGCACGTATTTCTTCTAGGATTATCTACACCGCATTTGCACTTGACTTTTTAATCATATGTTTTATTATGTGTTGTTTTACACCTATGACACATACACCTGATATGTTGTTTGTTTTATGATTTTTTCACAGTAGTTTTTATATACTACCACCACTTTGTAGGATATTAGTATCTTATTACATACATCTTCGAACAGCGCCACATTCCCCACTAGAGATTTCTTACTGATGTAGTATAACTACCTTGTCTCTTGTTGCTGTGCTCAGTCTTGCCATGGTGTATGACCTGTGACAAAAACTGTCTTCTACAACCTCACCTTAGTAGCAGCGTTTGGCTGTTCCTCACTCAGTTTAAAGGAGTTTTAAAGTCTCATGGTTTTTCACCTTAATGCATTCTATGCATTAAGGTAAAAAATCTTCTGTGCTGCAGCTTCCCCCCAAAGCCCCCTTTTCTGTTACCTGAACCCGATCGTGCCATTGACGAGCATGAGCCCAGCAGCTCCAGCCGCTGTCTCGGGTCCTCATTGGATAGATTCATAGCAGCAGGAGCCAGCTGTCAATCAAATCCAGTGACACGGGAGCGGGGCCAAGTCCTGCTGTCTGTGTCAATGGACGCAGCAGCAGGACTCGGGAGCATGCCCTCACGAGTGCCCCCATAGAAAGCAGCTTTCCATGGGGGCACCCAATGAAGAGAAGGGGCCAGGAGCGCCGCCGGGGGGGGGACAGAGCAGGTAAGTATAACATGTTTGTTATTAAAAGAAAAACAAAAAAAAAACATTTCACTTAATGACTGTGTTTTAGGCTACTTTCACACTGAAAGCGCCGGGTGTCGGCGGTAAAGCGCAGCTAATTTTAGAGGCGCTTTAACGTCGTTTTAGGTGCACTTTTTCGGCCGTTAGCGGGGCGCTTTTAACCCCCGCTAGCGGCCGAAGAAAGGGTTAAAAGCGCCTGTGTTGCGCCACTGCCAAAGCGCTTTCAATGGGCAGGGCATTTTGGGAGCGGTGTATACAGCGCTCCTAAACCGCCCCAAAGATGCTGCTTGCAGGACTTTTCAGAACGTCCCGCAAGCGCACCACCCCGCGTGAAAAGTTACACTGAAATGAAAGGGGAGGCGGTTTTTACGCCTGAAAACTGCCTCAGTGTGAAAGCAGCCTTAACCCACATATGAACTTGATGATCATCAGCACCTGCTCGGTATAATTGGTTAATCATACACCTGACTCTAATCGTACAAATTCACTGACTTTGCGCAAGTGTACAAAGTGTGCAAGTGTAAAAAATTGATGCTGGTTTGAAGCATTTTGTAAAAAAAAAAAAATAGATATATATTTTTTGAAAGCATTCTTACTTTACAACATTCCTTCACAGCTGCATAATACTTTTGCACAGTACTGTGTCTGCATGTATATATATATATATATATATAAACTCTGGTGCAGTGGATTGGTTCAGATAGCCTCCACTGTCATCTTGTGGTAATATAAAATACTGCATTTTATTTTGCTGTTTCCCTATAAAGCTGAACTCAAAGCAGCTCTAACAAATAAAAATTCAAAAAAAGAAAAAGTTTAGCTCAAGGTGCACCACTATACAACAAACATGTCTCGTAATGTGACATGACTTGTCATGCAACTTTGAACTGTCAAATCGCATGGGAAATCGCATTGGTGTGAACTAGGGCTTAAAGGCTGATGCTAAGCAGTATGTGATCTCACTGATATGATATGGTGGGCAATGATACCAAAACTATTACAATGTAGGTGGATGATGAATAGTCTGTTTATATATGATTACTGACACAGAGTGACAGTGAATTGAATACATTGTTGCTGGTTATGAGTAAAACAATACAAAGCCATGTTTTCATGACAGCTGGTGCAGGATACAATGTTGTGAATGTGCATTGCCCTTGAGCAGTGTTCAAGAAGGAATTTAGCGTATACATAAGTAGCAGTTCTTAGCCCTGGTAAGGTGATTGCAGTGTATGGATAAGTCAATGAGGGTGAACTAATATTGATCACTTGTGGATTTCACCCTATACCCTACAACCTTGGACCATGTTGGCTAAGCACGGGCAAATGATGAGATGTAATGAAGCAAACCCTAGAACAAAGTCATCTAGAGCCCATGCCAAACATGACCCCCAAGATGTATGAGCATTATGTGTCAGAAAAATAGCCCCACAAAAGCATTCAGCACTAGTCTGCATGCTTACCCCCTAAGCATAAATTCCCCCTCCTACCAGTACAAATCCCCCCCTTGCTGAAATCCCCCATCTCAATACAAATCCCCCCCCCCCATCCCCCAGCTCAAATGCCCCCCCACCCCAAAGAAAAAAAAATGATGGACGGGGTAATGCAATAAAGAAATTAATTTGTGAGAACTGGCAATTTTTGGATTTGATTACATACCTGTGTTTTTTTAGATACACAGTATCTCACAAAAGTGAGTACACCCCTCACATTTTTGTAAATATTTTATTCTATCTTTTCATGTGACAACATTGAAGAAATGACACTTTGCTACAATGTAAAGTAGTGAGTGTACAGCTTGTATAACAGTGTAAATTAACTCAACACACAGCCATTAATGTCTAAACCGCTGGCAACAAAAGTGAGTACACCGCTAAGTGAAAATGTCCAAATTGGGCCCAAAGTGTCAATATTTTGTATGGCCACCATTATTTTCCAGCACTGCCTTAACCCTCTTGGGCATGGAGTTCACAAGGACTCCCATCAGGTTCCACTGGAGTCCTCTATCACTCCTCCATGATGACATCACAGAGCTGGTGGATGTTAGAGACCTTGCGCTCCTCCACCTTCCATTTGAGGATGCCCCACAGATGCTCAATAGGGTTTAGGTCTGGAGACATGCTTGGCCAGTCCATCACCTTTACCCTCAGCTTCTTTAGCAAAGCAGTGGTCGTCTTGGAGGTGTGTTTGGGGTCGTTGTCATGTTGGAATGCTGCCCTGCGACCCAGTCTCCGAAGGGAGGGGATCATGCTCTGCTTCAGTATGTCACAGTACATGTTGGCATTCATGGTTCCCTCAATGAACTGTATCTCCCCAGTGCCAGCAGCACTCAGGCAGCCCCAGACCATGACACTCCCACCACCATGCTTGACTGTAGGCAAGACACACTTGTCTTTGTACTCATCACCTGGTTGCCGCCACACAGGCTTGACACCATCTGAACCACATAAGTTTATCTTGGCCTCATCAGACCACAGGACATGGTTCCAGTAATCCATGTCCTTAGTCTGCTTGTCTTCAGCAAACTGTTTGCGGGATTTCTTGTGCATCATCTTTAGAAGAGGCTTCCTTCTGGGACGACAGCCATGCAGACCAATTTGATGTAATGTTCGGCGTATGGTCTGAGCACTGACAGGCTGACCCCTCACCCCTTCAACCTCTGCAGCAATGCTGGCAGCACTCATACGTCTATTTCCCAAAGACAACCTCTGGATATGACGCTGAGCACGTGACCTCAACTTCTTTGGTTGACCATGGCGAGGCCTGTTCTGAGTGGAACATGTCCTGTTAAACCGCTGTATGGTCTTGGCCACCATGCTGCAGCTCAGTTTCAGGGTCTTAGCAATCTTCTTATGACGCGTACACACGAGCGTAATGTCCATCAGAAAAAGTCCGATGGGAGCCCTTCATCGTATATTCTGACCATGTGTATGCCCCATCGGACTTTTTCCGTCGAAAATTCAGACGGACTTAGATAGAGAACATGTTCTAAATTTTTCCGACAGAACTAATTACTATCGGGAAACCGCTCGTCTGTATGCTGTTCCAACGTACCAAAAACGATGCATGCTCTGAAGCAAGTACAAGACGGAAGCTATTGGCTACTGGCTATTGAACTTCCTTTTTCTAGTCCCGTCATACATGTTGAACGTCACCTCGTTCTGGACGGTCGGACTTTGGTGTGACTGTGCGTATGCAAGACAGCTTGAGCGGTATTCCGTCGGAACTCCGTCGGAAAAACCTTCAGAGTTTATTCCCACGGCAAAACCGGTCGTGTGTACAGGGCTTTATAGACTAGGCCATCTTTTTTTCAGATCCTCAGAGAGTTCTTTGCCATGAGGTGCCATGTTGAACTTTTATTGACCAGTATGAGAGAGTGAGAGCGATAACACCAAATTTAACACACATGCTCCCCATTCACACCTGAGATCTTGTAACACTAATGAGTCACGTGACACCAGGGAGGAAAAATGTCTAATTGGGCCCAATTGGGACATTTTCACTTAGGGGTGTACTCACTTTTGTTGCCAGCAGTTTAGACATTAATGGCTGTGGGTTGAGTTATTTTTAGGGGACAGCAAATTTACACTGTTATATAAGCTGTACACTCACTACTTTACATTGTAGCAAAGTGTCATTTCTTCAGGGTTGTCACATAAAAAGATCTAATAAAATATTTAAAAAAATGTGAGGGGTGTACTCACTTTTGTGAGAATACTGTATATGGTAACATTCTGCTTTTCTGCTTTAATGTGTTTACATATTATTGGGTAAAGTTGCTGCCTATCATATGCTCTGAGTTGTATTTGCTTTGAATGGGTTTAATATTTAATAACGTAACTTGTATTACTTGTACATATATTTTGTTTGCAGCTTTCTCATAGCTCAGACTAATATATAGAATGCATTGACATTCTTTGAGGAGGTTTATGTGAAACGTTTCACAACTTGTTCATATGGTTCTCAGCTCTGGTAATGTAAGTAAAAATTAAACTTGTATTTGTATTTATTTAACAATCTTTAAATGTATTTCTACATGAGCTAGTATGTTAGTCTGTTATCTGTTTTTATTACCTCTCTGTAATTTAATGTACAGGATTCAGAAGGAGGGTCATCAGTATGACCCAACCAGGCTCTACAGTTTGCATAGTGCTGTCACTCTAGTACTGGGAGCTTGCTAACAAAAGGAGGGAACAGAGTGATGATCTCATCAGTTTACTTCTTCTCCTGCATTTTCCAGCCAACAGCTTACTGGTAAGTTCTTAATTGAATAAAATCAAGTCAAACCTGGTTATGTTATCTGGCAGGGGTGCATGCTTGGATCAAAAGATGAGCTGAACAGAATTGTAAACTCTTTGGTATAGTCAGATTTAAAGGAACCCTTTAGTGAAGATGTACAGGGGCTGCTACTACTACCTCTCCTTCTGAAAGTAGTAGTTCCCCAGCTATCATGCTGATCCAATTGCTTTAGGACTTTATAAGTTACTGAATTGGAACAAGCATGCAGATTGGGAGCTCTGACTGTACAATGACTTTTCTATCCTGCATGCTTATCCAGGTTTGTGTTAAAATACTGAGACAGACAGGCAACCGTTATTTTTAAGGGAAGGCCAGAAATTTCAGCCTTTTTATTTCTATGAGTGGCAGTTTCTTTTAAGGAAAAGTACATGTAGCGCTGGTAGATTTGCGATCTACCATCTGATAGGTAAATTTAGTAAATTGCTCGTTAGGGGAAGTTAGATTTGCCTCTGTTCCAGCTTGGCTGACGTTGCATGTGTTTCCATACTGGGCTGGTGGGTGTCGTTGTTACTATCGGTCAGTGTTGGAAAGGCAACGCGTCGAAGCGTATGGATGCTCTGTCCCGGAGACAACTCGGTGGAGGTGGTCCTCCGAGTGGGATTTTTGGAGAGGGTATTTATGGGACAGACGCCATGTTTTAGGGTCGTTTTACAGCAACCTGCTGGCCCTCCTGGCCGACAGGTATGCGTTAGAGTGCTACCTCGTGGTCCTCCGTTCCGGAGGCCCGCGTCGCTGCAGCGCATGGGTGGGCCCAGAAGCTTGTCTGGGGCCTACCACAGCAGCAGAGGAATGGTCCTGAGCTGTCTATCCTGAGTGAAGAAGCTGGACAACCGAGGAGATCCCAGGGGGGGACCCGTCATGGAAGGATCATGCAGAGTGCTGGTCTGGAGAGGGGCCTGGTGACTCGGTTGGATGACATATCCTAAAGTAACTTTACAGCATAGTGTTGCTGGGTTTGGCTTAAAGGTTCAAGCACTGTGACTGACATTCACCGCAAAACCAATACATCCTGTGGGAGAGGATCGTACGGGTTTTTCCCAAGCAAGTCTGTGGCAGAGACTTTTGTTCGTGCTACGTACTGGCTGCTAGACAAGTGAGAGAGGCCTATCCAGGCGAGCAAGGAGTGTGTCCCACAAGGGGAGCGCATTCTACTGTAATATTCAACTCTAAAGGACATTTGTCAAGAATCCTACAGAAAGGTATTTGAGCTTTCCCTGCAGTATCCCTTCTGCCTCTTTCCTGCTACTTCCTTAGTTAATTGTTCAATAAAGCATTGAAAACGTACTCAAGTGTTGGTGCGTGTGTCGTCCGGAGGTAAACTCAATGGAACCCTAGACCCGGTGTCGGTGAAACAGAGGGAAGGAGAGTGAAGGTAACAAGCCCGCTTAAACCAGCAGCTCCGCCGAGAGTTATCGCTACATACATATAGCCCAACCCTTGAGAAGGGAAAGGACAAGGTAAGTCTGGCTTCAGGGCTTTTATCTGGATAGGTCATGCCTGCCCACCTCTATCAGAATATGAAGATCAGTAAAAAAAAAAAAACAGGGACTGCCTTTTAACATGGAGAAAACACATCCCAAATCCATGTCTTAAATGCGTTGCAATACCACCTCATCTCCAGCACTATCACTTGTTAAGGCTGAATTATTACAGCAAAACACATGGCTGTTTTATGGGGAGAGCAAATGCATAACCTATGTATCCTGGTCCATTATTTACAATACATCTACATTTACACATTAGGTAGTACTGAACCTACAAAATATTTGTAGGCTTACCTTACTGAACCGTGGAGTGCAGGATGAGAACTGACGAATTTCTACAGAGTCTTCATCATTTGTATCATCTTCATCATAAGAGTTAATATGCTGATAACGATCTGATCGAGCTAAAGAGACACATAAATATTAAAGGATAGTAAAGTAATGTCATTATCCTCATCTCCTAAATGTATTATTACCCCCCTCCTAGCATTGTATTACAGCAACCCGGCTCCCGAGTGTCTTATTACCCCTGTAATATCTAATTACAGTAACCCAGCTCCTGAGTGTTTTATTACCCCTGTAATATCTTATTACAGTAACCCAACTCCTGAGTGTCTTATTACCCCTGTAATATCTTATTACAGTAACCCAGCTCCTGAGTGTCTTATTACCCCTGTAATATCTTATTACAGTAACCCAGCTCCTGAGTGTATTATTACTCCTGTAATATATTATTACAGTAACCCAGCCCCTGAGTGTATTATTACCCCTGTAATATCTTATTACAGTAACCCAGCCCCTGAGTGTATTATTACCCCTGTAATATCTTATTACAGTAACCCAGCCCCTGAGTGTATTATTACCCCTGTAATATCTTATTACAATAACCCAGCTCCTGAGTGTCTTATTACCCCTGTATTATCTTATTACAGTAACCCAGCTCCTGAGTGTATTATTACCCCTGTAATATCTTAATACAGTAACCCAGCTCCTGGGTGTCTTATTACCCCTGTAATATCTTATTACAGTAACCCAGCTCCTGAGTGTCTTATTACCCCCGTAATATCTTATTACAGTAACCCAGCTCCTGAGTGTATTATTACTCCTGTAATATATTATTACAGTAACCCAGCTCCTGAGTGTATTATTACCCCTGTAATATCTTATTACAGTAACCCAGCCCCTGAGTGTATTATTACCCCTGTAATATCTTATTACAGTAACCCAGCCCCTGAGTGTATTATTACCCCTGTAATATCTTATTACAATAACCCAGCTCCTGAGTGTCTTATTACCCCTGTATTATCTTATTACAGTAACCCAGCTCCTGAGTGTATTATTACCCCTGTAATATCTTAATACAGTAACCCAGCTCCTGGGTGTCTTATTACCCCTGTAATATCTTATTACAGTAACCCAGCTCCTGAGTGTCTTATTCCCCCTGTAATATCTTATTACAGTAACCCAGCTCCTGAGTGTCTTATCACCCCTGTAATATCTTATTACAGTAACCCAGCTCCTAAGTGTCTTATCACCCCTGTAATATCTTATTACAGTAACCCAGCTGCTGAGTGTCTTATCACCCCTGTAATATCTTATTACAGCAACCCAGCTCCTGAGTGTCTTATTAACCCTGTAATATCTTATTACAGTAACCCAGCTCCTAAGTGTCTTATCACCCCTGTAATATCTTATTACAGTAACCCAGCTCCTAAGTGTCTTATCACCCCTGTAATATCTTATTACAGTAACCCAGCTGCTGAGTGTCTTATCACCCCTGTAATATCTTATTACAGCAACCCAGCTCCTGAGTGTCTTATTAACCCTGTAATATCTTATTGCAGTAACCCAGCTCCTGAGTGTTTTATTACCCCTGTAATATCTTATTGCAGTAACCCAGCTCCTGAGTGTCTTATTACCCCTGTAATATCTTATTGCAGTAACCCGGCTCCTGAGTGTCTTATTACCCCTGTAATATCTTATTGCAGTAACCCAGCTCCTAAGTGTCTTATTAACCCTGTAATATCTTATTGCAGTAACCCAGCTCCTGAGTGTTTTATTACCCCTGTAATATCTTATTGCAGTAACCCAGCTCCTGAGTGTTCTATTCCCCCTGTAATATCTTATTGCAGTAACCCAGCTCCTGAGTGCATCACCTGTTTCCTTACCCTCCTATGCCTTTGTTGCTATTACGAATGTTATTTTTCATACTCACTGTCAAAGTAGCTTGTATCATCTTCAGCCTCCAGATGAGGTATAAATTCAGCTTTTTGTCTCAGTAACCCATTCCAATCCAAATCTGTGAAAAATTTGTGTGCTTTGACCTCAACAGCACCCCCTGAGATAACAAGAAGACAGGAAAACACATAAAACACACACATTGTGTATGATTATAATATAGTTCTATTATACTTTATACATACATAGAACCCTGCACCTCCACTATGACCTTAATACTGATCATGATCACGATAGTACTGTAAAAAGGGAAGAATGGTCAAAGTTTGTTGGCCATACTTCTCTTAAGGGTAACAGGTGTACACTTAGTTTGTTCTCCTGTGACCCAGTGTAAGCTGATATTGGGCTATTGCCTGCTATCAGCTGATGAGGCATCTCAGGAAAGATCACAACAATATTATTCAAGTACGAGAGATAGATTTAAAGATGTAGAGTTTGTAATGCCCTAAACTCTCTCATCACTTTCAGTTGAAATAGCGCTAAAAAAAGCATTCTGCATATCTCAGTGCCTGTCAAGCAGGTTATTGTTTTCACATTTGAACATGCTTTGGGCAAACATAAATCTATACGCAGCAAAAAAGGTTAAAAAAAAAATAGACAAAAAAAAGGAAAAACAAGAAAACAACAAAAAAATGTAAAAAAAAAGAGCACTTGATCAATTTCTGTCTTAGCTCTGCTATATGCCATGTTTAACCCCTTCATGCCGACTGTACACAAATATGCAGCCTGTTGGCAGGTGGGCCTTTGTGCCGAGTGGCCGCATATTTGCATTCCACGCTGCAGACACAGCTGTGCTGAGAGCGCATGCCCTGCACACTCCCAGCACAGTTATAGGCGGCTAAGCCCCTGAACGCTCCTTGCGATCGGGAACTTTCCGACCATGTTAATGCCGGGACAGCCAATCACAGCAGTCACATGACCATAAACCCGTCCCTGCCTCCCGACATTAGAAACCCCTTAAAGAGCTTAAAGGGGTATCATAACCAGTCCATGGTTATGATAGTATCTGCATATTCTTATCAAGCAGTAAAAAGAGCTTTAAAACAAGGAAAGGGTCCTAGCACTTGCCCAATTAAACTTGTAGCGTAAATGGCCCCTAAAGCTGGGAATACCCAAAGCAAATGTCAGCTAGTCCCTGATGAACCCAACCAAAATTTGAGCCATGAGTGGCCACGTTGGCCTAATTCCGCCTGACATCCTTCAATCAATCTGAGAATGAAGGGAGATGGGTAGAAAATTGCTGGCTGAACAGTGACTACAGCCAATCAGATGAAGGCACAGTTTGAGTATTCTGAAGGTTGCTGGTGCCAGCTTTCAGAATACAGTGGCTGGCAGGGGATACTTATCCTTTCACGCTGTTTAGGCTGGGTTCACACTATTGCGAATTGGATGCGGATTTCTCCGCATCCAATTCACATGGCAGGAGATTGTGACCGGCTCTCAATGGAGCCGCTTCACAAATCTCCGGAGAGGCTCTGGAGCGAAATGCACAGGAGTCCTGTGCGTCTTCTAGTAAGTTTCAGGTCTGAATTCAGCCAAAAAATCGGAACCAAATTGGACCTGAAACGGTGGACAAGGATGCACCAGACCCCCGCTGTGGGCCACTCCGTATGGCGGTGTGAACCCAGCCTTAATGTGAACGGGGAAATCAATAGATTTCTCCCATTCAGATTTTGTCAAATAAGAGAAATCTAAGAGTGCATGGTCTCTAGGTCCCAGAAGGTCCCTGTGACCTTGAGCAGTTTGCACAAGTTGCAAGTCCAACCCTTTGACTGTTAGTGAACCAAGAACTAATACTGAAATATCATGGTGGCTAATACATACAGTATTTGCTCAATTACTGATCACGGATGTGGAAATATGGGGCAACTTAGGAAACGGTGACCACAGGTCAACTCGTTTCAGTATACATCACACAAATAGGAAATATAAGGGGAATACAAAGACACTGAATTTCAAAAGAGCCAACTTCCATAAACTACGCTCCTTGCTAGAAGATATTGAATGGGATAAAATCCTAGGAACAAAGAAATCAGAGGAAAAGTGGGTGTGCTTTAAGAGAATATTAAATAAGGGTATTAGCTAGTGCATCCCAATGAGTAATAAATTTAATAGGGCTAACAAAAGTCCTGGGTGGCTTAACTCTATCGTAAAAATGCATATAAAAGCAAAGGAGAAGGCCTTCAAAAAATGCAAGGCTGAGGGATCATCGTCAGCATTCCAACTTTACAAAGAATGCAACAAGAAATGTAAGGGTGCAATCAGGGCGGCTAAGATAGAACACGAAAGGCACATAGAGGAGGAGAATTAAAAAAAAATCCCAAGAAATTCTTTAAGTATATAAATAGTAAGAGAGGGAGGTCGGATCATATTGGCCCCATAAAGAAAGATGAAGAGAATCTGGTTACAAAAGACAGAGAGATGGCGAAGGTACTGAATTTCTTCTTCTCCTCAGTATTCACGAGGGAAATGGGGGGATTCAGTAACCAAGACTGCAATGTTTATCCTCATGACACACGTCACAAGACAGCTAATAGAGGATAGAATTAGGAATAAACTTGATAAACTTAACATTAATAAGTAAGTCACTGGGACCAGATGGCTTGCACCCGAGGGTCCTTAAAGAACTCAGTCAAGTAATTGCCAGACCATTGTTCCTTATTTTTAAGAACAGTCTACTGACTGGTATGGTACCAGAAGATTGGAAAAAAGCCACTGTAGCACCAATATTTAAAAAAGGACCAAGATATATCCCTGGGAATTACAGACCAGTTAGCCTAACATCAATAGTTTGCAAGCTCTTGAAGGGGATAATAAGGGACTATATACAAGATTTTTGTAATGAGAGCGGTATCGTTAGCAGTAATCAGCATGGATTCATTAAGAATCGTTCTTGTCAAATCTATTAACCTTCTATGAGGAGGTGAGTTACCATCTAGATAAAGGAAGGCCCGTAGACTTGGTGTATCTGGATTTTGCAAAGACATTCAATACGATTTCCCATAAACGTTTACTGTACAAACTAAGGTCCGTCAGCATGGATCAAAGGGTGAGTACATGGATTGAAAACTAGCTACAGGTGAGAGTTCAGAGGGTAGTGATAAATGTGGAGTACTGGGAATGGTCAGGGGTGGGTAGTGTGGTCCCCCAGGGTTCTGTGCTGGTACCAATCCTATTTAAATTATTCATACACGACCTGGAGGATGGGATAAGCAGCTCAATCTCAGTATTTGTGGACGATACTAAGCTAAGCAGGGCAATAATTTCTCCGCAGGATGTGGAAACCTTGCAAGAAGATCTGAACAAATGAATGAGGTGGGCAGCTACATGGCAAATCAGGTTTAATGTAGAAAAATGTAAAATAATGCATATGGGTAGCAAAAACATGACTGCAATCTACTCACTAGGGGGAGAACCTCTGGGGGGACTGTAGGATGGAAAAGGACCTGGGGGTCCGAGTAGATGACAGGCTCAGCAATGGCATGCAATGCCAAGCTGCTGCAAGCAAAGCCAACAGAATTTTAGCATGCATTAATAAGGGGATTAACTCCAGAGATAAAACAATAATTCTTCCACTCTACAAGACTCTGGTCCGGCCGTACCGGGAGTATGCTGTCCAGTTCTGGGCACCAGTCCTCAGGAGGGATGTGCTGGAACTGGAGAGGGTCCAGAGAAGGGCAACAAATCTAATAAAGGGACTGGAGGATCTCAGCTATGGGGAAAGACTGCAAGCGCTGAACTTATTCTCTCTGGAGAAGAGACGCTTGAGAGGGGATATGATTTCAATGTACAAATACTGTACTGGTGACCCCACAATAGGAATAAAACTTTTCTGAAAAAGGAAAATTTAAAAAGACACACGGCCATTCACTAAAATTAGAAGAGAAGTGGTTTAACCTTAAACTGCATAGAGGGCTCTTTACTGTTAGAGCGGTAAGGATGTGGAATTCCTTTCCACAGGCGGTGGTTTCAGCGGGGAGCATAGATAATTTAAAAAAACTAATAGATAGGCACCTGAGCAACCATAGCATACAGGGATATACAATGTAATACTGACATAAAAACACACACACACAGGTTGGACTTGATGGACTTGTGTCTTTTTTCAACCTCACTAACTATGTAATTGTTAATATGCATTTGGAAAAATCCTGCAATGAACCAAGACACATGAACTGAGAATTTGAGAATGTAGTGTATTGTAGAATATGTGTAGTTTGGCTTCTAGAAAAATTTGTTATATAAATCTTTATTTAGGACTGTGGAGAGCAAGCCAGTTTACTAGGAACATTGACCCAATTGGGTTGAATTACTAAAACTGGAGAGTGCAAAATCTGGTACAGCTCTGCATAGAAGCCAATCAGCTTCCAGGTTTTTCTGTCAAAAGCTTAATTGAACAAACTGAGGTTAGAAACTGATCGGCTACCATGCACAGCTGCTCCAGATTCTTAGTGCTCAAGTTTTCGTAAATCTCCCCCAATATGTCTAACCTGTGCCTAGTCTGAGTAAGGGATCTGTCTGCAGAAGGCTAGAAATAAGATGTTGGGCATCAGCTGGAAGTGCTTCCTCCCCCTCCGGCCACACTATATCATCTGGAAGAGAAGAAACAAGAAGAATTAACAAGAGAAGTAAGCATGACAGATATATTATCAGATTTTTTAGGAAATCAAACAAGTTTAACTACAAGTCCATCAAAACCACCTATTCTCATATCTGCTCAAATGCTGAACCAGTCTGCCAGACTACATTGAGATCTATGATAGCCATGCATTATAACAGCTAAAATATGACAATGTATCAGACAGGGACAGCAGAAAAATGTACAGATGAGATGGCCAAACATATGATAGACATGAGGATAAGAGATACTCACCACTAATCACCTGACCAAACAGCTCTTCAGGGGTGTCGCCAAAGAAAGGGACACAGCCCACAAGGAACTCATATAGTATAATGCCCATTGCCCACCAATCCACAGGCTTTCCATAGCCCTGCCGCAGGATTACCTCTGGAGCAATGTATTCTGGGGTCCCACAAACCTAGGATACAAGAAAAATATGTTCCTCTAGTTGTTACCTTTCTATTAAAAAAACAGACTATGTGAAAAGTCTTTCCCACCCATGAAGTGTGTCTCTACAACCACAGGGTGGCACAGACAGGAGGAGCATTGTGACATGGAGTCTGTCCCTCCCACCATGGGGTGACACAGACAAGGGAAGCTATGTGTATCATGGAGCTTGTCCACAGGGTGACATTGATAATTTAAAGTAATCCTTTATTATCACCTGTTTGTCCAGGAATTCTCTGGCCTCACTCTCGATATGTCCTTCATATAAATTGGTGGTGAGATTCATAAGCCCCATTTTGGATAAGCCAAAATCAGTTAGTTTTACGTGCCCCATGGAAGTAATCAAAAGACTGAAGTGAGAAAAAGAAAAGAGACAGAAAGGAGTAAAGATACTTTACTTCAGACATTAACAGAGAAAGACAGAGATTATACATACTGATATATACCACTGTGGAGTGTGAACATCAACTACTGGGCCTGACCTGTGAAGAGGGTCCAGCCTTGTTTTTTGTCCACATGTCTTTCCTTACTCATTGCACCGATAGAAGCATTAAACAATGTGTGTACGATCTTGAAGATGATTTTATACCCACAAATGTGTTAGGCTGTGTAAACACTGAATGTGTATAGTAGGTATGTGTATAATGTGTGTACAGTAGGTGGTTCTTACCCATTACATTTTAATTAGGAACACTAGAGTTTTGCAACACCTTTGCTATATTCATGGCTATAAAAACACTAGTGCAGTGGTATAGCAACGGCAGGGTGGCCGATGTCCTTTGCCCTGGGTACAGCAAGCTGAAGAGTGCTCTATAAGAGTAGGCAGGGGGCAAGTGACCTGGGCCAGAAATGCCGCCCCTGCACATTAACACTTTGGGGTTCCCGGTGATGCCAAAGTTTACTTTGCAACTTTGCAAGATCAACCATATAGTAGAGTTTATGCCTGCAGAGCAGAGGGAAGTCCTTGTAGGCTCCTCCTTGGCTCTGATGTGTCACATGACACAAAGGAGAGGGACATTGGGAGGACTTCCCCTTGTTTTGCACTAGGCACCGCTCTTGCTTTTGAGGTCTGATACATTTTTTGCATGGTGGGTGGGTGGAATATTTTTGCTGAAAGTAGATTTTTGCTGGGTACGGGTGGCAGGTTTGGTGTTGGGAGATATGACCAAATATTGTCACTTTACCGATTTGTTGCTCACATTGTAATTATTGCCCATTTGCTGTCTGCTTTTCTTTTTCGTTTATTGAAGGGCACAGCCAAGATCTTCAGGAGTATGACACGCAAAAAACAAAAGCACACCCTAGGGGCGGCCACTGATGGTGGTCAAACACCCCATTTGCTAGAGGCAGCTCAGTTAATCAAAAAGCAGTAGAACAACTGGTAACAAACAAAGCAGATGGGAGGGTGCTGTGTCCTTCAATCAGAGGGGAGGGTGCTGCTTTCTTCAGTCAGAGAGAAGGGTGCTGTGCCCTTCAACTTTGAGAAAAGGATTTTAAGGTAGGTACAAAAATCTAATTTTTATAAAGGTTGCCCCTTTGTTGCCTACATAAATTATGTGATTTGTAGCTCATGAATTGTCAGCCCTGCCATTTATTTTCCTGCAAATTGGCGAATTGTCAACTCACCTCTCTTTTACACACTATATTAATATAATCAATTTTCTAGCACGTCTGTCGTTCAAGTGACCCCATTACTTTCCCCATGTTTTTTGCAGTTTGCTAAGTACGCCACAGTTTGACCCTTGCATATGGATGGGTGAGGGGTATTTAAAAAATAATCCACTGTTGCTAAAAATTCCTTGTTTGTATGTACACAATTATACTGTATGAACAGACTGGTCCTCACTTGTCAGGTTTCAGATCACGGTGAACTATCCCATAATTGTGCAAGTACTCCAAAGCCAATACAGTCTCAGCGAAATATAGCCGTGCCATCTCCAATGGAAGGGCACCAATGTGCTTCAGAAGTGTGGCACAGTCACCCCCTGCCGGGGACAGAACATAGCATCAGTAAGAGTACAGAAAACACTTATTACCAAAATTATACAAACGCCCCGTCAATCAGGAATCAGGAGGCAAACTGGTAGTTTTTAAGAAACAAACTGCAAAGGCGGCATGCTGGGATTCTAAATACTTCATAGAGGACTGATACCTAAACATAAAGCCTAGATTATTTTAACGTGACCCATGCTATTCCTTTTGTTATCCCATATAACAGTACATGTGCAAACAGGCAGTTGTAAGCTCTTTATTGCTCCCTCTCTTATGGCACAGCTCAATAGCAATACCTACATAGCATCTGTGGATCATTTTTTTATGTTTCTAAGCTTCTAAGCTTTTACACATTTTTTTATTTATTTATTAAACTATCTATCAAATGGGAGAGCAAAGAAAGGTGGGGCATTATTAAAGTGGAGAATAGAAACTTCCCATATACTCTACTCCCAACAGGGGGCAATGGGAAGAGAAAGGGATTTATGTGCCAAAACAAAAATCAAAAAAAGACATAGTCCATAAAATTTAATTTTTATTTTCACATTAAAATTAGTCAAACCTAAAAACATGCATCATCAGCTACAATCTGGTATAAGGAATATGCATCAACATACAAAAGAAGATAAGTGGATCAGTATTACAGTGAACCTGTTGCTTTGCTCTACGTAGCCAATACATTAGGTTCTCTTACAGCCTGGCCTGTTGAGTTCTGTAGAAATAAGGCTTTTTTTTTTTCTTACAGAAGGAGATACTGGAAATACATGCAAAGAAGCGTAATGCCGCGTACACACGAGTGGACTTTCCGGCAGACTTGGTCCGACGGTCTATCCGATGGACTTTCGGCGAACTTACGATAGACTTTCCTAACGAACGGACTTGCCTACACACGATCACACCAAAGTCCGACGGATTTGTACGTGATGACGTATGATCGGACTAAAATAAGGAAGTTGATAGCCAGTAGCCAATAGCTGCCCTAGCGTCGGTTTTAGTCCGTCGGACTAGCATACAGATGAGCAGAGTTTTCGACCGGACTCGAGTCCGTCGGAAAGATTTTAAACATGTTTTATTTCTAAGTCCGTTGGACTTTTGGGAAAAAAAAGTCCGCTGGAGCCCACACATGATCGAATTGTCCGACGGGGTCCGGTCCGCCGGACCAAGTCTGACGGAAAGTCCGCTCGTGTGTACGCGGCATTAAGCTCTACTGGCTCAAAAGGAGAATACAAAATATCAATGTGCAATATGTTATCTTAACCTGACTTAAAGTGGAACTCCATGCCTGGTAACCCTCCCTCATCCTTCGATGCCCCCCAAGTATTATTTTTTAAAAATAAACCTGATACATGCCTCAGTCCAGTAATGTCACCAGAACGTCTCAGGTGATGGCAAGGATGTGGGCATTCATCCAGGACTGAGCAGAATTCATATAATGACATGTAAATGCTGCTGAGTCCTGGAGTACTGTGATCCCAGCCAAGGTGATGATGTATCCCCTGGGGTGAGTGTAAACAACAAGCTAGCCTCACAAGAAAAAGACATAATGACAGGGCGTCTGTCTGCATTGAAGACTCAAGACTCTCAGAGCTGGACTAAGGGGGACGTTAGAGACAGGGCTGGAGAGTGGAGATGGCGTGTGAAGAAAGGCACTATTTTTTTTGTACAGGAGGAGCATAAAAATTAAAAATAACAATCCTGGAATTCTACTTTAACGTTAAAAAAAAAAAAAAATTTCAATATCGTATTTTTTTTTTTTGCTAATCCTGAGTCCTGACCAAAAAATTATAAATAAAGAAATTATGTACAAAACCACTACATCTTAAAGCACACCAAACTTTGGAGTTTAGATCTACATTAACATTTGAATAAAGCACATTGGGTTTAGGGCTTTTATTTAACTGTACATATCTTGAGCCTCACCTTCTACGTACTCCATGACCATACAGAGGTGCCGGCGGGTCTGAAAGGAGCAGAACATACTGACCACAAAAGGGTTCTGTGCAAAAGTTAGGATGTCCCTCTCTACGAAGGCCTGATGGACCTGGTTCCTCAGGAGAAGGTTCTGCTTGTTGATTTTCTTCATAGCAAACCTCTGTCGGGTCTCCCGGTGTCGTACCAAATATACAGCCCTGTGATGAGGGGACCACACGACATTTAAAACTTTCTTTGAAACTTATAGGTTAGCCCTTCAAATTTAATTCCATATATTGAATATATACTGTACACTGCACAACGATGTATGCAAACGTCATGGCATGTTCTAACCTGCTTCTGTAGATTTTAGGATAGGCCTTGTCAATGCACTTGCTCACAACTTCCAGAATAGGTTCTTAGTGGGAAGTACTTAAAATATAATCACAGTGTCAGCCCCGGTGTTGTAATAAGAAACACTGCATCAACGACATCTCTGAAGGCATGCAACTTCTAGTTTGTGAAGTAAACCCTAGGACATTGTGTAGAACAGTAGGACTGATTCATGAAGTTCATTGGAGTTTTTGCCCACAGCAAGCAATCAGGATTTACCTTTTATTTAAGACTGGTCATTAAGGTCAACAGTTCTTCAAATTTTCTTCCACTATTTTTACTTTTTTTTTTTCTTTTCTCCTCATTTTGTGGATCGACTGTATCCACCATGCAACAGACTCCCTTTTTGACTTTAAGCTCTGTGCACACTTCTGCAAGAAGCAGTGAACCAATTTCAGAAGCATTGAGCTGAGGAATCTGGGAAATCTTGTCTACAGCTTGCTAGAAAAATAAATGTTCTGTTCCTGTTTGCCAGTTGCAAGCTGAAATTTAACAGCAAGTTTTAATGGGATCCCATGCCGTGGGAAATATGGTAATTGACATCGCTGACCTCCTGAAAATGCTAGATGCCTGGTTGTCATGGTGGTCTTCTGGCTTTGATGAGTTCTGGCGGAAGTGTCAGGCCCAGATCAGTGAGTACAGCTAAATAGGGATGGAGGGGAATAGCTTTCACCTGGATATAAAGTTTCCTGCAGAAGCCCAGTTATGACTAGTTGCCTTTGAGCGAGGAAGCCAATTTATGATCTGGGCACATAGGCACATAACTTTAAAGTACAATATTTAACAATCTAGATAATGTAAAGTTTGGTTCAGCTCACAAACTGGCTGTCTTCTCTATGCCTTTTTTAAAACATTAGCCTTTATATGCTTATAGAAGCATTCTACAAGAATTAAGAAATTGACCACATGATGTTGAGCCAGTTAAAGTACAAATGTTCTAGTACAGATTGTAAAATTAAAGCTAAAACCTGATTGGTTGCTATAGAAGAGACCTCAACTTCTTTTATTTCTCATCTCCATAGCTTTGTTTTTATATTTGGTGTGCTAACCCTTCATTAAGCATTGAAACCTACTTGCCGGTAAAAAGTGTTCCCTAAACCTTATGCAGAGCCTATTGTTCATGTTCTTTTTGACTGCAAAAGTGTTGCATTTGACAAGGTACACTCACCCATAGGCCCCATTACTGATCAGCTTTATGGTTTCAAAGTCGCTCTCCTCTGGCGGTCTTATGGGCTTTGAGACAGCACCTCCTTTTCCCTAAAACATGGTTCACAAAGAAGCCTAAAGTAAATCTACGAAGATACGTTGAGCTATAATATGTGCAAGAAAAGTTAGAAAGACTGCAAAATTTACAAACACCTTTCCTATGTAAAGAAGAAAAAAAACCTGGTATCACTGTCTGGCCATCCAAGAATGGTGCTCTAGAAATATATATCAATGGTCAGATTAAATCAACCAAGTTAATGCTAACAATAGAAGGGCAGGTGTCTTGTGATGCTTAAGCCGGCCATACATGGATCAAAATTTGTCCAATTCAGCAGGGACTGGATGAATTTCGATCCCTGTATGGGCTAGCTGGTTGTGTACAGGTTGACCAATCAATCGACATCTGTACAACCAGCCTGCCAGGTTTCTCCCAAATGATCAGTGCCTTTGGCCATAGCCGGCAACAATGATTATTGTATTCTGCTGGCGGGGAAGACTTCCTGCTGGTGGAATACAATAGCTCAGCAGGAGTGATTCCACCATCCACATCGAATGTATGGATGGGTTCATTTTTTTTTTCCATTCAACTCTGCTGGTTGAATGAAAAAAAATGAATAACTCTACTGCTGTTAGTATGGTGTTACAATGTAGAGTCTCTGCTGCAATATTCTTTCAAATCATGAATTACAAAGCGGATGGATATCAATCTCACCTCTACAATGTCCTCGCTTTCTGGTGTGTGTGTCTCCACGCTGACTGGCTCCTCATCAGCTTCCTCTGTGCAAATACAGCAGCAAATTAATAGTTAGGCTTTTCTTCTCATTACAACCACAGCAATCCAATGGAACTAAATTCAGACATGGACAACAATGCCTCACAGCATGTAAGGTCAACGCTGTTGTGGAAAGTTATGACACAGTACCAGTATTTCTGTTTTATGTCCCATTCCTTTATTAGTATTAGAGAATGGATTGGTAAGTGGAGAAAACAAACTAGCACAGCAGCCTGTCTGATCCATTGGACAACCCCGCCTTGTGTCTTGACTTCTGCTGAACCTTGAACTCTTTGCTCCTCCTATGAGCTTCCTGATTTATGCCATGTCTCTGCACTTCCTATTTGCCAGATTATTGTGCTCCTTTCAGCCAGTATCTTGCTCTCATCTTCCCTGCTGCCATCCATATTTTGCTACCACTCGTTATTGACCCTTAGCTTGTTCCTCAACTATGCTTTTGCCTGATCCCAACCTGCAACTACTCATTACTGACCTTTGGCTTGTTTTACTGACTACGCTTCTGTTTGATCTTTACCTGCTTATCCGCTTCTGGAGCTTGCTCACCTCCTGGTGGGGCGATGCTGAGGACCGCAACCTGGTACTAACACACAGCCAAATCCATCTCCACCATCAGGAGCTCTGGTGAACACCGATTAGTACTTAGACTCTGCACCTCAGGTGAGCCTGCATCATCTGCCAGGGTGACTGCCTGTGTACCCATCCTGCTGTTCGGTGGTAGTCCTGCTACTGCTATAGATACTGGTCTTCGAGCCTGACCCCAGATCGTGACACCTGTATTCAATTTATTCTGATACTATAGCCTGACCTATATTGACATTGCTTTTGATTCTGTCTGTTTGAATGTGTATCCTGTTGCTGTCATTTCCAGCTCAGTTACTGGCTGTATGCTGTGTACTGGAACTCTGTCTGTGCCTATCTAACGTATATTCTGTTGCAAGTTTATCTGTACATTCACATAACCTAAGTGCACTCCATTTTGAGCTATTTATCATCAGCTGGCAATGTGGCATTTGTTTGTGTGTTCTGACCATGTACTTGCTATGCTGTGTGTCTGCACTATTCCCATGTTTCTATTCTTGCTCTGCTCTGTATTTCTATGATGCTCATGTCATAAAGTTTCTTGGCTCCAAAACCCCTTGACATAAGCTGCAGGCCCCAGGTGCCCAGGCACAACCCCAGTCTACTTTGAATCTAAGAGTGGCTTACCTGGGAAAGGGTCCCTGGTGAGTCCCAGCTGACGAAGGATATATCGGGGTATGTCTGTCTTCAGATTGCCCTCCTTCACCTGGTCCTCAGCCGCTTCCAGTAAGTGATAGAATTCCTCAGGGTTAAACTCCTAAAAAACAAAATATAAATAAACTTGCCCTAAAAAGATAGATGGTCTCTTTGCATGTCCCTAAATGTTTCTGCAATTTTTATCTCACAATTAAAAAACATACCAGGAGGTGAACTTACTTCTGTATAGGCATGAGTAAAAACATTCTCCGTAACTCTCAAAAAAATGGTCTTGGCTTTGTATCTGAACAGACAAGTTTTAGTATATTAAAATTACAACTTTGCACACTGGTAAGATGACTACTACTGCTGTTTGTACAGATACTAAGGGATGCATAGACTGGAGGTGCATAATCTCCTGCCAAGTCCACATTCAGTGAAGCCAGGTGCACTCTATACTGTCTGCCAGACATCTGTTTGTCTGATGTCAAACGATCTGAAGCAGTAGGTGTGCACCTGCTCTAGATCATTCCAGTCATCCATGGGGCAGTTGGGAGGCTCAGGGTTATAAAGATGTTTTTAGCTCAAACCCATTGATGTTATGGTATCCCATATGATCCTGTATATTAGATCAAAGGAGGCATAATTTTAGGAAAAAGAAAGAGAGGACATTGAATTTTGGTGACTATTTTGGCTTTAGTGATGATGCTTATTCCATTAACAAAATATTAAGTAGGGTATGTATACATTAGCCCCAGTTTGGCCTTTGTTTCCCCAAAAAATTAACTACACACCAGGCACTCTAGCAGACGAGCTGGCCGAGAGATAATAATGAGAAGATTCTTCATCAACTGGGCGATAAAAGCCACCTCAGAGCATTCAGATCGTTCCACGGCCTGCAGAAGAGAAGCATGGTTACATGATTGGTTACTCACTTCAAGAATCTTAAATGACTGATGATTTTTCTGCTAGCTAGGAAAAGAGGCAACAATTAAGACTGGACAGTAACAATAGAGGGAGCCAGCCCAGCATGTTGAACAAATAACTTTACGGTGCCACCCCAGCCCAGTCAACCCCTTTGTCTCTGATAATTACATCCAGTAGCAATTTGTCTAAGTTATCCTGCAGCTGATAGAAGTAGGTACTGGTGATCATGCCCTCAGTGCTCCGGGTCAGACAATCTCTGGCCAGCTCCACAATCTGGTGGTGGATAAAGTTAAGGACCCCATCGGCCAGCGGTAGAACATTCTCTGGAGAGAAGTTGGAGATGAAAACCCGAAGTCGATCTTCCATCTGCGCCGTGGCCTGAGAAGACAAAAGTTGATGCTCTCATTAGGTAGCAATGATTGAGTGGAGAAGACATTTAATCAAGAATATAGTTTGTTCCATAGACATAACAGTGATACAGAACTTCTCCTAGAAAAAGGCTATGTAATGAAACAATATCCTTACTTTAGGGAATCTCTCCTTGTAGACATGATTCATCATCACTATTTCATTGTCATAAGATGAGGGCGATCGGCCAGGGCTGTAAAAGAATGGACAAGGTCATTAAGAATTTGTCAATGTTTCCTTGAACTGAATTCCCATTGAATTACTAACTATGCTCCCTCACACAATCAATGTGTTTTTACTTTTACAGTGTTAGGCCCATTGTTGACTTTCTAGGCCAAGAGATACCTACTTCCAATTTGAATGAAATGGAAGATGTTATTGTGTAGGTGTGCTTATGCATCCCATTATTTTTCTACTGTCGTTTGAAATTTGTTTATCGCATTTTTGTTTTGTTTGTTTTGGATATTGTGATGAAGGATTAAAATCTTTTTTATTGCTATCCACATTGTAGAGACTTCCTTTTTTTTAATTTCCCTGTGACATTGCGTGACAGAGTATCATCAGAAAAGAAAGTGAAAAAGAATCCCTAATGGAGATGACAATAAAAATCTAACATTTTTCCACTCCTAAAACTAAAAAAATTAAATTAGGTTTGAGTTTACCTTTAATAATTATGGGCAGCACCCACTGAAACCACCCTTATCTGTTATAATATACCATTGGTAGACCCAGGAATGGAGGTTAACAATGATAAATAAGCAGTGGTAGACTCAAAGATGGAGAAAGCATTTTAGATTTTCTTTCATTGCCACCATTTTGCAGTGAATCTGTATTATGTAAACCTCATAACACCATAATCCTACCAAAAATAACCAAATTCTACTCATTGTGAGTGAAGTCAAACCCTCCAGAGATTGGCATACTTCTGGGCAATTCAACTGACAAGTATAGTGCATTGAATCATATATAGTGAGCTCACTTCTATATCCAACAGTCTGGTGAATTGCTAAAGAGCAAAATAAAGACACATCTTGAGTCAGATTGGCAAACCGGTGTCACAGAAAGTCATATGATTTCAGGTCCTGATGCTTTACCCTGTGTTAACTCGTCATCACAATAAGTCATCTGACATTCCTTTATTGGTAATCATCAGAAAACACTGTATCTGTTATTTTTCTACTGAAAGGTGGAATGAGGTACAGCAACCTATAAGAATCATTCAGAAATACGTTCTTTTACACTAATTAACGCTGGTCAGTCATTGGCTTCTGTGGATTACAAAACACTACTCTTGGCTGTATGAATTTTTTTTTTTAAATCAAGTGCAAACTGTAGGCTTGTCATTAAAAGAAGAAAGGACTGTTCCTGGTGTCCATATCAGAAGTTCTCCCTTTCTTTGTTCCATATAGCACAATATTAAAGTGATCATTTGGTTGGTTATAGGATGTCACTGTCCTTCAAAAGACCACAGGTTTCTATAAGGCTTCTTCAATAAAATTTCAGTAACTCAAAACAACCTCTCAGAATTGATCTTCCACTAAAGTACTGGTTGTTTTTGGGTAGCTAAACTTTGTAGCTTTGCACTGCCATTTTAGGAGTAGGGGTAGATGGGCCCTAGCACAGCACCTGAGCCCTAGCTGTTTCTAGCTATACTCAAAAAAGCCCAGGTGGAAGCTGGAGTGGCCCTCCTACTTGCTGCCTTCAGAGTTCATTGAAATCTATGATTAGGGATGAGCCGAACACCCCCCTGTTCGGTTCGCACCAGAACATGCGAACAGGAAAGAAGTTCGTTCGAACACGCGAACACCGTTAAAGTCTATGGGACATGAACAGGAATAATCAAAAGTGCTAATTTTAAAGGCTTATATGCAAGTTATTGTCATAAAAAGTGTTTGGGGACCTGGGTCCTGCCCCAGGGAACATGGATCAATGCAAAAAAAGTTTTAAAAACGGCCGTTTTTTCAGGAGCAGTGATTTTAATAATGCTTAAAGTCAAACAATAAAAGTGTAATATCCCTTTAAATTTCGTAGCTGGGGGGTGTCTATAGTATGCCTGTAAAGGGGCGCATGTTTCCCGTGTTTAGAACAGTCTGACAGCAAAATGACATTTCGAAGGAAAAAACCCATTTAAAACTACTCGCGGCTATTGCATTGCCGTCCGACAATACACATAGAAGTTCATTGATAAAAACGGCATGGGAATTCCCCACAGGGGAACCCTGAACCAAAATTTAAAAAAAAAATGACGTGGGGGTCCCCCTAAATTCCATATAAGGCCCTTCAGGTCTGGTATGGATATTAAGGGGAACCCCGGCCCAAATTTAAAAAAAAAATGACGTGGGGGTCCCCCTAAATTCCATACCAGGCCCTTCAGGTCTGGTATGGATATTAAGGGGAACCCCGGCCAAAATTTAAAAAACGGATTGGGGTCCCCCCAAAAATCCATACCAGACCCTTATCCGAGCACGCAACCTGGCAGGCCGCAGGAAAAGAGAGGGGACGAGAGCGCGCCCCCCCTCCTGAACCGTACCAGGCCACATGCCCTCAACATTGGGAGGGTGCTTTGGGGTAGCCCCCCAAAACACCTTGTCCCCATGTTGATGAGGACAAGGGCCTCATCCCCACAACCCTGGCCGGTGGTTGTGGGGGTCTGCGGGCGGGGGGCTTATCGGAATCTGGAAGCCCCCTTTAACAAGGGGACCCCCAGATCCCGCCCCCCCCCCTGTGTGAAATGGTAAGGGGGTACTTACCCCTACCATTTCACTAAAAAACTGTCAAAAATGTTAAAAATGACAAGAGACAGTTTTTGACAATTCCTTTATTTAAATGCTTCTTCTTTCTTCTATCTTCCTTCATCTTCTTCTTCTTCTGGTTCTTCTGGTTCTTCCTCCGGCGTTCTCGTCCAGCTTCTCCTCCGCGGCATCTTCTATCTTCTTCTCCTCGGGCCGCTCCGCACCCATGGCATGGGGGGAGGCTCCCGCTCTTCTCTTCTTCTCTTCTTCATTTTCTTCTCCGGGCCGCTCCGCATCCATGCTGGCATGGAGGGAGGCTCCCGCTGTGTGACGGCATCTCCTCGTCTGTGACAGTTTTTTAGTGAAATGGTAGGGGTAAGTACCCCCTTACCATTTCACACAGGGGGGGGCAGGATCTGAGGGTCCCCTTGTTAAAGGGGGCTTCCAGATTCCGATAAGCCCCCCGCCCGCAGACCCCCACAACCGCCAGGGTTGTGGGGATGAGGCCCTTGTCCTCATCAACATGGGGACAAGGTGTTTTGGGGGGCTACCCCAAAGCACCCTCCCAATGTTGAGGGCATGTGGCCTGGTACGGTTCAGGAGGGGGGGGGGCCGCACTCTCGTACCCCCCTCTTTTCCTGCGGCCTGCCAGGTTGCGTGCTCGGATAAGGGTCTGGTATGGATTTTTGGGGGGACCCCATGCCGTTTTTTTTTGTTTTTTTGGCGCGGGGTTCCCCTTAAAATCCATACCAGACCTGAAGGGACTGGTATGGAATTTAGGGGGACCCCCACGTAATTTTTTTTTAATTTTGGCCGGGATTTTGGTTCGGGGTTCCCCTGTGGGGAATTCCCATGCCGTTTTTATCAATGAACTTCTATGTGTATTGTCGGACGGCAATGCAATAGCCACGAGTAGTTTTAAATGGGTTTTTTCCATCGAAATGTCATTTTGCTGTCAGACTGTTCTAAACACAGGAAACATGCGCCCCTTTACAGGCATACTATAGACACCCCCCAGCTACGAAATTTAAAGGGATATTACACTTTTATTGTTTGACTTTAAGCATTATTAAAATCACTGCTCTTGAAAAAACTGCGGTTTTTAAAACTTTTTTTTGCATTGATCCATGTCCCCTGGGGCAGGACCCAGGTCCCCAAACACTTTTTATGACAATAACTTGCATATAAGCCTTTAAAATTAGCACTTTGATTTCCCCCATAGACTTTTAAAGGGTATTCCACGGCATTCGAATTTGCCGCGAACGCCCCTAATTGTTCGCTGTTCGGCGAACTTTCGATCAGCCAATGTTCGAGTTGAACATGAGTTCGACTCGAACTCGAAGCTCATCCCTATCTATGATGAGTGCTCCCAAAATCAAATTGTGGGTTGACATCAGAACACTATTTCTCTAATACAGGGGAAATCTTCCAATGGGGACACTAGTTCTGGCGGCCCTGGTGACAGACCATGGATCCCTCACTTTGTAGGGATTTCATCTCACGTCCTGTTTTAGCTATAGGAGAGGAAGTGAAGGGAAGTCTCATCAATGGAACATAGATGGCAAACAAAAAACTGACGGGGGTTATAACCCTCCCTTGCTCTATCCAAAATGAAAAAATGTTTTTTTATAAATTTTAAATTAAAATAAATAAATCAAAGATGTATACCTTGAGTGTTTTTTCATAGGGTTATGATCCTTGAAGCTGACAAGTGAAAAGGCCATGAAGCCCGATTTGGGTCACTTTGAGTCAGACTAGCTTACCATAAATAAGCTTGTAAGGGAACCCTGACAGTACACAGACTGACAAGAATTCAGAGCAGAATAACATCCTTAAACCACCAACTGACCTCAGGCTTCGAGACCGGGGTCTCACCGCAGGGGACCTTCGACCCCCATCATCATCAGGGATGCTCTCAGTGCTGCCAAAATGTTTGGAGAGGAAATGAAGCTCATCTAGGGTGGGTTGGAAGGGAAGCTGGTGCAGACGTTCTTGAGATGAGGAGGAGGACTTCAAAGAAGAAAGAAAGAAGAAAATAAGGAACCAAGAGAAACATTTAAAATCCAACTTCCCTACAAAATAATTGTGTGTTGATTGGATCCTTCCAATGCAATCTGTTGTCTATCGATAACTTTAGACTGCCATTGCCTTTCCGAAAATAGAAGCCATTTGGCTGTCAAGGGGATCCTTTGGCTTCAGAGTCTCTGATTGAGCACAAGCAGGCAGACTAGGAACCCTGACTTTTATTTCTATCATAACAGATGTCCTTTAATAGTTGAAAGAGTTCTTTTGGTTGGTTCCCACGCTCTTTCATCATATTTCTGTACATCTGGTTCCTAGCACTGCAACACATCTGCAGTGGTTGGAAAAATGGGTTCTGTCAAATGGAAGGGTGAGTATTCAGAAGAGCTACCTACTGGCTGGCTCTACCTTTATGGCACCTATTGAAGTGGCCATGTAATGCACTGCTTAAGCTGTGCTTCTCTGCCAGGAACCAAAGTTGTGAAGGAGGGTATAAATGTGAGCATAAGGTTAGACTTTAGGTCCACTTTAAAAGGATTTATTACTCACTGACACAGTGGAGCTTGGGGTATTTGTTCCATATCCTGATGATGGAAGGGAGGCAAGGGACCAACGACGGCCATCTGTCCTGCTAAAAAAGTAAGAGCATTTACCCATGTATTACTGAGAGACAGCATACCTAGAGCATATAAGGAGACATGATGCTTAATTACACAAAAGGGATAAACATAGCTACCAGAATGTAGAGCTGAACTCCAGGAAAAAACAGCTAAATACAGAGCTGAAATGCATATACTGTACATTAACTGTACCAAATGATTTATAATTCTGTTACGCAACTCTTGTGATCCAGACATCCCTGCCACAGAGCATAGTCAGGCAGGTGACCTAATGTTCTCCTTTGTCATTAAAGCTGAATTACAGGAATTCAGCCACTTTGTAAAGAAAGACACACTATGAGTTAAGTCCAAGAAGCTGCATGACAGCTCCTGGGCTCACCTCTATTATTTATATCTGACAGGTTTATTGCTTTGCTGGGACTTACACTGGAGACACTTGGGGCTGTGAGAGAGAAGAAAGGTACAAAGAGCAGCTATGCCTGCCCCTCCTCCCCTCTGTTGCCTATTCAAAGAAGTCTTTGTATTTTGTAAATGTGTTAATACAAAGGCTTCTGTGAATGGGCAGGAGGAGGGGAAGGACGGGCATAGCAGCTGCATCTCCTGTTCAAGATGGGTAGTTCAGAAGGATCAGCATTGGGATCCCAGAACTATAGTGATAGCTGTCTTCCTGGAGTACTATAAAACTGTCAGATATAAATAAAAATGCTAAGCCCAGGAGGTGTCATGCACCTTGCTGGACTTAACTCATAGTGTGCCTTCTTTTGTTACAAAGGAGCTGAATTCCTGGAATTCAGCTTTAAAGCCCAATACAAGTTTTACACCGATTTAACTATTCATACTCCTACCCCTATTTATGATCAAATTATGTTTGAAAATGTCTTGAAATACACTTTTCCCTCAGCGAAAATACTGCTTCCTACTCTTCCCCGCCAGTGCTCTGTGGCAGCATAGCTGAGTACCGTCCTCACCCCCCAGTACCAATTTCACCATCCAGACTTATGTTGTAGAGAAGGAGAAGGGTTGTATCTAGCTACATACTGAGTGCTGATAATTGAGGGCCCTTGGTCTAATTCTGGTGCCTATTAGACTACACAGTCAATTTTAGGCATCCTGCACAACTGAAGTAACAGAAAAAAATGATAGTTACTGCAATGGCTTTCTGACAGGTTGATCACAGACCCCCTGCCTGCTGACTGGACAATAAAGGGGTCACCACACTGTTTAGAGAAGTGATTGGTAACTTATGAGCTAAAGGGGGCCTCAAATGCGGCCCCAGACATCACAAAAGGACCGCACATAATGTTCAATATAAATAATGATTGAGAGGACTGTCAGAAACTGCAGACCTAAGAGAGGAAATGAGGGTCAGAGAGTTTAGATATGCTACAGTGTTGGCGGGGGGTGGCTGCAGAAGACAATACAAAACTGGGAAAATATTACATGAGGCTAGTAGAGGTCAATACTATTACCCTAATCAATGTTCCCATTACAGACAACTGAGGTCCAAAAGCCACACATCACATATCAAAGGTCCGCCTGTTGGGCACCAAGGGTTTAGAGCAGAGGTCTCCAAATTTTCTAAAGAAAGTACCAGTTTTCTGTCCTTCAGACTAATGCCTCGTACACACCATCGGACTTTCCGACAACAAAACTGTGGATTTTTGTTCGAAGGTTGTTGGCTCCAACTTGTCTTGCATACACACGGTCACACAAATGTTGGCCAACAATTACGAACGTGGGAACGCGGTGACGTACAAGACGTACGACGAGCCCAGAAAAAGGAAGTTCAATAGCCAGTGCTGCTCCTTCTACTTGAATCCGAGCATGCGTGAACTTTTGTACGTCGGACTTGTGTACACACGATCGGAAATTCCAACAACAAAGTTTTGTTGGCTTAAAATTTGAGAACCTGCTAGCCAAGTCCCACAACAAATGTTCGATGGAGCATACATACGTTCGGACTTTCAGCCAACAAGCTCACGTCCAACATTTGTTGTCGGAAAATCTGATCGTGTGTACGGGGCATTAGGGGGACCTGGATTGTGCCCAGTGGGAGTACACAATGCCATATCTAGAGAAATATTTGTTGTCAATGTGAGGAATAGTGCCCCATTTTTGTTGTCAGAAGAAGAAATTATGTCCCATCATTGGTGTCCGTGGAAGGAGTAGTGCCTTATTGTTGGTGTCAATGGCAGGAAAAATGCCTCAAGGGCCCCATAAAGACAAGCATAGAGCCACATCTGGCCCCAGGGCCACAGTTTGGAGACCACTGGTTTAGAGCATCTCTCTGCTTAATCTATCTCCACTCCTGTAGGTAATCTCACAGTGTTAGAACAAAAGCACTGTGCAATGAAGTAAAGCCATGAAATAACGTAAAATTGCTTCCCAGCCCTGGCCCTCCCTCTCCTAAACTAAGGCTGGCCATACATAATACAATTTTCTTGCACAGTTGTTCTTTAGATTTACCATATAATATGAGGTCAAACCCAAACACTTTCAATTTGTATGCAATCAGGCAGACCCTTGCACTACATAGTTGAAGGTAAATCTAAAAGAAATTAAATACAAAAATTGTATAATGTATGGCAAACTTTAGTTCTGCTGTACAGGGGATTAGAGGAAGACAATATACAGATAGAGTCGCAGATTTATAGGAAATATATTTAAAATACATTTTGTGATGTTTTACCCAACACATAACCGGATTCAACGGGAATATTTTATTGTCTGCTGTAGTTCATCGTTATAATAAATCCTTACCTCAAAACAACCTGCATGCTCTTTACCCCCTGGGGCTGCTCTGTGCTGCCCTGTGCATGACTACCAGTTACAATAAAAATAGTATGTGATTTATTTCGGCAACCAGTTTGTCCCGTGCACAAAGAGTTGTTATGTGTATAGATCGCCGTCGCAAAGTGCCAAAAGCCAGAAAGATACAGCAAAATAAAAAGAAGTATAAAAAGTGGAGAAGACAGTAATCAAACACTCTAAATAAAAGCATTTCCATAGTTTCTAATTGCAGGGTTGTCCCTTGAAACTATTCAGGCACCACATTGTGCAAAGCAATAGGATTCTGAATGGATCCTACTACCAGGGTTGGCAACCGCCAGTAAATTTACTGACAGTTTGTAAAAATCAGGGATTTTTTTTTTACAACTGCCAGTAAATATCAGGGGCTGACAATTTCATGCTGTGATGACTTTTTTAGTGTAAATCAAGCTAATTATTTTTTTCTAGGTATTGTCAGTGTTTACAAATCATGTTTATACTGTTCAAATATTTACAGTGTTAGTTTTCAATAGGAGTTCTGTAATTTCTCAGGTTGCCAGTAAAAAATGTGTTCCGCCAGTGAATTTTCCATGTTTTGTCAGTAAAAAATGCTGCGGGAGATTGGCAACCCTGCCTAGTACTTTCCTTCCCTTTGTCAGTGAGAGTGCTGCTGGGCAGTGTGGTCAGCTCAGTACAGTTAGGAGCTGCTTGCATTTCTGGCAGGATCATCAGGTATCCTTCAGTACTTTCAGCAGTTGTACAGAGACAAAACAGGGAAATGTGTATGTTCTGAGCACCATGGGAACTACACAGATATTGAGTAATAGTGAACAGACTTGTAAAGGATCTTCACATATTTGTTACCAGTTGGATTCGATACACAATTCTTTTACTGGTAAGTGGAACTCGTAAAAGCTCCTCCTTCTTCACTTTATCCTTGGCCACATGTTTGATAGCCTAGGCACCTGTTATCATAAAAAGTAATGTTGCCAAATCTGAAAATTGCTTATACCTACACGCTATATTACCAAAAGTATTGGGACGCCTGCCTTTACACGTACATGTACTTTAATGGCATGCCAGTCTTATGCCCTGCACACACGGTCTGATTTTCCGATGGAAAAAGTGCGATTGGATTGTGTTGTCGGAAATTCCGATCGTGTGTGGGCCCCATCGGACTTTTTCCGTCGGAATTTCCGACACACAAAGTTTGAGAGCAGGATATAAAATTTTCCGACAACAAAATCCGATCGTTTAAATTCCGAACGTGTGTACACAAATCCGACGCACAAAGTGCCACGCATGCTCAGAATAAGTTCAGAGACGAAAGCTATTGGCTACTGCCCCGTTTATAGTCCCGACGTACGTGTTTTACGTCACCGCGTTCAGAACGATCGGATTTTCCATCAACTTTGTGCGACCGTGTGTATGCAAGACAAGTTTGGCCCACAATCAGTCGGAAAAAATCAGATGGATTTTGTTGTCGGAATGTCCAATCGATGTCCGATCGTGTGTACAGGGCATTAGTCTGTAGGGTTCAATATTGCGTTGGCCCACCCTTTGCAGATATAAGAGCTTTAACTCTTCTGGGAAGACTCTAATTCACCCCAAAGGTGATCTATCGGGTTGAAGTCAGGCCAGTCAGGTTCCTCCACCCCAAACTCACTCATCCATGTCTTTATGGATCTTGCTTTGTGCACTGGTGCGCAGTCATGTTGGAAAAGGAAGGGGCCATCTCCAAACTGTTCCCACAAAGTTGGGAGCATGAAATTGTCCAAAATGCCTTGGTATGCTGACGCCACACTGGAACAAGGGGGTCAAGCCCAACCCCTAAAAAACAACCCCACACCATAATCCCCCCTCCACCAAATGATTTGGACCAGTGCACAAAGCAAGGTCCATAAAGACATCAATGAGCGAGTTTGGGGTGAAGGAACTTGACTGGCCTGCACAGATTCCTGACCTCAACCCAATAGAACACCTTTGGGATGAATAAGAGTGGAGACTGCAAGCTAGGTTTTCTCATCCAACATCAGTGCCTTACCTCACAAATGCGCTACTGGAAGAATGGTCAAACATTCCCATAGACACACTCCTAAACCTTGTGGACAGCCTTCCCAGAAGAGTTGAAGCTGTTATAGCTACAAACGGTGGGCCAACTTAATATTGAACCCTACAGACTAAAGCCCCGTACACACGATCCGATTGTTGGCAGGGGATTGTGTGATGACAGACTGTTGGTCTAAAATCTGACCTTTAGTACGCTTCTTCAGACAATTGTTGTCCAACTTTCGGCCAACAAATGTTACATAGTTACATAGTAGGTGAGGTCGAAAAAAGACACGAGTCCATCAAGTCCAACCTAGCCTAGATGGCAGGCTAGTAAATTTTCGGCGGACAACGGTCTGTTGTCAGTTTTTTGTATCGTCTGTATACAAGTCCGTCACACAAAAGTCCAAAGTACAAACACACATGCTCGGAATCAATGCTCACCAAACACGACATTAGCAGAAGGTGCCCAAAGGGTATCGGTCAAGAACTGAAATTCCACGTATTACGCCCCTACGTTCGTGTTTGTTGGCCGACAATTGTGTGCCGTTAGTATGCAAGACAAGATCCAGGCACACGCCCTTTTGACAGAAGTCTGACGCTCTGTTGGCCAACAATCCGATCGTGTGTACCAGGCTTAAGACTGGGATGCCATTAAAATTAATGTGCATGTAAAGGCAGACGTCACAATACTTTTGACAATCTAGTGTAGGTAAAGACCATATGCTTAGGCCTCAGCACTGAAAAAAGGTTTTTCCCATATTTCTCACCAACTGGATTGTATACACAATTCTTTTCCCCTCTGATATACAGTACCTATAAACATGGTAAGTGGAACTCGTCAAAGCTTCTCCTACTTCCCTTTTAGCCTTGTCCACATGATTGAAAGCCTAGGCACTTGGTCATGTGATCTTAAAGAGTAGAGCTGCCAGATTTGAACTCTGCTTGGACCCATCAGTAAAGGTAATATGCTTAGGCCTCCACTCAGAACTGAAAGGAGGTTGGAACTGCATTTTCTCCAGGAAAGGTATTTCATTCAACCCATCCATTATGTTTTATGCATCCACAGCAAAGATCTAACAAAAAAAGTACAAAGCCTCGTACACACGATCGGACTTTCCGACAACAAAACCGTGGAATTTTGTTCGAAGGGTGTTGGCTCCAACTTGTCTTGCATACACACGGTCACACAAATGTTGGCCAACAATTACGAACTTAGTGACGTATAAGACGTACGTGATATCTCCATTACGAAAGCTAGTTTTACAAGACCGATCGCTTCCGGCTCGTCCTTGGTACCGAGCATGCGTGTCTGTACTTTGGACTTTTGTCCGACGGACTTGTGTACACACGATCGGAAATTCCGACAACACACATTTGTTGGCGGAAAGTCCGACAACAAATGTCCGATGGAGCATACACACGGTCGGACTTTCAGCCAACAAGCTCACATCCAACATTTCCCGTCGGAAAATCCGATCGTGTGTATGCGGCATAAGTGAAATTTAAAAAAGAATTGTCCATTCGACGGACAACCAGAGCAGTGAGCAAAGAAACAGTGCGATATTGGATTGTAAGCAGTAGCCAGCAAGGACTTCCTACCCATTATTTGCTGTTATGTTCCTTATTATTTATAATTTATAAATGCTTACTGCTCACTCTACTCTAAAATTATGTAAAATGCAATCACACTATATAAATAAAATATATTATTAATAATATTTAATATTAATGCTATGATAGAACATTCAGTTAGCAGATGCCCCATCTGCAATCCTTATTCTCTTAAAGATAGTTTAATACTGTATTATCCATCTGATTATGTGTAATCTCAAGTGGTTAAGTCTTTTTCTTCTCTCTTTCTTAATTCAAAGGCCAGTCCTTGTAGACCCAGCCATAGAGTGTCCTTGTGTCTTTATCAGTGACCTTAAAGTGAACAACTCTCAAGCAAGTGGACTATTTATCCATAGCCACCCCTTCTCAAGGGAGACTAAATTCAGATAATCTTTCCTTTATTTAAAGTGGAGTTCCCCCCACTTTTACAACTCTTCAGCATCCCTCACTAAACTGTGCACTGTAAACGAATTGGATATTTTTTAAAAAATTTTCTCAGCACCTACTGTATATCTGCTGTATTCATTTTTCACTTCCTCCTCCATGGCCGCAGCCCATCACATCATTTCCTGTTTGCAATGCCTCCTGGGAAGGGGAGGCAACTTCCTCTGACACTGCCGTTGCTATGGAAACCTGACCTGAAACCTATTACACTGCTTGTGTTGCACTGAGCACTGAGGAAGAAATACAGTCTGGCTTCAGATGCCCACACTTAAGATGGCCACGGCCTGCTGTAAGTTTATAAAATAACAAACTACTGCTATAAACTAACAAACCAGAGCTTAGTTTACAGACTAACTTTACTAGAATATATTAAGCTTGTGTATTATAGGGGTATTTTTATTTAAAAAGTATAATTTCGGCCAGAACACCACTTTAAGCTCCCTCTTGCCCCTTATTAGTTTAGTTGTCCTTCTCAGCACTCTAAAACTGAACTAAAATCTCAAGAAGAGGTCTTCCTAATTCTTAGTAGGGGGCACGATTATGTCTCCCTCTCTAGAGTCTATACCTTTTTTTTTATAATACAAGAACGTATCTTGCTGCTTTAAAGCCTAACTCCGGGTTTTGTGTCACCTTAAATAATTTGTCTGGGCCAGGGTGGCCCAGACAAACCTCACGCAAAAAATTTTTTTTTCATTTTGGTGGGGATTCTCAGCATACAAGTCGCACCGCAAGTCGGATCATCTTGATCCAACTTCTGGTGCGACTTCTATTCAGATCAATGGGCTCCCATAGGGAACCACTGATTTTGAATAGAGACAGAGAAACGCTGGACGAGGCTTAACGCTGTGTACACAGCGTTAAGCCTGGTTAGACCGCGTTAAACACCATTCACTGGCATCTGGCGTTTTTAAAAGCTCTAGCGCTGGAGACTCAGAGCGCGCTGGTCCTGGGTTTTTTCGGAGATTAAAAACGCCAATGCCTGTTACAGCTCGAAAAACCCCATGGCCAAGGCCATTGAATAACATGTAATGGCGTTTTTAAGCTGCAAAAAAAGCTCAAAAACGCCGCAGTGAAAACGCCCGTGTGTATGAGGCCTTAGGCTCCATGCACGCTGGCCTAAAAATCGCTGCTTCTACAGGAGTTTTGTGTTCTGCCTGTAGAAGCAGCTCAATGTTTCTCCTATGTGTCCATGCACATTAGGAAGATTACAGGCATATTTTGAGCTCAACGTTTGAGGCAGGAAAAAAAACTTTCTGGTTTGTGTTCCTGATTGGCGCTTTCTTGCAAAAAAACCCCCGCAAAACTCTCCTAAACTCGTCTAAACTTTGTACAAAAAACGTTCTATATGAGCTTTTTTTTCTGCCAAGGGAACTGGGGTTTTTTTTAAGCCCAGTGTGCATGGAGCCTCCATGTTTTTAATGTACAGTGGGGACGGAAAGTATTCAGACCCCCTTACATTTTTCACTCTTTGTTATATTGCAGCCATTTGCTAAAATCATTTAAGTTCATTTTTTTCCTCATTAATGTACACACAGCACCGCATATTGACAGAAAAACACAGAATTCTTGACATTTTTGCAGATTTATTAAAAAAGAAAAACTGAAATATCACATGGTCCTAAGTATTCAGACCCTTTGCTCAGTATTTAGTAGAAGCACCCTTTTGATCTAATACAGCCATGAGCCTTTTTGGGAAAGATGCAACAAGTTTTTCACACCTGGATTTGGGGATACTCTGCCATTCCACCTTGCAGATCCTCTCCAGTTCTGTCAGGTTGGATGGTAAACGTTGGTGGACAGCCATTTTTAGGTCTCTTCAGAGATTCTCAATTGGGTTTAAGTCAGGGCTCTGGCTGGGCCATTCAAGAACAGTCACGGAGTTGTTTTGAAGCCACTCCTTTGTTATTTTAGCTGTGTGCTTAGGGTCATTGTCTCGTTGGAAGGTAAACCTTCGGCCCAGTCTGAGGTCCTGAGCACTCTGGAGAAGGTTTTCGTCCAGGATATCCCTGTACTTGGCCGCATTCATCTTTCCCTGGATTGCAACCAGTCGTCCTGTCCCTGCAGCTGAAAAACACCCCCACAGCATGATGCTGCCACCACCATTCTTCACTGTTGAGACTGTATTAGACAGGTAATGAGCAGTCCCTGGTTTTCTCCACACATACCGCTTAGAATTAAGGCCAAAAAATTCTATCTTGGTCTCTTGGAATCTCATTTCTCACCATCTTGGAGTCCTTCAGGTGTTTTTCAGCAAACTCCATGCGGACTTTCATGTGTCTTGCACTGAGGAGAGGCTTCCATCGGGCCACTCTGCCATAAAGCCCCGACTGGTGGAGGGCTGCAGTAATGGTTGACCTTCTACAACTTTCTCCCATCTCCCGACTGCATCTCTAGAGCTCAGCCACAGTGATCTTTGGGTTCTTCTTTACCTCTCTCACCAAGGCTCTTCTCCCCCGATAGCTCAGTTTGGCCGGATGGCCAGCTCTAGGAAGGGTTCTGGTCGTCCCAAACATCTTCCATTTAGGCATTATGGAGGCCACTGTGCTCCTAGTAACCTTAAGTGCAGCAGAAATTTTTTGTTACCTTGGCCAGATCTGTGCCCTGCAAAAATTCTGTCTCTGAGCTCTTCAGGCAGTTCCTTTGACCTCATGATTCTCATTTGCTCTGATATGCACTGTGAGCTGTAAGGTCTTATATAGACAGGTGTGTGGCTTTCCTAATCAAGTTGAATCAGTATAATCAAACACAGCTGGACTCAAATGAAGGTGTAGAACCATCTCAAGGATGATCAGAAGAAATGGACAGCACCTGAGTTAAATATATGAGTGTCACAGCAAAGGGTCTGAATACTTAGGACCATGTGATATTTCAGTTTTTTTTTAATAAATCTGCAAAAATGTCAACAATTCTGTGTTTTTCTGTCAATATGGGGTGCTATGTGTACATTAATAAGGGAAAAAAATGAACTTAAATGATTTTAGCAAATGGCTGCAATATAACAAAGAGTGAAAAATTTAAGGGGGTCTGAATACTTTCCGTCCCCACTATATATATCAAAAGCCAAACCTTTTTTTTTTTGGGGGGAAAAAAAACCCTTTCCCTTTCAGGAGAGATTCCCCTTCACTTCCTGTCCCATAGACACAACAGGAAGTAAAAAGAAATCTTCTTTCCAAAGTGAGGCAAATGCCCTCTTAGACAGCTGTCACCATCAGAAGATTTGCTCTTTACTCTTGTTCTGGGGATGATTTAAAATGATGGCTTTTCTCTCACTTGAAGCCCCAAACTTCAGTCACCATATTGAACAGGGACACAAGGCAGTAGTAAAAACCTGACAAGGGTTCTTTCCCCCCCACCAAAAAAAAATAAATTACAAATTACAAAAATTGGCCTTTGCATATGCTATACCACAGGGGTAGGCAACCTTTTGAGCAAAGTGTGCCAAAAAATGTTTTCAAAGAAATTGAGCATGCCGATTTTATAACAAAAAAATGTCAACTTCACACTCTGAATCACGAAAAGTATTTTTTATAAAGTAAATGCTGTAAACTACTTAAGTAGTGAGAAATTAACATCCTGCACTCTCACGCCTGAGATCAGCCCCAATTCCTGCAACTTCACACCTCAGATCACTGTCCCCCCTGCAAATCTGTTTCACCACTGTAACCCCCTGCACATCTGCCCCACCCACCACTGTAACCCGCTTGCACATCTGCCTCACCACTGTACCCCCCTGTACATCTGCCCCACCACTGTAACCCCCTTGCACCTCTGCCCCACCACTGTAACCCCCTGCACATCTGTCCAACCACTGTACCCCCTGCACATCTGTCCAACCACTGTACCCCCTGCACATCTGTCCAACCACTGTACCCCCTGCACATCTGCCCCACCACTGTACCCCCTGCACATCTAGCCCCACCACTGTAACCCCTTGCACATCTGCCCCACCACTGTTACCCCCTTTCTCATCTGCCCCACCAATATACCTCTTGCACATCTGTCTCACCTCTGTACCCCCTGCTCCCCTGCCCCACCTCTGTTCCCCCTGCTCTCCAGCCCCACCACTGTTCCCCCTGCTCATCTGGCCCAATGTTGAACCCCCCTGCTCATCTGGCCCAATGCTGAACCCCCCTGCTCATCTGGCCCAACGTTGAACCCCCCTGCTCATCTATGATATACATGATATGCAGAGTGGTGAAAGGAAGCAGAGATGAGACACATCTACCTGTCCTGGCACACTCATCCTGCTGGTCCACCTCTCGCATCCAGCCCACGTGCTTGTATGTGATATGTGATGTATGTGATGTATGGGATGTATGTGATGTCACATAAAAGCATCTGGAATGGATGCACAATGATGAGCTCAGGTCAGGAGCAGTTTCTGAAAGCAGTGGGCCTGTGTGCAGGATCATAAGTTGGGCCCCCGCAGTGGAGAAAAAGTGCGGTGCTCTGCGCCACAGGAAAAGTTGGGTGTGATTTTCATTGCGCTGAATACTGGCTGTGGCTTAACGGGAAACAGAGTGCCGGGGTTCAGTAGTAAGTGATGCAAAGCTTCAGGAATAATTTCAACAAAATTCCCAGAAGCTCAACAGTAATTCAACAAACTGTCCCCCCCCCCCCCTGCCCCCAGCAGAACTGTCTGCACCCAGTCTCTTCCCCCATCACAAAAGCTGACGATCTCAGCTACAGCAAAGTTAGAGAACCAAATAATGTTTCCCATCTTTTACAATGTGTGGGGGCACAGTGCCTTCCCCTCACCGCCGAAATTGGAATGCATTAGTGTCTCACTGACACTTTTCTGCGCTGCTCTGCTGATAGGGAGGGAGTCGAGTGCCGGCAAAAGAGGCTTTGTGTGCCGCTTGCGGCACCAGTGCCGGGGGTTGCCTACCCCTGCTTTAAAAAAAGTGGTCTTTGAGTTTTATTTTTGTTACTGTTGTTACTCTTTTCTAATTTTTTATAGCCTTTTTAACACTAGTCAAAAGCCAAATAGGTTTCGTTTTTAGCCTTTGCAATGTATTGCCCAGGGGAACAAATGTTGCAATGTATTGACATGGAATCAATTTTAAACACAACTATTTTTGTTCTGTGCCTTTTAAATGAGTGTTGTTGTCTTTCTGTTATATGTTCGTTGTTTACAGCTTAGAGTGAATTAAATGTTATGGTTGGTGCTACCTAGACTTTGCCTTATATTAATATATTATGATGACGAACCTTGGCATCCCAAATGTTTTGGAACTACATTTTCCATGATGCTCATGTTCTCTGCAGTGTAGTTCCAAAATATCTGGGAAGACAAGGTTCACCATCACTGCCTTATATGAACATTTGTATTAAGCTCTGCAATGTTTGACACTTTTCAAGAAGAGCATCATTTCTAGCTGAAACTTTTCACAACAATCCCATGAATTGTCAAAAGATCCAAAAGCCGCAAATCATGAAGCAGACCCATGTGCATGATGAATGAAGATGAATGGCAGCCTCCAGCCAAGCCACACCCCTAATGCTTTTTTCGCCACCCTTTGGAGCTTAATCATGGGGATCATGGGTTCCCCACGATTAAGCTCCCAAGGGCAGAGCGAAACGCATTGAGGGTGTGGCTTGGCTGTAGTCTGGGCTGAGGCTGCCATTTATCTCACTTCATGCGCATGGATCTGCTTCATGATGTGAGGCTTATGGATCTTTTCATTTGACAGTGTTGCAGCTTGAAGCTAGGACAAGCTCCCTATCCCTGCCTGCACTCACAACGGTCTAGTTGGACTTTACCTCTCTACCTGAGCGGCACCTAAATTTTGTCTTTTTGGGTCACAATCCCATAAAATTGCCTTATCATACGTTTTTTACATTTCCCTTTTACTGTTCCAGTAGTACCCTTGTAATAGTCAGTTTCAGGGCAGTTAAAGTAGAATTCCAGGCTAAACTTAACTAATCCTAAAAAATGTCTTCTCCACCTCTAAAACTTATGCTAACTTCTACGTGTAAGAAAGATGTATATACTTACCTATTTTAAGCCTGCTCTGTTCAGGTCACGTGATCTGGCTCCCCTGTTTCAGTCAGCCACAGCTGCAGGGGAGAAGTGCTGACAATGGATGGGACATGGAAGCCTATGGGTGAGGACACTGCTCCCGGAGTTCCCAGTGTTCTCTCCTGCAGCCGCTGCTGTCACAGGGGAAATGACATGACTGGACTAGAGCCGGCTGAAAATTGGCATATATATATATATATATATATATACATCTTTCTTACACACATTAGTAAGCATAGGTGTTAGAAAGGGGGAAAGAGCATTATTAAGACTAGTTAGGTTTAGCCTGGAATTCTGAGTAGGGGGCTTGCTATTACTTGGGGACCTGTAACATACATCAATAGTTGAAGCTATGCTCCAGGTTGGAGCATAGCTTCAGTACTGTTCTCTGCAGCATGCTGCTTTGATCACTGGCTAACATGATTAAGCACCACCAGGAGATGGCTTGGACCCATAGGAAGAGTGTTGTATGATGCTAGGTATCATTCTGTCCAGAGCAGAGGGGACAGCACCCAAGAGAAGATGAGTGGTGCAGCAAAAGTATTATTTCTGTATTATACCAAATGCAGACTTATTGTAAAAAAATAAAAAAAACAACTGTATTTTCACATCCAGATGTATCTCCTCCCATAATACCTCAGCACTATTACACTCTGCATCACAAAATCATTTTTTAACTCACTTTTATAATCGAGCATGACAATAAAAACCACCACCTTTTCTGTTAACCTGGTTCCTCCGAAAATAAGCATAGCCAGGAAAATTAGTAGCCCATTCATGTAAAGAATCAAGCCAAAATTCTGCAATACCATTTAAATCATACCATTCTTCATGCACTTCTGGCACTCTTCTGGTACCCATCAAGTGACCAGATGCCGAGACACTGGTCAAATTATGTCAGCTTAGGGGGCAGAATCCGTGCTTGGATAGAGCTGCTGACAGGTTATCAATCTCTAAGCTTCTTTTGCTAAGATCACATGGCCAATGTCTTTACAGTAAAATACTGTATTTATCGGCGTGTAACACGCACCCCAATTTAAGAGGGAAGTTTCAGGGGAAATTTTTTTTTTTTTAAAAATAAACCACTTCAAGCAAAATAATGGTCAGTGAGCATCAATGCAGCCTGATTAGTGCCCATCTGCAGCTTCAGTGTAGCCGGATCTGTGTCCATCTGCAGCCTGATCTGTGCCAATCTGCAGCCTGATCTGTGCCCATCTGCAGCCTGATCTGTGCCAATCTGCAGCCTGATCTGTGCCAATCTGCAGCCTGATCTGTGCCCATCTGCAGCCTCATCTGTGCCCATCTGCAGCCTGATCTGTGCCCACCTGCAGCCTAATCAGTGCCCACCTGGAGCCTAATCAGTGCCCATCTGTAGTCTAATCAGTGCCCACCTGCAGTCTAATCAGTGCCCATCTGCAGCCTAATCAGTGCCCACCTCCAGTCTAATCAGTGCCCACCTGCAGCATTGCTCAGTGTCCATCTGCAGTCTTGCTGTTATATATGCTGCCATCGAGGGATAGGTGGGGACGAGTGCTGCCGAAATAGAGCCGGATCTCCTGTGTACTCGGCGTCACGTCCAGTCCTGCCCCTTGGCCCAGATACCTATGATGGACATAACGCTGGTCCAATTCCGGGATGTCCATGCTAGGAGCCGTCCAGTAGGCGGGACTGAGCGTGACTGCGAGCCGAGCCGAGCCGAGTACACAGGAGATCCGGCTCTATTTCGGCAGCGCTCGTCCCCTCCTTCCTCTCAGTGGCAGCCTATATCGGTGTATAACACGCACACGCGATTTTACTCCTATTTTAAGGGGGAAAAAGTGTGTGTTATACGCCGATAAATACAGTACCTATCGCTGGCACCAGATGGAACCCAAAGAAGAAATCTCCTCCCATAGTTGAGTATTAAAAGTATATGTAAACCCTAACAATGAGCTTCTTTTATTTTCTCCATTTTGTCTATTAGGTATACCATTGGAAGCATTTTGTTGTATCTGTTAAATGAGTCCAAAAAATACCTGCCAAAAATCTATTGCTGTCCTGTGCACTCTGCAGTGTTATCTCATACAATATTATCCAGCCATGCCATGCTCATTTTTTTTAAACTACAGAACCCCACTTTATATTATGAAGATGAGGAGAGGGGAGTTGTTCTATAGTCCTTACACATTTCCAGTCATATTGATTTACTAAAACGGAAGAATGCAAAATCTGATGCAGCTGTGCATGGAAGACAATTAGCTTCTAACTTCAGCTTGTTCAGTTAGAGCCCATTCACACAGGGACGACTTGTCAGGCGACCTAGTTGCCTGACAAGTCGCCTCCCGTTCTGTATAATGGAACCGTTCTAATCGGAGCGACGCAAGTCACTCCAACTTAGAAAAAGGTTCCTGTACGACTTTGGGGGCGACTTGGGGCGACTTGCATAGACTTCTATACAGAAGTCGTTTTGCAAGTCGCCGCGGAAGTCGTTTGCAGGTCGCCTCGCTGAGGCGACCTGCAAGTCGTGTTGCCCCTGTGTGAACCGGGTCTTAAGCTTTGACAATAAAACCTGGAAGCTGATTGATTTCTAGGCAGAGCTGCACTAGATTTTGCACTCTTCAGTCTTAGTAAATCAACCCCATGGTGACAATGCTGCTCCTCCATATATACAGCACAGTGAGTGAGTGTTGTCACCCTAGGACAAGAAGGGTGTTACTGGAAGAATCACCAGGTGAAAAATAATGAATGCAGAAAAAACAAAAGTAACACAGATACCACCTATGGACTGCTGGACTAGAGTTGCCATCCCATCCCTTTAAACCCAAATACATATGAATTACACAGGTTCTGATGCTAATTTAATGTAGATAAGGCACCAAGTGAGTTTAATTACCACCTTAATCAGCCACAGAACCTGTGTAATTAATATGTGTTCGGTATTAAAGGGATGAGGTGGCAACCCTATGGTGGACTGATACGCTGACATACTGTATATTACACTTTTGTTTTTGAGTTTAGATACATATATAATGCTGCTCTTTTATCACATACAAGGTATACTGTGGAATGAAGTTCAGAATAGAGGATATTAGATCATATATTCACTATAGTTATTATCAATGCAAAGAAAAATAAAATAATTATTTCATCCCCTGCAGACTTAAAAAGAAATGAAGAGTCTATAATTTTTATCATGGTGTATTTTAAATGATAGAGATAGAATATCAACCGAAAATCCAGAAAAAAACACATTATTCAAATGGTATAAATTGAGTTGCAGTTCAGTGAGTAAAATAAGTATTTGATCCCCTACCAACCAACGATAATTCTGGTTCCCACAGCCTGGCTACAATATATGCTCATGTGGTACACAGATAAGGCCTGTCAATTTAAGAAGGTGCTCCTCACAATAACTCGTTATGTGTATAAAAGACACCTGTCCACAGAATCTCTTTCTTCCATTCAAACCTCAACATCATGGGCAATGCCAAAGAGCTGTCCAAGGACATCAGGGACAAGACTGCAGACCTGCACAAGGCTGGAATGGGCTACAAGACCATCAGCAAGAAGCTTGGTGAGAAGGAGACAACTGTTGGAGTGATTATTCGCAAGTGGAATAACTACAACATAACCATTAATCACCCTCAGTCTGGAGCTCCATGCAAGATTTTGCCTGATAGGGTAAAGATGATCATGAGAAAAGTGAGGGATCAGCCCAGAACTACACGGGAGGAGCTTGTGAATGATCTCAAGGCAATTGGGACCACAGTCACCAAACAAACCATTGATAACACAATACGCCACCATGGACTGAAATCCTGCAGCGCCAACAAGGTCCCCCTCCTCAAGAAGGCACAGGTACAGGCCCGTCTGAAGTTTACCAAAGAACATGTAAATGATTCAGAGAAGGATTGGGAGAAAGTACTGTGGTCAGATGAGACCAAAATTGAGCATTTGAGATTAACTCGACTCACCGTGTTTGGAGGAAGAAAAATGCTGACTATGACCCTAAGTAACATTATGCTTTGGGGCAGTTTCTGTAAAATCTTGGATGAGAACCTTCTTCCCTCAGCCAGAACAATGAAGATGGGTCATGGATGAGTCTTCCAGCATGACAATGACCCAAAACATACCACCAAGGCAACAAAGGATTGGCTCAAGAAGAAGCACATTAAGGTCATGGAGTGGCCTAGCCAGTCTCCAAACCTTAATCCTATTGGAAATCTATGGGGGGAGCTGAAACTTCGAGTTGCCAAGCGACAGCCAAGAAACCGTCAGAATTTAGAGAAGATCTGAAAAGCAGAGTGGACCAAAATCCCTCCTGAGATGTGTGCAAACCTGGTAACCAACTACAAGAAATGTCTGAATTCTGTGCTTGCCAACATGAAGGCCTCTTGAGCCCTTTAGGGAAAGAGAGCCCTGACTGATGGGGGCATGGCCAGGGCGGATCAAGGTGACTAAGGGGTCACTGGGGATTGGTTGTTAGGGAGGGACGGGTTGGGCCTGAGCTCGGTAGAGTGTTGCCCCAGGGGATTCTGGGTCTTTCTGGAAGCGGAGTTGGAAGAGCTGCCCACCCTCCCGCCCTATTTTTTGTTGGTATGTCACAGCTTGCTGCGGTTTTTGTGACCTTGCCAGCATAAATGGCTGTAATAGGTTATGCCCTTGATGGTAATTGGGAGGTAGATGGCCTGTCCAGCACGTATGGTAAGGACAGGCCCCTCCTTCATCTCCCTCCCCCCTTTGGAATTGTGTGCTCACAGTACAACTGTGATGCCGCGTACACACGAGCGGACTTTACGGCAGACTTTGCCCGGCGGACTTTTCGACATACTTTACGACGGACTTTCTGAATGAACGGACTTGCCTACACACAATCCACCAAAGTCCGAAGGATTCGTACGTGATGACGTACGACCGGACTAAAACAAGGAAGTTCATAGCCAGTAGCCAATAGCTGCCCTAGCGTGGCTTTTTGTCCGTCGAACTAGCATACAGACGGCGGACTTTTCGACCGGACTCGATTTCAACGGATTAATCTAAAACATGTTTCAAATCTAAGTCCGTCCAACTTTTGAGAAAACAAAGTCCGCTGGAGCCCACACACGATCGTATTGTCCGACCAAATCCCGTCCGCCGGGCAAAGTCTGCCGTAAAGTCCGCTCGTGTGTACGCGGCATTACCCGCACTGTTGAAAATATTCAGATGTTATGTGTTTGAGTTAATAAAAGCTGTGGCCTTGCCCTTTCCAACAGTAATGGTTGTAAGTGTTTTTATTTGATGGGAGGAAGGGGTAAGGAATAAAAGTTGGCTACGGAGATGCTATAGTAATGGGACCTGGGCTCATTGCACCTCAGCAGTCAAGGGTTTCTCCACCAAGTACTAAGTCATGTTTTGCTTGGGGATCAAACACTTATTTTACTCACTGAACTGCAACTCAATCTATAACATTTTTATCATGTGTTTTTTTCTGGATTCTTGGTTGATATTCTGTCTCTATCATTTAAAATACACCTATGAGACAAAAAATGAAGGGTCTATAATTTTTAAGTGGGCAAACTTACAAAATTTGCATGGGATCAAATAATTATTTTCTCCGCTGTATATATAATACACGCATTTGTTGTGAATATTTACTCAGTATCCACATGGAGTTCATGGACTCCAGACCATGGCTGTCCTTGGGTTCTTAGCTTGCTTGGTACATTAATGGTTTTTCTTGCTTTTCTAAGCCAGCTGCAAAAAGGTAGATGTGAACGTTATGTTACCTGCGTGATGATGCAAAGGAGAAATGAGCAGCGGCACTAGGAGAGAAATTTCGAGGGCTGTCCATAGGGCTTCCCCCTAAATGTAAAAAAAAAAGGCAAAGAGGGTTAAAGTAAATAAATGAAGGCCTCATGCACACAGGCTTATGAAAATAAGCTGCATTTTTCTGCCAGATTTGGCAGAAGAAAACGCCTCCAACGCTACAAGATGTATGCGTGTTTATGCTTGTATGGTGTTTGAGCGTGAAGGCATTCTACTGGCCAGAATGTTCATTTATCCTGGCCATTGGAATACATTTACACGCATACGCACATGTTTTTGAGCGTTTAGGCTCCATTCACACTAGCGCGTTTTTTGATGCATTTTGCATTTTGCAGAAATGCATGGGAATTTTTTAACATGGGTTCCTATGGAACATGTTCACATCAATGCCTTTTTGTACAGTACCTCTGCATTATTGGAAAGGGTCAGGGACTTTTTTTCATGCAAAATGCAGCGTTTTGCATGTAATAGAATTCAATGGACAAGCATCAAAAACTGTATACAGTCTAAAAAAAACTGTAAAAAAAAAAAAAAACGCAAAACTTGATTCACATCTATGCATGTTGCTTTTGAGCATTTTTGGAGTTTTTTTTGTGATGCTTGCCATGTTTTTGAGCAGCGTTTTTGTAGCGTTTTTACAGCATTTTTGTGGCGTTTTTGCTGCATTCTTTTTTTTTTTACAGTTTTTTTTAGACTGTATACAGTCTAAAAAAAAATGAAAAAAAACCCCCGCCAAAAATGCTGCAAAAACGCTGCAAAAACGCTGCACTTGGGTTTTTGATGCTTGTTCATTAAATTCTATTACATGCAAAACACTGCATTTTGCATGAAAAAAAGTCCCTGACCCTTTCCAAAAATGCAGAGGTACAAAAAGGCATTGATGTGAACATGTTCCATAGGAACCCATGTTAAAAAATTCCCGTGCATTTCTGCAAAATGCATCAAAAAACGCACTAGTGTGAATGGAGCCTAAGGCTGCTTTCACACTGGGGCGGTAGGGGGCCTCGGCGGTAAAACAGCGCTATTTTTAGCGCTGTTTTACTGCAGTATTCGGCCGCTAGCGGTGCGGTTTTAACCCCCCCGCTGGCGGCCGAAAAAGGGTTAAAACCACTCGTATAGCGCGGCTATAGCCGCGGTATTGCCGCGGTATAGCCGCGCTGTCCCATTGATTTCAATGGACAGGAGCGGTGAATACACCGCTCCTTCACTGCTCCAAAGATGCAGCTTGCAGGAGATTTTTTCTTCTCCTGCCAGCGCACCGCTTCAGTGTGAAAGCCCTCGGGCTTTCACACTGAACAAACAGCAGCGGCTGTTTTGAGTCGGTTTGCAGGCGCTATTTTTAGCGCAATAACGCCTGCAAACCGCCCCAGTGTGAAAGGGGTCTTAGACTCGTTTACATGCATATGCGCGTTTTTTTCTACTCAAAAGCTCCTCACAGAACGCACCTTTGGTGTATTCTTTTTGGCCTGTACACTCTCCTATTCAAATACACCTGTAATTGCCTATGTGTGCATATAAGTGGTGTTTTTTTTAGCTCCACGTGCATGAGGCCTAACAGTGAAAAAAGAAAGACTGTTGCAGTATTTACAATGGCCACCAGCTTCGGGACAAGGTCCTCTGCCACCCATGGTCCTCAACACCCTTAATTCAGTGTTGCAAATCTAAAATGATAAACAAAAATCTAGAGGAAGGAAATGCGGAGTAAATAAATATATTAAGGGTTAATCCCACCCACCCTACCCACTTTTCCCCCAACTCTTTAGTTCACTGCTACAAAAACTAACACAAATCCAAAACAATTAAAGTGTTACTAAACCCAGGACCCTGCATTCACTATATCTTGTCTCCCACAGTACACAGTACACGGACATTCAATTATTTTAGTAAATATAAACTGCTAAATACCGTTTCTCATCAGCAGCATATAGAAATTATGTGACTTCTATCAGTGTCTGGTTAAAGCTTGTAGGAGGAGTTTTCATTCTCCCCTGATAGTCCTATGAGGTTGCAGGACCCCTGACCCTCCATCTGGACACTGCTGATTGGCCCTGTGCTGATCACATTCACCCTCCCAAAAAAAAAAAAAACTCTCTAGCAATACACACCAAACTGAGCATGTGCAGAGTGCCTCCAAGGCTCTGTTCTATTGGCAGATAGATGGGAGAGGATCAGAGAAGACAGGATCAAACAGCCTTTTTACACAATGCACGGGATTAACCACTTAGGTTCCACAGTGAGTATAACAAGCATGCTTTACTGCATATACAGACTTTTACTGTTGTGGGTTTAGTAACACTTAAAAAAAAAAAAAACAAAGGGAAGGGAATAAGGAGTAAATAAAAATAATAGGGGTTATCTCAAATTTTTACTACAATTTGTAGGGTTAAAAACTAATTGGGGTTAACCACAACATTTATTCTAAAAGTTGTTCCTCTTACAGAGACACAATAATCATGTTTCTGGCACAAAGCATTTTTTGTCACTTCAGGTTGGGTTCACACTATTGCGAATTGGATGCGGGTTTACCTGCATTGAATTTCCATAGCAGGAGATTGTGACCAGCTCTCTATGGAGCCGATTCACACATCTCCGCCGAGGCTTAAGTGCGAATTGCACAGGTGTCCTGTGCGTCTTCTGGTCCATTTCAGGACAGAATTCAGCCGAAAATTCGGGCTGCAATCGGACCTGAAACGGTAAATGGAGACGCACAGGACACCTGCTGTGAGCCGCTGTGATTTCTAGTGTGAACCCAGCCTCAAACACAAAACACAAAACTCGACTAAAACTAAAACAATTCAGATGACTAAAATACGACTAAAGCTAAAATGGCATTTTAGCCAAAAGACTATGACTAAAACTAAAATAAAATTTGAAGTCAAAATTAACTCTGGTTACAATAAGGCAACACTGCAAAACGTCCTGAAAAATCAGACATGACACAAGATTTTTAACACAATGCACTATTTTGCGTTGAGATGTGTTGCAGCGCACTGCAACTTATGTGTGTTGCCTTATTGTATTGGGGTGACATTCAAAATAAATGGCCCTGCAAAGCATAAACACACATAATATGTGTTGCCACTTTATTACGGCAACTCAAAGATATAAAAGGGCACTTACAAAAATGAAAACATTTGATGAAGAACTTTTTTTGTGTAAAACAATCAAAAATCTATATCCTTAAAAAATGTAAACATAATTCAGTTTAGTCATAGATGTATAAATCTTCAGTCCAAAATACAACTTTGTCCCACTGTATATCTTCTCTTTCCTTAATCATAAAAAAAAAATCACTTTTTTTTATTGATGGTCCACCCCGTCCCAGCCTCCATTCTCGCCTAGGTGAGAATGACATCAGTCACTACTGCAGCCTCTTGTGATATCCATAATAGATAGCCCAGGAAGCTCTGGCTGAGGCATCACAACCCTAGAGGAGGAAGGAGCTAGTGCAGTGGTTCTCAACCTGGGGGTCGGGACCCCCTCGGGGGTCAAATGATGATTTGCCAGGGGTCACCAAATCCTTAGCTGTTTCTGAAGCCCGCACCACTCTCCCAGCCTTCTTGTGGCCGCCCAGCAGGGCTGTTCCTGGAGCCCGCAGCCGCCCATTCAGTTCACGGCATGACTGGGGGGCAGAGACTAGAGGTCAGCTGACTGGTGAGGAATGTGAAGTGGGAGGGGCTGAAGGAGACCCTATCTCCTGATTTTGGCATAGGTGTCACTGCTACGAGACACCACAAAGTCGGAGACACAGTGAGTAACACTACCTGTAATTATAGTTGCTATTAAAAGTCCCCACTACAGTTCTCAGATCAGCAGATGACCTTGATCAAGAGCACCTAAGTTGGCTGATCAGAACATTGCCACTCATCCCATTCCCCCCACCCCACCAAGGAGTAAGAGAAGGAATAAAAATAGAGAATACATGGAAGGGTGAGGAAAAGAGGGGGAGGAACAAAGAAAAAGGGAAAGAAAGAATAAGAGAAAGAACAAGAAAGATGGCTAGAAAGAGGGATGGGGGGAAAAAAAACAAGAAATTAGGATAGAGAGAGATAAAAGGGAAAGAAAGGAGAACAAAGAGAAAGAGTGGTACATCCTAAAATGTACCATAAGGGGTTTTAATACTGTACGAGTGGAAGGGACTCAGGGAGCACTAAATGTCCGTGGGTTAGGGGCGCAAATTACTTATCTTGCCTTGGGTACTGACAACCCATGCTATGAAAATAATTTTACGGTTGGGGGTCTCCACAACTTGGGAAATGTTATCAAGGGGTCACGGCACTAAAGAGGTTGAGAACCACTGACCTAGTGGCTTGTCATCAGGGTATGGCTGCAATAACCTCCTAGCTCCCGATGACAATACAGAGGAACATGACGCCATGGAACCCAGTGTGCAGCAGCAGAGCAGTGCTAAATGCTGCATTTGATGAGTGGGTGAGTGTATTTATTACAGACAACCCAGCAAAAATTATAACATAGGATGAAAAAAAAAATTAAGGCGGGAGGGGCTACAATTTCTCTAAATTTGGTCTGCTCATCCAGAATGAAATGACCTCTGGTTGTTGAGAGGTTAAACAATGGTGATCTGTAGAAGCCATCATTATTAGGGAGGGTGCCGGGCTGTTTCTTATGCTGCAGTGGGCAGGAAAAGCTCCATAACTCACTGCTATATGTTTAATTGAGGGAGGTCACCTACTTTGTGAACAGCGTGCCTGTCTGATCAAAATCAGGAACACAGCTTGGTGTGACAGATGATGACCTTGCCAAACCTGGTTAGAGGCTTTTAATCTTGCTCAATAAATGTTTCAACCCTGTTTTTCTTTTTTTTTTAGCACTCTATTCACTTTTGTAGCAAAGCTTAACCAAGGATTCTTGCTGTGTTACTGGGCCCTGTTCCGCTATACAAGGTGTTACTGGCCCCTGTTCCACTAAACAAGGTCTTACTGGCCCCTGTTCCACTATTCAAGGTGTTTACTGGCCCCTGTTCCACTATACAAGCTCCTACTGACCCCTGTTCCACTATACAAGGTCCTACTGGCCCCTGTCCCACTATTCAAGGTGTTTACTGGTGCCTGTTCCACTATACAAGGTCTTACCGGCCCCTGTTCCACTATACAAGCTTCTATTGACCCCTGTTCCACTATACAAGGTCCTACTGGCCCCTGTCCCACTATTCAAGGTGTTTACTGGCCCCTGTTCCACTAAACAAGGTCTTACTGGCCCCTGTTCCACTAAACAAGGTCTTACCTGCCCCAGTTTCACTATACAAGCTTCTACTGACTCCTGTTCCACTATACAAGGTTCTTACTGGCCCATGTTCCACTATACAAGGTCCTACTGGCCCCTGTCCCACTATTCAAGGTGTTTACTGGCGCCTGTTCCACTATACAAGGTCTTACCGGCCCCTGTTCCACTATACAAGCTCCTACTGGCCCCTGTCCCACTATTCAAGGTGTTTACTGGCTCTTGTTCTACTATACAAGGTCTTACTGGCCCTTGTTCCACTATACAAGCTCCTACTGACCCCTGTTCCACTATACAAGGTCCTACTGGCCCCTGCCCTACTACTATTCAAGGTGTTTATTGGCCCCTGTTCCACTATACAAGGTCTTACTAGCCCCTGTTTCACTATACAAGATATTACTGGTCCCCAGGTTTCACTATACAAGCTTCTACTGGCTCCTGTTCCACTATACAAGGTTCTTACTGGCCCATGTTCCACTATACAAGGTCCTACTGGCCCCTGTCCCACTATTCAAGGTGTTTACTGGCGCCTGTTCCACTATACAAGGTCTTACCGGCCCCTGTTCCACTATACAAGCTCCTACTGGCCCCTGTCCCACTATTCAAGGGGTTTACTGGCTCTTGTTCTACTATACAAGGTCTTACTGGCCCTTGTTCCACTATACAAGCTCCTACTGACCCCTGTTCCACTATACAAGGTCCTACTGGCCCCTGCCCTACTACTATACAAGGTGTTACTGGCCCCTGTTCCACTATACAAGGTCTTACCAGCCCCTGTTCAACTCTACAGGTATATGAATTATGGGATTCAGGTGTTTCCAGTGAAGGGTATTTTTAATACTACAGCATACAAAGACAATTGCCAACTATGTAGATACAGTTTGAGAAAGACCCTTTCCTTTTTTAGCATGACTGTGATTCTGAACGCTACCAGCTCCATAAAGACATGGCTTGATGAGTTTAGTGTGGAGGAACTCAGTTTGATCTCAACCCTACTGAACACTATTGGGATGAACTGAAATGCTAATCGTGAGCCAGGTCTTCTGCTTCATCATTAGTACTTGACCTCACAAATGACTAATTGGCCGAATGTGGACAAATTCTCACAGACACTCCCCAAAATATTGTAGAAAGCCTTCCCAGAAGAATGGAAGCTCATACAGCCAACTCCATAATAATACCCATGGTTTTGGAACCACATGTTCAACCAGCTCATATGTGTTATGGTCAGATGTCCACAAACCTTTTGGTCATATGATGGATTTGTTGCAAGGCAGAGGGGCAGAGTTTGGTGCTGTTTTTACACACAGTTAAGAAATTGGAGATTACACTATTTCAATAAAGCACTGTGCATAACTATATTTTAGAGGAAAGCTGTCATTAAAAGGTTGCCATTGCTGACCACCTTCTAAAAATGCACATTGTCTGCCTATCAATCTGGTTATATTCATTGACCTGAAACAAGTATGCAGATAAGAGTAGAACCAGAACTACTTTTCTGCATACTTGTCCCAGTACTGAAACCAGCTTGACAGCCAGGTTACTAGAACGTTCAGAAATACACCAACCAGAGCAAGTATGCAGTTCAGGAAAGTCAGAGAAAGGCAGAAGTCCTGGTCTGCATGTTTGTAAGGTATTGAAGAAAGAGGGTCAGCATGACAGCCAAGCAACTAGCATTTTTAGAAAGAGAGGTCAGCAATGGCAGCCTCCATGCTTCTGTCGTAATAAGTTTCCTTTACACCTTGTATGTATGGGTGGATGTCAGTATTTGCATGCAGAGTAACACCCACATGGGATGCTGAACCTCCATGATTTAAAGTGAAATTCAACTAATGAAGGGGGCCGACCAGGGACGGTCAGGCTGGGGAGGAGAGAACTAGCTGATGATAAACATTCTTAGAGTAAGCGATTTCAGTACAGGAGAGGGGCCTATACAACTGTGCAGGACTGAAGGGAACAATATGAAAAGCAAAGTGACCACGCAGTGTGATTCTCCCTATAAATATACTAAGCAGCTTAACACTGATGAAGCCCCGTCTTCTGGGCAAAATGCGTAAGATGGAGACAGGCGCATGACATCATCGCGCTACCTGGAAGCCGCTGTGTGAGTTAGTGTGGAGGATATACCCAAACTTGCACCTGGTTGCTGGATCGCTATATGCCACTTTTTTATGTGAGTATAATGCCCTGTACACACGGGCGGACTTTTTGGCAACAAAGGTCCAACGGACTTTCGATGGACTTTTGACGGACTTCCGACGGACTTTTGAACGACTTGCCTACACACGATCACATCAAAGTCTGACGGATTCGTACGTGATGACATACGACCGGACTAAAATAAGGAAGTTGATAGCCAGTAGCCAATAGTTGCCCTAGCGTCGGTTTTCGTCCGTCGGACTAGCATACAGACGAGCGGATTTTTCGATAGGAACTGGGTCCGGCGGAGTTCCGACATAAAGATTTGAAACATGTTCCAGATCTAAAGTCCGTCAGATTTTCGACAGAAACATTCCGCTGAAGGTCCGATGAAGCCCACACACGGTGGGATTGTCCGCCGGATTCGGTCCGTCGGACCAGTCCGGTCGAAAAGTCCGCTCGTGTGTACAGGGCATAACACTGCTGTATATTTTAATAAAGCATTATACAGAGAGGACTCGGAGTGTTTATTTTTGTCACTGATGGAGGAGGACTGCATTATTGACTTAAGGAGGGAAAACATCTGGCTGCTGTGGTGGGGAACCCCTGGAATAACAGAAAGGTGTTATACTCTGGCGCGCTTAAGACCTTTTATAACATGGAAGTCTTAAGAGGGTTGAGCACATTTGTTTGTCTGCATGGCGACACGTGGTGCATCTAAGGAGTATTGATGGGTGTCACGGGCACTTAAATATGTATTAATGCAAGATATTGTGGAGAATCACTATTACGGGATTTTTTTTTATTATTATTATTATTATTCATCCACTGTTTATGGACTTATTATGGCACACTTTAACTGTTTGCTGAAGTTTGTTGCATGATTTCATGCTTTGGGTAGTCTCACTTATAGCGCTGCACTGAATAAGACTGAAGCGAAGGCTACAGTCTCTCTTTAATTGCCCTGTGTTTCCAAAGAGCTTACCTATGTGCCCCGGCAGGGGAGAATGTGGCCGGGGGAGCGTCGGAGAGCTGCTGCTGGTCAGGATCAGGCTCTTCCTGTTGCTGCTTCTGCAACTGCAAGACACAAAGACAAGAGCCAGATATAAATATGCATGTCATCTAGGGGAACAGGTACACTTTATTTTGTACAGGAAGAGAGAGACCGCATCTGATGGACAAACACTGCCTGGAGATCAGTGCAGACAGTGAGTCTGGAATCCAAGACGAGACGGCTCAGCTGGCAGATAAGAGAGGCAGCGTGACACCTCTAGGGAGAGGCTGTACATGTACAGACACACACATATGTGCTACACGGAACATACAACCCCAGACAGACGCTCCTGAATAATAGATAATGTATGTGCTGCCTACCTACTCTATTACGCCTGACATACTTTCTTTTAATAGAGTGTCAGCTCTGAAGAACAGGATCTGATAAGCCCTATCGCTTGATGTCAGCCTATTGTAATTTTTTAATTCTGTTTTGGGTTCACATTTGTCTATTTTATATAGCAATTTACAAATCTTTTACATTCCTGCATTCAATGCATGATATCCCATTCATTTCCATGTGGCTAGTTCACACCTATGCATGGCAGACTGGTTTAGTGTATAATTAAATTATAAGGCATGTTAATTATCAAGCAATGACACTAAAATAAATGATAACCGCACAAAAATCCACGTATCATTCTGTTTTATGCGTATTTAAAGGGTAACTCCACTTTTGTGGGACAAAATAGCAAATAAAAAAATAAATAGTGTATACGATTGCTACACAGCTCATATTATAATTCGTAATTCAGGGGTCTCCACACGTTCTAAACAAAGGACCAGTTTACTGTCCTTCAGACCTTGAGGGGGCCGGACTGTGGCCAGTGGAAGTAGAAAATCCCTTGGCGTCAATGAGAGTAAACAATGCCCTATCATTGGTGTCAGTGGGAGGAATAGTGGCCCATCATTGGTGTCACTGGTAGGAATTAGTGCCCTTTTGTTGGGGTCAGTGACAGGTATCATGCCCCAATGTTGGTGTAGAAGGAATAGTTCCTTGTATCAGTGGGAGGACTAGTGCCCCATGGGCTGGAAAAAAAGGAAAAAAAGGCAAGCAAAGGGCCACATCCGGCCCCAGGGCCGCACATTGGAAACCACTGTTGTAATTTAATCAGTAATAAATCACAAAAATGACATTCCCCTAGAATGATTTCTTGTGTATATGTGCTTGTACCCGGTCTTTGGATGCAGCCTCTGCACTAGTGGAGAAGAACCCTGGTCATCATCATTATTGGTGTCATTAACATTATCAATCAATGCCCCATTCAGAGGTTGCGCTACGTATATAAAGAACATCTACCCATAGAGGTGTCTGTGAATCCCCTCTTAATGTCCACATGGCGTGGCACAAAATGCGCACATATTACCTACTAAACAGCTATGCATTTCTCTTACTTGCCCTATGGAACAACTCCGACCTTCTGGCCTTCCCATTCTTAAGCGGTGGCAACTTAAAATTGTCTCTGTTCACATTTTCTCAGAAGTTACTGGGGAAATACCTTGGATATGCTTCTGGGATAGCCTAACCCGGTTGAAAATGCAATTTCCACTTTATACAATTTCTTCAGACAGCCGCTGGCCTACTCCTCTTCAGAGGATGGTCTTAACAAACAGACCAAATTTTGGGTTGATGCTTTTTTAAAATGAATTGCATTTGTCCTGGGGCATGAATAAAGCCACAAAGTATCACAAAATGATGCTTCGGCTTTTTCATCATTCTTGTATATCTCCGCATCGCTCCTACCTTATGGGCCAAAGCTCCTCTTCTTGCTGCTTGAAATGTGGGCAACTAGATCTGGACTTGTTCCATACTTTTTGGGTGTGCCCCAGGTATAAATGTTTTTGGAACTCAACAGTGCTTTATGCTAGCACACACTTAGTAAATTACCTACCTCTAACCCCTGGAGTGGGTGCTTTTAGGTCTACTCAATCACCCGATCAATTAAATCTCAAGGGGTTGCAAGCAACTCCTTATTATCATAAATCTTGTACCCAGACCCCCCCTCCCCCCCCCCCCCCCACTGTCTATTTATTTAGAGATAATTTATCCTACATCTTTTGTATGGAATGGGTGGAGGCTTCTTTGCAAAAAGGAATTATGGGTTCGAAATTTCTTTGATGTTTGGAAGTTTTCATCCAAACTTTGCCCGCAGAAACCCAACAATCAATAGTGTAATGCTTCCAATATACTCAATGGTATCAGCTCAGACGCTTAACTAATGATCCTCCAATTGACATTCTACCTCCCATTTAAATTGAATCACACTTACTGTATTACTCTAATAACAGAGGCCTCCTCCCCTTCCTTTTGCCCACTACCTACTAGCCCAATTGTCATCCAATCCAGTGTCTCCAAATGTTCATCTTCAGACCCAGCATTGTTAGCTTGCCCTCAAACTGTACTAACACACTTTACATCTCTGTGCTTCTCCATGCAATGCAAACAGATATTGGCTGAAGGGGGGGACAAGCAGGGAGCTGTACATGGTTTCCTAAAACATCAGAGCACCCTGCCTCAGTACTCCTCTGAAGAGCCATGTCTTTAACTCCTATGCCCTGTCAATACAAGTCCTCTCCCCAGACTCAGTTGGGTCCATGTACAACATAATAAATGCATGTGGTGCGTGCAACAGATCTAGGCTTGCGACTTTTTATTCTTCAAAGCGTGCAGATATTTTCTAAGATATAAATGGGTAAGTTTTATCTAGAAAAAAGGGGAGAAAAAACTTCCAGGGAACATGCACTGCGTCATTTTATCAATCAATAAGAATTTGGAGATGGTTCCTGGCCGTGCACAGAAAAGAGCATTAAGAGGTAGATTTTACAGTCAGTTATTCCTTGTCAGGGGTCTAACCAGTCATAGAAAAACCTAAATGTACTGATAGATAATCTTAAAAGTGTGCCCAATCCAGAAAAGGCAAGGTTACAGTATGCGTGGACAAGGAGCAGTATGTGCAAGAGGGGAATCCAAACTGTATGTGCAGGATAGGAGTGCGAAGGGTCCTACTGATCAGAATGTGTAGAAGAGGACTGTGGAGGGTGTGACAGAGAGCAGTATGTGGCGAAAAGGAGGGCAGAGGGTGTGATAGTGGGCAGTATGTGCAGGAGAGGTGTGTGAAGGATATGACAGTGGACAGTATATGCGGGGGGGGGGGGGGTGGATGGTATGACAGAGGGAAGTATATGCAGGAGGAGTGTGGAGGGTATGACAGAGGGCACTGTGGCCAGGAGAGGAGTGTGGAGGGTATAACAGAGGGCACTATGGCCAGGAGAGGAGTGTAGAGGGTATAACAGAGGGCACTATGGCCAGGAGAGGAGTGTAGAGGGTATGACAGTGGGCAGTATTTACAGGAAAGGAGTGTGGAGAGCATGACAGAGGGCAGTGTATGCAGGAGAGGAATGTGGAGGGTATGACAGTGGGCAGTATGTACAGGTGAGGAGTGTAGAGGGTAGGACAGTGGGGAGTATGTACAAGAGAGGAGTGTGGAGGGTATGACAAAGGGCAGTATATGCAGGAGAGGAGTGTGGATGGTATGACAGAGGGAAGTATATGCAGGAGGAGTGTGGAGGGTATGACAGTGGGCACTATGTACAGGAGAGGAGTGTGGAGGGTATGACAGAGGGCACCATGGCCAGTAGAGGAGTGTGGAGGGTATGACAGTGGGTACTATGTACAGGAGAGGAGTGTGGAGAGTATGACAGTGGGCAGTGTATGCAGGAGAGGAATGTGAAGGGTATGACAGTGAGTAGTACAGTATATGCAAGAGAGTGGAGTGTAGAGGGTATGACAGTGGGTACTATGTACAGAAGAGGAGCATGGAATGTATGACAGTGGGCAGTATGTACAAGTGAGGAGTGTAGAGGGTAGGACAGTGGGGAGTATGTACAGGAGAGGAGTATGGAGGGTATGACAAAGGGCAGTATATGCAGGAGAGGAGTGTGGATGGTATGACAGAGGGAAGTATATGCAGGAGGAGTGTGGAGGGTATGACAGTGGGCACTATGTACAGGAGAGGAGTGTGGAGGGTATGACAGAGGGCACCATGGTCAGGAGAGGAGTGTGGAGGGTATGACAGTGGGTACTATGTACAGGAGAGGAGTGTGGGGAATATGACAGTGGGCAGTGTATGCAGGAGAGGAATGTGAAGGGTATGACAGTGAGCAGTATATGCAAGAGAGTGGAGTGTGGAGGGTATGACAGTGGGCAGTATGCACAGGAGAGGCGTGTCAAGGGTGCGACAGTGAGGAATATGTACAGGAGAGGAGTGTGGTGGGTATGACATTGGGCACTGTGTACAGAAGAGGCGTGGGGAGGGTATGACAGTGGGAACTATGTACAGTAGAGGAGTGTGGAGGGTATGACAGTGGGCACTATGTACAGGAGAAGAGCGTGGAATGTATGACAGTGGGCAGTATGTACAGGAGAGGAGTGTGGAGGGTATGACAGTGGGCAGTATGTACAGGAGGGAAGTGTAGGACAGTGGGTAGTATATGTTCAAACCTACATTGATGTCTGAAACAACATAGCTCACTACCTACAATAAATCAGTGACAACACAGTTTGGTTTAATGCGTGAATTGCACAGAATGAGCCCCTACCCTGCAGGAATTACTCAGGAAAGGTGGCAGGATGGGTAATGAACCCCTTTAGGCAATGCATGTTTTTTTCCCTGCAATGAAAGGGCAATCGGAGGCGCTAAGGGTCTCTCATCATAAATATAGCATGTGGAAAGAAGGACCTATGGACCACCAAGAGCAGCAACTGCGACACCTATTCCTGGACCACCAATATATGGCACACTGACGTTTTATTGGATCACTTGGATCATGAAAAAAAACAATGCTAATGTAAGGCTCATGCCCTCCCCAGCATCTAGGATTAATAAAAGCAGACCTTGAATGAGATATTCCATTTCAGCAACCCCCTACCGCAATCCTCCAGCACTGCTTATAACTTTATATCTCTGAGTTGGCTGAGAATGGATTTGCACCGGTGCTAGCCTGCAGCAGAGACTTTTAATAGGCTGACTTTGCATTAGCTCATAGATGAACAGACAATTTTTGGTAGATGCTGAAATTTTAGGTTTGGGTAGATGCTTGAGTTTTTAACCCCCTGAGAAATTCGTCCATGTCTTGGGGACTCTATTAGTGAGATCCCTGTGAGTTGTTTTTGCATCTGCATATCTGCTGTGGCCATTGCAATAGGGTTCCCACTCCAGGTATGTTTACATTCCTATATTTTTCCCACTCCATCTACTAGTGTTTGGTTCTGCAGGCTTAAAGTGATATCGAAATTGTAAGTTCTTCAAAATTTGCTCTCCTCAACACTTTAATAAATATCCAGTTTCTCTTCCGAAAGATCTTGTCCAACCCAAATAATCAATCTAAAGTCGACAACCCATTAGGTCGATATGGCAAACTCATGGAAGTTGATTTCAATGGATAGATAACATATGACCGTAACATATGATTGTAAAGCCATCAATCACATCCCTGTTTCCACCATGTAATCTCATAAATCTGGTCTAAAGAAATATGATTGTATTCATGAACAAAGTATCTCAATACCTTTCCACCCTGGCTGATCCACTCAGTTGCATTAAAATTGAGTCTAAATTGATTGGAAGGGAAGTTATGGTTATTCGTTTTTTTGCCCAAATTTGATCATTTTGATCAAATAACATAAAAAAAAAAAAAAAAAAAAAAAAGCAAAAAAAATAGTATATGGCCACCATTAAAGAGCTGGTCCAAACAAAATCGGCTGAAGGTGGATCCTGGTTGGCTAAGCCTTTCCCCAGCTTCTATTGTCTGCACACCTGGGAGTTTTATGTGTTCCTTCCCACCTTTGTGTGTGCCAGCTCCTCCTCCTGTTTCATTCTCCATAATATAAAATAATTAAAAATTCAGCACCAAGATCTCACCAATTGTGAAGTTTCTAGGTGGTTTAACTTTTCAACATCCACCAAAACATTAATATCATTTATAGCTGCACTGACTCTTTAATCCATGTTTCCACTTGATTTTGGATGCAAAGTTTTAAATGAAAACTAACTTTTCGGGTCTGGAGAAGTAAAAAGAGCCTGATTTCTGGGTACTCCAGACAAAAAAACTAGCCATTACACACAAAGCATTTCCATCCAGCATCAAACCTCTACTTGAGTACAAAAACTTGTGTATGCCTTGCTTAGATGGGAATCTCAGCATTCACTCTGAGTGTTGAAGTTCCCATCCAAAAAAAAGATCAGCCTGTTTATGTTAAAGCCTGTTTATACCTGGTGTTGGAGGCTTCTGCATAGCAACCAGTCCAATAACGAGCAATTCTTTTTTTTAGAGCAGGTTAGCTGATGTTTCATAGCTTACTTTGGCAAATAACCTCTCTTCCATTTGCTCCAATTTTCCATGCTAATTATGCCAACCGAATTAAAAAAAAACCCAAGATGCCTCCTGCTCTGTGGTGCCCTAGGCGTCTGTCTCATCTGCATACATTATATATACAGGGCTGAATTCATTGTGTTCGACTCTGGAAGCTAGAATCCCATTTTCCAAGATACAGAACCTGTTCTTTAGTAAAGCCATCAGATGGGGCATTGTTCTTGGGGAGATGTCTGATGGGAGAAATGTTATATTCACTACTCAGAGAAAATAGGGAAAGGTTGGTTACTTCAGCAAGTTAGAAAAACCATTGTTAGTAGTAATGATACTTTGGGCCCTCTTATGGAATTGTTTTTTTTCCCAAGGTGAACCCATAAACAATGCGTTCCTCGTGTGAACATTGTATTGGGGACAATTAATTTCAGATATATATTAGGTCATCTTTCCATTGCAGACAGGCATACTTTAGCTACTCAAGGGCAAGAGGTGGCATGGATGGATGGATTCAGCTATGTCTAGCTAATTAGGCAAGTCTCCTGTCTACAGGCCCCAAATAAGAATGTCAGCCAACCTATTCCAGGAGAAAGTATTGATCAGGTTAGAGAACGTGTCCTTAGCTCTAGTCTGCCTCCCGTTGATAAGTGGTACTGACAGCATTTACCAGCGTCACTCTCCTTTCCAATGACTTTAACAGGATTGCTCAGCCAAGCTGACTGTCCCTGTTTAGGAGTGCATAACCTGTGTTCCCCATCACACATGCCCATGTAGGTCCATCTGCATGCTCTTGTAGGTCTATCTTGATGCCCTCATCACACATGCCCTCATAGGTCTATCTTCATGCCCTCATCACAAATGCCTTCGTAGGTCTATCTTCATATCCTCATCACACATGCCCTCATAGGTTTCTTAATGCCCTCGTCACACATGCCCTCATAGGTTTCTTAATGCCCTCATCACACATGCCCTAATAGGTCTATCTTCATGCCCTCATCACACATGCCCTCATAGGTCTATCTTCATGCCCTCATCACACATGCCCTTGTAGGTCTATCTTTATGCCCTCATTACACATGCCCTTGTAGGTCATTCTTCATGCCCTCATCACACATGCCCTGGTAGGTCTATCTTCATACCCTCATTACACATGTCCTTGTAGATCTATCATCATGCCCTCATCACACATGCCCTTGTAGGTTCTCTTTTTATTTATGCCTTCACAGGCTCTTGAATAATCAATTTGCCCAGCGGTGGAAATGATGATCATCTTACTAAACGGGGAACTGTATTTTATTTGCTCTGGAGAAGCCAAGGTAAACAGATGAAGTAAATAGGCCAAGCTATAGATAGACAGTATAGATAACTAGACCGGTGAATAGAAAAGGAATATGTGGTGCTGGAAAAAAAGAAAAAAGATAGATAGATAGATAGATAGATAGATAGATAGATAGATAGATAGATAGATAGATAGATAGATAGATAGGCCAAATATCACACAGCAATGTCATCACACACCTGCTCACAGACAACATCCGCTGCAGATACATAAAACTAAATCCCCATATTTGGGAGGTACACATAGCAGACCTTAATCTTACAATAAAATCCCATCTTGCCTGCCCTTCTCTACAAGCAGCAATGTTACCTCTTGGTGCGCCTGAACATGGCTGGAGTGGGTAGGTGACCTCGGCCAGGTGTGCAGGGGGCTGTCAGTGATGAAGTGGTTGTCAGAAGGTGATCAGAGAAACTCCAGGAAAGACATGGTCATTAGCGGAGACTGGAAAGGAACCAGTTGGGTATTGAGGAAAGGACGATGACAGGACAAAAATAGATGAACCACAGCAGAGGTGAGATGGGAAGATAGTGTAGAAGGTTAGAGAGCAAGACAATAGAGGAGGTAGAGAAGAGAGCGACCGAGGGACAAAAATGGACAGAGAGAGAGAGAGATAGATGGACAAAGAAAATGGGACAGGAGAAGGAGCCGGGCACAGCTGTGATGTATAGGTAGATAGCGGAGAAGGTGACAGGGAATGAGCAATGGAGAGAGGGAGGGCAGCTGGAAGAGGGATTGGTAAAAAAGACAGAGGGAGGAAAGGAGGGGAAGACAAAGGCAGAGCTTGGGAGACAGTAGAGGGAGAGATGCTGGAGATCCAGGGGGAGAGGAGACAGGGAAGGATGACAAGGATATTATGAGGGGAAAGGAAGCAGCAAAAAGAACTGCAGACAGGAGGGGGCGAGCAGACAGAGATTGAACCAGTGAGAGACTGCAGCTGTGTCCTTTACTGCTCAGCATGAGTGTGCATCTGCCTGTGTGTGACACGTCAACTACACGTGTGTGGATGACGATAACTGGCTCCGTCATGCCTGTAAGTTAGCACGCCTCTATAGGTGTGTAGAAGTGTGTCACTGCACATGTACGTTAAGATGCCCAGAAAGCATTAGGTAACTGTCATCCAATCATGCCGGTTTTGGCAGAATCAGGTGATAATCAGGCGGCCTACGGGTACTGTCAGCAGACAACCGCAGGAAAAAGATCCTGGGGATAGCAGATTATGGCAAATATCCCCAAATCCATCTCTACACATGACACACTGTATTCACACAGTGCTATATCCACCTGTGTTCATGAAAAGCTATGAACCCCTTCCATCTTGACATAAGCATGTACCCCCATATCCATCTTCATAAGCTTTGTATGCCACATCTGCTGTAGAAATAAGGTATGCACACCTTTATATCCATCTCTAGACGAAGTAAGCTCCTTACCCCTAAATCCACCTCTAGACACTGGATGCTTTGTACCCCATTTCCACCTTCTAGATATAATAGGCTTTCTATCCTTTATTCACCTCTTGCCCAGAAAAGCTCAGTGCCCCATATCCATCTTTATACACAGAAAGGTCTGTATTTCCCAAATGTATCTCTCTGCTTCATAAGCTTTGAGTACACCATATCTACTTTTGACGTGATAAGCTTTGTACAGTCATATATATTTCTAAACACAATATAAGCTCCTTATTCTAATATCTAGGTACTCTTTTCCCTCATATCTATCTCTAGATGTGATAAGCTCTGTACCCCATATCCACAGCTAGACATAATTAGCTCTACATCCTATAACCACCTCTAGACACGATAAGCTCTGCATCCTATATCCATCTCCAGATATGATAGGTTCTGTAACCTATATCCACTTCTATATATGATAAGCTCTGTACCCTATATCAAGCTCCAGCTATGATAAACTCTTTACCCTATATCCACTTCTAGATATGATAAGCTCTGTGTACCCTATATCAATCTTCAGCTATGATAAACTCTGTACCCTATATCCACCTCTAGATATGATGATAAGCTCTGCATCCTATATCCATCTCCAGATATGATAAACTCTGTACCCTATATCCACTTCTAGATACGATAAGCTCTGTACCCTATATCCACCTCTAGATATAATAAGCTCTTCATCCCATATCCACTTCTAGATATGATAAGCTCTGCACCCTATATCCACCTCTAGATATGATAAGCTCTGTACCCTATATCCATCTCCAGATATGATAGGTTCTGTAACCTATATCCACTTCTAGATATGATACGCTCTGTACCCTATATCAATCTCCAGCTATGATAAACTCTGTACCCTATATCCACCTCTAGATATGATGATAAGCTCTGCATCCTATATCTATCTCCAGATATGATAAACTCTGTACCTTATATCCACTTATAGATATGATAAGCTCTGTACCCTATATCCACCTCTAGATATAATAAGCTCTTCATCCTATATCCACTTCTAGATATGATAAGCTCTGCACCCTATATCCACCTCTAGATATGATAAGCTCTGCATCCTATATCCATCTCCAGATATGATAAGCTCTGCACCCTATATCCATCTCCAGATATGATAGGTTCTGTAACCTATATCCACTTCTAGATATGATACGCTCTGTACCCTATATCAATCTCCAGCTATGATAAACTCTGTACCCTATATCCACCTCTAGATATGATGATAAGCTCTGCATCCTATATCTATCTCCAGATATGATAAACTCTGTACCTTATATCCACTTATAGATATGATAAGCTCTGTACCCTATATCCACCTCTAGATATAATAAGCTCTTCATCCTATATCCACTTCTAGATATGATAAGCTCTGCACCCTATATCCACCTCTAGATATGATAAGCTCTGCATCCTATATCCATCTCCAGATATGATAAGCTCTGCACCCTATATCCATCTCCAGATATGATAAGCTCTGCACCCTATATCCATCTCCAGATATGATAAGCTCTGTACCCTATATCCACCTCTAGACATGATAAGACATACTCTTGACATTATAGGCTCTGTATGCTTATATCTATCTCTAGAAACAATAAATTCCAAATGTTCATATCCCCCTCTAGACCTAGTTAGTAATCTCTGTACCCCATACCCACCTCTAGACATATGGTCTGTAATTCATATACAGTATGCTGTTAGACATTATGGGCTCTGCACCCTCATATCCATTTCTAGACACACTAAGCTCTCTATTCCTATATCTATTGCATCTCTAGACATGATAAGTTATGTACCCTATATCCACCTGTAGACATGACAATCTCTGTATTTTATATATACACTAGACATTATAAGCTTTGCATGATCATAGCCATCTCTAGACACAATAAGCCCAAATCCACACATCCTCTACCCCGTATTCTGATATCCCATATACACCTTAAGATCTGTACCTCATAGATATCATAAACTCGGTATTCCCATAGACAAGATATGTTTTTTACCCTATACTCCATCTATTCAGCTCTGCATTCCATATCCATATTCAAACACAATGAGCTCCAAATCCTCTTATTTACCTCTAGACGTGATAATCGTTGTACCTATATATATATCTCTAGACATGATAAGCTCTGTAACCTATAAACACCTATAGACATGATAAGCTCTGTACCATATGTACAGTACACCTCTAGGCATGATAAACCATGTACCCTATATCCACCTCAATATTTGTTAAGCTATGCATCCTATATTCGCTTCTAGACATAATAAACTTTGCACCATGTATCTACCTCTGGCTGCAGGTGGCAAGTGGCACACTGCATCTGGTGGCAGGCAATGGTGGCAAGCGGCACACTGCATCTGGTGGCAGGCTATGGGTGGCAAGTGGCACACTGCATCTGGTGGCAGGCAATGGTGGCAAGTTACAATGTAGTAATACAAATAATGTGATTTGATCATCCTGACACCATATCAAGCATGGTGTCAGTATGATTTAAGTGCCAACGCCAGCCATTCACCCAAAAAAAACACCCACCGCCGAAATCCCCATTAACCCCTTAGACTACATCCCCCTATCTCATCTTTTTATGGGAAGGGGGGTGTGCCTGAATGGTAGTTTGGAAATGTGGTAACCCTAGCTGAGGGCCTGAAGGAAGACTTGCTTGAAGAAGATTGGCCTTTGAAAGCTTGGCTGGAGAGGTTGGTGCCTTTCGATTGTAGCTCCAGGTGTGGAAGTCTTTTTTGAGGAAGAGATGCCAGAGGTTGCTGCTTAAGGACTGACTGCTTTTACAGGGTCTTGGATATACTGGCTGTCCCCTCTTTAGAATATTTTTTGAGGCTGTCACTACAGGGCCTAATACTGCTGGAGCAAGATTTTTCAGAAATCTGTCCTTCAAGATCTGTAAGTGCGTTTGGGTATCCTGCACCCTCAACCCTTCTCCCTGAATTTGTTCAAGACCTGCAATAACTCTTCAAAAGAAACCCCTAGACCGAGCCTGAATTTGTACTTCTGCAACTGAAAACCAGACGGGCAGCCTCTGGACAGGTAAGGGGAACCCAATATAATTCCAGTGGCCCCTTTGACGGTTGACCCTACATGATGATAAGCTTTGTGCTCTATATCTATCTCTAGATATAAGCTGTGCAGCCTACAGTATATCCACCTCGACATGATATGCTCTATACCCTATGTCCACCTTTAGACATGATAAGCTGTATACTCCATATTACCCTATTAGATTGTAAGCTCTTCTGAGCAGGGCCCTCTTAATCATATTGTATTTTATTGTATTATAAATGTATTGTCTCCCTTTTATATTGTAAAGTGCTGCGTAAACTGTTGGCGCTATATAAATCCTGTATAGTAATGATAATAATAACCCTCTAAACATGAACTCTGTATTCTTACATCCACTTCTAGGCATGATAAACTCTGTATCACACATCCACCTCTAGACATGTTAGGGTCTGTGCCCTATATCAACCTATAGACATGATAAGCTCCATAACCTATGTTCACCTCTAGACATGATAAGTTCTATCCTCCATATCCACCTCTGTACATGACAAACTTTGTATTCTTATATTTACCTCTAGACATGATAAGCTGTATACCCCATATCCACCTCTGTACATGACAAACTCTGTATTCTCATTTCCACCTCTAGAAATTATAATTTCTGTACTTTGTGTCCCTCCAAGTCTCTCCCTAGAGATGATAAGCTTCGTAATTCTTCTTAGACAAGACAGGCTGTGCACCCCATCTCCATACCCCATCCATCTTCGTTATAATCTCTTCATCCATCTTCATTTTTAGACATGTATAACTGTACCTCATATCAACCTCTAGATGTGATAAGTTATATGCTGGGATAACTATCTCTAGACTTGACAAGCTCTGTATACTGTACTGCACATCCATCTCTAGACATAATAGGCTATAGGGCCATACACACAGGCTGAATGTCAGGCGGCATCAGTCGGTTCATTAGAAACCAGCTGACGCTCGGCCCGTGTGTAGGCAGCCAGTCCAACAGAAGCCGGCTGTGGCTGGGTTCTGTCGAAGGGGCATGACCGAAAAAGATCTGCCCATCGGCTCCCAATCAGCGCTCTCAGCCAATGTTCTGGTGGGGTGGGGCATGCCCCTGTCAGAACACAATACCTCAGCGAGCGTGATTGCTGTACTATGTTGGATAGTTAGTACAGCAGCTCTTTTTTTTTTTCATTCAGCCAGCAGGGTTGAACCAAGAAATTGTTAGTATGTACCAGGCTTTGGTATTTTCTTTAGCCATGTAAGCTACCCAAGATCTAACTCAAGTCAAAATTTCCAATCTTTCCATCTCTAAATGCTTTAGGCTCTGCACACACAATATACAGTATGTTGTTTACATTCATAACCATCTACAGACATAAGCTAGGACTGGACAAACACTTTGACACAGCAGGATTTTTTTAAGAGCCAGGAAGTGTGCAGCCACAGAGAACAGAAGGATAGGTTACAAAATGGAAATAATACTTACCCACTGCTCTTCCTGGGCAGGGGCAGATCCTGTTAAAACAAAGAAAAGCCGTGAGGACCAGCCAAAATCCAGCTAACAGGGATAAAACAAGATAATCATTATCAATCATGTAATGACCATAAACCAGTAGTCGAAAACTTTTGTGTCATAATGGGGCTCACATAACGCACATAATGTTCAGCATATGAAATTCTAGAGAGGACTGTCAGAGGCTGCAGATGGCACCCCAGATGTTTTGGAACTACATTCCCCATGATGCTCATCCACTCTGCAGTGTAGTTGAGCATCATGGGAAATGTAGTTCTTAAACATCTGGGGTGCCAAGGTTCTCCACCACTGTAGGAATGATGGTCAGAGGCTGCAGACATACAAGAGGAATGATGGTCAGAGGCTGCAGACATACTAGAGGAATGATGGTCAGAGACTGTGGATATTCTGTAGGCTTGGATGGAGACTGGAGACATGCTGCAGGAGACAATCAGAGATTGAGGATATGTTTCACGTAGCTAATAGAAATGACTGATATTACCCTTTTACATTTCAATGCTCCCACTAATGACTGATGAGGTCTCAGGACCTCACAACAAGTACCAAAGAGCCATATACTCCAGGGCAATAAACAGTGACATCATGAATAAGATTCGGTGCTACCATGAGTAAGTGGTTTCTACAAATAAGCCCATTGTATGCGTTAGAGGACCGAGGTGGCGGTGGTTTGCCCGTGGTTCTAAGGGGGTGATCATGGACCACTGGGTGAGCCAGTACCTGTGGTTGGGAGTGAGCAGGCAGATGATCAGCAGTAGAGTGTTGAATTATTTGTACATGTGGTAAGGTGTATATGAATCTCTTGCAAATCTTTCAGAACTATCACACGGATTTTTTGGCAGACAGAGAGGCTATTTACAGCAGTTGGGAGAGTAATGCAAACCAAGAGGAACCAGAGGAACTTGAAGATAAATTTGAGAAATTCCTTGGGTAAAATGGAAGGACTAACCAACACCCATGATCTAAGCACATTTGATGAAAACACATGTACCCAGCTTCTTTAGATACGTGTCATGCAAAAATTTGTTGCATAATTGACTCGATGCGACACAATACCTACACGTGTGACACCATTTACTCTATGGAAGATACAGCGGTATTTCTCTGGGCTGAATAAGAAAAACTGATCTGTGTATGGCCAGTCATAGAGCTCTTTCACAATGGCGGCTGCTTACCATCCCCTGAAAAGTGTGTAGGTGGGATGCAGTGTGGTGCGGCAATAATAATTCACATAGTCAGGCGCAGTGAAGAAATGGAAATAGTACAGCAACAGTTCACAACAAACCCAACGGGAAGGCTGCCTAACCGTGTGCACTTACGGTTTCCAGTTATGTGAAGAGGGGAGGTATCAACCGGACTGAGAGCGTTTGTTAAGAGAGCAGAATGCGGCCTGGCCGTCTTGTGCCCAAATGGGGTAAAGTCCAAAGGAGATGTGTCCCTACTCTTTCTCTTCTCGTCAGGAGCCTTTCCCTTACCGCTAGTACTGTCCCTAGCAGGCGGGGAACCTGTCCCTACTCTGCCAACTCACAAAAGCACAGCAAACCTGGGAGCCAGGGCCTTAAAAAGGCTCTGCCTGACTCAAGATTGCTGTCAGAGTCACATGGGGCGGCAGCATTAAAGCGGAGTTCCACCCAAAAGTGGAACTTCCACTCATCCGATCCCCCCCCCACAATTGGCACCTTTTAGGGGGGAGGGGGGTGCAGATACCTGTCTAATACAGGTATTTGCACCCACTTCTGGGAATAGACTCCCGCGGGAATCACGCCCCTTCCCGCACCCCCCGCTGTCTCCTGGGAAGCACACAGGTCCCAGGAGATAGCGGGGACCAGTTAGGATGCGCAGCACGACTCGCGCATGCGCAGTAGGGAACCGGGAAGTGAAGCCGCAACACTTCACTTCCTGATTCCCTCACCGAGGATGGCGGCGGCAGCTGCCGGGACCCGAGCGATTGATCGGCTTCGACTGCCGACATCACTGGACCCTGGGACAGGTAAGTGTGCATTTATTAAAAGTCAGCAGCTGCAGTATTTGTAGCTGCTGGCTTTTAATATTTTTTTTTTTTAGGTGGACTCCCGCTTTAAATTGGATGCCTCCCCAGTGAGCTAGGAAACCATAGAGGAAATCTGTTCTTCTTGACTTCCTCTCCAACAATAGTGCCGCTGTGGAAGAGTGCCACCTGCAGTGGAAAAAGTAGACTGCAGCTGCCTACAAGTGATCCGCGGTGGATAGCTTTTCAGGGGATGGTATAGCAGCAAGTGGCAAATATTCAGGAGGTGATCCTTTTTTGTTTTAATTCGTTTTATTAATCCCAAGGGGTATTATGTATTAAAATATCACACCGCAGTCGCAAACCAAGGATTCGGCTTGTGCTTTCGGGGGGGTGCTCCCGTTGACCTCAATGGGTGAGTTAAAATTGCCATGGCCACAACACTTTGCATGTGTACAGCCCCGTCAGGCTGTAATGTTAGAATTTTGGTGGGCGGCCAAGTGGCGGTTAAACTGCAGCTCAGCTACCTATTTTTACTGCCCCCAGCTGCCCAAGTCCTTAGATTTCTTCCACAGTCATCACTACCACTAAACTTTTATTCTCCAACCAATGCAGGCTCTAATCTGATTGGTGGCTTCTAGGCAATATAGAGAGTTCTTATTTCACACACAAATGAGATCAGGTATTCATATTAGAAAAAGGGGAATCGGATTGGTCATTGTAGACAACACAGGCAGTTCCTACAAGCACGGTCATGGGAAATAACGGTTGTGGTATCTGTCGGTGTAGACACGGAGCACACTCCTCTTTAATGCTAAATTCTCTCCTCAATTCCCTTACCTCCCTGCATTGGAGCTCAGTTACTACGGAGACCAGACAGCAACGAGGAAAATGCTAATATACTCTGGAGGAAGGCGCAGGCCCGGTGCACAGCACAGCGAATCAGGGCTATGTTGCCATGTTACGTGTAATAACATCTGGAAAATGATTATACTGTATATCTGCTGTACAGGCTGCTGCCTATCAGGAATAGCTCCAATGAACATCTCATTTTAAACAGTGTATACTACATATAGACATCGTATATGACCTAAAAAAAGGCTTTTTTTTTTTTTTTTTTTCACATTCTTTACCTGCTTTAATACCGGACACGTTTATCCCCTTCCTGCCCAGGCTGATTTTCATCTTTCAGTGCTGTCGCATTTTGAATGACAACTGCGCGGTCATGCAATGCTGTATCCAAACAAAATTTTTATCATTTTTTTCCCACAATTAGGGCTTTCGTTTGGTGGTATTTGATCACCACTGGGGTTTTTATTTTTTGCTAAACAAATGAAAAAAGACTGAAAATTTTGAAAAAAAAAAATAATAATTTCATTTCTGTTATAAAATTTTGTAAATAAGTACGCTTTCTCCTTCACTGATGAGCACTGATAAGGCGGCACTGATGAGGTCACACTGATGATGAGGCACTAAAATGCAACACTAATGGGCACCGATAGGCAGCACTGATGGGCACTCATAGGTGGCACTGATAGACAGCACTGATATGCACTTATAGGTGGTACTTATAGATGGCACTCTGACAGCAATCTTGGGTCAGACAGAGCCTTTTTAAGGCCCAGGCTCCCAGGTTTGGTGTGCTTTTGTGAGTTGGTAGAGTAGACACAGGTTCCCCGCCTGCTAGGGACAGTACTAGCGGTAAGGGAAACGCTCCTGATAAAGAGAGAAAGCATAGGGACACATCTCCTTTGGCATCCCTGATGAGCAGTGATTGGCATCTGTGATAGGTACTGATTGGCATTGTTGATGGGTACTGATTGGCATCCCTGGTGGGCACTGATTGGCATCCCTGGTGGGCTCTAGTGGGCATCCTTGATGGGTCTGCACTGATAACCAATGCGCTGATTATCAGCGCAGACCCCCCATCAGGAGAACCACTGATCGGCTCTCCTCTACTCATGCCTTGTCAGCGCGAATAGAGGAAAAGCCGATAAATGGTACTTCCTAGATACGATGTGACCAGCTGTGATTGGACACAGCTGATCACATGGTAAAGAGCCTACGTCATAGGCTCTTTACCAAGATCAGAGATGCGGTGTGTCAGAGTGATCGCCGCGCTGTGTGCCCTCGCAAGCGTGAGCGGCTTATCCTGCTGGACGTGATATGACGCCCAATCAGGATAATAGAGCCACTCTGCGGCCGTCATTCTGCATACAGAGGACGGGAAGTAGTTAACCACTTCAACACCGTCTTTCTCCGTTTACCCTCTTCCTGCCCATTTTTACCCTCTTCCTGACAATTTTCAGCTTTCAGCGCAGTCACACTTTGAATGACGATTGCTCTGTCATGCAACACTGTACCCATATAATTTTTATCCTTTTTTTCACACAAATAGAGCCTTCCTTTGGTGTTATTTAATCACCACTGTTTTTTTTGGAGGTTTTTTTTACAAATAAACGAAAAAAAGATAAAAAAAAAAAAAAAAAGCATTTTTCTTCGTTTCAGTTATATTATTTTTCAAATAAATAATCTTTCTTCATAAAGTTAGGCCAAAATGTATACTGCTACATTTTTTAGGTAAAAAATAACTCAAAATCAGAGCATAATTTTTAGTCTGTAATAAAGTTATAAAATCCACAAACTCTGTTAAAAATATCTGAAAATCGATTAATCCTGAAGGCCTATCTCATTGCTTGAGGCTTGTACCGACCCGCTGCCTATATCATGCGATCGCTGTAGCCAATCACAGAGCTCATTACAACAGTACACATGAATGGCATGATACAAAGCCATTCATTGTGTACAATTGTCATGTGATCTGCTGTGATTGGCTACAGCGATCGCATGATATAGGCAGCGGGTCGATACAGTGATTTGTCATCGGCCATGTCCAGTGGACACAGCAGGTGACAGACCATGCGAGGCGCGATCTTGGGAAGATGTCATATGACGTCCTCCCAGGATAATAGGGCTGCCGCCCAGCCATCGTGTTACAATAAGCCAGGCAGGAAGGGGTAAAAGTACATATACACTCAATCACCTAAATCTCATGTTAATCCAATTCAAAAGTAGTTTAGCAATATTTCTAAATCTGCAGCTTTCACTGAAAATGATGTTTGGTGATCCTGCCATGAAAGCCCTTGATTGTGCACTTCCTTCTACAGGGTGACAACACTCTGTCCCTGCCTTTCAGGTTTGCTCCTGCTAGGGTTGCCACCTTTTCTTCAAGTCAAACCCGAACACTTAGGCAGCGCACAGCAATTATTATTTGTTATATAAACTATGCATATATTTTGCAATTAAATAACATTTCTTAAATGAAGTTAAGCACAAGAGCCCCCCTTTACATCGGAGTCCACAGTGTTCCCCTTTTACATCAGAGTTCTTTTATACTGTAAGGGGGGACTCTGCAGACTCTGATGTAAGGGAGAACTCCGGGGACTCTAAGGGATGCTCTGGGACCCCTGATCTAAGGGGGGACACTGAGAACTCTGATGTACAGAGAGGACTCTGATGTAAGGGGAAACACTGAGAACTCTGATGTACAGAGAAGACTCTGATGTAAGGGGGGACACTGAGAACTCTGATGTACAGAGAGGACTCTGATGTAAGGGGAAACACTGAGAACTCTGATGTACAGAAAAGACTCTGATGTAATGGGAAACACTGAGAACTCTGATGTACAGAGAAGACTCTGATCTAAGGGGAAACACTGAGAACTCTGATGTACAGAGAAGTCTCTGATCTAAGGGGAAACACTGAGAATTCTGATGTACAGAGAAGACTCTGATCTAAGGGGGGACACTGAGAACTCTGATGTACAGAGAAGACTCTGATGTAATGGGAAACACTGAGAACTCTGATGTACAGAGAAGACTCTGATCTAAGGGGGGACACTGAGAACTCTGATGTACAGAGAAGACTCTGATCTAAGGGGAAACACTGAGAACTCTGATGTACAGAGAAGACTCTGATCTAAGGGGGGACACTGAGAACTCTGATGTACAGAGAGGACTCTGATGTAAGGGGAAACACTGAGAACTCTGATGTACAGAAAAGACTCTGATGTAATGGGAAACACTGAGAACTCTGATGTACAGAGAAGACTCTGATCTAAGGGGAAACACTGAGAACTCTGATGTACAGAGAAGACTCTGATCTAAGGGGAAACACTGAGAACTCTGATGTACAGAAAAGACTCTGATGTAATGGGAAACACTGAGAACTCTGATGTACAGAGAAGACTCTGATCTAAGGGGGGACACTGAGAACTCTGATGTACAGAGAAGACTCTGATCTAAGGGGAAACACTGAGAACTCTGATGTACAGAGAAGACTCTGATCTAAGGGGGGACACTGAGAACTCTGATGTACAGAGAGGACTCTGATGTAATGGGAAACACTGAGAACTCTGATGTACAGAGAAGACTCTGATCTAAGGGGAAACACTGAGAACTCTGATGTACAGAGAAGACTCTGATCTAAGGGGAAACACTGAGAACTCTGATGTACAGAGAAGACTCTGATCTAAGGGGAAACACTGAGAACTCTGATGTACAGAGAAGACTCTGATCTAAGGGGAAACACTGAGAACTCTGATGTACAGAGAAGACTCTGATCTAAGGGGAAACACTGAGAACTCTGATGTACAGAAAAGACTCTGATGTAATGGGAAACACTGAGAACTCTGATGTACAGAGAAGAATCTGATCTAAGGGGAATCACTGAGAATTCTGATATACAGAGAAGACTCTGATCTAAGGGGGGACACTGAGAACTCTGATGTACAGAGAAGGCTCTGATGTAATGGGAAACACTGAGAACTCTGATGTACAGAGAAGACTCTGATCTAAGGGGGGACACTGAGAACTCTGATGTACAGAGAAGACTCTGATCTAAGGGGAAACACTGAGAACTCTGATGTACAGAGAAGACTCTGATCTAAGGGGGGACACTGAGAACTCTGATGTACAGAGAGGACTCTGATGTAAGGGGAAACACTGAGAACTCTGATGTACAGAAAAGACTCTGATGTAATGGGAAACACTGAGAACTCTGATGTACAGAGAAGACTCTGATCTAAGGGGGGACACTGAGAACTCTGGTGTACAGAGAAGACTCTGATCTAAGGGGAAACACTGAGAACTCTGATGTACAGAGAAGACTCTGATCTAAGGGGGGACACTGAGAACTCTGATGTACAGAGAGGACTCTGATGTAAGGGGAAACACTGAGAACTCTGATGTACAGAAAAGACTCTGATGTAATGGGAAACACTGAGAACTCTGATGTACAGAGAAGACTCTGATCTAAGGGGAAACACTGAGAACTCTGATGTACAGAGAAGACTCTGATCTAAGGGGAAACACTGAGAACTCTGGTGTACAGAAAAGACTCTGATGTAATGGGAAACACTGAGAACTCTGATGTACAGAGAAGACTCTGATCTAAGGGGAAACACTGAGAACTCTGATGTACAGAGAAGACTCTGATCTAAGGGGAAACACTGAGAACTCTGATGTACAGAGAAGACTCTGATCTAAGGGGAAACACTGAGAACTCTGATGTACAGAGAAGACTCTGATCTAAGGGGAAACAATGAGAACTCTGATGTACAGAGAAGACTCTGATCTAAGGGGAAACACTGAGAACTCTGATGTACAGAAAAGACTCTGATGTAATGGGAAACACTGAGAACTCTGATGTACAGAAAAGACTCTGATGTAATGGGAAACACTGAGAACTCTGATGTACAGAGAAGACTCTGATCTAAGGGGAAACACTGAGGACTCTGATGTACAGAGAAGACTCTGATCTAAGGGGAAACACTGAGAACTCTGATGTACAGAGAAGACTCTGATCTAAGGGGAAACACTGAGAACTCTTATGTACAGAGAGGACTCTGATGTAAGGGGGGACACTGTGGCCTCTGGTGTAAAGGGGAACTCTGAGAACCCTGATTTATCTTAGTGTATTCAGAGGCAGGAGAGAGGAGCTCACTCACACCTTGGAGGTCAGCACCTCTCATCTAGATGTATCTGAGGCTGCTGGGCTTCAGATTTCCGGCCCCCCACTTCCCTTTTCTGAGGCACAGCACCGGGGATTTGAGTGTGGGCAGGCACAGAGAGGGAGCGGTGGGAGGAAGAGGAGCAGATCTAGCCCTCTCTCCTCAGCCAGCAACCCTGCTGGGAAGCCACTGTCTGGTCTGAATAATGTGTCCAGGTGTCAGGCGGTCTGAAAGCCGGACACAGGATTCCAAACCCGAACTGTCCGGATGAATCCCGGACAGGTGGCAACCCTAGCTCCTGCATTGTCACCCTATCACACGGGTTTCCTTTGAGAGAAGTGGACTTTCAGCAAACATGTTCCACCATTATCATCAGAAACCTGCCCTGAGAAAAGCCATGCAGCCATCGGAGGGCCGGCAGAGTGGAAGAGGCAGCAAAGAGGTTGCCAGAGATCATCAGCACTAAGATGCCATTAAGGATAAAATAAAGGTGAACACTAGCTTTTTACTTTTTATACATGGTAACTGTTAATAACACACAGCCAAATTCTAAGTTTTTTACAAAAATTAAAAAATGATTTGCCCAGCAGGTCTAACAAAAATAAATGCAGCTTTCGCGGTAACAGTTTTCAATGTAGTTATCTATTCATTTTTTTCTATTGGTTGCACATGATGGACATGTGTCTTTTTTTCAACCTTATTAACCCCTTGGCGCCAGCGCCTCTGGGCACTTTAAGGGGTTTCAGATGCTGGGAGGCAGGGCGGGGTTTATGGTCATGTGACAGCTGTGATTGGCTGTCACATGAACGAAAAACTCCCAATCACAAGTAGTGTTTGGGAGATTTCCGTTACTCGCCTGTAACTGTGCAGTGTGTGCACGCTCTCGACACAGCTATCTTCACATTCTGGTACGCTCGGCGTCAAGGCCCACCCGCCTGAGGGGCCACACATTTGCCTACCATTGGCATGAACGGGTTAATGTAGCACCCTCCTGGTATAGGTTGCTAGAGAGGTTCAGGCACATTTAGTTTTTCTGGCTCCTCTGTAAACAGTGGAGCAGTGTGCGATTCGTTTTGGCTGCTCTAGGTTTCACAGGCTGCAAGCTCAACTACTTCTCCCTGCCTTCTAATAGAGTCTAGAATGTAATGGGCTGGAAGATGCAGACCCTGGGGCTGAATATTTATGCGGTCTCAGCCAATCCTTGGTGGGGAGTACCTAGTAGGTGGCTGAGAAGTACAGTTGTGCTCATACGTTTACATACCCTGGCAGAATTTATGATTTCTTGGTAATTTTTCAGAGAGTATAAATGATAACACAAAAACTTTTTTCAGTCATGGTTAGTGTTTGGCTGAAGCCATTTATTATCAATCAACTGTGTTTAGTCTTTTTAAATAATAATCCAAATGACCCTGATCAAAAGTTTACACACCCCAGTTCTTAATACCGTGTATTGCCCCCTTTAACATCAATGACAGCTTGAATTCTTTTGTGGTATTTGGGGATGAGGCTCTCTATCTTCTCAGATGGTAAAGCTGCCCATTCCTCTTGGTGAAAAGCCTCCAGTTCCTGTAAATTCTTGGGCTGTCTTGCATGAACTGCACATTTGCGATCTCCCCAGAGCGGCTCAGTGATATTGAGGTCAGGAGACTGAGATGGTCTCTCCAGAACCTTCATTTTATTATGCTGTAGCCAATGACAGGTCGACTTGGCCTTGTGTTTTGGATTGTTGTTGATGTTGGAATGTCCAAGTACGTCCCATGCGCAGCTTCCTGGCTAAAGAATGCAAATGTTTCTCCAGTATTTTTTGATAACATACTGCATTCATCTTGCCATGAATTTTGACCAAATTTCCTGTGCCTTTGTAGGTCACACATCCACAAAAAATCAGCGATCCACCTCCATGTTTCGCAGTAGGAATGGTGTACCTTTCATCAGGGCTTTTTTTCAGGGGGAACTTGGTGGAACTCAGTTCCACCACCTCTGGCTCAGTCCCTTTGGTGCCTGCTCACCACAATCACTTGTAAACACAGAAGTCTGGTTTCTGTGTTTACAAGTGACAGCTCTGCACTCTGTATGTAATGTAATCCTGGTATTTAATGCCCCTTTAAGACCCTCCTACTGTTTTTGTGAAATTTGACTGAACACACCCACTATTTGATGTGATTTGGAGGGTGTGTGTAGGGGGAGGGGTTTTGTGGGGGCGTGGTTAAGTTCCAGTACCTATTGTTTGAGAAAAAAAGCCCTGCCTTTCATCATAGGCCTTGTTGACTCCTCTTCAAATGTAGTGTTTATGGTTGTGGCCAAAAAGCGAAATTTTGGTCTCATCACTCCAAATGACTTTGTGCCAGAAGGTTTGAGGCTTGTCTCTCTGCTGTTTGGCATATTGTAAGTGGGATACTTTGTGGCATTTGTGTAGTAGTGGCTTTCTTCTGGCGACTCGACCATGCAGCCCATCTTTCTTCAAGTGCCTCCTTATTGTGCACAGTAGGAATGGTGCACCTTTCATCATAGGCCTTGTTGACTCCTCAACAAATGAAGCGTTTATGGTTGTGGCCAAAAAGCTCAACTTTGGTCTCATCACTCCAAATGGCTTTATGCCAGAAGGTTTGAGGCTTGTCTCTGTGCTGTTTGGCTTTCTTCTGGTGATTCGACAATGCCGCCCATCTTTCTTCAAGTGCCTCCTTATTGTGCATCTTGAAACAGTCACACCACATGTTTTCAGAGAGTCCTGTATTTCACCTGAAGTTATTTGTGGGTTTTTCTTTGCATCCCGAACAATTTTCCTGGCAGTTGTGGCTGAAAATTTTAGTTTGTCTACCTGACCGTGGTTTGGTTTCAACATAACCCCTCATTTTCCACTTCTTAAGAGTTTGAACACTGCTGATTGGCATTCTCAAATCCTTGGATATCTTTTTATATCCCTTTCCTGTTTTATACAGCTCAACTACCTTTTCCCACAGATCCTTTGACAATTCTTTTGCTTTCCCCATGACTCAGAATCCAGAAACGTCAGTGCAGCACTGGATGAAAGATGCAAGGGTCTGTCAGGAGTCCAGAAACTCATTGACCTTTTATACACACACTAAATACAAGCAAACAGATCACAGGTGAGGATGGTTACCTTTAATAACCATTCAAACCCCTTTGTGTCAACTTGTGTTCATGTTATCAGGCCAAAATCACCAGGGTATGTAAACTTTTGATTAGGGTTGTTTGGGTAGTTTCTGTTACCATTAAGATTTAAAAATAGTAAACACAGTTGATTGATAATACATGGCTTCAGCCAAACACCAACCATGAGTGAAAGAAAAGTTTTCGTGTTATCATATATCATATCATATTCTCTGAAAAATGGCCAAGAAATCATAAATTCTGCCAGGGTATGTAAACTTATGAGCACAACTGTAGATAAATAGTCTGAGACCTGGAGCAGCAGGGTTCTTGTTCTGGAGGAGGAGATCCCAGCCTGAGGGGGACCCAGTAGGGAAGAGAACCTTGGACGAATTAGCGGGACCGTTCAGGGGTCTGTGCTACATTAATTATGTAATTTGCCTTTTGTCTAGGGCTGTTTCTTACAGATAATCTACTCCATCATTCTCTTCCAGGTTGAATGACACCCAGCATCATTCAAATCACTTTCTGTGATCCCAGACAGTCATGGACACACCCCCTAGGTTAGCATCATCACTTCACCTGGACCCCTGGTATTGCTGGTGGAGTTGGGCTTTTCTTTTAAGGGAGTACATATAATATGTACAACAAAAGTAAAACCGTCACAGCAGATAAAAAGCTCACCAATCATTAGATGTGATTGCTGCATTTGTTTTTTTTCTTTTAGGCTTTTTTCACCTCTGTTTTCACCTGGTGATCTAGTCAGTAACATGCATCCTGTATTAGCGTGCCCCCACTCTGAATGAAAGAGCATAGGGGGCACCTTGGGCAAGCAGCATTGTCAGTCTGGGGGGAAGGGAAAGTTAGATGAACTAGCAAATTTAGATACACTAACAACTTGAAGGCAATCTCCAACTCACACTTTATAGGCAGTTACAGCAAACAGTTTTCTTCCTTTTTGGGATAAAGGTTTTACATAAATACATACAAGCTGATCATCTTAAATACCCCGGTCAGTGCTAAATGATTTGTTTCAGCTCTCTAACTGCTACATCTGCAAAAGAGCTTGTTTTTTTTTTTGAAAAACAGACTTAAAGCGGAGTTCCACACAAAAATGGAACTTCCGCTTTTCGGAACCCTCCCCCCCTCCGGTGTCACATTTGACACCTTTCAGGGGGGAGGGGGGTGCAGATACCTGTCTAAGACAGGTATTTGCACCCACTTCCGGCATAGACTCCCATGGGAGTCTATGCCACTTACCGTCCCTTCGCGCTGTCTCCTGGGAAACACACAGCTCCCAGGAGAGAGCGGGGACCACTTACGATGCGCAGCGCGACTCGCGCATGCGCAGTAGGGGACCGAGAAGTGAAGCCGCAACGCTTCACTTCCTGATTCCCTCACCTAGGATGGCGGCGGCAGCTGCCGAGAACCGAGCAGGTTCTCGGCGTCGCTTGCCGACATCGCTGAACCCTGGGACAGGTAAGTGGCCATGTATTAAAAGTCAGCAGCTGCAGTATTTGTAGCTGCTGGCTTTTAATATTTTTTTTTTTGGCGGTGTGGGTGGACCCCCGCTTTAATGAGTAGGTTACCATGTAAAAATAGAAGTAAGAAAGCCTAAAAAAAGAAAACAAATGCAGCCATCACATCTAACAATTGATAAACTGCAATATAATAAATCTTTGCTTTTGGGTTTAAAACTGCTTTAAAGAGAATAAGTATAGAGAGAGAATATAGTATGAGTCTTAGAAACAAATTATATGTACCCCAATAATATAACCTGGCCTATAATCTGAATTACACATGATGTCTAAGTTATGTTGACAATAGGGGTGTATAAGCAAGTTTACAACCGAATAACTAATTGACTATATATGCAATATATTCAATATTCATATGCAATATTTCAACAATGTTTCAGTATTTACCAGAGTATAAAAATACCTATTTTAAAAAATTGATAGTCATGAAAATAACAGCTCCCACGGCTCTGCTTTCTGCACAAACAGCAAAAGTTAAAATATAGGTTTGTACAGGTATTTACTGCAAACAAAGTGGACTTATATATTTTGTAGTTGTTGAGTATATTCACATGGAGTTCAGCTTTAAGGCCCTATTTACACTTCAGTGCATCAGAATGGTGGGCAGAATCACGCAATTCTGCTTGAGATTCCAAATCACAGCAAAAAGTTCAACACGCGATTGGGCGCCATAATTCTTAATGACACCCCAAACGTGCTAAGAAAGCTGAAACGTGTGGTAGAAAAACGCACCAACGTCGCATCCAAAAAAAAAAGAGGTACAAGAGGTATTTGATGCTTTTTTGAAGCAGAGAGCAGCCCATTCAAATGAATGGTGCTGTTCCAAAACCTTGGAAGAGAACGCACAAAAAAAAGCATAAAAAACAAGACGTGGAAGCATAGATTTGAACAGGGTCTTAAAGCGGTTGTAAACCACTGGACATTTTCCTGCAAGAAAATGTCATAATGTGCTGGTATGCATCGCATACCAGCATATTATGTTAAACTTACCTTATAACGGAGCCCTCCAGCAATGAGATGTCAGCACTGCAGGCACTTTCACATGCACCAGTCTTGCTTCCGGATTCGCGGACTCTGGCTTTGAGACTGCCCGGAGCCGCAATGGCGTCATGGCACAGGGCTCTTAAGAAACGGCACGGGTGGCCGTTCCTTCAGAGCGCATGCACCAGTAATGTCACTGGCTGCATGTACACTAAATATCTTCTAAACAGTGCATGTTTAGGAGATATTTACACTACCTATAGGTAAGCCTTATTAGAGGCTTACCTATAGATAAAAGCAAGAGATGGAAGTTTACTTCAACTGTAATGTACTCATTTACTTTAAAATGTTTGACATTATGAAATATTTGTGACCAAGCTGCTTAGCCATCATATCTATTCCCTCTCTGTTCTTTCCCCTAAATCCTCTGGCATTGTAAATGTGTTGTACCAAGGCTTCTCAACTCTTATTACACTTCAGGGAAGAGAAGCCAAACCTTCGTCACCCTAGTGCCCATTAGAAAATAAAAATGCGTTTATAACTTTACAGCCAGCAATACTATATAAAAGATGACACAACCTGGTTTCCAACCTAGAATAAAACTGTACTTCTTCTGCGCCCCTTTCTGATTAGTTTTACTTTGTTGGGGCCTGACGTTATGTCTGAACCTTGCTACTGCCATTCTGCTATCCACTGAGACTCTCTTAGAACTTAGTATAGATAATATCATTGGAGAAGGTAATGGCAGGTGGTGTAAAGTTAGGCCGTAGTAATAAATGAAACTAAATCAGAGAAATATTCAGAAGAGGTTTTCTGGCTAATAAGGTTAATAGCAAGCATTATGTGGTGTCTGCTCTTAGGCAGCCCTGTTACATAAGTAATAGAAAATTAAGTCCTGATAGATCGCTTCAGGCTGGCCTCTTTTACGGGTATAGCTATGTAAAACGTTACAAATAAGTGCCTATATGGTTTAAAATCCAGCATTGCACAGACCCACCCAGGGGCGGACTGACAACTCATGGGGCCCCCGGGCAATAGGAGATTATGGGGCCCCCGGGCAATAGGAGAAGATTATGGGGCCCCCAGGCAATAGGAGATCATGGGGCCCCCAAGCAATAGATTATGGGGCCACACAGTATACACACACATACAGTATACACACACAGACACACAATATACACACACAGTATACACATACACACACTGAAAAGATACTGGAGAGGCGGGGCAGCTATAATCTGGGGATTTTTTTAAAAAACACCGATTTTTACATACTGTCCCTGGTTTTATTGAGGCTGGCAACCCTGATGAGGCCCTTTAGTGGCATGGGGCCCTCGGGCAGTACTCGAGTGCCCGAATGGTCAGTCCGCCTCTGGACCCACCCTGCTTTGCACATGCTAAGTTGCTCTCCATTCTCGGCACTGTGCCTAAAAGCAGAGCCACTAGAGCCCTATCTGCTGACAGCTTTAAGATTTAGGCCTCATGCACACTGGACGTTATAAAAAAGACAGTAGCGTTAGCTGTAGAAAGCTGTAGCTGTAGAACGAGTTTTTCAGCGTTCTTGCAGTAGCTTTTTTTAACAAAATTATACTTCCACAAAAGCTTGTGGCTCAAAAACGCTGAAAAGCCACGTTTTTCAGCGTTTATTGGTGTTTTACGCTTTTCTCAGATTTTTTTTTTTTTAGAGTGTAGCAATATGGACTACATTTGTAAAGTACAGTACCGTCCTGCATTTCGATGCATTGCATGTCCCTCTAGTGATCAGTATAACAAGTGACATCATATTTGTGTGCTAAACAAAAGGGATTGTGGGATGAGTAGTTCTCCCGACTGATAATTGCTTTGCATGATTATGTGCCTGGACTACATATCCCAGGGATCTTTGCTACCATCAGGAAGATTGCTGGGAGTAGCTATAAAAAGAAGCAAAAGCCCACGCGGAGCTCTCTTCCTCCTGGGCCTGACGCAAGACGGACCTCTCTGTACATGAAGAGAGGGGTCGCGGACTACCACGCAGTGTACCACCTTCCAAACCGTGCCAGAGGGGCCTAGCTCTGCTGTTTGTCATTGGACATCCATCCAGAACCACTCTGGTGGCCTGTCAGTCCGTGTACTTAAGAAGTGTGTCAGTATATTTAGATAGCTGTGTCCATCCTTACAAATGCTAGCAGTAGCTCATTGACCCAATATATATAATATACTGTTCTACTTGATAATATCTTGCTTTGTGTTATTTGGAGGAATTCCTTTGCTGAGTTGGCGCTGTCGCCTACAACTCAGCAGATCTATTACCTCCCCTTTGTATCGATATCCTTTTCAATCTGTTTTAGTAAACATCAGAATGTGAATACACAGAGTTGTCTGATTTATTATTTTAAGGTGGTGCAAGGATGTTGGAACCCAGAGTGTCAGGTGGGTTGGAATGTTCATTGGGTCATGGCAGTGCAGATGAGCAGGTAATTCCAAGCAGTCCCTTAGGGGGTCGTGCTACATTTGGGGGCTCGTCCGGGGTGCTATTTGCAGCTGGCCCTAGCCGACCTAGACAAGAGCCACAATCTGCATGGGAAGCCTCTTCAATGGCCACGGTTGCTTGGGGCAGAGCTCATGGAGCTCCAGCATAGAAAAGCTCTGTTTTGGAGATCTCGGGAAATGAGCATACTGAGAGCGAGATCAGAATGTGGCTGAGAACTCTGGCACTAGGACACTGGGCCTACCTTGCGGAAACGGAAGCCATGGAGGAATTGGATCAAGTCAGGGCACTAATAGAATGGCAGGAAGAGGTACCTGTGTGCTTTCAGGAGGAGGAGATATGTCTGACTAAAGAAGTGACTGCTAGAGTGTTCCCACTCAAGATAGGGGGGAACAGACTGAGAAGCAGCCCTCGACTAGAACTCAGGAGAAGGGTCCTGTACCTGTGGGAGCCGACTCTCAAGTGGCCGGTACCCCGCCTCTCTCCTTCTACACGGATATGACCCGATTGGTTGATAGCTTGGTGAAGAATGGATCTGGAAATGCCAATCAGAGCTATCCAAAACTCAGGTTTTTCTCTGGGCAATAGCCAACCCCTGTGGGAGAAGACAAGTTTAAGACCTGGATGAGTCAAGCTCTGCAGGCCATGGAAGAGTGGAGTGTTCCAGAGGCTGTGAAATGACAACGGCTTAGTGAGAGCCTTCGAGGCCCAGCGGCTGATGTGATCCGTAATCTGAGGATGGGCAAGAAAACTTGTATTGCCATGGACTACATAGATGCCCTGTATGCTGTATTTGGGAGGGTTGAAACTACTGCTGACCCGATCTATAAATTCAACCACACTCCCCAACAGAAGGGAGACAGTCTGTCCGAATACATCTCCTGAGTAGACAGAATGCTGCATCAAGTTATCCTCAAGAGGGGTATTGACCCCAAAGATGTTGAAAAGGCTCGCCTGAACCGGGTTCTGCATGGAGCCCGGCCAAATCATCCTATCGTAGTAAAGTTATTATTGAAGAGAACTCAAGTGGTACCCACATATCCTGAATTGATAAGAGGTACAAGAGGAGGAGGCTCTGTTAGTAGAGAATAGTCAAAGATCAAGAGAATTTAACTTATTGCCGGGAACAAAGAGAAAGTGGTGGCTCGAGCTGTCCAACCAGAAATGGATTTCTCTGATAAAGATAGTGGAACTGAGTCTGAACTTGTGGGGTTGGCCCCTCCTGACATCCATAAACCCATAGCAGAACTTGGGCCAACCAAATTGATGGCCCAGGTAGCTCAGGCCCAAACGCAAATGTATCACGCTCTGATGCGAGTAATGGAGACCCAAGCGAAGGTCCAGGAACAGGGAACTCATCAAAGTGACCAAAAACTGTACCAAGGCCGAGAGAAGAGATGTTATGGGTGCGGAGAGGTTGGACACTCCCAAGCTGAGTGCCCCAAATCAGGTATCAGCTCTCAATTACTCACCAAAGTCCTAAGATCCTTACAAAAATTGCTTTTCCCAAAGCCGGCGGGAAACTTCAAGCAAACTCAGTGAAGGAGCTGTCCCAAGGGAAACTGCGCTCTGAAGACAAGAAGAGAGACAAGAAAAGAGACAAGGGAAGGGGGGGGGGGCGCAAGTCATCGGTCACCCCTGACCCTTTGGTACCTAAACGAGCCACAGAATTAAAATCCTCGGAGAAGGGAAGACGGGGGCAGGAAATCAATGTACACCTTGCTGAATGAGAGGCTGGTTGGGGACCAAACTATAGAGCCGCCTGTGAGAAACCTGCCCAAGAACTTAGTGGGGCTTTCCCCCATAGTACCGATACAGGTAGAGGGCACCTATACACAAGCCCTACTGGATAATGGAGCCCAGGTGACGTTGCTATATTGAGACTTTTGCCACCAGTACTTGAAGCATATTCCCTTGTGCAAGCTCGAGAAATTTGAGATTTGGGGCATCAGGACTCAGAAGTGCCCATACAATGGATACATACCCATCAAGATAACCTTCGACTTTGCTTTATCGGGAAAACCAGAGACCCTTGACACTGACGGTCATTCGCCCCTGACCTCCTGGGGCAAGCCAAAACTCCCTATTGATAGGTACCAACACGAACCTGGTGAGGAGACTCCTCACTCCTCTGGCCACGGAGGGCACCCCGGTAGGGAAGATTCATCCTCAGCTGAGGCAGGCGTTTCAGACAGTGTTGCAAGAGAAGAAGGCACATGCTGAAGGAGTGGGAAGATTGTGGCGACTGGATACCCATGAGAAGGTGTTTCAGCCTGGAGAGAGGGCCTGTCTGAAAGCCACGGTCAAGCTGTCATGGGACCGGCCGGGTTCACATGTGATGCTAGAAGCTGACTCAGCAGAAGAAGAGGTCAGAGTAGAACTGGTCCCGGAGATTGTCCCCACTCAAGCCTTACTAAGAAGTGGGGGGTGAATTCCTGTCAGCGTGCGGAACGTCACCAGCCACATAATCAGCTTAAAGCCTCGGACAGTGATTGGAAAAGTGAGTGCTGCCACCCCGGTAGCGGGGAGGAGATAACTCAGAACGGAAATGAAAGAAGAACCACTGTCCACTGCCCAAATCTACCCCCTTCATGGGAGGAGAGGATTAAAGCTCTGATAGTTCGCTAGGAGAAACTGTTCTCCGAGAATGACTTCGATGTGGGCTGTGCCAAGAGTGCTCAACATCGAATTCAACTGACCGAACACAAGTCATTTTGAGAAAGGGCAAGGCGAATCCCCTTGTGTGATCTGGAAGATCTTCAAGAGCAATTGGCTGAGTTAAAGAAGTCAGGGGACATTAAGGAGTCCAGGAGCCCCTATGCCTCCCCAATTGTTGTAGTAAGAAAGAAGAATGGGTCCCTTCGGATGTGTATCCATTACCGAACCATGAATCGTAGGACTATCCCAGATCAATACACAACCCCTCACATAGAAGAAGCCTTAAAATGCTTATCAGCGGCCAAATGGTTCAGTGTGTTAGATCTAAAGAGTGGTTATTACCAGATCCCCATGCACCTAGATGACCGAGAAAAGACGGCTTTCATCAGCCCTCTGGGGTTCTTCGAGTTTGATCGAATGCCACAGGGACTAACCGGGGCCCCTGCAACTTTCCAGCGACTGATGGAGAACACAGTGGGTGATATGAACTTGGTGGAAGTGCTAGTTTATCTCGATGACATCATTGTGTTTGGCCGAAGGTTGGAGGAGCATGAAGCTCGGTTGGAGAAAGTTTTCCAGCAGTTACATGACGAGGGGTTGAGGCTGTCATTGGAGAAGTGCCGGTTCTATCAGACTTCAGTCACATACCTAGGACATGTGGTGTCTGCCGAAGGGATAGCAACTGACCCTCAAAAGCTGGAGGCTGTCACTTCCTGGCCTCGCCCAAATACCGTCACTGAGTTGAGGTCCTTCTTGGGCTTCTGCTCTTAGTATAGAAGATTTGTGAAGAACTTCTCGCAGATTGCCCGGCCATTGAACAAGTTGTTACATGAGCAGATGGAAGGGGAACAGCAGAGAACTCAGAGGGGAGGTCCCAGGAAGCCACGTGAGTCTATCAAGGAACATTGGACAGTGAAGAGTGAAAGGTCCTTCGAATGGCTGAAGGAGAGCCTGGTTGAAGCACTAGTGTTGGCTTACGCTGATCCATCCAAACCATATGAATTACACGTGGATGCCAACAGAGATGGCATTGAGGGGGTGTTCGCCCAGTGGCCTATGTGAGTCGCAGCCTCACTGATTGGACCTAGGCATGGCTGGAATCCCTGATTGACAAGATTCCAGCCCTGCCTAAGTCCAATCAGATGCCGGTGACATCACTTCCTGTTCCACGGTCCATGCTGGTCTGTGTGGAGCTGCTTGGTTCCTTTGCTCCTGGAGAAACACTGTGATCCATTCTAGCCAGCTTCTCAATCCTTTGCAGTTATCCGGAACAGCGGTGGGACCCACAGAGCCATGTGGAATGCCAGGACTGCACTTTACTTTGACGAGCATGCATCTTCTATCATCTTGTAAGTGTTTTTCATCTTGTCCTATTAAAGTCATCATTTTAATACTACACTCAGGTCTGCGCCTCCCCCTCCCTGGTTTTTCCCATGACCCTCAGATATTGGTGAATAGCCCCATCGAGGGGGCCAAGGTGATTCATAGAGAATGGGAGCGAATGAAGCTGGAAGAAGGGATCATATATCAAAGATGTCCCTCTGAAGAAGCCGGAAGTGTAAGCCAGCTGTTCCTACTTAAGAAACATCGTCTAACTGTGCTAACTGCTCCCTATTATGATCATGGTCACTTAGGCCCAGATAGAACTTTCAAACTTGTCATGGATTGATTTTACTGGCCATCCATGATATCGGAGGTGGAAAGTTACTGCCACTCTTGTATCAGATGCATCCAGAGGAAAACTTTACCAGGCAGGGCAGCCCAAATGGGCCATCTACAGAGTCAAGGAACAATGGAGTTGGTGTGCATTGATTTCTTGTGCCTGGAACCTGATCTGAGTGGAAAGAGTAATGTTCTGGTTGAGACAGATCATTTCACCAGATATGCTCAAGCCTTTCCCACTAGGAATCAATAAGCTAGTACAGTGGCCAAGACTCTAGTGGAGAAGTTCTTTGTTCATTACGGGTTACCTCAGTGCTTACATTCGGACCAAGGACGGGACTTTGAGAGCAAACTGATCAGAAGACTATGTGAACTGTTAAACATAAAGAAATTCAGGACTACTTCTTACATCCCCAAGGGGATCCACAACCTAAGCGTTTCAACCGTACCCTGTTGAACATGCTGGGAACCCTCCCATTAGAGAAGAAACAGCATTGGGGATCATATCGCTGCAGTAGTTCATGCCTACAATAGCACCTCAAATGATTCTACTGGATACTCCCCTTACAGATTAATGTTCGGGAGAGAAGCTCACCTACCTGTGGATCTGGCTTTTGGAACATCATTAGATCACACCTCCTAAGCTTCGTATAGGGGATATATTGACAGACTCCAGAAGAATTTAAAAGTGGCTTATGAAAAAGCCAAGGAGGCCTCTACTATCGGAGAACAAAGGAACAAGAAAAACTTTGATCTTAGAGTGAGGGTTCAGGATGTGCAACCTGGGGATTGGCTGTTGTTGCGCAATCTAGGGGTGCCAGGGAAACATAAGCTGGCTGATCGATGGTGTTCCCAACCTACATTGCTTGCAAATGACTACCTGGACTCCCTGTATATCAGATCCAGCCTCAAGGGAAGACTGGCCCTCTCAAGACTTGGCATCGAAACCATCTGCTGCCCATATCAGAGGCTGTTTGAGTACCCTCAACCCCTTGCTTGGAGGCATATCAATCCCTAATGCTGAGGCCTAGGGCCAGAAAAACTTGTCCACCCACACTCCAGGAGGAGGAAAGTGATGATGAGGAATTAACTCTTGATTGGTTGTGGGTTCTTTTTTTGGAAGATGATTCCATTGTCTCTGATGCTGGAAAAGAAGGCTGTCAAAGGACAGTTTGCCATTTGCCTGACACCGAGACATTAGATTCAGACCCACTCAGAGGAGATGAGGAGGTCAAGCTGGAACCCAGTGAAGTGTCTAGTGTGGCTGATGCTCTCATTCCCCCTACTAGCCTCAACCTGAGCCTGAAGTAGAACCTGAACCTGAAGCTGGGTGCAGTTTTTGGGAAACAGAACAGTAACCAAAGTCACTGGAAGACATCCATTCCAGGTTGAGACAGGGGATATGCCCTCCAAAAAGACTGACATATGATACCCTTGGAGAAAATTCTGATGAACTCATACCCACTGTTCAACGTTCCAGTCAAGCACTTTCCTCCTTTACCGAACCTTTAGTAAAGGATGACCTTGATCCATATCCTGACAATACTGGGTGGGCCACTAACTTGTTATTGGCCTGTCATAAAATTAACGTGACTTCTCCTACTAATTTGCTATCAGAAGACCCTTCATTAGGTCAGTTATTAGCTGTTGCAACTGCTAATTTGTTAGATAGTTAATTGTTTAGCTTTCATGATGCAGTAAAGTGATTCCACAGGTTGTGTTCTGTCTTTAGGGACCAAAGACTTTCAAGTGGGGGGAGGATGTAGCAATATGGACTACAATCGTAAAGTACAGTACCCTCCAGCATTTCCATGCATCGCATGTCCCTCTAGTGATCAGTATAACAGGTGACATCATATTTGTGTGCCAAATAAAAGGGATTGTGGGGTGAGTAGTTCTCGCATGATTATGTGCCTGGACTACATATCCCAGGGATCTTTGCTACCATCAGGAAGATTGCTGGGAGTAGCTATAAAAAGAAGCAAAAGCCTGCACGGAGCTCTCTTCATCCCGGGTCTGACATAAGATCGACCTCTCCCTGCATGGAGAGAGGGGTCACGGCCTACCATGCGGTGTACCACCTTCCAACCCGTGCCAGAGGGGCCTAGCTCTGCCGTTTGTCATCAGACGTCCATCCAGCACCACTCCGATCACCTGCCAGTTGGTGTACCAAGCTTCACACAGGGAGATCGAAACAGCAGATCTGCTGCACGAATGTCGCTACACGAGTTACTGTCTGGAAGAATTCATATCAGCCTGGTTGATGGTGAGAGGGCCTTTACAAATACTTTATCATGGTTACACTGGGAAACTTTGCACAGACATCTTTACCTTAGCAATTCTTTACTGAACTCGCTTTGAACACTGTGCATAGACACCTTTAGTTTTTCTTTAAAAGGAACAGTTGCTTGTTACCACACCTTATTATTACAGGTAATGAGCTCCTACATGCCGGTGAAGAACATCAGATCTGCAACTGGGACATTACTGTCATTACTGCTATAAGGGCCCTTATACTATCACCTTTAAGTCTGACCTCTTATTAGGGTAACAGTTATAGGCGGGCCAAGGACTCCCTCTGAAGAAGTGTCTCAGTATATTTAGATAGCTGTGTCCATCCTTACAGGTGCTAGCAGTACATCATTGACCCAATGTATATAATATACTGTTCTACTTGATAATATCTTGCTTTGTGTTATTTGGATGAATTCTTTTGCTGACTTGGCGCTGTCGCCTAAAACTCAGCAGATCTATTACCTCCTCTTTGTGTCAATATCCTTTTCAATCTGTTCTAGTAAACACTATCAGAACGTGAATACACAGAGTTGTCTGACTTATTATTTTAAGGTGGTGCAAGGATGTCGGAACCCAGAGTGCCAGGTGAGTTGGAATGTTCACCAGGTAATGGCAGTGCAGATGAGCAGGTAATTCCAAGCAGTCCCTTAGGGGGTCGTGCTACAAGAGTGTTTTTACAGCTGAAAAACTCCTCTCAAAAACCACTAGTTCTGGGGGGTTTTTCCAGCCAGAAAACGCCCCAGCCAAAAACTGCTGATAACAGCCTATGTGTGCATGGACACAGAGGATGACATGCTGGAGAGTTTATTGGCTGCAGAAAAAAAACATCTGAAGCCAAAAACAGCAGCTGTAAAATGTCCAGTGTGCATGAGGCCTTACTGTTGCTGAAGGGGGAAGAAAGGAACAGGAATGACACAGACTGTGCTACGGAAAGATTAGGAAGGGAGAAAAGGAAAGCAGGAGAGGTGACAGGGCAAACTCTGCTGCAAGGGAGACACAAAAGAGTTCCTACAACTCGTTTTCTTCTTTATCAGCAGATCTGAAAATTTCAGCACTGTAAAGCCAGCCATAGATAGATCGAAATTAGGCCAGTTCAGCAGGGACTGGATGAATTTTGATCCATCTATGGATCTCCTGATCAACTTCTGTAAAACCAGCCCGAAAATCCTCACTCAATCACTGTCGGCTATAGCCAGCAGTGCTGATGAGTGTATTTCGACAGCAGGGAAGTTTCCCTGCTGTTAGAATATAGTAGCGCAGTGGGAGGGATTCCCCCATCCACCTTGAGTATGTGGATGGGGGCATCAAGACATTTTTTTTTTTTTTTGCGTTTAACCATTACACTATTGTATTCTGACAGCGGGGAGTGTACTGTGCAGCATGGTCAAACTCTGGTATCTGTTGACCTGAGCAGTCATATGACGCCTCCTCACTGCCTTATTTAACCCGATAACTGCTATACCACCGCACTCCAATTGCAGGGCAACCCCATACACCTGCATTATTTGCATTTTGGCAGGAGCACCACCCCCCAAAAAGCAACATGGGGGTTAAGTTTTGCAGCGGCTGCGGTATGTGTACATCTGAGAGCGGCTGTATGTTAGGGTTCAGGGGGCAGTAAAACCATTACCTTTACTTAAAGACCTAGCCCCCCCCCCCCCCACACACACACACATGTGAACGATCCCTAGCTGGGCTAAACAATGTACTAGCACATTTATTCAATAGACAGCACATGAAATACAGTATGAACTGCAATATCATAACAACAGTCATATTCCATATTTTACTGCTCTAGCTTCACTGTAGTAAATTGTGATGGGTCGGTATGGGTTAGTCTGGCTTTTATGCTATTTATTGAATAAAGCATACTTTAGTGAAAGAGCCAAATGCAGCATCCACCTCCCTTCCTTATTCCCGTTATTATGTTTGCTACTATAATCCAGGTGCACTTAAAAGCAGGCATCTGCAGAATTGCTTTATGACACATATCCAGTTTTTCATTCACGTTTTTATACACGAGACACATTGAGATGCACAGACAATATGGGCACAGGCTAATTAGTCACAATACAGACACCTCTTTTGGCTACTTCCTGGTACACTGAGCTGGCTGGGGTAAGACAGAAAAAAATAGAATTTGGCAGACGGCTAAGAGAGTAAAGCCCAGCAACTGCGGAGATCCATTGTTACCTGTACATCAAATAAGAGATAATGTTGATATCCATTCATCTACAGTGAGTGATGACATTCATTAAACTAAATGTAATCCTAAATTTCAGGCTGGTAGGTTTTATCTCTTGTTGGTCTCATAGTTTTCTGTCTCTAGACCATAACAAGACCATAACAAAGGGGGTCAATGTGTAACAAAGGGACCCCTAATAATTTGTTTATTCTACATTATGAAAAAAAGTACAACATTTTTACTTGGCTTAGTAGTAGCCACTGAAGTTGGTGGGGTTTTAAGGATGGCAGGTTCTCTTTACAGGTCATGGCTCTTGGTACGCTTGTGGGAGCACCCCTTTGGTGCTCATGTTGGGTCTGGGGTGCCATGTAATTTTTCCCCTCTTAGGGGTCCCCATTTCCTGTCTATACATAGTTACATAGAAGGTGAGGTTGAAAAAAGACACAAGTCCATCAAGTCCAACCTATGTGTGTGATTATGTGTCAGTATTTCATTACATATCCCTGTATGTTGCGGTCATTCAGGTGATTATCTAATAGTTTCTTGAAGCTATCAATGCTCCCCGCTGAGACCACCGCCTGTGGAAGGGAATTCCACATCCTTGCCGCTCTTACAGTAAAGAACCCTCTACGTAGTTTAAGGTTAAACCTCTTTTCTTCTAATTGTAATGAGTGGCCACGAGTCTTATTAAACTCTCTTCTGCGAAAAAGTTTTATCCCCATTGTGGGGTCACCAGTACAGTATTTGTAAATTGAAATCATATCCCTTCTCAAGCGTCTCTTCTCCAGAGAGAATAAGTTCAGAGCTCGCAACCTTTCCTCATAACTAAGATCCTCCAGACCCTTTATTAGCTTTGTTGCCCTTCTTTGTACTCGCTCAATTTCCAGTACATCCCTCCTGAGGACTGGTGCCCAGAACTGGACAGCATACTCCAGGTGCGGCCGGACCAGAGTCTTGTAGAGCGGGAGAATTATCGTTTTATCTCTGGAGTTGATCCCCCTTTTAATGCATGCCAATATTCTGTTTGCTTTATTAGCAGCAGCTTGGCATTGCATGCTATTGCTGAGCCTATCATCTACTAGGACCCCCAGGTCCTTATCCATCCTAGATTCCCCCAGAGGTTCTCCCCCCAGTGTATAGATTGCATTCATATTTTTGCCACCCAAATGCATTATTTTACATTTTTCTACATTGAACCTCATTTGCCATGTAGTCGCCCACCCCATTAATTTGTTCAGGTCTTTTTGCAAGATTTCCACATCCTGCGGAGAAGTTATTGCCCTGCTTAGCTTAGTATCGTCTGCAAATACAGAGATTGAACTGTTTATCCCATCCTCCAGGTCGTTTATAAACAAATTAAATAGGATTGGTCCCAGCACAGAACCCTGGGGAACCCCACTACCCACCCCTGACCATTCTGAGTACTCCCCATTTATCACCACCCTCTGAACACGCCCTTGTAGCCAGTTTTCAATCCATGTACTCACCCTATGGTCCATGCCAACGCACCTTATTTTGTACAGTAAACGTTTATGGGGAACTGTGTCAAATGCTTTTGCAAAATCCAGATACACCACGTCTACGGGCCTTCCTTTATCTAGATGGCAACTCATCTCCTCATAGAAGGTTAATAGATTGGTTTGGCAAGAACGATTGTTCATGAATCCATGCTGATTACTGCTAATGATACCGTTCTTATTACTAAAATCTTGTATATAGTCCCTTATCATCCCCTCCAAGAGTTTACATACTATTGATGTTAGGCTAACTGGTCTGTAATTCCCAGGGATGTTTTTTGGGCCCTTTTTAAATATTGGTGCTACATTGGCTTTTCACCAATCAGCTGGTACCATTCCAGTCAATAGACTGTCTGTAAAAATTAGGAACAACGGTCTGGCAATCACCTGACTGAGTTCCCTAAGTACCCTCGGATGCAAGCCATCTGGTCCCGGTGATTTATTAATGTTAAGTTTCTCAAGTCTAATTTTAATTCTGTCCTCTGTTAACCATGTAGGTGCTTCCTGTGTTGTGTCATGAGGATAAACACTGCAGTTTTGGTTACTGAAGCCCCCCGATTCACTCGTGAATACTGAGGAGAGGAATAAATTCAATACCTTTGCCATCTCCCCATCCTTTGTAACCAGATGTCCTTCCTCATTCTTTATGGGGCCAATATGGTCTGTCCTCCCTTTTTTACTGTTTACATACTTAAAAAATTTCTTGGGATTTTTTTTGCTCTCCTCTGCTATGTGTCTTTCATGTTCTATCTTAGCCGTCCTAATTGCACCCTTACATTTCTTATTGCATTCTTTATAAAGTCTGAATGCTGAGGATGATCCCTCAACCTTGTATTTTTTGAAGGCCTTCTCCTTTGCTTTTATATACATTTTTACATTGGAGTTAAGCCATCCAGGATTTTTGTTCGCTCTTTTAAATTTATTACCCAATGGGATACATTGGCTAATGCCCTTATTTAATATGCTCTTAAAGCAAACCCATCTCTCCTCCGTATTCTTTGTTCCTAATATTTTATCCCAATTTATGCCTTTTAGCAAGGTTTGTAGTTTAGGGAAGTTGGCTCTTTTGAAATTCAGTGTCTTTGTGTTCCCTTCATGTTTCCTATTTGTGTGATTTATACTGAAACTAATTGACCTGTGATCGCTGTTACCTAAATTGCCCCGTATTTCCACATCTGTGATCAGGTCTGTATTGTTGGTAATCAGTAGATCCAGTAATGTTTTATTTCTAGTTGGTGCATCTACCATCTGACCCATAAAATTGTCCTGCAAGACATTAAGGAACTGGCGAGCCTTAAATGAATGCGCGGTTCCCTCCGCCCAGTCTATGTCTGGATAATTAAAATCCCCCATTATGATAACACTTCCCATCCTTGCTGCTAATCCAATTTGTGATAGGAGATCCGTCTCCACTTCCTCCCTCAGGTTAGGGGGCCTATAGCATACTCCCAGTATTATTTTCCCCTTAGCTTTATCCCTTTGGAGCTCTACCCATAAGGATTCCACCTCCTCCCTAGCTTCCTCAGTGATGTCATCTCTCACATTCACTTGTACATTATTCTTGATATATAGACATACCCCTCCCCTTTTTTACCCTCTCTATCCTTGCGGTATAGGGTATACACCTGAATGTTTGCCAGCCAATCATGAGAGCGGTTGAACCAGGTCTCTGAAATTCCCACAAAATCTAAATCCTCCTTGTACAACAGTATCTCTAGTTCACCCATCTTGTCCGTCATGCTCCTGGAATTGGTGAACATGCCACATAGTTTAGACCGGTCGCATATTGTCCTCGTATTGGGTGTTTCAAGATTGCAACTAGGACTTGCTACTATACTCACCTTGTGTTTTTGTGCTTTGGTTAACCTACCACTAATGCCCCCAATACTACCCTCTGGAATATCTTCCGCGCTGGCTATCACTGTCTCTGGACCCTCCCCCCATCGCCTAGTTTAAAAACCCCTCTAACTTTTTGGCCATCTTCATTCCCAGCAGATCTGCACCCTCCTCATTTAGGTGCAGTCCGTCCCTTCTATAGTACCGGTTACCGACTGAGAAGTCGGCCCAGTCCTCCAGGAACCCAAACCCCTCCTTACTACACCAGCTCTTCAGCCACTTGTTTACTTCCCTAATCTCCCTCTGCCTTTCTGGTGTGGCTCGATGTACCGGTAGTATTCCTGAGAACACTACCTTGGAGGTCCTTTTCCTCAATTTAGCACCTAAGTCCCTAAAATCGTTCTTTAAGACACTCCATCTGCCTCTGACTTTGTCATTGGTGCCAACGTCTTCCCCAGCCCCTCCCAGTAATCTGTCCACAAGATCCGTGATGTGCCGAACCCGAGCGCCCGGTAGACAACATACTGTTCGGCGCTTCAGGTCTTGGTTACAGATTGCCCTCTCTGTCCTTATAAGAATTGAGTCCCCTACCACCAGAATCTGTCTTTCCTTTCCCTTTGCTGCCCCCCCCACTCTCACTGGAGGAGTTCTTCCCCTGGCAGCTAGGAGAGTCCCTCATCTCCAGCAGTGCTGGTCCCTGACTGGTTTCACCAATGTCACTCAATGGAGCGTACTTATTGGGATGCTCCAGTCCTGGATCGGCCTCTCTGGCACTTCCCCCTCTACCCCTCCTGACTGTCACCCATCTACTCTTTGCTAGTGCCTGCACCTCTTTGTTTCCACCCGCCTCTGTGCTGGCCCCTGCCGGCACCTGCCGTGTACGTTCCTGGCTCACCTTTAGTATGGAGGGACTTCTCAGTGCTGACAGTTGCTTCCCCAGATTCAGAACCTGGGCTTCCAGGGAAACAATGTGCTTACATTTTGCACAGCAGTATTCGCCCTCGATCGGATGATCAAGGAACGCATACATATTCCTTTTTTTTTAGGTATTAAAGAGAGGGAGGGGTGGAGTCCGAGAAGAGTTGTAGTTAGTAGTCATATTATAAAGAAGTGGGTACTGAGGGAGTTCAAAGGGCCTGCAACTTCGATAAAGTTGACTAACTTGATGGGTTTTCATCCTAGGAGGAATGCCGTGGTCACACCCCCCCCCCCCCCCCCCATAGTGGGTTATGTCTATACGTTGAAACACTCTGTAGGAGAAGTAACTATGGAGTGGGCATAGCACTGTAAAGAACCAAATATGTTTGATGGATGAAGTAATGGATTGTTGTAAGTTATATTGCTTTGAACTGCTAAATACCTTGCTGTATGTACTATTGTGAAGCCTGTTACCTAAGTAAAATTTAAAAAAAGCTCAGAATGAATAGGACTGAGCTTCATCATTTACGTGGCCTATACCGGGGGAAGAAGCAGCAAATCCAAACATTGGTTCCAGATGGGGACTGGCGGTGGTCGAGAGAAGGAGAGTCAGCTCGCCCAGCAGTGGTAATGGGGAAACCCATGACCCTGTTGTGTTTGAGCCAGGTTGGTAGTGACCCTGTTGTGTTTGAGCCAGGTAGGTAGTCAGCCTCTAAAAGACCAGGCCTGGAACCACTGTGTTGGGAGCTCTAGACAACTCAATTGTATAGTAGTCATGTAGCCTCTTGTCAAAGTCCAAATGCAGTTGCTCTAGTGCAGGGATCTCCAAACTACGGCCCTTCGGCTGTTGTGGAAATACACATCCCATGAGGCATTGTAAAACTCTGACATTCACAGACATGACTAGGCATGATGGGAATTGTAGTTTCTGAACAACTGGAGGGCCATAGTTTGAAGACCCCTTCTCTATTGCTTAGTTAATGAGGCGAGGCTTCCCTTTGCAAAGAATACCCAATCACAGGCAAGAAAAATAAAAAAAAAGCATTTTTGCTTACACGTGATTGGATGATGGAAGTCAGCAGAGCTACCTCTTATTTACTAAACACTGGAGTAACTGCACTTGCAAAGTGCATAGTCTGTTTGCTTTTAGTAAACCCCAATGTGTTTTTGTTCAATATCAGTGACACCTTATTTTTAAGAGGAAAGACCGTCTTACATTATAGTTTAAACATCTGCAGTAATACCTTCTCCGAGGCTTATTACTCCACATATAGGATCCAGTATCTTTGCTACAAGCCTCAACTCCAAAGTGGAAAACACAGCCAGCAATTCCATACACCATGGTGCCTTTTAATCCACCAACTGCTCAGGAGCCCACCCAGACATACCCTTCCACTCTGTACTTCACTATAACACTACGCCCCACACGCTGGTGTGCCTCACCAATCAGGAAGACAGCAGGTCACAAGGATAATGACATCCCCTTTAAGGATCCCCGTACATCTCCTAAGGGTTACTATAAAGACTGTATATAACATGTTAAAACATCACGGCCCTTGGTGTGGTACCATTTGTACTGAATGAAGTGGATTTAAATGCCAATAAGATTCCTCTTTTCACATTCCGACCTGCAGAAGAAAACTGACAGATGGAGCCTGCTTGGTTCATTTTTGGATACAAGGCCCAAGGAGAGCAGGTAACTGACTGTGTAATTCAGATAACGGCTAAATCGCATTTCAGCAGTGTAAATACATAACCCTCATGGGTTATTCCTCTCTTGTAGCAGAAAGCCAGCAATCTCCACAGAGTCATCATTTCTTAGTTATCGTCATCTCCAAGACAACTCTTTTTTTTTTTTGACAAGTGACTAGAGAGATTTAGCTGGCAGCCTGTGCAGTGTGCACAAATTTGCCAATGATTTCTCTTCCTTGCCAGTTTTCTCAACAGCAATTATGCACCAAAAAGCTCAAACCAACTTACTCTGCTAAGAGGAGCTCCCACTATAGGGCTGTAGTGTTCAAACTCTACACTTCAGAATCACGAGAACACAGCCTAGCTATTCACTAGAGATCAGTGACACTACTGAGATACTTTATGAGTACACAGCTTATCCATTCATTAGAGACCAGTGACATCACAAAAACCCCTCATATTCACGAGAACACGGGCTATCCATTCACTAGAGGCCAGTGACATCACTGAGACCTTCATATTCATGAGGGCACATTCTATCTATTCACTAGATACCAATTAGATTACTGAGAGCCTCCATATTCATGAGGGCACAGCCTATCCATTCACTAGAGACCAGTGACATCACTGGGACCCTTCATATTCATGAGAACACAGCCTATTCATTCATTAGAAACCAGTGACATCACTGAGACCTTCATACTCATAAGAAAACCGCTTATCTATTCATTAGAGACCAGTGACATCACAAAGACACTTCATACTCATGAGAATACAGCTTAATCATTCACTATAGACCAGTGACATCACTGAGACCCTTCATTTTCATGAGAACACAGCCTATCCATTCACTAGAGACTAGTGACATCACTGCAATACTTCATATTCAGGACAACACAGCCTATCCATCTACTAGAGATCAGTTACATCACCGAGCCCTTCATATTCATGAGGACACAGCATATCCATTCACTAGAGACTAGTGACGTCACTGCAAAACTTCATATTCAGGACAACACAGCCTTTCCATCTATTAGAGATCAGTTACATCACCGAGCCCTTCATATTCATAAGAACACAGCATATCCATTCACTAGAAACCAGTGGCATCACTGAGACCTTCATATTCATAAGAAAACTGCTTATCTATTCATTAGAGACCAGTGACATCACAAAGACACTTCATATTCATGAGAATACAGCTTAATCATTCACTATAGACCAGTGACATCACCGAGACCCTTCATATTCAGGACAACACGGCCTATCCACTTACTAGAGGCCAGAGAGATTACGGAAATCCTTCATTTTCATGAGAACACAGCCCATCTATTCTCTAGAGACCAGTGACATCACTGAGACCCTTCATTTGCATGAGAACACAGCCGATCTATTCACTAGAGACTAGTGACATCACTGCAATACTTCATATTCAGGATAACACAGCCTATCCATCTACTAGAGATCAGTTACATCACCGAGCCCTTCATATTCATGAGGACACAGCATATCCATTCACTAGAAACCAGTGACATCTCTGCAATTAATCATATTCAGGACAACACAGCCTATCCAATTACTAGAGACCAGTGATATCACAGAGCCCTTCATATTTATAATGCCCCGTACACACGGTCGGATTTTCCGACGGAAAATGTGTGATAGGACCTTGTTGTCGGAAATTCCGACCGTGTGTAGGCTCCATCACACATTTTCCATCGGATTTTCCGACACACAAAGTTTGAGAGCAGGCTATAAAATTTTCCGACAACAAAATCCGTTGTCGGAAATTCCGATCGTGTGTACACAAATCCGACGGACAAAGTGCCACGCATGCTCAGAATAAATAAAGAGATGAAAGCTATTGGCCACTGCCCCGTTTATAGTGCTGACGTACGTGTTTTACGTCACCGCGTTCAGAATGATCGGATTTTCTGACAACTTTGTGTGACCGTGTGTATGCAAGACAAGTTTGAGCCAACATCCGTCGGAAAAAATCCTAGGATTTTGTTGTCGGAATGTCCGAACAAAGTCCAACCGTGTGTACGGGGCATAAGAACACAGCTTATCCATCCACTAGACACCAGTGACGTTACTGAGACTTTCATATTCAGGACACAGCCTATCCATTAATTAGAGATCAGTGACATCACAAAATGGAAAAAATTAGAACAAAAGCAGAGTTGAAATTACTTCCGTAAACCACAAATATGGTGCCAGGTCATGGAAGTTGCACATTTCGAGTGGCATTATACATGAGTGCACTGTAAACTTCAACAACCTTTTTCTTAAACACCATAGACTACAGCATGGTGATCACTACAGAGATCATGTGGAGCGATTGGAGAACAGGGAGAAAAGGCAGGTGGACACATGAATGGGTATTTTTGGTCATGCCTAGACTATAGATTTAACTGTGTTATCCTGGAGTTTCGCTTTAAAGTAATCCTTTGTCTTGTACATTCAGGGAAAAGCATCAAGTTCACTTTAATTCCCTCTTTTTAGCACCACATACTCAGTTCTCCTAAACTTCCTTACTGATCCATTCCACCACTGGTAGTGTGAAGAAGAAGCATTGAGCCAGCTCTATGTTGCTCCATTTGCAGCATACATGTCACTAAGTACTCACCGAACCCCAATGTGACTCCAATGGGCCAATCAGAAAGTACCAACTCTGTCATGTTGAGTGAGTTACATGTTCCTCCATATCTGGAAGTCCTGGGTAATTTCTTTGCTTCCAACTTCTCAATAGAGAGGCGAGGGAGTGAAGTAAAAGTGAGTACTACATGTACTACTAGGGAGGGAGGCATTGAAGAGATTTAGATTAAAAAACAGTATAAATTTACACCTGCATACAACCATAATAATAGGTGTACACCAGTTTTTTTTTTATTGTTTTTGTTGCAGACCAGCCCTTTAGAACACCTCAGGGATTTTCTTGGTAAATACTGGCAAAAAGCACAGCCATGCTCAACACCTCCCATACCTATCACTAACACATTTCAGTATGGCACGTGTCGGCATTACCAATTCACAATTTTTAAATTAATACTTACTCTTTCTTGCCATGTATACAAACCTGCTTCTCCTAAGTTCCTGCATGTTTCCCAAAGCCTTGGCAGATAAGATCACATGATCTCTGTGCTAGCCCACTGTTAACACAGAGATAGGTGCAACAACCATTCTCATATAGATGCATCTCATAAAATTAGAATATCATCACAAAGTTAATTTATTTCAGTAATTCAATTCAAAAAGTGAAACTCATATATTTTATATAGATGAGTGATATATTTCAAGCCTTTCTTTATTTTAATTTGGTTGATTACGGCTTACAGCTAGTGAAAAACCAAAATTCAGTGTCTTTAAAAATTTGAATATTACATAAGACCAATTAAAAATAAGGATTTTTAATACAGAAATATTGGCTTACTGAAAAGTATATCCATGTCCAGTATAGTATGCACATAATACTTGGTTGGGGCTGCTTTTGCATGAATTACTGTATCAATGCGGTGTGGCATGGAGGCGATCAGCCTGTGGCACTGCTGAGGTGTTATGGAAGCCCAGGTTGCTTTGATAGTGACTTTCAGCTCATCTGCATTGTTGGGTCTGAGGTCTCTATTCTTCCTCTTTACAATACCCCACAGATTCTCTATGGGGTTTAGGTCAGGCGAGTTTGCTAGCCACTCAAGCACAGTGATACCATGATCATTAAACCAGTTATTGGTACTTTTGGCAGTGTGGGCAGGTGCCAAGTCCTGTTGGAAAAAGAAATCAGCATCTCCATAAAGCTGGTCAGCAGAGGGAAGCATGAAGTGCTCTTGAATTTCCTGATAGAAGGCTGCGCTGACTTTGGACTTAATAAAATACAGTGGACCAACACCAGCAGATGACATCGCTCCCCAAATCTCATGGACTGTGGAAAATGTTGCATTTCATTTGGAAATCAAGGTCCCAGAGTCTGGAGGAAGAGTGGAGGGGCACAGTTCCCAAGTTGCATGAGGTCCAGTGTGAAGTTTCCACAGTCAGTGATGATTTGGGGAGCCATGTCATCACCTGGTTTTGGTCCGCTGTGTTTTATCAAGTAGAAAGTCAGCGCAGCCCTCTACCAGGAAATTCTAGAGCACTTCATGCTTCCCTCTGCTGACCAGCTTTATGGAGATGCTGATTTAATTTTCCAGCGGGACTTGGTACCTGCCCACACTGTCAAAAGTACCAATACCTGGTTTAATGATCATGGTATCACTGTGTTCGATTGGCCAGCAAACTCGCCTGACCTAAACCCCATAGAGAATCTGTGGGGTATTGTCAAGAGGAAGATGAGAGACACCAGACCCAACAATGCAGACGAGCTGAAGGCCGCTATCAAAGCAACCTGGGCTTCCATAACACCTCAGCAGTGCCACAGGTGGATCGCCTCCATACCACACCACATTGATGCAGTAATTCATGCAAAAGGAGCCCCAACCAAGTATTGAGTGCATACTATACTGTACATGGACATACTTTCCAGTAAGCCAACATTTCTGTATTAAAATTCTTATGTAATATTCTAATTTTCTGAGATACTGAATTTGGGGTTTTCACTAGCTGTAAGCCATAATTATCAAAATTAAAAGAAAGAAATGCTCGAAATATATCCCTCTGTGTGTAATGAATCTATATTAAATATATGAGTTTCACTTTTTGAATTGAATTACTGAAATAAATGAACTTTTTGATGATATTCTAATTTTATGAGATGCACCTGTATATTATGCTGTGATTAGTGGTCATGCCACTAGGCAGTAGTGTGTGTTATGTTTAATCCTTGTATAATGTATTATTCTCCCTAATGGAACTACGTGGTTATGATGTAATTTCCTCTTTCTGTGTTTTTGTTGTTTTCCAACAAAGCAAGTAGGGTTCGGCCATGTGTCCAGCACCATCTTGACTGGTAAGAATCATATCTGCAGCAGCTTTTCAACACTGCCTACCAGGAGCATTGTCAAGTTATACTATACGAGTGAGATAAGAGGCGCAGCAAGGCACAACCACTGTGCTACACTGCCAAGCAGGAAGCTGAACCTGCAAATGTAATGGCCGATATTGCTGCCCTTATGTGCATATACAAGCAATACGCAGACAAATGTTCTTGAAATGGATATCCAGCTTCTACCCTCCAGAGGGGTCCCCAAACCTATAGTGTTACTCTGGGACCTCTAGGTCACCACTTCCAGGGGACACTTGACACTGCAGGCAGTCTGCCTTCCCAGCCCTCAAGAAGAGCAGATACCTCCACTCAGGAGGCACTGGGCCCCTTGGAATCCTCCACACCAGGGGAAATATTCCTGACCCCTACCTTACCCAGAGCACACTTAATTTGGTTTCTTTCCCACAAGGTAGATCCCCCCAGAACCCCCAATATACTAGCAGGGATACCATATAGCCAGCCATCTTAGTCAAAAAGCCAGTATGATGGCACAGCACCCCTACTGGACACTGATAAGAACATATACTACACTTGATCTTAGCCAAAAGGCCAAGGTACTTGCTACCCCCCCCGAAAAAAAAAATTAAATAAAAGAAATACATTTTACAAATGTCTTAAAGGTCGGAGAAAGGGCCTGGAATAAACAATCCACAAAAGGAGAGTGGAGTTCCGCTTTAATATTGCCTGCAACCGCGAAACCTTTATCGTTCATCGGTATCTCTCTCCATATCTAAAAGAAGACTGCAGCGCCCCTTTAAATAACTGACTCTGGGCACGCTGGAACTTTTAGTATCACAAAGACTGGTGAGTCTATGCTATCCTGTCTCATTTAATTCAACCCGTTAAAGCAATTATTTAATCAATAGCTGGACGGCAGCCCCCATTCATAATGCAGTGCGGCCCTTTTAGCGCACAACATAAATATATTCTACAGCCATAAGCTCATACAGCACCGGCGACGTCACAAAGCCGAGGAAATTGGATTGACACCGGTCTGAGCACAGTCTGCAGAAAGCATGCTGACCATTTCTGAGAGCAAGACTGCAACACCCAAAATGCATTGCAAAAGACTGTCCACAGAGTTAAAACCGAATACCAAGAAATTTCTGAAGATACCGAAAAATCATGCAATTACTCTTTTTGTAATAAAACACACACTTGCAGTTGCTTTTCATTTTTTTTTCTCTCAATGCACCCTACAGTATATCTGCTAATTTTACTTTACATCATTTTGCACTGATCAAATAATTTGCTACACTTTGCACATGATCCTTGCTCTTCACAGCGATTAGGACGGATAGGCTACCGCTACCCATGATTCATTGCAAGCATGTGGGGGGGGGGCAGTTAGGTACACAGCACCACGAGCACTGTGACATGAGGAAAAGATGAAAACAGATGTCACCAAAATGCTTTGCAAACCTAGAAAAAAGAACTACGGGGCCCATAATGCAAAGCAGCATCACTGCCAGGCATGGGTCATGATGCAGGGGTTGCCTAGCAACAGATGCAGGATCAAAAGATGTACCATATTGATGGAACTGATACAAGTAATAGGGGAATCTTGACTTGTATATCAATGACAAGTGAAGAAATCTGTGTTACGTTAAACTACCAGGCAGGTGTTTACCTTTATTTTACTGCTATAGGGAAACAAGGGCAGGATTCTTATTGGTGTTCACCCCTTCCGTTCTCATACAAAAAGTCCACTGTGATATGTGCAACTGTAATCAAAGGTTATATCGAGTTATAGTGGGGAGAGAAATTTGGAGTAGGGAGGGCTAAAGCCAGGATAATTATGGGGCATGGGAAGAACTGTGTAATATAGAGTAGTAGCAGGAGCTATAGGGAGAGTAAAATGAAGCAATAAGAAGAGTTATGGGGAGTTTAACACCTTGTTTATCTAGCACCTGGGGTTCAGGAGTTCAGGCCACTACATAGAATACAACCATAAAATACCCCTTCTATCAGTACAAATATCTCCCCCTTCACTAAAAAAAACCCATATCCCCCATAGTACAGATCTCAGCCTATCTCCTCAGGACAGACCCACCCAGTACAGACCCCCTTGGTATAGACTCCCCCAATACAGACATCCCCCAGTACTGCCCTTCCCCTTATATAGACCCCCCCCCCAGTACAGACACCCCAAAATACAGACATCCCTCTGAACAAACCTGCTCAGTACCGACAACCCCTACCAGTATATACACCCCCAGTGCAGACCCCTCTATGTACAGATACTCCCTAGTACAGACCACCTCAGTACAGACCCCCCCTTAGAACAGACCCTCCTTCAGTACAGATCTCCCTACAAGAGGCAGCAGCATATTAGAATAAGGGGAAGTCCTCTTCTTGACTGCTTCATGTGACCGGAGCCAAGGAGGAGCCTCCCCTTGACTCTGAACTGCAGTTGTCAGATAAGCAGAAGCAGTGCTGTACTGCTAGTATCCATGCAACACAAAAAAAAAAAAAAAAAAAAAGGTGGCCGCGAAGAATGCTTACAAAGGTCTGTCTATACCCAATATGTATGCCAAGTCATTTTTTTTATTTTGACGCATTCCGCTAAATAAAGAATTAAAAAATAATACATTTGGGTAACCAGCCGGAACCCCCAGAGTGCCAGTACCCAGTGTGCACTGAAACCCCTAAGTATGCCACTGTGTACTATAGAGCAGGGGGGGTTATAGGCAGTACAATATGTAGAACATTAGAAGGATGACAATACCAAAAAGCATGATTCAGTATGTAAGAATTTTTTTGTTCACCACACAGTAATCAACAAGAGCCAACATGTTTTGGGGGCTCTAAACTCCCCCTTTGTAAGGGCAAGTGGTAGATGATTGGCTGACTTTTTAACATTATTTTGTCTAAATAAAAACTACTATTTATGTCTGGAGGAAAAAGATTTAACCTCCATGTACGGAAAGGTTTCTTCACAGCAAGAGCTGTGAAAATGAGGAATAGATTCCTTCCAGAACTAGTTCTGGCCAGCTCAGTGGATTGTTTTAAAAAGAGCTGGATGCATTCTTAAATGCACAAAATATTTCAGGATATTACAACCAGGCATTGTTGATCCAGGGAATATCTGATTGCCTTCTGGCGGATACTTTTTTTTTCCTTCCTCTATATCAACTGTGTGTATTGGGCTGTGTATATCTATTTATTTATTTTTCTATGGGTTGAACTGGATGGACTTGTGTCTTTTTTAATCTAACTATGTAACTATTTTATCTAATATATGTTATCACTGTATCACCGAAGCACCTGAAAAGTCCAGTTAAGGAAACAACCTCTTTAAAGTGCATTCGAAAAAATTGGAGTTGACAACTGCAAAGCGATACCGATAGCAACAGGTCGCCAAACTGGACTTGAATACACTACCTGCACAAAAGCTCTGGTGAAGAGGGAGTTTTGGACCCCTGAAACGCGTTTGATTTCATTGATTAACAAGTGGTGTAAGACAAAATTCTTACTAGACTAAATCAAGCTTTGTGGTGCTTTCACCCTTTGAATGCCCTACAGACTATTCCTGAGACCACATGTGATTACAACGGTTGACTCACCTCTGACTTGGCATACATTTAACCCACTGGCAATACTAACCATCGTCTTTCTTATGTTCAACATCTCAGAAGATGGATATCATCTTGTTCTAGTTTTGGTGGACCACTTTACCAAGTTTCAGTGGCAGTTACTGACCAGACCGCCACTTCTGCCTGTCTTATGAATGTCTGCAGAAGATGAATTCAGACCAAGGACCCTATGTTAAAAGTGAGTTCTTCCAAGGATTGTGCCTTCACTAGGGATTGAGAAGTCATACACTACCCTGTACCACCCACAAAGTAATGTGAGAGGTTCAGTCACACCCTGATACACCTGCTGAGAGTCCTAGCCCATGAGAAATAAAGGAAATGGACCTATTACTTGGCTGATGTGGCCGGGGTAATACAACCATGTGGTGCATTCCGTGATGTGGTACCTTGGTATGTTTGTCTGCACTCTACAGTGGCCCACAGACTTTTGATCCACAGTCCCCACAGAAGAACTGAAACACACTCCAACTCTTGAATTTAAAAAAAACAAGGCCTGTCTGAAGTCCAACAGTTTGTTAATGACTGGTCATGGGTGGAGCAAGGGAAGTCAGAATCATCAAACTTTAACATACAACTAGCCTGACGCAAAGATGCACACAGGAAAGAAAAATTGCAAACACCATTGTAGGAAGTCACAACCTTTTCCAAATATGACAGTCTATGATATCCAGAGAGAAGGTACTCGAGGAAAACAAGGCCCCTATACCATAAGCTCTTAAAGCCTGTCAAGAACCGCAAAGGGGCCTATGGGTTATTGTTTTCAAAGAACCTGTCCAAATTTAGGAGCCACAAGTATCTCAGCCACCTGAGGTTCAATGGTAGCTACCTGCTCCTCTTTCATCATGACCTCATAGACCACCAGGAGAAGCCATGGATCCTGCAAAATGTTACACACTGGCCTTCAATCTCAGGTCCATGCTTCTGTTGTTAAGTCCTCTAAACCACCATCCACTGACACGCTTACAGGCAGAAACGCATTGCCTCTTGTCCTAAAATCTGGAGCCAAGACTCAACTCTTCAGGTGCTCCCAGAGACCTAATTTCAGTAGAGCTATTGAATGCTTTGCACAGGACAACTTTAGTCTGCAAACTTTCCAAGGACAGCAAGTTCAAGTGGGGTTGAGCGTAGCATAGTGCTATTTTACTTACCACTGTCTAGCAGTTATAGGCAGTGTAATATATATTGTTAGCCATTATAGTCAGTGTAAGGCATCATGCATACAGGCATTTAGCCCATTAGTGTCAAATTCAGACTTTTTGGGCACCTGGATGGCTCAGGTGCAGATTCCAGCCCTGCAACCAGCAACCTGTCAAAAGCTGTACCGAGCTTTAAGGGCCATATATGTTCAGGGACATATGCCCCAAATGCAGAATTCCTGGCAGCAGGCTGGATGCTGCACCTGTGCCTCCCAGGTATGCCAGGATTTGATGCTGAGGGGCCAAACTACCTGTGTGCACGTAGCCTCATATGTACTGGGAGCAGTAACAGGCAGTGGCACGGGGGTGCCTCAGCAGCTGTGTATTTTGGCTGCTGTGATCATGGGAAGTCAGTGCTTTGAGCTGAAGCAAAGTCAAGGCCTCCAAACTCTGTGTAACAAAAATATGGCAACATTTCGAGGTACAAGAAGCTAGACGCAATATTACTAGTAAAACTAGATGTAAACCCAATTGCTAAAATCTCATATAAGCATAGGCGTACGCACAGGGTGTGCCGGATGTGCCCAGGCACACCCTAATCCCCCCATGGACATTAGTGTTATCGTTCTGTGTAGCAACAGGAACATGGGAAAGATCTCCTTCTTACTGGCTCTCCCATAAGAGAAGTGTTTATCCTTTTCTCTTTCAATGTGCCAGCAGGGAGATCAATGTGCCAGAGTCATATATATGTAGATACATACACATGCATATGTGTTTGAGCTTAAGGGTGCACACCCTAATGCATTAGGCTGCGCACACCTATGCATATAAGTTCTAATAACTTAAAGTAATTTCAAAAGTCATTACTAATACTTTAAAATTGAAATTTCATTAAAATAATACATGGAAATCCTGGAATGAAGGAGTCATCATGTAGGCACATCCTGCTACAGAGTGACAACACTGTCTTCCAATTGTACATATTCTCTGCCAATTGACACTACAAGTGACCATGCCAATGCAGATCACAATAGCATAGTCCACTGTTGTCGCCATCAGGATACCCACCCTAAGAAATTCCATGCAGCCATCGCTGGAGTGCAAGGTTATGAGCAGTGGCTGCAAGGGGCTGTAGCAGATCAGCAGCACCGAGATGACAAAAGTTGAAAATTGTTTATTTAAAAATAGCAACTGTTTATGATACAGGCTGCTTTAGCAAACTAAATATAATCTACTTTGGGTTTACATATACTTTAAACAGGGTTTTCTCAACCAGGAGTCAATAGAGCCCTAGGGATCCTTCAGAGGTTGCTAGAGGTTTCTTGAGCAATGAGCCACTTCTGCCGCTCAGATACATAACCACTGACACCAAAGATCATTTTTGCTATCTGTAAAGGGAAATTTTTCACACTGACCACCAATCCAAGGAGCATTCTTTCCACTGACCACCAATGTAAGAAGCATTCTTCTCATTGACCACCAATGTATGGAGTATTCTTCCTATTGACCATTAATGTATGGTGTATTCCTCCTGTTGACCACGAATGTAAGGAGTATTCTTTCTATTGATCACCAATGTAAGGAACATTTTCCCACTGACTACCAATGTAAGGAGCATTCTTCCCACTGACCACCAAAATAAGGGGGCATTCTTCCTATTGACCACCAATGTAGGGAACATTTTCCCACTGACTACCAATATAAGGAGCATTCTTCCCACTGACCACCAAAATAAGGGGGCATTCTTCCTATTGACCACCAATGTAGGGAACATTTTCCCACTGACTACCAATGTAAGGAGCATTCTTCCCACTGACCATCAAATTAAGGGGGCATTCTTCCTATTGACCACCAATGTAGGGAACATTTTCCCACTGACTACCAATATAAGGAGCATTCTTCCCACTGACCACCAAAATAAGGGGGCATTCTTCCTATTGACCACCAATGTAGGGAACATTTTCCCACTGACTACCAATATAAGGAGCATTCTTCCCACTGGCCACCAAAGTAAGCAAGTATTCTTCCCACCGACCACCAATGTAAGAAGCATTCTTCCCATTGACCACCAATGTAAGGAGTATTTTTCCCATTGACCACCAATGTAAGGAGCATTCTTCCTATTGACCACCAATGTAAGGAACATTTTCCTACTCACTACCAATGTAAGGAGCATTCTTCTCACTGGCCACCAGTGTAAGGGGCATTCTTCCCACCAACCACCAATGTAAGAAGCATTCTTCCCATTGACCACCAATGTAAGGAGTATTCTTCCCACTGACCACCAATGTAAGAAGCATTCTTCCCACTCACTGCCAATTTGAGAAATATTCTTCCTATTAACCACCAATATAAGGGGGCGTTTTCCCGCTTACCACCAATGTAAGAAGTATTCTTCCCATTGACCATCAATGTAAGGAGCATTCTTCACTCGAACCACCAATGTAAAGAGCATTCTCCCCACTGGCCAATGGGTATTAATGGGTACAAAAAAATGTACTTTGAGCTGCAGATATAGTAATTTTTCGCCAGGGGTCCCCCGAAAACCTTAAATTTATTTCAAGGGTTCTTCCATGTTGAAAAGGTTGAGAATTGCTGCTTCAAACTATTTCTTTGTTTACATGACCCTGTGTGTCAATTGCTGTAGCCTATAGGAACCAATGAGATTTTAATCAAGTCAGGTCAATAAAAATTAATTATGATTGGCTGCTATGGCTTCCTGCAGTTTGTCTTATTAGAACTTACATTATTAAATTGGAGTCACTATAGCATTTAGAAGGGTTAAACAGGGAGTAACCCATAGAAAACACAAGGCAGAATATGGGAGCAAGAGGGCAGCTGTTGCCCGTAGGAACTAGTCGGATATCATCAGTCAAATGACAGCGGCAGCATGGAGCAGTTGCCATAGCAACCAGATTACACATTTCCTTTTTCCAAGGGATGGTTGCTATGGGCAACGGCTCCACTTTTGCTCCAGCTTTCCTACATCGGCATGGAGCAATAAGGGGTGTGATAGGGGAAAACGTTATCTGGAGTAACAGGAGGAGCTGCAGAGATGGGTTAGGTTTCTATAGAAGATGTATAAGGCTTCTGCTATATAAACAGTGACAGGAGAATGGGAGAGAAGGAGAGAAGGGAGGAAGTGGGGATCTTATAGAGAGCTAAGACATGCCATGAGACAGGAATAATGTAGCGGGGTCAGCAGTTGTATGAGAACCTCCAGGACAAGGGTGGCACAGACAAGATGAGCAGAGGGCACCCTGCTGGGGGTAGGAAGGGGGGACCAGGGCACAGAAGAGGTGGCACCGTACCTGCAGCCTCCTGCGTCTGATGATGGCAGAGTCATCCATGTCATATGGAGAGTGCAGAACACAGAGGATCAGACAGGGAGGGGGAGAGGGAGAAAGAGAGAGAGAGAGAGAGAGGGAGGCGATGAGGAGGAGGAGGAGGAGGAGGAGGGAGGCTGCACACAGCTACACTTTAATACATCAACACAAAGGCTCAGCTACCTTTTACTAGCACACAGGGAGGAGGGGGAGGATGGACGACCAAACCCACAGGGCCATTACCGGAATACAGGGCAGGTAAAAGACCATTGTGGGGAGGCCGCATAATGGGCAACTTCAAATGGTACCCTTTCGAAGGAAGATCGACAGGACAGCTATTTGTTTGGAGGATGCATGAAGAGGCCACAAATTTACCAGTCAATAGGCTCAATTGGCAAAGCTTTACCACCTAGGATAAAGATCCTTATTTTACCCATTTGACTGCCATTTTCCAATCTCATTGGACGCAGCTGAAAATAACTGTCTTTTTTATTTTATTAAATAAGGATCGGTGTGTTTTTGCTTTGTGGATTCAGACTAGTATTTGCTGTTGATGTTGGCCTGCATGACTACACACCTTGAACCATCAGACGTAGATTGCCAAGCCTATAGTTATTCCACCTTTAGGCCTCATTCACACAGGCGTACCTATCCGCCATGAGAAGGGCCACCCTTGCCCGCACAGGGATAGACAGGTGTCTGTGCATCCGCATGCAGGCAGTCATTTCTATTTGGACATGATAGCTGCATGGACACTACGGTTGCCACCTCATTCCTTTAAACCCAAAAGCATATTAATTACACAGGTTCTGTGGCTGATTAAGGTGGTAATTAAACTCACTTGGTGCCTTATCTGCATTTAATTAGCCCCAGAACTTGTGTAATTCAAAGGTGTTCAGGTTAAAAGGGATGAGGTGGCAACCCTAATGGACACAGAAGCTGCTCCCTATTTGACATCCGTGCGGGTATATACAGTGTGCCCTTGAGGACACGCACTCGCGCGGCTGTCAAATTGGGACTAGCAGCTGTGTCCGTGCAGCCGATGCATCCCAATAGGCATGAATGGGACTGCCTGGAGCTCCTGTGCACCCCTGTGTAGGTAAAGATGGACCTTCACATGGTTGAACAGATAGGTATGCACATGTGAATGAGGCCTTAAATTTAAAACACACAGTGGGGGGAGATTTACTAAAACTGGAGCACTCAAAATCTGGTGCAGCTGTGCATGGTAGCCAATCAGCTTCAAACTTCAGCTTGTTCAATTAATCTTTGTCAAGAAACCTGGAAGCCGATTGGTTTCTGCGCGGAGCTGCACCAGATTTTGCACAATCCAGTTTTAGTAAATCAACCCCACAAGTCTTCAGCTATCCCACCTTCAGGTATGAATTGCACAGCATTGCAGATTTATAATTTGCATCCTTGCCAAATTTCTGGGTTCACACTGGTGCGACGCGGGAACCACAGCGATTCCTGTGTTGGTTCCCACGTCACATCTGACTCGCAGGCAGTTCACACTGCTCTCTGCGAACCGCTGCGGGTGTCAATATAAAGTTAATGACACCCCCAAATCGGTTCGCAGATCGCAGTGCGAACTGTGAAATCAGATGGAATCGGATCACATGGGTTTGAACATCCATGCGATCCGATTCCAGTGCGGACAAAAAAAAAAAAAAAGGGTGTGGCACCATTTTGGTCTGAATGCGATGCGATTTCAGCCATACAAACTGTATGGCTGAAATTGTACTGCACAGACATCGCATGTAAGGTGCACAGGCATGAGGTGCGAATCACATGCGATGTCTGGGATTGCACCAATGTGAACCCAGCCTGAAGCAGACCTCTCTTGAAAAAAACACGTGGGGGCGGGCGGTTATTGCCAATCCCATTCTGAAGGTTATGGGTGCGCAAAATTGAAAGTTTTCATTTCACAAAATGGTGGTAAGAAACTGGAAAATCAGCTGAAATGCAATGGAAAGGCAAACTTGAAATCTCAAATATCATATAATCTTTTTTTTTTTTTTTTTTTTTAACAGTTGTCATATAATCTTTAATATGTTAAACTAATTTTCACTAATTTTTTAATTTGCAGCTTATAATAAAAGAATACCTGGTGATTCTGCCATCCTTGTTAAAGCTTTTTCTGTTATAGGGTGACAATGCTCTGTCCCTGTCTCACAATGATTTTCTTGTGTTGTCACTCTGTCACATGGGCTTGCAATAGAGACTACAAGGGGCTGTTTCAACACACATTACACAGAAATGGTCCTCTGTTGTCACTATCAGGAACCCGCCCTGGAAATGCCATGAAAGCTGGAGTACATGTAGACAGAAGTGGCTGAAAAGAGGTTGCAGGAGATCAGCAGTGCTGAGGTGCAACAAAGAATAAAAAAACAAGGCAAGGCACTCAGTGTGCTGTCAATGCAAAGTGCAATGCACATGCACCGGTGACATCACCGGCTGCTCAAATTGCGAATATCTCCTGAATGGCACAAGCTTAGGAGATATTCACTGTACCTACAGGTGAGCTTTATCATAGGTTTACCTTTGGGTACAAGTGAAAAAGTAGAGTTTACTACCGCTTTAAAGTGGTTTATGATGTTTTTTAGAGTTGTGATGGGCTTTAAATGGCTTCTGAGGATTATGGGGATTATAAGCTATCTTGGACCTGTTCTTATCCAAAAACAGTCCCTAGCTAGATTAATTTTAATTTTTTTTACAAAAAACCCTAAAACAGCTAAATAAAAGGGACATTTAAATGACGCAAATAACAATCGAATACACACAAAAAAAAAAACTAAATACAAAAAAGGTTTACATAAATAAGACTACCCCCCCCCCCCCAAAAAAAAAAAAACATACCCCCTAATTAGAAAAAAAAAGATCTTTTCACACAAATTTCAGATAAACAGCTCAATGAGCAAATCTAAAAGTTTTTTCTTCACTGAAATCTCACTATGCGAAATCAGAAATTTAGCAGTGAAATCAATTTTAGCAAAATCACTCTGGTCACTGAAAATGCTGGTTGTCTGGCTAGTACTGTACATTGACCACCTGGGATCAATAAGGATAAAGAGGAAGTAAACTTCCCTCTAATGTTTGTACCTATAGGTAAGCCTATAATAAGGCTTACCCATAGGTACTGTAAATATCTCCTAAACTTGCACCGTGCCGTTTCTTCATGGCCCTGTACCGCGACAGGCGCCTCCCTCGTGCATGCGCAGGGGTGACGTCACGCGGCTCCGGACAGTCACACAGCCGGAGTTCGCGTTCCCGGAAAGGAAAACGGGCGAAGATGGATGTGTCCTCCAGCGGGGACGACAAGGGCTTTGTTTGCAGGTAAGTTTTACATAATTTTCTAGTATGCAATGCATACAAGCACATTATGCCTTTACTTTGCAGGTGACCAAAAAAAAAGAGGCAGTGTTTACTTCCTCCTTAAGTCAGTGAACAAGTATGCATCCCTTTAAAATCAGAGTAAAGTCACAGGTCCTTACTTGCATGGTTATTCCAGGTAAGGGACACACAATATTGAAGCACATGGGTATGGCAGCCTCTGCGTCTCTCTCCGTCAGTACAGAAATGATAGGGGGTCCGAGGAAGGAACCACAGAGCACGGCGGGAGACCTATTAATCTGACATGCCTGAAGTGTTCAATTCTGAAATGGAAGAAAGATAGGCCAATGAAGAGGTTCAATAAAAACTCTCTCGCAGGGCCTTTCATCTGCGATAATAAAGTAGAACTCCAATGACTAGGCCTAAGCACTGTCACATGACAGAGGGGCACTATCTCTAGGCTCCAACACCTGCCAACATCCCTGAAAAAGTATTATTGGGCTTCACATAGGCCCACTGGGCCAAGTTATAGTAAGGCTGGGTTGGTTCACAACTATGCAAATTGGTCGCGGGTTTCCCTGCATCCAATTTGTATGACAGGAGCGTGTGCCCGGCTCTCAATGGAGCCGGTTCACACAGCTCCGGGGCAGCTGCGGAGTGAATTGCACAGGGGTCCTGTGTCTCTTTGGCTCCATTTCAGGTCACAATTCAGGCAAAAATTTGTTTCTGAACAGGGACGCACCGGACCCAGTGGCGGCCGGTGGTAATTTTTTTGGGGGGGCGGCAAACAGTATGACCCTGACACCCCCCAACCCCCCCCCCCTCGATCGGTCAGTAGCACTTACCCCATCGCTTCACCGGCAGCTTCCCCTGCTCCCTTTCTCCTGCTCTCCACGGGTCATCTCAGTGGCGATGCTTCCGTTTCCTCCTTCTTCCTTGGCGGCCAATCGGGAATCTTCTCGTTTCGGCCATTCGGAAAACGGGTCTCACACCCGCTTCTGGTTGAGGATCAGTGTTTCAACAGCGAATAATGAAAAGGGTTTCTGATAAAGAAAACTATAGAGGGTGTACCACATCCCAAATGTATCAAAGAAGAGAAAAAAAACCCCTAGGGTGGAACTTTTAAGGAACTATCACATGGACAATAAGAAGTAGTAGAATATTGTTGAACATTTATTGGAAAACATATATTAACTATTGCACATAGCCGTGGATACAGTGTATACAGAAATGCAAAGAAAGATACAACTTTCTGAGCCCGACGCGTTTCGGAGAAGGAGATGGATGCTGTCTCCTTCATCAGGGATTTGGCAGAAAATATAGAATCTATAAAATTGATAATGTAATGTTTACTAGAACAGATTGAAAAGGATATTGACACAAAGAGGAGGTAATAGATCTCCAGAGTTTTAGGCAACAGCACCAACTCAGAACAATATGTTATATACATTGTGTCAATGAAATACTGCTAGCACCTGTAAGGATGGACACAGCTATCTGAAAATACTGACACACTTCTTAAGAGGGGGGGTCCTTGGCTGGCCTAACTGTTACCCTAATGAGAGGTCAGACTTAGAGGTGATAGTATAAGGGCCCTTATAGCAGTAATGACAGTAATGTCCCGTTGCAGATCTGATGTTCTTCACTGGCATGTAGGAGCTCATTAACTGTAATTCAATAAGGTGTGGTAACAAGCAATAGGTTCCTTGTAAAGAAAATTAAAGGTGTCTAGGCACAGTGTTCAAAGCAAGTTCAGTAAGGGATTCCTAAGGTATAGATGTCTGTGCAAAGTGTCCCAGTGGAACCGTGATAAAGGGTTTGTAAAGGTTGGGCGATTGCTCGCTCATCAACAACCAGGCCGATATGATGTCTTCCGGACAGTAACTCATGTAGTGACACTTGTGCAGCGGATATGCCGTCACGATCTCCCTATATGAAGCTTGGTACACTGACTGGCAGGTGACCGGAATGATGCTGGATGGACGTATGTTGACAAACAGCAGAGGCCCCTCTGGTACAGGTTGGAAGGTGGTACACCGCATGGTAGGCCACGACCCCTCTCTCCATGTACATAGAGCAGTGGTCTCCAACCTTTTTGGCACGAGAACCGACATTGTGGAATAAAGGCGTGTCAAGAACCGGGTGGGGTTTATGCGGCTTTTCGTGGGCAATTTGTTGGGGAAATGGCTGGTGTTAGCGCTTTAATCATCAGAGCACCATGGCTGATATGGTGTCAGGATGATTGAAGCACATTATTTCTGTCATTACATTGTAATATAAAATTAATTACTTCAACTCACCATAATGCAGAATCTGCCACCAGATGCAGAGTGTCACTTGCTACCTTGTCTGCCACCAGATTTGGTTTTATACTTCCCACGTCGCCTGCCTCTAGATGCGGTTTGTCACTTGCCACGTCACCTGCCACCAGATGTGGATTGTCGCTCGCATCGTTGCCTGCTACCAGATGTGGATTGCCACCTGCCACCAGATGTGGTTTGTCACTTGCCACGTCACCTGCCGCCAGATGTGGATTGTCGCTTGCCACGTCGCCTGCCACCAGATGTGGATTGCCACCTGTCACCAGATGTGGTTTGCCACCTGCCATCAGATGTGGTTTGATACCTGCCACCAGATGTGGATTGTTGCTTGCCACGTTGCCTGCCACCAGATGTGGTTTGCCTCTTGCCACCAGATGTGGTTTGCCAACTGCCACCAGATTTGGTTTGCCAGCTGCCACTAGATTTGGTTTGTCACCTGGCACCAGATTTGGTTTGCCACCTGCAACCAGATGTGATTTACCACCTGCCACCAAATGTGGTTTGTCACCTGGCACCAGATTTGGTTGACCACCTGCCACCAGATGTGGTTTGCCACCTGCCACCAGATGTGGTTTGTCACACCTGCCACCAGATGAAGTTTGTCACCTGCCGTGGTGGCAGCACATGCCAGTGAGGGAGAACAGCGGTGATGCAGGGCCGGCAGTGAGAAATGACCTCATCTGTCTGCTGTCTTACCTCACCTACAGCAGTGTAGTGGCCCCGCTGTGTGGACGGAAGAGCGGTGATCCGAGCGGGCGATGAGAGATGTTCTTATCCCTCTGCTCCCCCCGCCTCACCACAGTGTAGCGGCCCCGCTGTGTGGGCGGAAGAGTGGTGTTCCGGGCGGACGGTGGGAGATGTCATCTTTCTGCTTGCCCGCAGTCGCACGTCTGACAGTGCAGCCTTTGCGGCCCGGGTGCAAACAAGCCATGGCCCGGCAGTGGGCCGCAGCCCGGGGGTTGGGGAACCCTGACGTAGAGGTCCCTCTTGCCTCAGGCCCGAGAGGAAAGAGAGCTCCGTGCAGGCTTTTGCTTCTTTTATAGCTACTCCCAGCAATCTTTCTGATGGTAGCAAAGATCCCTGGGATATGTAGTCCATGCACATAATCATGCACAACAATTATCAGTCGGGAGAACTACTCATCCCACAATCCCTTTTGTTTGACACACAAATAAGATGTCACCTGTTATACTGGTCACTAGAAGGACATGCGATGCATGGAAATTGCAGAGGGTACTGTACTTTACGACTGTAGTCCATATTGCTACATATACATATATATACATATATTTGTGACCGGAAGATTTTTTTTGTGTGGAGTTTCGCTCTAAGCAAAGGATCTCATTAACATTTCATATAAGCATGTGTCCTGACTTCAGAGCCTGAACAATATTAAGTAAAGATGAACAAATCTCGTAAAACATTTTCCGATCAATCAAACTGACTAAGCTTACCTTTCTATCAATTGTCTATATTTCCTGTGTTCTCAGCACCCTCCACTTATTCAGTAGTCCAGTGATGTCTATTTTATAGATTTCACATTGTTTTATCAGCAAAAATGTTGCTGATCACTTACACCACTTGTAAATTTGGCCTAATGCATTCTATCAGTTCAGTTCAATTTATTCTTCTTTGTTCTCTGTATTTCACCAATTTTCACCACCGACTTCTATATCATAACTAGGGATGAGCCGAACACCCCCCAGTTCGGTTTGCACCAGAACCTGCAAACGGACCGAAAGTTTGCGTGAACTTTAGAACCCCATTAAAGTCTATGGGACTCGAACGTTCAAAATCAAAAGTGCTAATTTTAAAGTCTAATATGCATGGTATTGTCCTAAAAAGGGTTTGGGGACCCGGGTCCTGCCCCAGGGACAAGTATTAATGCAAAAAAAAGTTTTAAAAACTGATGTTTTTTCGGGAGCAGTGATTTTAATGATGCTTAAAGTAAAAAAATACGTGAAATATTCCTTTAAATATCGTACCTGGGGAGTGTCTATAGTATGCCTGTAAAGTGGCGCGTGTTTCCTGTGCTTAGAACAGTCCCCGCACAAAATGACATTTTTAAAGAGGGAGTCCACCTGAAAAAAAAATTATTAAAAGCCAGCAGCTACAAATACTGCAGCTGCTGACTTTTAATAAATGGACACTTACCTGTCCTGGAGCCCAGCGATGCCTCCAGCTGAAAGCCGAGCAGTGGCTTGGCTCTCGGCTACTGCCGCCGCCATTCTCGGTGAGGGAATAAGGAAGTAAAGCGTTGTGGCTTCACTTCCCGGTTCCCTACTGCGCATGCACAAGTCACGCTGCGAGTCCTAAGTGGTCCCCGCTATCTCCTGGGACCTGTGTGTTTCCCAGGAGACAGCGGGGCGTGACTCCCGCAGGAGTCTATTCCCGGAAGTGGGTGCAGATACCTGTCTAATACAGGTATCTGCACCTCCCTCACCCCTGAAAGGTGCCAATTGTGGCACTGGAGGGGGGGAGGAATCAGATGAGCGGAAGTTCCACTTTTGGGTGGAACTCCGCTTTAAAGGAATAAAAGTAATTTAAAACTGCTTGCAGCTTTAATGTAATGTCGAGTCCCGGCAATATGGATGAAAATCAGTTCGACAAACGGCATGGGTACCCCCCCCCCCCCCCAGTCCATTACCAGGCCCTTTGGGTCTTGTATGGATATTAAGGGGAACCCTGCACCCAAATTAAAAAAAGGAAAGGCGTGGGGCCCCCAGGCCCTATATACTCTGAACAGCAGTATACAGACGATTCAAACAAGACAGGGACTGTAGGTTTGTTAAGTAGAATCTGTTTGTAATTTTGAACTGGTACATTTTTAAGGTGTTTAGCTCCAGCCAAAAAATCTATTTTTAAGCTTTTTGGAAAACATAGGGAAGGGTTATCATCCCTGTAACATTTGTTTTGTCTGTGCACCTCTTCAGATTTCACCTCACTTTCTGTCCCAATGACAAATGTTTTTTGAAAATTTGGGGTTTTTAGTGAAACAAGGATTGGCGATAAAGCATCAGTGGAGAGGAGAAATGTTTTTCCCATATTAACTCTTACAGGAGAGAATTTCCCTTCCTAGGGGCAGATTTCATCTCACTTCCTGTTGTCTACTTCCGTTTGCAAGTAGGAGTCGTTTGTAAGTTGGATGTTTGAAAGTAGGGGCCTGCCCTATATACTCTGCAGAAATTGGGGCCTTAGGTGTTGGTGTTGCCACAACACTGTAAGCCCCCACAATTACTCTTGGTGGGCGCTGGAACGGGCCCTGCTGTGAAATATTAGATCAAGAATTGTAATTACATGCCATTGTTGAACAGGGGCAGAAAAATTGGGCCTTTGGTGGTGGTGGTGGTGCTGGTGCCACAACACTGTTAGTCCTCACAGTTACTCTTGGTGGGCGCTGGAGCGGGCCCTGCTGTGAAATATTATATCAAGAATTGTAATTACATGCACCGGTTGAACAGGGGCAGAAAAATTGGGCCTGTGGTGGTGGTGGTGTTGCCACAACACTGTAAGCCCTCACAGTTACTCTTGGTGGGCGCAGGAATGGACCCTGCTGTGAAATATTAGATAAACAATTGTAATTACATGTCCCTGTTGAACAGGGGCAGAAAAATTGGGCCTTGGGCACTGGTGCTGGTGCCACAACACTGGAACCCCTCACAGATACTCTAGTTGGAGCGCAGGAATGAGCCCTGCTGCAAAGTATTGCATCAAAAATTGTAATTACACGCCCCTGTTAAACGGGCTGAAAAATTGGGCCTTAGCCACTGGTGGCGGTGCCCAGAACCAAAAATGTTCGTACAAGCTATCAGCATGATCATTGAGGAGGAAGAGGATAATCACTCAGCATAACAGGATAGTCACTCAGCATCAGCATAGGCAGTCTTGAAGGGATCTGACATTTCAAAAAAAATTATCCGGTTACATCAGCATCAGGTGCCTGGTAGCTGGTGGTGATCCAAGACTGATTCATTTTTATGAAGGTCAGTCGATCGATCGAGTCGGTGGACAGGCGCACCCTGTGATCGGTTACAAAGCCTCCAGCAGCACTGAATGTGTGTTCCGAAAGAACGCTGGATGCAGGACAGGCCAGTAGCTCAATTGCATACTGTACAACCTCTGGCCAGTGATTCATCCTTAAGACCCAGTAACCCAGAGGATTTTCAGTGGGAAAGGTGTGCAAGTCAGATCTTGCCCCTAGCTATTCCTGCACCATGTAAAACAGACGCTGGCGATGGTTGCTGGAACCGATCATACCTTAGGGCTGCGGACTAAAAAATTGTCTGAATGCATCGGTCAGACGGCCACCTTCTCCACCGCTCCTTCTTTGACTGACCGAAGCCTCAGCAACAGGTTGTCCAGGAACAGGAGTTTGTAACCTCCCAGTCTCTGGGAACGCATTGCACAGACCTTTCTGCAAGGAATCCCGAAGATGTTTCATCCTCTGCTCCCTCTGCGACGGCAAGATAAGGCCCGCAACCTTACCCTTGTAACGTGGATCAAGGAGGGTTGCCAGCCAGTATTAATCCCTCTCTTTGATACCACGAATACGAGGATCCTTCCGCAGGCTTTGCAGGATCAGGGAGGCCATGCAGCGTAGGTTTGCTGAGGCATTCAGTCCGGAGTCCTCTGGGTCACTAAGGACGACATGATCCGCAGCCACCTCCTCCCAGCCACGTACAAGTCCATGGGTTTCTTGGGACTGTAAATGATCCCTTGAAGACTGCTGCTGATGCTGAGTGCCAGGCTCCACCTCCATGCTGACACAATCCTCCTCCTCGTCCTCTTCCTGCGTGATCGGTGGGCAAAAGATTTCCGCTCCAATCTCTCAAATCCATATCAAGACACCCGCCCTAATGGAACTCACAGGTGCTGGCTCTGCACAAGCTTGAGGAAAGAGAAGAATATCCTGGACAGCCGCACACCATAGAAGACATCTTTATTGATATGAAGAAATAAAATCCAAATGCAGTCACCTCATGTACAGGGAGCAACAGGAAAGATAGCTAACATGTTTCACGCCCCATCATGGCGCTTATTCATAGCTGAATGATTAAAGTTTGATCATGGGTATATATAGGGACTTCAGGTTTTGATAGCCAATCCAGAGATGGTCTCAAATAGAGACCTGCCCACATAATCAAACTCTAGACCGACACCCAAGAGAAAGGAGACACCTGGGATGTGAAGTTGAATTTTAAATCAAAATTTGAAGACAAGATAACATGACAATGTAATAATGCCTATAAAGGTCCACCAAACTAAAAAAGTTTACTAAGTGAACCAATGCGCATATATATATGTATATACATGTGCTAGACACATGATTATTTTTAATATTCGCATTATTCAACTTCTCCCAGTGTGTACATCCATAACCTTGGGATGAAGACCATGATAAATACTAAAACAATATTAAAAAATAGCAAAGTACAAAGTAACAACACTAATTTTCAAATCATAAATGCTAAATAATCTCAAAGGAAATCTTGTGTATAAATGATGATAAACAAAATTCGTAAAAATGTAAAACATGCTGAAACCATACAAAATCGCAAAATCGCAAAATAACATATACAAGAAATTGATGTGAAAATACCAATAATCCTATTCCCAGCACTATCAATAATGTCTTGGTAACTGCATATATATACACATCATCCTGAAATATATAAACCTAATTACATTTGAAAATTGTGTGAATAAAACCTTGATTTTCGTTTAAAAATGATTATGTATAAATCATTAATCCCACATAAATCCATGCACTCAAGAAGAACGCAAGGCCCATTCAATGACGTCTGTAATCCATTCATATTGGATACATAAACAAAAAATATATCTCAAATTTGCAACAAACGGCCAAGAAAAAAAAGAGAAGAAAAAGACACAAAATCGTCATCCAATGGGGAAGCATTTAAATGGTGCATGGAAAAGGTTTTCCAACCTGTACTCTTCAATTCCACATGCCCTGGGTCTACAGGCGGTATCCTTCTTCTTAAAGAGATCAGGAAACTTCTCTCTGGCTTCACAGGAGTTCATTATCATGTGCCTGGAATATCTCCTTACACATAACTTTTTTATGTTCGACGGGGACTTTTACCTCCAAAAGTGCGGGGCCTCTATGGGAGCTAAGTTCTCACCATCCCTGGCCAATTTGTATATGGGATGGTGGGAGAGGTCCTGCATTTTTGGACCTGAAAGTCCCCGTCGAAAAGACACTGCATTCTATTGTCGATATATAGACGATCTCCTGTTCATTGTCTCTGAGCCACACATCTGTTTAGATCAATGGTTGGAGTATATGAATGATAATGCTTTAAATTTAAAATTTACAGGACAACATGAACCAAAGTCTATAGAGTTTCTAGATGTTAAGCTCACAGGAGACAACAATGAAATCATTTCAAATCTCTATAGAAAGCCCACTGCGGGTAATACTCTTCTAAGTGCAGACTCTAGCCATCCGACCCATACCATCAAAAGTATTCCAGTGGGCCAATTTCTAAGGCTGAAAAGACTATCCACCAGACAAATAAATTTTGAACAGGAGGCCATACATATGTCAGCTAGATTTGAAGCTAGGGGTTACCCCAGGTCAGCTATCATGTTATTTTGCGATTTTGCATGGTTTCAGCGTGTTTTACATTTTTACGAATTTTGTTTATCATCATTTATACACAAGATTTCCTTTGAGATTATTTAGCATTTATGATTTGAAAATTAGTGTTGTTGTACTTTGCTATTTTTTAATATTGTTTTAGTATTTATCATGGTCTTCATCCCAAGGTTATGGATGTACACAATGGGAGAAGTTGAATAATGCGAATATTAAAAATAATCATGTGTCTAGCGCTTAATATACATATATATATGCGCATTGGTTCACTTAGTAAACTTTTTTAGTTTGGTGGACCTTTATAGGCATTATTACATTGTCATGTTATCTTGTCTTCAAATTTTGATTTAAAATTCAACTTCACATCCCAGGTGTCTCCTATCTCTTGGGTGTCGGTCTAGAGTTTGATTATGTGGGCAGGTCTCTATTTGAGACCATCTCTGGATTGGCTATCAAAACCTGAAGTCCCTATATATACCCATGATCAAACTTTAATCATTCAGCTATGAATAAGCGCCATGATGGGGCGTGAAACATGTTAGCTATCTTTCCTGTTCCTCCCTGTACATGAGGTGACTGCATTTGGATTTTATTTCTTCATATCAATAAAGATGCATGATCGGTGGGCACGCAGGAACACTGTCTGGATAAAGGGGGCCTTGAGAGGTAAGGAAGTCCTCCTCTTCCTCCCTCTGTTCTGCCTCAAGTGCCCTGTCCATTATTCCATGCAGCGTGTGCTCCAACAGGTGGACAAGAGGTCCACATGGGTCAGTTGTCCCTGTTGGAGGGCGGAGAGGAGGTTGGTGCCATTGTCGCAATCCACCATACCTGCCTTAAGCTGGCATGGCGTCAACCACCTCTGGACCTGCCCCTGCAGAGCTGACAGAATATCTGCCCCAGTGTGGCTCCTGTCCCCCAAGCACACCAGCTCAAGCACCGCGTGGCATCTTTTTGCCTGTATGCTTGCGTAGCACCTTGAACGCCTACGGAGCACCGCTGGTTCCGAGGACAAATCAGCACAGGAAGAGGCCATGGAGGAAGAAGAAGAGGAGGGGGTGGAGGAGAGAGGTGTGGCAGAATCACCACTAGTAGAATTTTGGAGGCGTGGTGGCGGAACAACTTCCAACACTACTGCACCCTGTCCTGCATCCTTCCCAGCTGCCAGAAGAGTCACCCAGTGCGCAGTGAAAGACAGGTAACGTCCCTGTCCATGCCTGCTGGACCATAAGTCAGTGGTAATATGCACCTTACCGCTGACCGCCCTGTCCAGCGAGGCCAAGACATTGCCTTCCACATGCCGGTAGAGAGCCGGAATCGCATTCCGTGAGAAAAAGTGGCGTTTAGGAACCTGCCACTGAGGAACCGCACATTCCACAAACTCACAGAAGGGAGCAGAGTCTACCAACTGAAAAGGCAGCAGTTGAAGTGCTAGCAATTTAGCCAAGCTAGCATTCAACCGCTGGACATGTGGTTGGCTGGGAGCGAACTTCTTTCGGTGGTGCAGCAGCTGGGGCAGGGAAATTTGCCTGGTACAATCTGACGTCGGTGTACCAATAGCAGATTGCCCCCAAGTACTTGGCTGTGACACACCTAATTCTACACCTTCATTCCTCTCAGTGCAGGTCTCAGAGAGGACTGAAGGTATAGTGAGGTTGGAGATGCCAGCTGATGAGGAGCAAGGAGAGGTCCTCTTTGTTCTTTGGTTTGGGTCTTTTAGGTACGCTTGCCAACGAACTGCATGGCAGGTCGACATATGTCTGGTCAAGCATGTGGTGCCCAAGCAGGTGATGTTTTGGCCACGCGAGATACGCTTGAGACATATGTTGCAAATAGCAGCGGTGGGATCTGATGCACTCGTCTCAAAAAAGGCCCACACCAAAGAACTTTTGGAATAATGCGCAGAGACAGCAGCGCCCTGCACATGCGGAGCTCTGCGGTGTGATGCAGTCGGTGTGCTGCCCTTAAGCTGGCCCCTGGAGGGCATCCTGCCTCATTGGTGATGTGCCTCCTCCTCCTCCTCTCTCCTATCAGGCACCCACGTGGAGTCAGTGACCTCATCATCCCCTCCCTCCTCATCACTGGAGCAAAGCTGGTAGTATGCTGCAGCTGGGGGAACATGACTGCCAGATTGCTGTCCTTCTTGGGCACCCTGTCTCTCTGGGCTCACGTTACTGCCTTCTTCTAGCTGGGTACCATCATCGGAGCCTTTAAAACGCTGGGCATCCTCCTGGAGCATGTACCCAACACTGTGGTCAAACGGTTCGGGGGACTCCTCAGGAGGACATGGTGGGGCTAGGGAAGGAGTGACTGATGACATTGAGCCGAGGGAAGAGGCCGCGTTGGCAGCTGCTTTGCCAGACAAAGTACCCTGAGCCTGGGTGAGAGAGGATGAGGAGGATGAGGACGGCTTGGTCATCCACTCTACCAAGTCTTCCGCATGTTGTGGCTCAACATGGCCAGCTGTCGAAAAAAAGGACAAGCGTGTCCCACGGCCACGTGCTGATGAGGATGCACCGTCTCCACGACCAGCACTGTTGCCTCTAGACAGAGCCTGCTTGCCCTCTTTTATTGGCTTGTGACTGTCTGCCTCTCCTTGTTGGCCTTTCAAATATACTAATGGCCTGCAGTGAGATGTAGCTGCACAAAGCTGGGATGTATATATATACTGATACTGCAGCTAGCAGAATCAACTGCCTGCCTGTAGTATTATTAGTATGAGATTACCAGCAATTGTCTTCAGGTAGATTTAGGTGCACACTGTGCAGAGGGCACAGTACACTAACTGTAAATACTGTAGCTGCCTGCCTGTGGTATTAATAGGAGCAGAACAACAGCAATTGTCTTCAGGTAGCTTTAGGTGCACACTGTGCAGAGGATGCACTACACTAACTGTAAATACTGTAGCTGCCTGCCTGTGGTATTAATAGGATCAGAAGAACACCACCAATTTTATTCAGGTAGCTTTAGGTGCACACTGTGCAGAGGACACAGTACACTAACTGTAAATACTGTAGCTGCCTGTCTGTGGTATTAATAGGATCAGAATAACACCACCAATTTTCTTCAGGCAGCTTTAGGTGCACACTGTGTGGAGGACATAGTACACTAACTGTAAATACTGTAGCTGCCTACCTGTGGTATTAATAGGAGCAGAACAACAGCAATTGTCTTCAGGTAGCTTTAGGTGCACACTGTGCAGAGGATGCAGTACACTAACTGTAAATACTGTAGCTGCCTGCCTGTGGTATTATAGGATCAGAAGAACACCACCAATTTTCTTCAGGTAGCTTTAGGTGCACACTGTGCAGAGGACACAGTACACTAACTGTAAATACTGTAGCTGCCTGTCTGTGGTACTAATAGGATCAGAAGAACACCATCAATTTTCTTCAGGTAGCTTTAGGTGCACACTGTGCAGAGGACGCCCTACACTAACTTGTAAATACTGCAGCTGCCTGCGGTACTAATAGGATCAGAAGAACACGACCGATTTTCTTCAGGTAGCTTTAGTTGCACACTGTGCAGAGGACGCACTACACTAACTTGTAAATACTACAGCTGCCTGCGGTACTAATAGGATCAGAAGAACACCACCAATTTTCTTCAGGTAGCTTTAGGTGCACACTGTGCAGAGGACGCACTACACTAACTTGTAAATACTACAGCTGTCTGCGGTACTAATAGGATCAGAAGAACACCACCAATTTTCTTCAGGTAGCTTTAGGTGCACACTGTGCAGAGGACGCACTACACTAACTGTAAATACTGTAGCTAATAGGACTAATAGGATCAGAAGAACACCAGCAATTTTCTTCAGGTAGCTGTAAACACTGTAAAAACACTTGCCTGCCTGTCAGTAGGAAGAGAATAACAGGAACGGATCTAGCTAAACTGAATACAGTGTGTATATATATATATATATATATATATATATATATATATATACACACACAACACCTAGGATGTAGATATATATACATATATATATATATATATATATATATATATATATATATATATATATGCACAATACACTGTAGGTGCAGCTAACTGACTCGCCTGCCTACTCTATCTAACTTAAATCAAATGACACTGTCTCTCTCTCTATCTCTCTCTCAACGCCGGAACACACTACACAGGGCCGACGTGCAGGTGGCCTTATATAGTGTGGGGCGTGTACTAAACCCCCTGAGCCATAATTGGCTTTGGCCAATTACGGCTCTCTGTACAGACAGCGCTGTGATTGGCCAAGCATGCAGGTCATAGTGCATGCTTGGCCAACCATCAGCCAGCAATGCACTGCGATGCCGCAGTGAGTTATGGGCTCAATCTTTTTGGTACCCTTTCAAAGTATGCAAAATCTTGAGACACCCTAGTCTTTTGTTATTTATGTTACTTATCATTTTTTAAAAAAAAATTTTTAAGCCTGTGGTGTGTGAAACACACTCAGACTAACACCCGATAAAAAAAAAAGTGTACACACAAAACGTGAGAACACAAAAAAGTGCAAAGGGTGCACACATGGCCTCCTCCGAAGAGGAAGGACCCTTACACTGTTTCCCCGGGGAGCAAGGCTCCTGACAGGGACTTAGGTACTCACTGGCCTACCTAGTCGAAACCAGGCGGACCCGTTCTCTGGGAGGTCTGCCAAAACAGACCAACCCCAAGTACTAGGTGGGGCTTCCCCAAAGGGAAACCCCATGAGAGTGGGCGAATAAAGCCAGAAGGCCATATCCAGCCCCTCCCAAGACTTTCAGGGCAGGCCCAACAAACTAGACCCTACTAATCGTGCACTGAAAGTATACCGTGCAAAAAGTGACAAACACATAAAAAAGGGGGAAATGAAAGGGGGTAAGTGCAAAGTGCCATGGTGCAATACCACGACAGGCCCTTCAGCCAGGAATCAAAAAGTGTGATAGTGCAGTGGCCATGGTGCCAATAAACTCAAAGTGTACCCCATACACAGTGAAAATTATGGCACCCCTGGACTGCCACTCCAGGGGCCCATACACCACAGGCTTCTTTCAGAGCCCTCAGCCAGACCAGTGCAGCCCCATCCCTACCAAGAGAGCCTGGGGATAGCCTTGCCTACAACTAGGGACAAGCCTTGTGCACAAGGCCAGAATCAACCCTGGAGGAAAAAAAGATCCTTTCACCGTTCCTACATAATTACATCAAGGAAATACTAATTGGCACCTCAAATTGGCGAAGGGGGTCAGGGTTATTTCCCTAATGACTGATAAGAACAGATACTACAATTGATCTTAGCTAAAAGGCTTAGAAGTGATGCTACTTATCAATGGTAAAACTGAAAGCGGGATGATACACACACGCACCTCAATGGAATTAACATCATGTCAGTGGTCCCCCATCATCATAGAGTCCTCACATCATGGCAGCCCAGGGGAAAGCGCCGCACCCTGTTTAGGAAACACTGCATTAGACAACTTCTGTGCCAGTGAACAATAGCATGCTGTAGTCATAGTTTGTTTTGAATTTTTGCACTCAGTTATACTGCTAATGGTAAGTTAAACTCATTAGTTAATATATTAACTGGTGCACACACAAATCATGTTTATATTTAAATTACCCCCAATGCATGCTCCTTCACATCTCAGATCAGCCCCAATTCCTGCACCTTCACACTTCAGATCAGCATCAATTCTGGCACCTTCAGACTTCAGACCACGCCCAATTCATGCACCTTCAGACCTCAGATCATGCTAAGTTCATGCACCTTCATACCTCAGATCATGCCCAGTTCATGCACTTTCAGACCTCAGATCATGCCCAGTTCACACACCTTTACACCTCAGATCATGCCCAGTTCACGCACCTTTACACCTCAGAACAGTCTGAATTCCTGCACCATCCTGCACCAGAGCAGTCCCAAACCCTGCACCTTTAGTTTCCAGATTATCCCCAATTCCTGCACTATCATACCTCAGGTCAGTCCCGGTTCCTGCACCTTCAGACCTCAGATCAGCCCTGATTCCTTTAACTTCAGACCTCAGATCAGCCCAGATGCCTGCACCTTCAGACCTCAGATCAGCCCCAATTGCTGCACCTTCAGACCTCAGTTCAGGCCCGATTCCTGCACCTTCAGACCCCTGATCTTCCCCAATTCCATCCCCAATTCCTGTACCTTCAGACCCCAGATCAGCCTCAATGAATGGACTTTAGGTCTCAGATCATCTCCAATTTCTGGACCTTCAGACTTCCGATCAGTCAAAATTCCTGCACATTCAGACCTTTAATCAGCTCCAGTTCCTGTACGTTCAAAGCGCAGATCAGCCTCAATTATATAATTGGCAAAATATAAGTAGATTAAACGTCAACTTTATTTATTCTTTGTCTGCGTAAATGGGGCCTGACAGTGGGTGTGTACTTTGGATATGCACCTTGTGATAAAGGATGTCCCTCTCATCTCACAAAGTTGGGAGAAAATGTTGGGAAATTCAGAGTTTGAGTTATCATTGGGACAGAACAAGTCAGCAGATGTGATTTCAACTGTTAGCTGCTGTGACGATAGGAGGTGAATGGTTCTACATACTCTGTACTGCAATATGTGTTACACTATGCAAAAAAAGATATACACAGTTGTGCTCATAAGTTTACATACCCTGGCAGAATTTATGATTTCTTGGCCATTTTTCAGGGAATATGAATGATAACACAAAAACATTTCTTTCACTCATGGTTAGTGTTTGTCTGAAGCCATTTATTATCAATCAACTGTGTTTACTCTTTTTAAATCATAATGGCAACAGAAACTACCCAAATGGCCCTGATCAAAAGTTTACATACCCTGGTGATTTTGGCCTGATAACATGCAAACAATTTGACACAAAGGGGTTTGAATGGCTATTAAAGGTAATTATCCTCACCTGTGATCTGTTTGCTTGTAATTAGCATGTGTGTATAAAAGCTCAATGAGTTTCTGGACTCCTGACAGACCCTTGCATCTTTCATCCAGTGCTGCACTGACGTTTCTGGATTCTGAGTCATGGGGAAAGCAAAAGAATTGTCAAAGGATCTGTGGGAAAAGGTAGTTGAACTGTATAAAACCGGAAAGAGATAAAAAAATTGAGAATGCCAATCAGCAGTGTTCAAACTCTAATCAACAAGTGGAAAATGAGGGGTTGGAGGACGGATCAGAGGAGACACCTCGCCAGGTGAATCGGCTGGAGGACACACCAAGAGTCACCTGATCTGCTGAGCACTGTGGTCACCTTGGAGTTTTTTGGCTTTTTTTACAGCACTTTCTACAGCATTTTTTCACATTATATATGTGGGACTATGGATTAATATTTTTTTCTTTTTGTGCATATATATTTATTTGTGTTTTTTTTTCCCAGCATATATATTGACTTTACACCATCTGATTTTCGGTATATATATCTAATTGATATACACGAGTTATATAATTTTTCACTTTTTTTTTTCTTTTTGGTGCTGCATTTGAACTTTTAGATGCAGGTACCCCACTGTTTAGGTATAGATGTTATATAACGGTTTGAAGTGTGTATGTATACCTGCTATATAATATTGTTTTTTATTATCACATATGTTTATTCACCAGTTTTGTTAATAAGTCATGTGTGGATAGCACAGTAGGGTGGGTCACAGAGTACCCTTCGCCTCTCTTTATTAGGATAGCGCCACTTACCCCATTTTTTTATTTTCTATTATTTGTAAGCTCCTATTTGGGAGCCTAATAGGGGAGTCTGCAACTCGTTATTATCCTGAGCGCGGAAATTATCATTTTCTTGCTAACTGTTATGGACCACCAACTCTTGACCCAGCCATTAAACGGACAAAAGAAGTCTAGACCCCCTATCTGTCTTCCCCCAGCATTGTATGGCTGGAGGGGTCAGTGACAAGGACAGCAGCGGGAAGGGGGAGACCATCCATAGCAGACAATTTCTGCTTATTCATCCCTGTCATCTGCTGCTAAATTACTTCTTTTACATTTGTAATCCCTCACATTCTGCAATGCTCCAGCAGCTCTAAACATCCCCTCCCTATCTATCCTATCCTATATTACTGGGAGGTTTAGCTGTTTCACAATTGATTAGTTTCTCATTTAACAAAATAGTAAAAAAAACTGAAAAAGAGCAGGCCATGGAATTTAAAAATATGCATATACCAGTACAGAAATTGTGATATTTGACATTCATGCACATTTTCTCTGCATCCTATTGCTCTATGTTAGCTGCCATTTTAGATATGCTTTTACGCTACAGCATATAAAGACATTTTAGACTAGTGATGGTCATAAACAATCGTGCAAGCTGAACTAAGTTTCACCATGTGTTTTTGAATAGATTAGCTCATGTATCATCAGGTCCATCTAGTGGCCAAAATGAGGTATAGTTTTCTAAAATACCTCAATGAGAAAATATAGCTCATTTTGGCCACTAGATGGAGGTGACGATCAAGGAGGTAATCTATTTCTAAACCATAGGATGAATGTTAGAATGTAAACTAATGTGGATAGGTTGTCACAATAAAGAGCACCCCATCCCGGGGTTATGGAAACAAATAAAGCAAATAGGATGGGACTATACCGGCAGGGACCACAGAACGGGTTGGTTCAGATATTAGCAGGAGATCCTGTGGCCTGCGTGTGTCCCTGCATGTCTCCAGCCGGAGACATGTGGGGACATACGCAGCCCACAGGATCTGCTGCAGTTTAATTCCTGAACCAACCCTCTCTGTGGTCCCTGCCCCCGCTGTCATTCACTTACACAGCTTAATTTAATCTGGTCCGTGTCTGCCTTCCATGGCCACCTGAAGGCTTTGCAGTGAATTCAGCACTTCATCATTCATTGAATAAAATTGTGACTATTGCTCTAGTTATAAATATAAATATTTGTTATTTCAGGAATACAGGAAGGCTGAGACCCCAAGCGGATAACAACCCCTGAAGAAGCCCAATACATAGGGTGAAACATGTCAGGATTCAATTCTATGCTGCTCTAAACAGTTCACGGACAACGTTTATGGGTTTAAGCCTATGTCTTTTTAATATGACTTTTTAAACTATTTTATTAATAAATTTTGAAGATTTTATCATAATATTATTTCTTGGTTTGATTTGTGCACCAGTACAGTATAGCCCTATCCTACCTGCTCTATTTGTTTCCATATGATGAATGTTAATTTAGTTTGCATGTTTCTGATATTTGTGCAACAAATGTTTTATAACTAGGCCCTAAAGACTGCTAGAGCATAGATCACTGCTATTACAGCCCCTTTAAAAACCAATACTTCCATATCTGTGCAACCTAAAAAATTACTTGTGCCAAATTTGATATTATTCTCAGCAAGGTCCATGATTAGCGATAAAAGAAAATATAATTGAAAAAGAAATGCGCATGAGCTGTGAAAGAAAAGAAGATTTGCGGCCACAAATTTTTTTTTCCGTACCAATATGAGGTGAAAATTGAAGGCTTGGTTGGTCGAATTTTCTAAATCAATGGTGGCACCATAGGATAATAAAACGCATAAATTTTAGATTTTAAATCAACAAATCGTTCGGAATACGACCCATGTAGAGCTTGTATTAGTAAGTACCTAGGATGGGAAAACGGACTAGACTACTGTCAGCAGGGGCCCTGAGGCCTTGTAAAATAAGTACCATAGGGCTGCATGCAGCATCTGGGCCACAGGTGTGCTTCAAGTTGATGAAGGTCCTTTTCTGTTCCATCACCAGCTCCATAAAGACATGGTTTGATGAGTTTGATGTGGAGGAAGTGTCGTGCCCAAGGCCCTGACCTCAACCCCATTGAACACCTATGGGATGAATTAGTAGGTAACACAGCCCCTTGCTGTTCCTTAGATTGTACAGTAATGACATCCTTGAGTGGCATGTTCACTAAATTACAGCCTGCAGTGCAAATAGCAATGAGGATACTCCAAGTGCGGTAACCATAGCAACCAATCAGATTTCACTTGGCTGGAGTTGGATGGACGAAGGTAAAGTTCTGATTGGTTGTTCTTGTTACTTCATTGTGATCTGTTCCTTGCTGCATAAGCCCCCTTATCATACTGGCTTTCATAGGGGGGGGGGGGGATAAAAGGATAGTTCACCTTTACAAAAAACCTGCCTATGCAGGTAAGGGATGTTTGTAGACTAAGACAAACTGTGTAGCTCTAACTAAAGTTGAATAATACCCTTGCTATAGGTGTATGCCATTTACATACCTTATGAAGCCTGACTGCAATACTCCCAAATGTTGCTAAGTGAGGCCTTGTCGTCACTGCTCACCTCCACCATCACAGGAGTGAGCTCTTTCTCTGATTCAAACCCCCCCCCCCCCCCATCACATACTCTTTCTTTCCCCTGATGGAGTAGCTCTGAGCTCAACGTTTGAGAGCTCACCACTGAGATGGTGGAGGTGAGCAGTGATGACTAGGCCTCACTTAACAACGTCCTGGGAGTACTTAGCAACGTCCTGGGAGTACTTAGCAACATCCTGGGAGTACTTAGCAACATCCTGGGAGTACTTAGCAACATCCTGGGAGTATTGTAGTCAGGCTTCATAAGGTATATAAATGGCCTACACCTATAACAAGAGCTTTATTCAACTTCAGTCAGAGCTGCACAGTTTGTTTTTATCTACAGATGCCCTTTATCTGCATAGGCAGTTTTGTGGTAAAGGTGAACTATCCCTTTAAAGATATTCCCACAGAACCCAACTAAAGCAGGCCCATAATCACAATGACACTTTTAGATGTTCTACAGCTGGACAGACATGTTACACATACAAGCACACCCTTCAATCTCCTTAGATAAGAGTGAGGCCTGCTGTTTAGCAGAAAGTATGTGAGCAATAGACAACCTCATGCCCCTCTGTCAATTACAGAGACCATGAGGGGTCATTTACACCAGCAGAAGTGCATTGAGTTGTGGTGATGCGCAATGCACTTAAAGCGGAACTTCACCCAAAAGGAGAAGTTTTGCTTTTCTGCATCCTCCGCAACCACCCCCCACCCTCTCACTTTTGGACATTATTTTTTTTTTTTGGGGGGGGGGGGGGATTGGGTACATTGTTTTGACAGGTACCCTCTCCCACTTTCGCCTAGGCATTCTGAGGGGATGTTTTTCTAAGTCATGTTTAAAAGGTCCCAGAAAGCTGCAGGAGCATTCACAAAACGCAGCGCAAATTGTGCATGCACAGTAGGAAGTCAGCTGTGAAGCCGCTAGGACTCACAGCTGGCTTCCATGAGTAAACGTGCCAGGGACCCGAAGCCTGGTGAAGAACCAGCTCAGGTTAGGACAGCGCTGGACCCTTGGACAGGTTAGTTTCCTTATATTAACCACTTTCCAATGTGCAGATGGGCGGCTGGTGTAGGCAAAGTGACGTACCCGTACATCACTGTCTACTTCTGTGTTTAGGGCATGTGCATGCTCGCCTTCCAGCCGGCACCCGCTGTGATTGTACACAGAGGGAGCCTCTCAGCAAGTCCTGCCCAATGATTCACGCCCGGGACATGCTGATCGGCTATGTACAACCATAGCCCACAGCTCTGTGTTGATAATCAACACAGAGCTCTGTAAAGAGAGAACGCTCTCTCTCTGTTTCTCATCCCTGCAAACCATTAGTAAAAGCAGCACACTTTACATTACACATAGTTAAGCACACATTTAACCCCTTGATCGTTCTAGATGTTAACCCCTTCCCAGCCAGTGTCATTAGTAAAGTGACCGTGTTTAATATTATCACTGATCACTGTTTTAATGTCACTGTTGATGTCAGTGGCAGTTAGTCAGTTCCCCCCCCAGCATCAGTTAGTGTCAGATTGCATGCCACACTATCACAGTCCCATTATAAGTAACTGATTGCTGCCATTAGTAGTATAAAAATATTTTTTTTTAAATTCCAGTATATATACCATAGTTTGTAGCTGCTAAAACTTTCACGCAAACCAATCAATATACAATTATTAGTATTTTTTTATCAAAGACATGTAGCAGAATACACTTTGGACAAAATGTATGAAGAAATTAGATTTTTTTTTAATTGGATATGTTTTATAGCAGAAAGTAAAAAATATTGGGCTTTTTTTCAAACTTATCGGTCTTTTTTTTTCCCGTCTATACCACAAAAATTTTAAAAAAAAAACAGTTTTGAGCAAATATAACCAAAAGGAAGCTCTATTTGTGTGAAAAAAATTATATACATTTTATTTGGGTACAGTGTTGCATGACTGCGCAATTACCAGTTAAAATATCACAGTGCTAAATAGCAAAAACTGGCCTGGTTATGAAGGGGGTAAAATCTGTCGGGGCTGTAGTGGTTAAAAGTCATCAGCTACAGCATTTTTAGCTTCTGACTTTTGACTTCTAGGGGGGACACTGAAGATCGTTTTTAAAATATGTTACTGCAATGAGGTTGCATTTATTCTGAATGCCACCCAACACACCTTGCAATGTACAAATATTGCAGTGCAATTCAATGCTTGTCAAAGGCAAGCACTAATGTGCCACACTGTGTACTGCCTAAAAAATGGTGCATGCCCGTCAGCAAGATGCATTGAAGTGCCATTCAAATGAATGGCATCACATTACGCCAATGCATGTAACGTGTTGTGGTAGGGCATGTGGTAGCACATGCAATAGTATATATGGGTCCTGAAGAATTCATAGGCAAAATGATTGGCTAAACCCACAAGGACCTTTTTTTTTCACCATAAACTCTCCTCCTGTAAGCTGGCTTTTCAAAATAACAAATGCAAAAATTTAGAGTTGGAATGAAACATTTCGTGCCAGCAAAACATTTTTCGTAATTAAATATTGCTTTTTATAAAGGTCTATACATCAGATCAAAAAAGGAACAACTGAAGAGGAAAGAGGGACGGAGGGATTTGGTTCCAAAAGAGGCAGAGTCTAGTTGAAGCCATGACACAAGTCATTACAGCATTTATCCCGAGTGTCATTATAGAGCTGTCCATGGTGCTGACTACACATATACTGTACACAGTACTGCATGGCTGAACTACAGAGGAGAGCGTCTGCATTTATAGCAGGTCACTGAGGCATAAAGGAATTGCATGGTTCCTCCTATGGGAATTAAATCAGGAATAATCATCCCCCTTCATTGGCTATAGGATGGAAGTGATGATATAAATAACTGCTATTTCACACGAACATAAAGAAACCAGGCAGAGCGATAGATAATGATGCTGAGTATACTATATACTGTACACCGATAATAATCACACGGCGCCGTATAATGATACCGAGTATATATACACCGATAATAATCACACCACGCCGTATAATGATCACACTGTACCGTATAATGATACCGAGTATATATACACCGATAATAATCACACCGCGCCGTATAATGATACCAAGTATATATATATATATATATATATATATACACCAATAATGATCACACCGCACTGTATAATGATACCGAGTATATATACACAGATAATGATCACACCGCACTGTATAATGATACCGAGTATATATACACAGATAATGATCACACCGCACTGTATAATGATACCGAGTATATATACACAGATAATGATCACACCGCACTGTATAATGATACCGAGTATATATACACAGATAATGATCACACCGCACTGTATAATGATACCGAGTATATATACACAGATAATGATCACACCGCACTGTATAATGATACCGAGTATATATACACAGATAATGATCACACCGCACTGTATAATGATACCGAGTATATATACACAGATAATGATCACACCGCACTGTATAATGATACCGAGTATATATACACAGATAATGATCACACCGCACTGTATAATGATACCGAGTATATCTACACTGATAATGATCACACCGCACCCTATAATGATACCGAGTATAAACACAGATCATAGGCATGCGCACAGGGTGCACCACACCCTAATCACCCCGTGTGGTGCAGATTCCCGCTGTTTAGACCCCTGATATTTCACCCAAGCCCCATAATGGGGCTCCTAAAAAAAAAATAATAATAAAAGAAATAAAATTTAAAAAAATAATAAAATAATGAAAATAAAAACTACTGACACCAATTTGTGCCCTACTGACACTGTCCATTGCACTACTGACACCGTCAGTATATATACACATGCACACACACGCATATGTGTTTGAGCTTTGGGGCGCACACCCTAATGAAATAGGCTGTGCACACCTATGACACCGATAATGATCACACCGTACCGTATAATGATACAGAGTATATATACACAAATAATGATCACAACGTACCGTATAATGATACCGAGTATGACCACACCGCACCGTATAATGATACAGAGTATATATACACTGATAATAATCACACCGCACTGTATAATGATACCAAGTATATATACACCAATAATGATCATACCGCACCATATAATGATACCGAGTATATATACACCTGTAGGCAGGTGCAGGCTATTTTCTCCATGGCAGGTGGCTCTCAACTGTAGTGGCAATGTAGGTGGAGGATGAAGTCGAGAGCACCTTTGGTTCTCTATGATCTCCTTGGTCACAGAGAGGCAGCATCCGATTAGGTGCTGGCGTCTCATGTGACTTTGGCAGTTATCTTGGCAAGACCATGGTCCCCGGGTTTTCCACGCATTTTGCATGTGGATACATCCTTCCAGGAAGCCTCCCCACTTGGATACAGACCAGCCAAGCCGTATTCCGCCCCTTGAAACAGACGCTGTTGGCACACCTGAGACCTACTGCTACTGTGCATCGCTGTGCATCCTGTAAATGCAAAAATTACTCCTTGCACCCCTCCAAGAGGTAGTCTGGTCTCTGCTCATTGGGGCTTACAAGAAGCCTCAAGGGGTCACATAATAATGGTGGAACCCCGAAAGTGACGCCAGGAGAGTGGCTAGTTGCACTTTATCCAAGGTCTACGAAGCGAAGGTGCTGGTGCAACTCATCAACCTGGGGATAACCCCGATTTCACTCTTTAACCATGCTACCATGGCAGACCTTTACGTGCATCACTATATCTTGAAGGCTCAACCAGGGGTAGAAGTCATTTGCGCCACACAACAAGCAGCCATGGCCCAATTAGATGAGTTACAACACAAACTACTGCCAGAACAGCTGGCCATCCCCTTACAGCGGCTGATTCCCCAACTACTAGAGAAACACCCCAGACGATATCTTTGTGGATGAAACGCGTCGGCTCGAGCCTGCTGTTCCCATTGCGTCATTTCAAGCGCTTGTTATACCTCTTCTAAATGTGAGTGTAATAAATTGTGTGTTATGCGGATTCACCAACTCTACCAACGCCTATATCCATCTGGTCCTTATTATCTTTGGTGAAGAATCACTGACAAGTCTGTTTGATTCATGGGGCGTATGTCCTACTGAATCCACTTTTTCTGGTAAGCCTCAGTGTTATTGGTGGCGGTGCTCCATCCCCCCCTTTTCATGCACGTTTAGCAGTGGCTTGATAGTTACCATTTGGGGCGTCAAGATACATATGTTTTGGACATTTCCATTTTCATCAAACACTTTTTTCTCACTCAGTGGACTCTTTCTTTGTTCATTCATTTTTTCTATTATTGTTTTTGAGTTTATAATAAGTTGTTCACTGTATTTTATGTGTATGGTAAATCTTGGTTTAATCACCTGACATCACTGCATTTATATGAATAGTATACATTGGTTTAATCACCTGATATCATTGCATTTTATATGCGTGTTATACATCGGTTTAATCATCACACCAGTTATCATTATTTCAATATTGCACATGTATACTGTTTGATATCTTCACAATTATTCTAACTTTGATATATTTTATATGTGTATTAGGTCATCTATGCACTTTAGACTACCCATTCAAATTTTAAATTGTCACTAGCGCTGCACCATCACTTTCACATTTTACTTTTTGCAATTGTCATTTGCGGTGCTGGCAGCTTCCCTCCCTTCTTTGGACAGCGCGGTATTTAGTACATTTTTTTACTAGAGAAACGCCTACTGGTCTTTGCCACCAGCCCGGAAGACTACAGTTGCACAGAGGCCATTGGCCACCAAATTCATATGCGGGAAACTCCACCCATTCTAGAGCGGTACTGACACATCGCCCCACCCCTGTTGCAGGAAGTCAAGGACTTGCTCCACAAAATGCTACAGAGCAGGGTGATTCAGGAGAACCATAGCCCATGGACTGCTCCCATTGATGCTGACATCTCATGTGACGTTAACGGCCATCTTGGGTCAGGCAGAGGCTATTTAAGACCCTGGCTCCAGGGTTTGACATGCATTTCGCTTGTGGGTAGTGCAGGGACAGATTACCCATCTGTCAGGGACAGTGCTTAGCATCAGGTAGAGATTTTTGATAAGTAGGGTAAATGCAGGGACATGTGCATTACTGAACTACAATTTCAATACAGTTCTGCTCTGAAACTGGACTCCGAGTGTTTACTGCCGTTGCACTACACTGAACCTCCCCACACACTGATAATGATCACGTTGCACTTAACAGGGGTATATATAAACATAGTTGTAGAATTCTAAATTTTCTATATATAGCATACATTTCTTCATAGACAGAATTGTTGTTGGATGTAAGCAGCTGTTATTAGCTGCTGTAATAAGCTCCACATTGAAGGATGCATCAAAGTAAAACCTTCACCTTTTAATTAAAAAATCATATGCTGTGATGTACCATTAAAGTGTATTTCAGGCCAAAAACACTTTCTCTGGTTTTGATGTGAATCGGAAAGGATTAGAACTTCTGGCAGATTTTTACTGCTATTCGGGGCTCCCTTTGCCCTTACTTCCAGGCAGAGAGCATGATGTCACTGCCCTGACTCCACCTCATCTAACCAGAGAACACATTTCATTCATTCAGAAAATGGAAAACATTCTTTATATGGTTCCAGTGCTGAGCGGCCGACCTCCTGTGTTCACAGTGCATCAGGCCAGCCGCTCAGCACAGGACTCAGAAGCAAGTCGAGATCACTGGAGTAGTCATGTCTACTTCAGGGATTTCCAGCTTCCAGGGGCATCAGCTAGGTATGGTATATACATAATGTAGGATCTCGCATCAAGTGTAGACCTTTTAAGGACACCGCCACTCACTTTTTCTTTGTTTAAGGGCTGGTCTTGCCCATTTTTTAAAAGAAACTTCAGCACACATAAGTTTACCTAACAGAGGTATTCAGCATTTTAGTCTTGCTTCAAAATAAATGACATTCAGCCCTTCTGGCTTGTAAATGCAGCATTCCTGCTCTGGCCTTACCCTTTAGGCTTTTTCTTTGTCTCCCACAGACTGGACGCTTAGTAACTCGGTCCATACAACTAGCAGCCTCGTGCTGCACTGGCTCCCACCTCTCTCCTAGGTGGAGCCCTCCTGACTCCTGGGCCAGACCTCCTGTCTGCCAGGGTGGAGCCCAAAACTCTAGTCGGGTCGATACTTAAAGCCCAACACACAGCTGACCCATTAGTGTAAAAGCAAGAGAGGGGAGAGGCGCCAACTGAATGAATCTAACTCATTTAAATAAATCAGGGTAAGATGTACACTTACAATTTCATACGATGAAGATGCCCATCAGAGATTAAAACGTCCTGGGGTACTCGGATGCCGCTCCGGGGTTCCGGTGTTGATCCCTCAGCCGTGGAGATGTTGATTTTCGGTCACAGGCTTCTGTTTGCTGTTGTTCACTTGGCAGGAAGCTCCACGCTAACCAGTCTGGAACACGGAAGCGGAAGCGACGTCACCACGGCAGGCATCTGAGCTGGGGATTGTAATGCAGGAAATACACAGGCTATGCGCTCGGAGCTCACAGCTCCTTCTACTGGTCTACTACTCTTGGGAGGAGAGCAGTTTAAATACTTGGGCAAGATGTCCGAGGCCGTGGGACTATAACGGCCAGCGGACCAACGATTGTAAAAAAATCTATTTTTATCTTAAAAACATCCGTTTAATGAAAAAATAATAAAAGAGATATGAAAAGATGCAAAGAATTAAAATGCACTATAAAAAACATGTAATGGAACACATTGTTGGGAATGATTAAAAAAAAAAAAAAAAGGAAGGATACAAAAAAGAAAATGGGAATGGGGGGGAGGAGTTATTCTTTTAGGACAAGGAGTTACTTACTATACGTATTAGATACCACCACCCCTATCTTGTAAGGAAGTAGCATGATCCCGTTGGGGCGTCCAGATCGCAGGAATTTTCGTTTATATGTATAACAGCAAAAGATCTGAAAGTTGTCCTCGCTGTCGAGACACCTAGTTATCTACATATTGATGACAGAATGCATAATATTGTACTTTTTTCTTATGTATGTTTGCCCGATGTCGAGCATCTGGTCTTGTTAATGTTTTCATCTTCCATTTGGAAAATTATTTTAAATACAATAAAAACTTATTGAACCCTAACTTGTAAGGAAATCGATGTCCAGGAATAGATGAGAAACGACCATAAAGATTATGCTGTAAGACACCAAAGAAATTGGGGGACTAAAAAGAGAAAGAAAAGTGATAAATAGGGACTATAATAAGGAATGTGTCTCGATTTCTTCGTTGAGTCCCCCTGGCGAGAGAGTATTCAATGAATATATCCAGTAGGTCTCCTGCTGACATACACGTTTAAAGCGTTCCGCAGCAGGAGGACCTTGATGACCCAGACTCTGAGGCCCATGGTAGATTTGCGATGTTCCTTGAGAAAATGTAGAGGGACACTGTGTTTGTCCCGCCCTTTCTCAATGAAATGCCTGTGTTCACCAAACCATTGGCGCATGGTGCGTATTGTCCTGCTTACATAGAAAAGGCCACAAGGGCAGGTTAGACAATACACCACGTACTCACTTGAACAATTATGAAATGCTTTGATAGTGTATGTTTTACCTTTAATGGTATAGGTTTTTTGACCATGATCAACAAAACGTACAAGTTAGACATAGTTTTTTCTTACATTAGAACATTCCCACTAATGGAATAAGGGAGATGTGTGGGGCGGGGGCAGGCAGACTGGTTTGGATTTTGCTGGGTGCTATTTTACTCTTGACTCTAAGGGAATGACCCAAATGAGGGTCGCCAAGTAGGATGGACCAATGTTTTGCTAAAATGTTCTCCATTTTTAAATTTTTTTCAATTAAAATTCAAAAAATAAAAAACCTTGCATACTAGCTCATTATGAAATACTTACCTTAGAACGATGCCCTGAATTGGCACCGGCACACCGCTGGGTGTGGCAAGTGAAATTTAACTCAGCTTTCCAAAAAATTGTGGATAATCACAGTTCATTCATGATTCAGCATGGCAGGGGGCAATTACTTTTTCACAGGCAGGTTTGAACAGCTTTTTTCCCTTAATACGTGAAATAATAATTTAAAAACTACATCATGGATTTACTTAGGTTATCTTTGTGTAATATTAAAATTTGTTTGATGATCTGAATCATTTAAGTGTGAGAAATATGCAAAAAAAAAAAAAATCGGTAAGGGGGCAAATACTTTTTCACACAACTGTATCTCCTAAACGTTGCAAGTTTAGGAGATATTTACAGTACCTACAGGTAACCCTTAATATAGGCTTACCTGTAGGTACAATTAAAGAGAAAGCTTTACTTCCTCTTTAACCACTTGCCGACCAGCCGCCATCATTATACTGCGGCAGGTCGGCATAATCCCGCGAACTGTCGTAGCTGTACGTCGGCTCCTTTAAGCAGGATAGCAGGCGCGTGCACACGCCCGCTGCACTGCGGGAGTGGAGATGCTCGATGACCGCTGGCCACGTGCGATCGCAGGCACAAGAGGCAGAAATGGGACGCGCACGTGTGTAAACACACAAATCCCTGTTCTGTGAGAAGAGGAGATGCAGATCGTGAGTTCCTATTAACTAGGAACCACGATCTGTTATCTCCTATAGTCAGTCCCCTCCCCCTACAGTTAGAACACAAACTAGGGAACACAGTTAACCCCTTGATTTCCCCTAGTGTTAACCCCTTCCCTGCCAGTGACATTTATACAGTAATCAGTGCATTTTATAGCACTGATCGCTGTATAATTGTCAATCGTCCCAAAAATGTGCCAAAAGTGTCCAATGTGTCCACCATAATGTTGCAGTCTCAATAAAAGACTGCCACCATTACTAGTAAAAAATAAAAAAAATAAAAAAAAATGCCATAAATCTATCCCCTATTTTATAGATGCTATAACTTTTGCGCAAACCAATCAATATACGCTTATTGCGATTTTTATTACCAAAAATATGTAGAAGTATGCATATCGGCCTAAACTGAGAAAAGAAATTGCTTTTTTTTAAAAAAATTGGGGATGTTTATTATAGCAAAAAGATTCGGACACAGTCTGCTAAACAATGTAATCCCTAGGCCGAAGTGACTTAGGCTAGAGTTCTGTACTGCTAGATCAGGGGTGGGCAACCTTTTGAGCACAGTGTGCCGAAAAATGTTTTCAAAGAAAACAGCGTGACGATTTTATAACATAAAAATGTCAACTTCACACTGTCAATCACGAAAAGGAATTTTTATAAAGCAAATGCTGTAAACTACTTTAGTAGTGAGAAATTAACATCCTGCACACCTCAGATCAGCCCCAATTCCTGCAACTCCACACCTTAGATCACTGTCCCCCCTGCACATCTGCCCCACCACTGTAACCCCCTGCACATCTGCCCCACACCGTACATCTTCCACACCACTTTACTACCCTGCACATCTGCCCCCCACTGTACCCCCTGCTCATCTGCCCCACCACTGTAACCAACTGCATATCTGCCCCACACTGTACATCTGCCCCACCACTGTACCACCCTGCTCATCTGCCCTACCATTGTACCACCCTGTTCATCTGCCCCACCAATGTACCCCCTTTCTCATCTGCCCCACCACTGTAACCCCCTGCACATTTACCCCACCACTGTACATCTGCCCCACCACTGTACTACCCTGCACATCTGTCCCACCACTAGACCCCCCTGCTCATCTGCCCCACCCTGCTCTTCTGTTCCACCACTGTACCACCCTGCTCATCTGCCCCACCATGTGTAACCCCCTGTACATCTGCCCCACCACTGTACCACCCTGCACATCTGCCTCACCATTGTACAACCCTGCACTTCTGCCCCACCACTGTACTACTCTGCACATCTGCCCCACCACTGTACTACCCTGCACATCTGCCTCACCACTGTACCTCCGGCTCATCTGTCCCACCACTGTAACCCCCTGTATATCTGCCCCACTACTGTACCACCCTGCTCTTCTGTCCCACCACTGTAACCCCCTGTACATCTGCCCCACTACTGTACCACCCTGCTCTTCTGTCCCACCACTGTAACCCCCTGTACATCTGCCCCACTACTGTACCACCCTGCTCTTCTGTCCCACCACTGTAACCCCCTGCTCATCTGCCCCATCAATGTTACCCCTTTCTCATCTGCCCCACCACTGTACCTCCATGCACATCTGCTCCACCACTGAACCATCTTCTCATCTTTCCTAACACTGAACTTATCTGCTCATCTTCCCCACCACTGTAACCCCCTTTCTCATCTGCCCCACGACTGTACCTCCTGCACATCTGTCCCACCTCTGTTCCCCCTGCTCTTCTGCTCCACCACTGTAACCCCCTTCTCATCTGGCCCAACACTGAAGCCCCCTGCTTATCTACCCCATCACTGTACCCCCCTGCTTTTCTGTCCCACTGCTGAACCCCCTTCTCACCCCTCCCAGCACTCTACCTCCTGCACATTTGCCCCACCACTGTACCTCCTTGCTCTTCTGTCCCACCACTGTAACCCCCCTGCTCATCTGCCCCATCAATGTACCTCTTTTCTCATCTGCCCCACCAGTGTACCTCCCTTCACATCTGCTCCACCGTATTGTGATTGTTTGTCCCACATTGGTGAAAGTGGTCGGGATCTTACATTGCTGTATTCACACTCGGTTACCTCTCGTTTCCTTGCCCCCACCTCACCCATCACTTGTGTCCTTTTTGAGTAGACCAATGGCTCGGTTCACACTGCCGCAACTTGGGATCTGACTTGTGAGACCCCAAGTCGCATGACATGTAAAATCCTATGTTAGTCAATGAGAGCTGTCCTAATTAGCACTACTGAAGTTGCTACGACTTTAAAAAATTTTCCTGTGCTACTTCAAGGCAAATTCTATCTGACTTGTGCCCATAGACTTTAATAGAAGTCACCTTCAAGTCAGATCCTCAACTATATTGATGTGATTTGGATCCAACATTACAGGAAGATTACCCAGGCATTTTCTGAAAGTCACTTCTAAATTCGCATCAAAGTAGTATTCAAGTTGCCAGCAAATCGCCAGCAAGTTGCCTGGCAAAGTCACACCGTAAGTTACGCAACTTTCAGGTCGTAGTAGTGTGAAACGAGCCTAAACTGTGGAACAGACCCTGACCAAACACTGATCTAGCTATTTAATTTATCTTTTTTTTGCACACACTTTTTTTTTTGTTGACGTACTTCTTCCTCAAGTAAAGAGAGGAAGGTACATTGATGGGCAGCACAGTGGCTAAGTGGTTAGCACTTCCACTTAGCAGTACTAGGGTCATTGGGGGAGGTTTACTAAAACTGCACTCAGAATCTGATGCAGCTGTGCATAGCAGCCAATCAGCTTCTAAATTCAGCTTGTTCAATTAAGAGTTGGCAATAGAACCTGGAAACCGATTGGTTTATATGCAGAGCTGTACCAGATTTTGCACTCTCCAGCTTTAGTAAATAACCCCCTATTGGTTTGAATACCAACCACAGTACTACCTGCATGGAGTTTGCATGTTCTACCTGTTTCCTCCTACACCCTTATGCCCCATACACAAGATCGGAAATTCCGCCAGCAAAAGTCCGATGTGAGCTTTTGGTCGGAAATTCCGACCATGTGTATGCTCCATTGGACTTTTGCTGGCGGAATTTCCGCCAGCAAAAGATTGAGAGCAGGTTCTCTATTTTTCCATCGGAAAAAGTACCTATCGGAAATTCTGTTCGTCTGTATGAAATTCCGACGCACGCATGCTCAGAATCATCGCTTCGTATGGAGCTTCCCTTTTCTAGTGCCGTCGTATGTGTTGTATGTCACCGCGTTCTTGACGGTCGAAAGTTCAGAGAACTTTTGTATGACCGTGTGTATGCAAGTCAAGCTTGAGTGGAATTCCGCCGGAAAAACCATCCAAGGTTTTTCCAACAAAAATTCCGATCGTGTGTACAGGGCATAAGCCTCGATTCACACTAATGTGTTTTTTGATGCATTTTGCAGAAATGCAGGGAAATTTTTTAACATGGGTTCCTATGGAACATGCATGTGCTCAGATAAGGGTCTGGTATGGATTTTGGGGGGACCCCTACGCCATATTTTTAAAAAGATTTTGGCATGGGGGTTCCCCTCCGAATCCATACTAGACCCAAGGGCCTGGTATGGACCTGGGGGGACACCATGCTGTTTTTTTTCAGGATTTTTTTTTAGCCGGCATTTTTTTTTTTACATTCAGCGGGAAGCCAGCTGACAGCTGATGACGCATCGGTTGTTAAGGACGCGGCGACTGGCTTCCCGACCCCCTCCTTAGCAATCAGCTATATACAGTGTAAAAAAAGATATTTAAAAAAAAACGCAAATCGCTGCAAAATCACGGTAAAAACACGGTGCTTGCATTTTGGATGCGGGTCCATTGAATTCTATTACATGCAAAACGCTGCATTTTGCGGGGAAAAAAGTCCCCGACCCTCCCCAAAAACGCAGAGGCACAAAAATACATTGATGTGATGAACATGTTCCATAGGAACCCATGTTAAAAAATTTCCCTGCATTTCTGCAAAATGTATAATGCATCAAAAAACGCATTAGTGTGAATTGAGCCTGAGTTCAGGGACTGATGTGACTGTACAATATATATGTAAAGCGCTCTGTAAATTGACAGAGCTATATAAGTACCTACATGTTTGGTATCTATTTACTGGATGCAACATCATCTTTTATAATTTTAAAAAAAAAAATGAAAAAAAAAACTGGATATTATATTTTTTGTGTGCTAAAATTATTTTGGTATTTTTTTCCAGTAATTTGCGTTCGATAAAGTGTGCACATTTTGTGCAACATAAAAATTGCAACAGCCATCATTTTATTCTCCAGGGGCTCTGCTTTCAGAAAATAAATAATGTTTGGGGTTTCTAAATAACATTCTAGCAAAACAGAAAAGACGCTGATTTTAACAAAAATGTTAAATTTGCCCTGGACAGCAAGTGGTTAAAATGCAGCTTTGGCTTCTGTTCCACATGTATCCACCAGGTGGCAGTCAGAATACATATAAAATCGTGGGTGATGTTCCTGTAACCATATACAGTATTAGCAAAAAAGCTTCTAGTCTCAGCACGCTCTTGTAGCCAGCACTGGTGCAGCTGATGACAACCATATAATTGAACACCTGTCAGGTTTTTTATTACTGTCTGTATCCCCATTAGGGAGGTTCATCCTCTCTATTTGCCCTGTTTGCCATTCTCACTGAGAGTGAAAAGTGAAAGAAAATCCCAAATGTTGGGTTGTCACCAGAACAGGAATAGAGGAGAAATCTTCCAACGGGGACACCAGTTCTGGTAACAACCAGGGATTTTATCACTTTGGAGGGATTTCCTTTCACTTCATGTTTTGGCTATGGGACAGGAAGTGAAGGGAAATCTCCCCAATGGGACACAGATGGCAAAAAACTGACAGGGGTTATAGCCCTCCCTTACTCTGTCCGCAATGAAAAAAGTTTTGTTACCTCCCACACCTCCCCTTTTTTTTCCTCCCCTGGACGCCCCCTAGAAGGTTAACCCCTTCACGCCGACTGTACGCAAATTTGCGTTCATGGCTTGAAGGGGTTATACCGGGATGATGCTTGCAGCTGCAGGCATCACCCCAGTACCGTTTTTTAGAGCTGATAACAACCGATGTGGCTGTTATCCTAAAGGAGCGGGAGGGGACCCCCCCCCCCCCCCTCCCGCCACCTTCCACCGCTTTTCCCGGGCCCACAGATTCAGCTCCGATCGGGTCTCCGATGTAAAATCCCAGAAGCGTCGTCGATGGCGCCAATTTTAAAAAAATGACAGTATTCAGAATCGCCAATATTGGCGATCTGAATATTTTCAAGTACAAAGGAGGGATTTGGGGTCTTTTAGACCCCCCGATCCCTCCATAAAGAGTACCTGTCACTGCCTATTATTATGACAAGGGATGTTTACATTCCTTGTGACAGCAATAAAAGTGATCAGAATTTTTTTTTTTTAAGGGACAATGTAAAAAAATTAAAATAAATAAGAATTTTTTTTTTTTTTAAGTGGAGGGCCACCCTAAAATAAAAAATAGCATTAAAATTCTTTTAAAAAAAATAAAAAAAAAACATTTTGAAAAAAAATTTTTTTTTAACTTACCTGAAACCCCTGTTGCTAATCTGCCTCTTCCTAGTCCGCGGCGCTTCCTCCTCTTTGGCGAGCGGCCCCGTTGCCTTCTGGAACATGTGTGTGTCCCAGGAAACCACGAGGCCATTCACAAAGCGCCGCGCAGAAGGAAACGGGCAGTGAGGCTGCAAGTCTCCACTGCCTGTTTCCCTTAGTTAGGATGGAGGTGCCGGCGGCCGATCCGATGGACGGATCGGCCTCGGGGGACCGACATCGCGGGCTCGCTGGACAGGTAAGTGTCCTTATTAAAAGTCAGCAGCTACAGTGTTTGTAGCTGCTGACTTTTAAAAAAAAAATCGTGGCCGGAAACCCCCTTTAAGTGCCCTTGTCCTCGTGTGCTGGCACAACAAAGAAAATACATACGTAAGTCGCGCCTAAAAATGTATACTGTGTTCAAATCACACATGTGAGGTATCGCCGTGATCGCCAGAGTGAGAGCAATAATTGTAGCACTAGACTTCCTCTGTAACTCTAACATGATAACCATAAAAAAAAAACTTTTAAAGCATTGCCTATGGAGATTTTTAGGTACCGTAGTTTGTCGCCATTCCACGAGTGTGTGCATTTTCAAAGCATGACATGTTAGGTATCTATTTACTCGGTGTAACATCATCTATTAAATTATTATACAAAAAATTGGACTAACTTTACTGTTTAGTTTTATTTAAATTCATGAAAGTGTCTTTTTTCCCTAAAAAATGCATTTGAAAGACCGCTGCGCAAATACCGTGTGACATAAAATATTGCAACTATTACCATTTTATTCTCTAGGGTCTCCGCTAAATATAAATATATATATATATATATATATATATATATATATATATATATATATATATATATATATATATATATATATATATATATATATATATATATATATATATATATATAATGTTTGGGGGTTCTAATTAATTTTCTAGCAAAAAATACTGATTATAACTTGTAAGCAACAAATGTCAGAAATAGGCTTAGGCATGAAAGGGTTTAAAAAAACCACTCCTAAAAGCCGAATTTTGCACATGCATTCATGCGTGTTTATGCACATTTGCGCATTTGGCATTATTGCATGTCTTTGGCCAGATTATTCATTTATTTTGGCCATTAGAATGCATTAATGCACTAACACACCTAATTGATTATAGCTTTAATGCAGGTTTATACACGTTTGTGTGTTTTATATGCCCAAACACTCCTTTCCTGAATGCGCTGGCGAGGGGTTTTTCATTCAGCCTGTAAACGCTCCTCTTCTAATACGCCTCTAGACACCTATGTGGTCATGGGCACATAGGCTAACATAAAGGTGCTTTTACAGGCTGGAAAAAAAAAAAAAGTCAAACACCTGTAAAAGTGGCACAAGACCTTAAATCCGCTGTTTTTTTAGCTGAACACATTGAGCATGGGTGTGCAAGGTGTGCCTGGGCACACCCTAATCACCCCGTGCAGCGCAGATTTCCCCTGCTGATATTTCACCAAAGCCCCACAATTAAAAATATATTTTTTTTTTAAATTATACGAAAATATAAAATAAAAAATGACTGACACCAACCTCTGCCTTAGAGACACATCCACCGTCCTATTATCGATGTCCATGTTTTAATACGTTTTAAAAATGCTTTTTACATTTATTTATAAGAGTGTGTGTGTATATATATTATGCATACCTACATACACACACACGTGTTTGAGCTGTGGGGTGCACACGCTAATGCAATCGGCTGCGCACACCCTATGACATTGAGCATGATAAAATATATTTTCCCCATTAAACTATTTAGTCAGATCCATACACCAGCACTTGCAGTTTAGAACTTTGAGTGCTTCTGGCTCCTGCTCTCTTATGCCGCGTACACACGACCGGACTCTCCATCAGAGTAGACTCCGACGGTCTTTCCAATGGAGCTCCGCTGAAACGGACTTGCCTACACACGATCACACCAAAGTCCGATCGCAATGACGTACGACGGGACTAAAAAAAGGAAGTTCAATAGCCAGTAGCCAATAGCTGCCCTTGCATCGTTTTGGTCCGTCGGACTAGCATACAGACGAGCGGATTTCCCGATAGGTAATTGAGTCCGTCAGAAAGATTTGAAACATGTTCTATTTCTAGGTCCGTCAGAATTTTAGAAAGAAAAAGTCTGATGAAGCCCACACACGATCGGAATGTCCGACCGAATGATTCCATCGGACCTTTTCTGCCGGAAAGTCCAGTCATGTGTACACGACATAAGTGCTGCTTCCCTGAACTGCTGGTCTTTACAGGAAAGAGATAACAGTGGACAGTGCAGTCTCCAGTAAATCTGTTAGTTTGGAGATAGAAGAGAGGAGGCGGGAGGAGGAGGGGAGTGTCTTGTCATTCTTGGCTGTGGGGCTGTGTATTTCTATTGATACACACAGTGTAGGGAGACACAACTCTAGCCTCTGCCCACCTGCAAACACTCCGCACCCCTCTCCTGCACATACTACCCACCTCCATACACTCCGCACTCCTCTCCTGCACATAATACCCACCTCCATACACTCCGCACTCCTCTCCTGCACATAATACCTACCTCCATACACTCCGCACTCCTCTCCTGCACATACTACCCACCTCCATACACTCCGCACTCCTCTCCTGTACATACTACCCACCTCCATACACTCCGCACCCCTCTCCTGCACATAATACCCACCTCCATACACTCCGCACTCCTCTCCTGCACATACTACCCACCTCCATACACTCCGCACCCCTCTCCTGTACATAATACCCACCTCCATACACTCCGCACTCCTCTCCTGCACATACTACCCACCTCCATACACTCCGCACCCCTCTCCTGCACATAATACCCACCTCCATACACTCCGCACCCCTCTCCTGCACATAATACCCACCTCCATACACTCCGCACTCCTCTCCTGCACATACTACCCACCTCCATACACTCCGCACTCCTCTCCTGCACATACTACCCACCTCCATACACTCCGCACCCCTCTCCTGCACATACTACCCACCTCCATACACTCCGCACTCCTCTCCTGCACATACTACCCACCTCCATACACTCCGCACCCCTCTCCTGCACATACTACCCACCTCCATACACTCCGCACCCCTCTCCTGCACATCCTACCCCCCTCCATACACTCCGCACTCCTCTCCTGCACATACTACCCACCTCCATACACTCCGCACCCCTCTCCTGTACATAATACCCACCTCCATACACTCCGCACTCCTCTCCTGCACATACTACCCACCTCCATACACTCCGCACCCCTCTCCTGTACATACTACCCATCTCCATACACTCCGCACTCCTCTCCTGCACATACTACCCACCTCCATACACTCCGCACCCCTCTCCTGCACATGCTACCCAACTCCATACACTCCGCACTCCTCTCCTGCACATACTACCCAACTCCATACACTCCGCACTCCTCTCCTGCACATACTACCCACCTCCATACACTCCGCTCCCCTCTCCTGCACATACTACCCACCTCCATACACTCCGCACCCCTCTCCTGCACATACTACCCACCTCCATACACTCTGCACTCCTCTCCTGCACATACTACCCACCTCCATACACTCCGCACCCCTCTCCTGCACATGCTACCCAACTCCATACACTCCGCACTCCTCTCCTGCACATAATACCCACCTCCATACACTCCGCACTCCTCTCCTGTACATAATACCCACCTCCATACACTCCGCACTCCTCTCCTGCACATAATACCCACCTCCATATACTCCGCACTCTTCTCCTGTACATAATACCCACCTCCATACACTCCGCACCCCTCTCCTGTACATAATACCCACCTCCATACACTCCGCACTCCTCTCCTGTACATAATACCCACCTCCATACACTCCGCACCCCTCTCCTGCACATACTACCCACCTCCATACACTCCGCACTCCTCTCCTGCACATACAACCCACCTCCATACACTCCGCACCCCTCTCGTGCACATACTACCCACCTCCATACACTCCGCACTCCTCTCCTGCACATACTACCCACCTCCATACACTCCGCACCCCTCTCCTGTACATAATACCTACCTCCATACACTCCGCACTCCTCTCCTGCACATACTACCCACCTCCATACACTCCGCACTCCTCTCCTGTACATACTACCCACCTCCATACACTCCGCACCCCTCTCCTGCACATAATACCCACCTCCATACACTCCGCACTCCTCTCCTGCACATACTACCCACCTCCATACACTCCGCACCCCTCTCCTGCACATAATACCCACCTCCATACACTCCGCACTCCTCTCCTGCACATACTACCCACCTCCATACACTCTGCACTCCTCTCCTGTACGTACTACCACAACCTCCATACACTCCGCACTCCTCTCCTGTACATAATACCCACCTCCATACACTCCGCACTCCTCTCCTGCACATACTACCCACCTCCATACACTCCGCACTCCTCTCCTGCACATACTACCCACCTCCATACACTCCGCACTCCTCTCCTGCACATACTACCCACCTCCATACACTCCGCACTCCTCTCCTGCACATACTACCCACCTCCATACACTCCGCACTCCTCTCCTGCACATACTACCCACCTCCATACACTCCGCACCCCTCTCCTGCACATACTACCCACCTCCATACACTCCGCACCCCTCTCCTGCACATACTACCCACCTCCATACACTCCGCACTCCTCTCCTGCACATACTACCCACCTCCATACACTCCGCACTCCTCTCCTGTACATAATACCCACCTCCATACACTCCGCACTCCTCTCCTGCACATACTACCCACCTCCATACACTCCGCACCCCTCTCCTGTACATACTACCCATCTCCATACACTCCGCACTCCTCTCCTGCACATACTACCCACCTCCATACACTCCGCACCCCTCTCCTGCACATACTACCCAACTCCATACACTCCTCTCCTGCACATACTACCCACCTCCATACACTCCGCACCCCTCTCCTGCACATACTACCCACCTCCATACACTCCGCACCCCTCTCCTGCACATACTACCCACCTCCATACACTCAGCACTCCTCTCCTGCACATACTACCCACCTCCATACACTCCGCACCCCTCTCCTGCACATACTACCCACCTCCATACACTCCGCACTCCTCTCCTGCACATACTACCCACCTCCATACACTCCGCACTCCTCTCCTGCACATAATACCCACCTCCATACACTCCGCACTCCTCTCCTGCACATACTACCCACCTCCATACACTCCGCACCCCTCTCCTGCACATACTACCCACCTCCATACACTCCGCACCCCTCTCCTGCACATACTACCCACCTCCATACACTCCGCACCCCTCTCCTGCACATAATACCCACCTCCATACACTCTGCACTCCTCTCCTGCACATACTACCCACCTCCATACACTCCGCACTCCTCTCCTGCACCTACCCACCTCCATACACTCCGCACTCCTCTCCTGCACATACTACCCACCTCCATACACTCCGCACCCCTCTCCTGCACATAATACCCACCTCCATACACTCCGCACTCTTCTCCTGCACATACTACCCACCTCCATACACTCCGCACTCCTCTCCTGCACATACTACCCACCTCCATACACTCCGCACCCCTCTCCTGCACATACTACCCACCTCCATACACTCCGCACCCCTCTCCTGCACATAATACCCACCTCCATACACTCCGCACTCCTCTCCTGTACATAATACCCACCTCCATACACTCCGCACTCCTCTCCTGTACATAATACCCACCTCCATACACTCCGCACTCCTCTCCTGCACATAATACCCACCTCCATACACTCCGCACTCCTCTCCTGTACATAATACCCACCTCCATACACTCCGCACTCCTCTCCTGCACATAATACCCACCTCCATACACTCCGCACTCTTCTCCTGTACATAATACCCACCTCCATACACTCCGCACCCCTCTCCTGTACATAATACCCACCTCCATACACTCCGCACTCTTCTCCTGTACATAATACCCACCTCCATACACTCCGCACTCCTCTCCTGTACATAATACCCACCTCCATACACTCCGCACTCCTCTCCTGCACATAATACCCACCTCCATACACTCCGCACTCTTCTCCTGTACATAATACCCACCTCCATACACTCCGCACCCCTCTCCTGTACATAATACCCACCTCCATACACTCCGCACTCTTCTCCTGTACATAATACCCACCTCCATACACTCCGCACCCCTCTCCTGTACATAATACCCACCTCCATACACTCCGCACCCCTCTCCTGCACATACTACCCACCTCCATACACTCCGCACCCCTCTCCTGCACATACTACCCACCTCCATACACTCCGCACTCCTCTCCTGTACATAATACCCACCTCCATACACTCCGCACCCCTCTCCTGCACATACTACCCACCTCCATACACTCCGCACTCCTCTCCTGCACATACTACCCACCTCCATACACTCCGCACCCCTCTCCTGCACATACTACCCACCTCCATACACTCGCACCCCTCTCCTGCACATCCTACCCCCCTCCATACACTCCGCACTCCTCTCCTGCACATACTACCCACCTCCATACACTCCGCACCCCTCTCCTGTACATAATACCCACCTCCATACACTCCGCACTCCTCTCCTGCACATACTACCCACCTCCATACACTCCGCACCCCTCTCCTGTACATACTACCCATCTCCATACACTCCGCACTCCTCTCCTGCACATACTACCCACCTCCATACACTCCGCACCCCTCTCCTGCACATGCTACCCAACTCCATACACTCCGCACTCCTCTCCTGCACATACTACCCAACTCCATACACTCCGCACTCCTCTCCTGCACATACTACCCACCTCCATACACTCCGCTCCCCTCTCCTGCACATACTACCCACCTCCATACACTCCGCACCCCTCTCCTGCACATACTACCCACCTCCATACACTCTGCACTCCTCTCCTGCACATACTACCCACCTCCATACACTCCGCACCCCTCTCCTGCACATGCTACCCAACTCCATACACTCCGCACTCCTCTCCTGCACATAATACCCACCTCCATACACTCCGCACTCCTCTCCTGTACATAATACCCACCTCCATACACTCCGCACTCCTCTCCTGCACATAATACCCACCTCCATATACTCCGCACTCTTCTCCTGTACATAATACCCACCTCCATACACTCCGCACCCCTCTCCTGTACATAATACCCACCTCCATACACTCCGCACTCCTCTCCTGTACATAATACCCACCTCCATACACTCCGCACCCCTCTCCTGCACATACTACCCACCTCCATACACTCCGCACTCCTCTCCTGCACATACAACCCACCTCCATACACTCCGCACCCCTCTCCTGCACATACTACCCACCTCCATACACTCCGCACTCCTCTCCTGCACATACTACCCACCTCCATACACTCCGCACCCCTCTCCTGTACATAATACCTACCTCCATACACTCCGCACTCCTCTCCTGCACATACTACCCACCTCCATACACTCCGCACTCCTCTCCTGTACATACTACCCACCTCCATACACTCCGCACCCCTCTCCTGCACATAATACCCACCTCCATACACTCCGCACTCCTCTCCTGCACATACTACCCACCTCCATACACTCCGCACCCCTCTCCTGCACATAATACCCACCTCCATACACTCCGCACTCCTCTCCTGCACATACTACCCACCTCCATACACTCTGCACTCCTCTCCTGTACGTACTACCCACCTCCATACACTCCGCACTCCTCTCCTGTACATAATACCCACCTCCATACACTCCGCACTCCTCTCCTGCACATACTACCCACCTCCATACACTCCGCACTCCTCTCCTGCACATACTACCCACCTCCATACACTCCGCACTCCTCTCCTGCACATACTACCCACCTCCATACACTCCGCACTCCTCTCCTGCACATACTACCCACCTCCATACACTCCGCACTCCTCTCCTGCACATACTACCCACCTCCATACACTCCGCACCCCTCTCCTGCACATACTACCCACCTCCATACACTCCGCACCCCTCTCCTGCACATACTACCCACCTCCATACACTCCGCACTCCTCTCCTGCACATACTACCCACCTCCATACACTCCGCACTCCTCTCCTGTACATAATACCCACCTCCATACACTCCGCACTCCTCTCCTGCACATACTACCCACCTCCATACACTCCGCACCCCTCTCCTGTACATACTACCCATCTCCATACACTCCGCACTCCTCTCCTGCACATACTACCCACCTCCATACACTCCGCACCCCTCTCCTGCACATACTACCCAACTCCATACACTCCTCTCCTGCACATACTACCCACCTCCATACACTCCGCACCCCTCTCCTGCACATACTACCCACCTCCATACACTCCGCACCCCTCTCCTGCACATACTACCCACCTCCATACACTCAGCACTCCTCTCCTGCACATACTACCCACCTCCATACACTCCGCACCCCTCTCCTGCACATACTACCCACCTCCATACACTCCGCACTCCTCTCCTGCACATACTACCCACCTCCATACACTCCGCACTCCTCTCCTGCACATACTACCCACCTCCATACACTCCGCACTCCTCTCCTGCACATAATACCCACCTCCATACACTCCGCACTCCTCTCCTGCACATACTACCCACCTCCATACACTCCGCACCCCTCTCCTGCACATACTACCCACCTCCATACACTCCGCACCCCTCTCCTGCACATACTACCCACCTCCATACACTCCGCACCCCTCTCCTGCACATAATACCCACCTCCATACACTCTGCACTCCTCTCCTGCACATACTACCCACCTCCATACACTCCGCACTCCTCTCCTGCACATACTACCCACCTCCATACACTCCGCACTCCTCTCCTGCACATACTACCCACCTCCATACACTCCGCACCCCTCTCCTGCACATAATACCCACCTCCATACACTCCGCACTCTTCTCCTGCACATACTACCCACCTCCATACACTCCGCACTCCTCTCCTGCACATACTACCCACCTCCATACACTCCGCACCCCTCTCCTGCACATACTACCCACCTCCATACACTCCGCACCCCTCTCCTGCACATAATACCCACCTCCATACACTCCGCACTCCTCTCCTGTACATAATACCCACCTCCATACACTCCGCACTCCTCTCCTGTACATAATACCCACCTCCATACACTCCGCACTCCTCTCCTGCACATAATACCCACCTCCATACACTCCGCACTCCTCTCCTGTACATAATACCCACCTCCATACACTCCGCACTCCTCTCCTGCACATAATACCCACCTCCATACACTCCGCACTCTTCTCCTGTACATAATACCCACCTCCATACACTCCGCACCCCTCTCCTGTACATAATACCCACCTCCATACACTCCGCACTCCTCTCCTGTACATAATACCCACCTCCATACACTCCGCACCCCTCTCCTGCACATACTACCCACCTCCATACACTCCGCACCCCTCTCCTGCACATACTACCCACCTCCATACACTCCGCACTCCTCTCCTGTACATAATACCCACCTCCATACACTCCGCACCCCTCTCCTGCACATACTACCCACCTCCATACACTCCGCACCCCTCTCCTGCACATACTACCCAACTCCATACACTCCGCACCCCTCTCCTGTACATAATACCTACCTCCATACACTCCGCACTCCTCTCCTGCACATACTACCCACCTCCATACACTCCGCACTCCTCTCCTGTACATACTACCCACCTCCATACACTCCGCACCCCTCTCCTGCACATACTACCCACCTCCGTACACTCCGCACTCCTCTCCTGCACATACTACCCACCTCCATACACTCCGCACTCCTCTCCTGTACATACTACCCACCTCCATACACTCCGCACTCCTCTCCTGCACATACTACCCACCTCCATACACTCCGCTCTCCTCTCCTGCACATACTACCCACCTCCATACACTCCGCACCCCTCTCCTGCACATACTACCCACCTCCATACACTCCGCACCCCTCTCCTGCACATACTACCCACCTCCATACACTCCGCACTCCTCTCCTGCACATACTACCCACCTCCATACACTCCGCTCTCCTCTCCTGCACATACTACCCACCTCCATACACTCCGCACCCCTCTCCTGCACATAATACCCACCTCCATACACTCCGCACTCTTCTCCTGCACATACTACCTACCTCCATACACTCCGCACTCCTCTCCTGCACATACTACCCACCTCCATACACTCCGCACCCCTCTCCTGCACATAATACCCACCTCCATACACTCCGCACTCTTCTCCTGCACATACTACCCACCTCCATACACTCCGCACTCCTCTCCTGCACATACTACCCACCTCCATACACTCCGCACCCCTCTCCTGCACATACTACCCACCTCCATACACTCCGCACTCCTCTCCTGCACATACTACCCACCTCCATACACTCCGCACTCCTCTCCTGCACATACTACCCACCTCCATACACTCCGCACTCCTCTCCTGCACATACTACCCACCTCCATACACTCCGCACTCCTCTCCTGCACATACTACCCACCTCCATACACTCCGCACTCCTCTCCTGCACATAATACCCACCTCCATACACTCCGCACCCTTCTCCTGCACATAATACCCACCTCCATACACTCCGCACTCCTCTCCTGTACATACTACCCACCTCCATACACTCCGCACCCCTCTCCTGCACATAATACCCACCTCCATACACTCCGCACTCCTCTCCTGCACATACTACCCACCTCCATACACTCCGCACCCCTCTCCTGCACATAATACCCACCTCCATACACTCCGCACTCCTCTCCTGCACATACTACCCACCTCCATACACTCCGCACTCCTCTCCTGTACATACTACCCACCTCCATACACTCCGCACTCCTCTCCTGTACATAATACCCACCTCCATACACTCCGCACTCCTCTCCTGCACATACTACCCACCTCCATACACTCCGCACTCCTCTCCTGCACATACTACCCACCTCCATACACTCCGCACTCCTCTCCTGCACATACTACCCACCTCCATACACTCCGCACTCCTCTCCTGCACATACTACCCACCTCCATACACTCCGCACTCCTCTCCTGTACATACTACCCACCTCCATACACTCCGCACTCCTCTCCTGTACATAATACCCACCTCCATACACTCCGCACTCCTCTCCTGCACATACTACCCACCTCCATACACTCCGCACTCCTCTCCTGCACATACTACCCACCTCCATACACTCCGCACTCCTCTCCTGCACATACTACCCACCTCCATACACTCCGCACTCCTCTCCTGCACATACTACCCACCTCCATGCACTCCGCACTCCTCTCCTGCACATACTACCCACCTCCATACACTCCGCACCCCTCTCCTGCACATACTACCCACCTCCATACACTCCGCACCCCTCTCCTGCACATACTACCCACCTCCATAATCTCCGCACTCCTCTCCTGCACATACTACCCACCTCCATACACTCCGCACTCCTCTCCTGCACATACTACCGACCTCCATACACTCCGCACCCCTCTCCTGTACATACTACCCATCTCCATACACTCCGCACTCCTCTCCTGCACATACTACCCACCTCCATACACTCCGCACCCCTCTCCTGCACATACTACCCAACTCCATACACTCCTCTCCTGCACATACTACCCACCTCCATACACTCCGCACCCCTCTCCTGCACATACTACCCACCTCCATACACTCCGCACCCCTCTCCTGCACATACTACCCACCTCCATACACTCCGCACTCCTCTCCTGCACATACTACCCACCTCCATACACTCCGCACCCCTCTCCTGCACATACTACCCACCTCCATACACTCCGCACTCCTCTCCTGCACATACTACCCACCTCCATACACTCCGCACCCCTCTCCTGCACATAATACCCACCTCCATACACTCCGCACTCTTCTCCTGCACATACTACCCACCTCCATACACTCCGCACTCCTCTCCTGCACATACTACCCACCTCCATACACTCCGCACCCCTCTCCTGCACATAATACCCACCTCCATACACTCCGCACTCTTCTCCTGCACATACTACCCACCTCCATACACTTCGCACTCCTCTCCTGCACATACTACCCACCTCCATACACTCCGCACCCCTCTCCTGCACATACTACCCACCTCCATACACTCCGCACCCCTCTCCTGCACATAATACCCACCTCCATACACTCCGCACTCCTCTCCTGTACATAATACCCACCTCCATACACTCCGCACTCCTCTCCTGTACATAATACCCACCTCCATACACTCCGCACTCCTCTCCTGCACATAATACCCACCTCCATACACTCCGCACTCCTCTCCTGTACATAATACCCACCTCCATACACTCCGCACTCCTCTCCTGCACATAATACCCACCTCCATACACTCCGCACTCTTCTCCTGTACATAATACCCACCTCCATACACTCCGCACCCCTCTCCTGTACATACTACCCACCTCCATACACTCTGCACCCCTCTCCTGTACATACTACCCACCTCCATACACTCTGCACTCCTCTCCTGCACATACCACCCACCTCCATACACTCCGCACTCCTCTCCTGCACATACTACCCACCTCCATACACTCCGCACCCCTCTCCTGCACATACTACCCACCTCCATACACTCCGCACTCCTCTCCTGTACATAATACCCACCTCCATACACTCCGCACTCCTCTCCTGCACATACTACCCACCTCCATACACTCCGCACCCCTCTCCTGCACATACTACCCACCTCCATACACTCCGCACTCCTCTCCTGCACATACTACCCACCTCCATACACTCCGCACTCCTCTCCTGTACATAATACCCACCTCCATACACTCCGCACTCCTCTCCTGCACATACTACCCACCTCCATACACTCCGCACCCCTCTCCTGTATATAATACCTACCTCCATACACTCCGCACTCCTCTCCTGCACATACTACCCACCTCCATACACTCCGCACTCCTCTCCTGTACATACTACCCACCTCCATACACTCCGCACCCCTCTCCTGCACATAATACCCACCTCCATACACTCCGCACTCCTCTCCTGCACATACTACCCACCTCCATACACTCCGCACCCCTCTCCTGCACATAATACCCACCTCCATACACTCCGCACTCCTCTCCTGCACATACTACCCACCTCCATACACTCCGCACTCCTCTCCTGTACATACTACCCACCTCCATACACTCCGCACTCCTCTCCTGTACATAATACCCACCTCCATACACTCCGCACTCCTCTCCTGCACATACTACCCACCTCCATACACTCCGCACTCCTCTCCTGCACATACTACCCACCTCCATACACTCCGCACTCCTCTCCTGCACATACTACCCACCTCCATACACTCCGCACTCCTCTCCTGCACATACTACCCACCTCCATACACTCCGCACTCCTCTCCTGCACATACTACCCACCTCCATACACTCCGCACCCCTCTCCTGCACATACTACCCACCTCCATACACTCCGCACCTGCACATACTACCCACCTCCATACACTCCGCACTCCTCTCCTGCACATACTACCCACCTCCATACACTCTGCACCCCTCTCCTGTACATACTACCCACCTCCATACACTCTGCACTCCTCTCCTGCACATACCACCCACCTCCATACACTCCGCACTCCTCTCCTGCACATACTACCCACCTCCATACACTCCGCACCCCTCTCCTGCACATACTACCCACCTCCATACACTCCGCACTCCTCTCCTGTACATAATACCCACCTCCATACACTCCGCACTCCTCTCCTGCACATACTACCCACCTCCATACACTCCGCACCCCTCTCCTGCACATACTACCCACCTCCATACACTCCGCACTCCTCTCCTGCACATACTACCCACCTCCATACACTCCGCACTCCTCTCCTGTACATAATACCCACCTCCATACACTCCGCACTCCTCTCCTGCACATACTACCCACCTCCATACACTCCGCACCCCTCTCCTGTATATAATACCTACCTCCATACACTCCGCACTCCTCTCCTGCACATACTACCCACCTCCATACACTCCGCACTCCTCTCCTGCACATACTACCCACCTCCATACACTCCGCACCCCTCTCCTGCACATACTACCCACCTCCATACACTCCGCACTCCTCTCCTGCACATACTACCCACCTCCATACACTCCGCACTCCTCTCCTGTACATAATACCCACCTCCATACACTCCGCACTCCTCTCCTGCACATACTACCCACCTCCATACACTCCGCACCCCTCTCCTGTATATAATACCTACCTCCATACACTCCGCACTCCTCTCCTGCACATACTACCCACCTCCATACACTCCGCACTCCTCTCCTGTACATACTACCCACCTCCATACACTCCGCACCCCTCTCCTGCACATAATACCCACCTCCATACACTCCGCACTCCTCTCCTGTACATACTACCCACCTCCATACACTCCGCACCCCTCTCCTGCACATAATACCCACCTCCATGCACTCCGCACTCCTCTCCTGCACATACTACCCACCTCCATACACTCCGCACCCCTCTCCTGTACATAATACCCACCTCCATACACTCCGCACTCCTCTCCTGTACATAATACCCACCTCCATACACTCCGCACCCCTCTCCTGCACATACTACCCACCTCCATACACTCCGCACTCCTCTCCTGCACATACTACCCACCTCCATACACTCCGCACCCCTCTCCTGTACATAATACCTACCTTCATACACTCCGCACTCCTCTCCTGCACATACTACCCACCTCATACACTCCCCACTCCTCTCCTGTACATACTACCCACCTCCATACACTCCGCACCCCTCTCCTGCACATAATACCCACCTCCATACACTCCGCACTCCTCTCCTGCACATACTACCCACCTCCATACACTCCGCACCCCTCTCCTGCACATAATACCCACCTCCATACACTCCGCACTCCTCTCCTGCACATACTACCCACCTCCATACACTCCGCACTCCTCTCCTGTACATACTACCCACCTCCATACACTCCGCACTCCTCTCCTGTACATAATACCCACCTCCATACACTCCGCACTCCTCTCCTGCACATACTACCCACCTCCATACACTCCGCACTCCTCTCCTGTACATAATACCTACCTCCATACACTCCGCACTCCTCTCCTGCACATACTACCCACCTCCATACACTCCGCACTCCTCTCCTGTACATACTACCCACCTCCATACACTCCGTACCCCTCTCCTGCACATACTACCCACCTCCATACACTCCGCACTCCTCTCCTGTACATAATACCCACCTCCATACACTCCGCACTCCTCTCCTGTACATAATACCCACCTCCATACACTCCGCACTCCTCTCCTGCACATAATACCCACCTCCATACACTCCGCACTCTTCTCCTGTACATAATACCCACCTCCATACACTCCGCACCCCTCTCCTGTACATAATACCCACCTCCATACACTCCGCACTCCTCTCCTGTACATAATACCCACCTCCATACACTCCGCACTCCTCTCCTGCACATAATACCCACCTCCATACACTCCGCACTCTTCTCCTGTACATAATACCCACCTCCATACACTCCGCACCCCTCTCCTGTACATAATACCCACCTCCATACACTCCGCACCCCTCTCCTGTACATAATACCCACCTCCATACACTCCGCACTCCTCTCCTGCACATACTACCCACCTCCATACACTCCGCACCCCTCTCCTGCACATAATACCCACCTTCATACACTCCGCACTCCTCTCCTCTACATAATACCCACCTCCATACACTCCGCACTCCTCTCCTGTACATAATACCCACCTCCATACACTCCGCACTCCTCTCCTGCACATAATACCCACCTCCATACACTCCGCACTCCTCTCCTGTACATAATACCCACCTCCATACACTCCGCACTCCTCTCCTGCACATAATACCCACCTCCATACACTCCGCACTCTTCTCCTGTACATAATACCCACCTCCATACACTCCGCACCCCTCTCCTGTACATAATACCCACCTCCATACACTCCGCACTCCTCTCCTGTACATAATACCCACCTCCATACACTCCGCACCCCTCTCCTGCACATACTACCCACCTCCATACACTCCGCACTCCTCTCCTGCACATACTACCCACCTCCATACACTCCGCACCCCTCTCCTGCACATACTACCCACCTCCATACACTCCGCACCCCTCTCCTGTACATAATACCTACCTCCATACACTCCGCACTCCTCTCCTGTACATACTACCCACCTCCATACACTCCGCACCCCTCTCCTGCACATAATACCCACCTCCATACACTCCGCACTCCTCTCCTGCACATACTACCCACCTCCATACACTCCGCACCCCTCTCCTGCACATAATACCCACCTCCATACACTCCGCACTCCTCTCCTGCACATACTACCCACCTCCATACACTCCGCACTCCTCTCCTGTACATACTACCCACCTCCATACACTCCGCACTCCTCTCCTGTACATAATACCCACCTCCATACACTCCGCACTCCTCTCCTGCACATACTACCCACCTCCATACACTCCGCACTCCTCTCCTGTACATAATACCTACCTCCATACACTCCGCACTCCTCTCCTGCACATAATACCCACCTCCATACACTCCGCACTCTTCTCCTGTACATAATACCCACCTCCATACACTCCGCACCCCTCTCCTGTATATAATACCCACCTCCATACACTCCGCACTCCTCTCCTGTACATAATACCCACCTCCATACACTCCGCACTCCTCTCCTGCACATAATACCCACCTCCATACACTCCGCACTCTTCTCCTGTACATAATACCCACCTCCATACACTCCGCACCCCTCTCCTGTACATAATACCCACCTCCATACACTCCGCACTCCTCTCCTGCACATACTACCCAACTCCATACACTCCGCACTCCTCTCCTGCACATACCACCCACCTCCATACACTCCGCACTCCTCTCCTGTACATACTACCCACCTCCATACACTCCGCACTCCTCTCCTGTACATACTACCCCCCTCCATACACTCCGCACCCCTCTCCTGTACATAATACCCACCTCCATACACTCCGCACTCCTCTCCTGTACATACTACCCACCTCCATACACTCCGCACCCCTCTCCTGCACATAATACCCACCTCCATACACTCCGCACTCCTCTCCTGCACATACTACCCACCTCCATACACTCCGCACCCCTCTCCTGCACATACCACCCACCTCCATACACTCCGCACTCCTCTCCTGTACATACTACCCACCTCCATACACTCCGCACCCCTCTCCTGCACATACTACCCACCTCCATACACTCCGCACCCCTCTCCTGTACATAATACCCACCTCCATACACTCTGCACTCCTCTCCTGCACATACTACCCACCTCCATACACTCCGCACTCCTCTCCTGCACATACTACCCACCTCCATACACTCCGCACCCCTCTCCTGCACATACTACCCACCTCCATACACTCCGCACTCCTCTCCTGCACATACTACCCACCTCCATACACTCCGCACCCCTCTCCTGCACATACTACCCACCTCCATACACTCCGCACTCCTCTCCTGCACATACTACCCACCTCCATACACTCTGCACTCCTCTCCTCCACATACTACCCACCTCCATACACTCCGCACCCCTCTCCTGCACATACTACCCACCTCCATACACTCCGCACTCCTCTCCTGCACATACTACCCACCTCCATACACTCCGCACTCCTCTCCTGCACATACTACCCACCTCCATACACTCCGCACTCCTCTCCTGTACATAATACCCACCTCCATACACTCCGCACTCCTCTCCTGCACATACTACCCACCTCCATACACTCCGCACTCCTCTCCTACACATACTACCCACCTCCATACACTCCGCACTCCTCTCCTGCACATACTACCCACCTCCATACACTCCGCACTTCTCTCCTGTACATACTACCCACCTCCATACACTCCGCACTCCTCTCCTGCACATACTACCCACCTCCATACACTCCGCACCCCTCTCCTGGACATACTACCCACTTCCATACACTCCGCACTCCTCTCCTGCACATACTACCCACCTCCATACACTCTGCACTCCTCTCCTGCACATACTACCCACCTCCATACACTCCGCACCCCTCTCCTGCACATACTACCCACCTCCATACACTCCGCACTCCTCTCCTGCACATACTACCCACCTCCATACACTCCGCACTCCTCTCCTGCACATACTACCCACCTCCATACACTCCGCACTCCTCTCCTGTACATAATACCCACCTCCATACACTCCGCACTCCTCTCCTGCACATACTACCCACCTCCATACACTCCGCACTCCCCTCCTGCACATACTACCCACCTCCATACACTCCGCACTCCTCTCCTGCACATACTACCCACCTCCATACACTCTGCACTCCTCTCCTGCACATACTACCCACCTCCATACACTCCGCACTCCTCTCCTGCACATACTACCCACCTCCATACACTCCGCACTCCTCTCCTGCACATACTACCCACCTCCATACACTCCGCACCCCTCTCCTGCACATACTACCCACCTCCATACACTCCGCTCTCCTCTCCTGCACATACTACCCACCTCCATACACTCCGCACTCCTCTCCTGTACATAATACCCACCTCCATACACTCCGCACTCCTCTCCTGCACATAATACCCACCTCCATACACTCCGCACTCCTCTCCTGTACATAATACCCACCTCCATACACTCCGCACTCCTCTCCTGCACATAATACCCACCTCCATACACTCCGCACTCTTCTCCTGTACATAATACCCACCTCCATACACTCCGCACCCCTCTCCTGTACATAATACCCACCTCCATACACTCCGCACTCCTCTCCTGTACATAATACCCACCTCCATACACTCCGCACCCCTCTCCTGCACATACTACCCACCTCCATACACTCCGCACTCCTCTCCTGCACATACTACCCACCTCCATACACTCCGCACCCCTCTCCTGTACATAATACCTACCTTCATACACTCCGCACTCCTCTCCTGCACATACTACCCACCTCCATACACTCCGCACTCCTCTCCTGTACATACTACCCACCTCCATACACTCCGCACCCCTCTCCTGCACATAATACCCACCTCCATACACTCCGCACTCCTCTCCTGCACATACTACCCACATCCATACACTCCGCACCCCTCTCCTGCACATAATACCCACCTCCATACACTCCGAACTCCTCTCCTGCACATACTACCCACCTCCATACACTCCGCACTCCTCTCCTGTACATACTACCCACCTCCATACACTCCGCACTCCTCTCCTGTACATAATACCCACCTCCATACACTCCGCACTCCTCTCCTGCACATACTACCCACCTCCATACACTCCGCACTCCTCTCCTGTACATAATACCTACCTCCATACACTCCGCACTCCTCTCCTGCACATACTACCCACCTCCATACACTCCGCACTCCTCTCCTGTACATACTACCCACCTCCATACACTCCGTACCCCTCTCCTGCACATACTACCCACCTCCATACACTCCGCACTCCTCTCCTGTACATAATACCCACCTCCATACACTCCGCACTCCTCTCCTGTACATAATACCCACCTCCATACACTCCGCACTCCTCTCCTGCACATAATACCCACCTCCATACACTCCGCACTCTTCTCCTGTACATAATACCCACCTCCATACACTCCGCACCCCTCTCCTGTACATAATACCCACCTCCATACACTCCGCACTCCTCTCCTGTACATAATACCCACCTCCATACACTCCGCACTCCTCTCCTGCACATAATACCCACCTCCATACACTCCGCACTCTTCTCCTGTACATAATACCCACCTCCATACACTCCGCACCCCTCTCCTGTACATAATACCCACCTCCATACACTCCGCACCCCTCTCCTGTACATAATACCCACCTCCATACACTCCGCACTCCTCTCCTGCACATACTACCCACCTCCATACACTCCGCACCCCTCTCCTGCACATAATACCCACCTTCATACACTCCGCACTCCTCTCCTGTACATAATACCCACCTCCATACACTCCGCACTCCTCTCCTGTACATAATACCCACCTCCATACACTCCGCACTCCTCTCCTGCACATAATACCCACCTCCATACACTCCGCACTCCTCTCCTGTACATAATACCCACCTCCATACACTCCGCACTCCTCTCCTGCACATAATACCCACCTCCATACACTCCGCACTCTTCTCCTGTACATAATACCCACCTCCATACACTCTGCACCCCTCTCCTGTACATAATACCCACCTCCATACACTCCGCACTCCTCTCCTGTACATAATACCCACCTCCATACACTCCGCACCCCTCTCCTGCACATACTACCCACCTCCATACACTCCGCACTCCTCTCCTGCACATACTACCCACCTCCATACACTCCGCACCCCTCTCCTGCACATACTACCCACCTCCATACACTCCGCACCCCTCTCCTGTACATAATACCTACCTCCATACACTCCGCACTCCTCTCCTGTACATACTACCCACCTCCATACACTCAGCACCCCTCTCCTGCACATAATACCCACCTCCATACACTCCGCACTCCTCTCCTGCACATACTACCCACCTCCATACACTCCGCACCCCTCTCCTGCACATAATACCCACCTCCATACACTCCGCACTCCTCTCCTGCACATACTACCCACCTCCATACACTCCGCACTCCTCTCCTGTACATACTACCCACCTCCATACACTCCGCACTCCTCTCCTGTACATAATACCCACCTCCATACACTCCGCACTCCTCTCCTGCACATACTACCCACCTCCATACACTCCGCACTCCTCTCCTGTACATAATACCTACCTCCATACACTCCGCACTCCTCTCCTGCACATAATACCCACCTCCATACACTCCGCACTCTTCTCCTGTACATAATACCCACCTCCATACACTCCGCACCCCTCTCCTGTACATAATATCCACCTCCATACACTCCGCACTCCTCTCCTGTACATAATACCCACCTCCATACACTCCGCACTCCTCTCCTGCACATAATACCCACCTCCATACACTCCGCACTCTTCTCCTGTACATAATACCCACCTCCATACACTCCGCACCCCTCTCCTGTACATAATACCCACCTCCATACACTCCGCACTCCTCTCCTGCACATACTACCCAACTCCATACACTCCGCACTCCTCTCCTGCACATACCACCCACCTCCATACACTCCGCACTCCTCTCCTGTACATACTACCCACCTCCATACACTCCGCACTCCTCTCCTGTACATACTACCCCCCTCCATACACTCCGCACCCCTCTCCTGTACATAATACCCACCTCCATACACTCCGCACTCCTCTCCTGTACATACTACCCACCTCCATACACTCCGCACCCCTCTCCTGCACATAATACCCACCTCCATACACTCCGCACTCCTCTCCTGCACATACTACCCACCTCCATACACTCCGCACCCCTCTCCTGCACATACCACCCACCTCCATACACTCCGCACTCCTCTCCTGTACATACTACCCACCTCCATACACTCCGCACCCCTCTCCTGCACATACTACCCACCTCCATACACTCCGCACCCCTCTCCTGTACATAATACCCACCTCCATACACTCTGCACTCCTCTCCTGCACATACTACCCACCTCCATACACTCCGCACTCCTCTCCTGCACATACTACCCACCTCCATACACTCCGCACCCCTCTCCTGCACATACTACCCACCTCCATACACTCCGCACTCCTCTCCTGCACATACTACCCACCTCCATACACTCCGCACCCCTCTCCTGCACATACTACCCACCTCCATACACTCCGCACTCCTCTCCTGCACATACTACCCACCTCCATACACTCTGCACTCCTCTCCTCCACATACTACCCACCTCCATACACTCCGCACCCCTCTCCTGCACATACTACCCACCTCCATACACTCCGCACTCCTCTCCTGCACATACTACCCACCTCCATACACTCCGCACTCCTCTCCTGTACATACTACCCACCTCCATACACTCCGCACTCCTCTCCTGTACATAATACCCACCTCCATACACTCCGCACTCCTCTCCTGCACATACTACCCACCTCCATACACTCCGCACTCCTCTCCTGTACATAATACCTACCTCCATACACTCCGCACTCCTCTCCTGCACATAATACCCACCTCCATACACTCCGCACTCTTCTCCTGTACATAATACCCACCTCCATACACTCCGCACCCCTCTCCTGTACATAATATCCACCTCCATACACTCCGCACTCCTCTCCTGTACATAATACCCACCTCCATACACTCCGCACTCCTCTCCTGCACATAATACCCACCTCCATACACTCCGCACTCTTCTCCTGTACATAATACCCACCTCCATACACTCCGCACCCCTCTCCTGTACATAATACCCACCTCCATACACTCCGCACTCCTCTCCTGCACATACTACCCAACTCCATACACTCCGCACTCCTCTCCTGCACATACCACCCACCTCCATACACTCCGCACTCCTCTCCTGTACATACTACCCACCTCCATACACTCCGCACTCCTCTCCTGTACATACTACCCCCCTCCATACACTCCGCACCCCTCTCCTGTACATAATACCCACCTCCATACACTCCGCACTCCTCTCCTGTACATACTACCCACCTCCATACACTCCGCACCCCTCTCCTGCACATAATACCCACCTCCATACACTCCGCACTCCTCTCCTGCACATACTACCCACCTCCATACACTCCGCACCCCTCTCCTGCACATACCACCCACCTCCATACACTCCGCACTCCTCTCCTGTACATACTACCCACCTCCATACACTCCGCACCCCTCTCCTGCACATACTACCCACCTCCATACACTCCGCACCCCTCTCCTGTACATAATACCCACCTCCATACACTCTGCACTCCTCTCCTGCACATACTACCCACCTCCATACACTCCGCACTCCTCTCCTGCACATACTACCCACCTCCATACACTCCGCACCCCTCTCCTGCACATACTACCCACCTCCATACACTCCGCACTCCTCTCCTGCACATACTACCCACCTCCATACACTCCGCACCCCTCTCCTGCACATACTACCCACCTCCATACACTCCGCACTCCTCTCCTGCACATACTACCCACCTCCATACACTCTGCACTCCTCTCCTCCACATACTACCCACCTCCATACACTCCGCACCCCTCTCCTGCACATACTACCCACCTCCATACACTCCGCACTCCTCTCCTGCACATACTACCCACCTCCATACACTCCGCACTCCTCTCCTGCACATACTACCCACCTCCATACACTCCGCACTCCTCTCCTGTACATAATACCCACCTCCATACACTCCGCACTCCTCTCCTGCACATACTACCCACCTCCATACACTCCGCACTCCTCTCCTACACATACTACCCACCTCCATACACTCCGCACTCCTCTCCTGCACATACTACCCACCTCCATACACTCCGCACTTCTCTCCTGTACATACTACCCACCTCCATACACTCCGCACTCCTCTCCTGCACATACTACCCACCTCCATACACTCCGCACCCCTCTCCTGGACATACTACCCACCTCCATACACTCCGCACTCCTCTCCTGCACATACTACCCACCTCCATACACTCTGCACTCCTCTCCTGCACATACTACCCACCTCCATACACTCCGCACCCCTCTCCTGCACCTACTACCCACCTCCATACACTCCGCACTCCTCTCCTGCACATACTACCCACCTCCATACACTCCGCACTCCTCTCCTGCACATACTACCCACCTCCATACACTCCGCACTCCTCTCCTGTACATAATACCCACCTCCATACACTCCGCACTCCTCTCCTGCACATACTACCCACCTCCATACACTCCGCACTCCCCTCCTGCACATACTACCCACCTCCATACACTCCGCACTCCTCTCCTGCACATACTACCCACCTCCATACACTCTGCACTCCTCTCCTGCACATACTACCCACCTCCATACACTCCGCACTCCTCTCCTGCACATACTACCCACCTCCATACACTCCGCACTCCTCTCCTGCACATACTACCCACCTCCATACACTCCGCACCCCTCTCCTGCACATACTACCCACCTCCATACACTCCGCACCCCTCTCCTGTACATAATACCTACCTCCATACACTCCGCACTCCTCTCCTGCACATACTACCCACCTCCATACACTCCGCACCCCTCTCCTGCACATACTACCCACCTCCATACACTCCGCACCCCTCTCCTGCACATACTACCCACCTCCATACACTCCGCTCTCCTCTCCTGCACATACTACCCACCTCCATACACTCCGCACTCCTCTCCTGCACATACTACCCACCTCCATACACTCCGCACTCCTCTCCTGCACATACCACCCACCTCCATACACTCCGCACCCCTCTCCTGCACATACCACCCACCTCCATACACTCCGCACTCCTCTCCTGCACATACTACCCACCTCCATACACTCCGCACCCCTCTCCTGCACATACTACCCACCTCCATACACTCTGCACTCCTCTCCTGTACATAATACCTACCTCCATATACTCCGCACTCCTCTCCTGTACATAATACCCACCTCCATACACTCCGCACTCCTCTCCTGTACATACTACCCACCTCCATACACTCCGCACTCCTCTCCTGCACATACTACCCACCTCCATACACTCCGCACTCCTCTCCTGCACATACTACCCACCTCCATACACTCCGCACCCCTCTCCTGCACATACTACCCACCTCCATACACTCCGCACTCCTCTCCTGCACATACTACCCACCTCCATACACTCCGCACTCCTCTCCTGCACATACTACCCACCTCCATACACTCCGCACCCCTCTCCTGCACATACTACCCACCTCCATACACTCCGCACTCCTCTCCTGCACATACTACCCACCTCCATACACTCCGCACCCCTCTCCTGCACATACTACCCACCTCCATACACTCCGCACCCCTCTCCTGCACATACTACCCACCTCCATACACTCCGCACTCCTCTCCTGCACATACTACCCACCTCCATACACTCCGCACTCCTCTCCTGCACATACTACCCACCTCCATACACTCCGCACTCCTCTCCTGCACATACTACCCACCTCCATACACTCCGCACCCCTCTCCTGCACATACTACCCACCTCCATACACTCCGCACTCCTCTCCTGCACATACTACCCACCTCCATACACTCCGCTCCCCTCTCCTGCACATACTACCCATCTCCATACACTCCGCACTCCTCTCCTGCACATACTACCCACTTCCATACACTCCGCACCCCTCTCCTGCACATACTACCCACCTCCATACACTCCACACCCCTCTCCTGCACATACTACCCACCTCCATACACTCCATACTCCTCTCCTGCACATACTACCCACCTCCATACACTCCGCACTCCTCTCCTGCACATACTACCCACCTCCAAACACTCCGCACCCCTCTCCTGCACATACTACCCACCTCCATACACTCCGCACTCCTCTCCTGCACATACTACCCACCTCCATACACTCCGCACTCCTCTCCTGCACATACTACCCACCTCCATACACTCCGCACCCCTCTCCTGCACATACTACCCACCTCCATACACTCCGCACCCCTCTCCTGCACATACTACCCACCTCCATACACTCCGCACCCCTCTCCTGCACATACTACCCACCTCCATACACTCCGCACTCCTCTCCTGCACATACTACCCACCTCCATACACTCCGCACTCCTCTCCTGCACATACTACCCACCTCCATACACTCCGCACTCCTCTCCTGCACATACTACCCACCTCCATACACTCCGCACCCCTCTCCTGCACATACTACCCACCTCCATACACTCCGCACCCCTCTCCTGCACATACCCACCTCCATACACTCCGCACTCCTCTCCTGCACATACTACCCACCTCCATACACTCCGCACTCCTCTCCTGCACATACTACCCACCTCCATACACTCCGCACTCCTCTCCTGCACATACTACCCACCTCCATACACTCCGCACCCCTCTCCTGCACATACTACCCACCTCCATACACTCTGCACTCCTCTCCTGCACATACTACCCACCTCCATACACTCCGCACTCCTCTCCTGCACATACTACCCACCTCCATATGCTCCGCACTCCTCTCCTGCACATACTACCCACCTCCATACACTCCGCACTCCTCTCCTGCACATACTACCCACCTCCATACACTCCGCACTCCTCTCCTGCACATACTACCCACCTCCATACACTCCGCACTCCTCTCCTGCACATAATACCCACCTCCATACACTCCGCACTCCTCTCCTGCACATACTACCCACCTCCATACACTCCGCACTCCTCTCCTGCACATAATACCCACCTCCATACACTCCGCACCCCTCTCCTGCACAGACTACCCACCTCCATAGACTCCGCACTCCTCTCCTGCACATACTACCCACCTCCATACACTCCGCACTCCTCTCCTGCACATAATACCCACCTCCATACACTCCGCACCCCTCTCCTGCACATACTACCCACCTCCATAGACTCTGCACCCCTCTCCTGCACATACTACCCACCTCCATACACTCTGCACTCCTCTCCTGCACATACCACCCACCTCCATACACTCCGCACTCCTCTCCTGCACATACCACCCACCTCCATACACTCCGCACCCCTCTCCTGCACATAATACCCACCTCCATACACTCCGCACTCCTCTCCTGCACATACTACCCACCTCCATACACTCCGCACTCCTCTCCTGCACATACCACCCACCTCCATACACTCCGCACCCCTCTCCTGCACATACTACCCACCTCCATACACTCCGCACTCCTCTCCTGCATATACTACCCACCTCCATACACTCCGCACCCCTCTCCTGCACATACTACTCACCTCCATACACTCCGCACTCCTCTCCTGCACATACTACCCACCTCCATACACTCCGCACTCCTCTCCTGCACATACTACCCACCTCCATACACTCCGCACTCCTCTCCTGCACATACTACCCACCTCCATACACTCCGCACCCCTCTCCTGCACATACTACCCACCTCCATACACTCCGCACTCCTCTCCTGCACATACTACCTACCTCCATACACTCCGCACTCCTCTCCTGCACATACTCCCCACCTCCATACACTCCGCACCCCTCTCCTGCACATACTACCCACCTCCATACACTCCGCACCCCTCTCCTGCACATACTACCCACCTCCATACACTCCGCACTCCTCTCCTGCACATACTACCCACCTCCATACACTCCGCACTCCTCTCCTGCACATACTACCCACCTCCATACACTTCGCACCTCTCTCCTGCACATAATACCCAACTCCATACACTCCATACTCCTCTCCTGAACATACTACCCACCTCCATACACTCCATACTCCTCTCCTGAACATACTACCCACCTCCATACACTCCGCACTCCTCTCCTGCACATAATACCCACCTTCATACACTCCATACTCCTCTCCTGCACATAATACCCAACTCCATGCACTCCGCACTCCTCTCCTGCACATAATACCCACCTCCATACACTCCATACTCCTCTCCTGAACATACTACCCACCTCCATACTCCTCTCCTGAACATACTACCCACCTCCATACAATCTGCACTCCTCTCCTGCACATATTACACACCTCTATACACTCCATACTCCTCTCCTGCACATAATACCCACCTCCATACACTCTGCACTCCTCTCCTGCACATACTAACTACCTCTATACACTCTGCACATAATAGCCACCTCCATACACTCTGCACTCCTCTCCTGCACATACTACCCACCACCAAACACTCCGCACTCCTCTCCTGCACATAAAACCCACCTCTATACACTCTGCACATACTACCCACCTCCATACACTCCGCAGTCCTCTCCTGCACATAATACCCACCTCCATACACTCCATTCTTCTCTCCTGCACATACTACCCACTGCCGTACACTCTGCACTGTGCATTCCCTTTTTAACATTACCACATTCTGCACTATGTAAGTCAACTCTATTAAACCACACCCCTTTAAGCCACGCCTAATATTTCACACCTTTTAAACCACGCCCACATTTTATGCTCGCCACTTTTTTTTTTTATCAATGCCTGGGGCCCACTTTTTATCTTGCACATGGGCCCACTCATTTCATGATACGCCCCTGCAGCGGCCCTTTACCATGTGATCACCCGATCACATGTAAATAGACTTGCCGGTTATCAGCAGTGCTTTCCTTCCACGCTGTGTCTGTGTGAGGAAAGGAGAGCCGTTAACTGGCAAGACTGCCAGTACATTGTTTACACTGATAATCAGGGCACTGATCATCAGTGCCCTGATTATCAGTGCAGTCCCATCAGTGCCACCTAACAGTGCTCATTAGTGCCCATCAGTGCTGCCTATCAGTGACACCTATCAGTGCTCATCAATGCCACCCATCAGTTCTGCCTATCAGACCCACCTATCAGTGCTCATCAATGCCGGCTATCAGTGCCGCCAATCAGTGCTCATCAATGCCACCCATCAGTGCTGCCTATCAGTGCTCATCAATGCCGCCTAGCAGTGTCCATCAATGCCGCCTATCAGTGCTTCCTCATCAGTGTTGCCTATCATTGCCACCCATCAGTGCTCATCAATGTCACCTATCAGTGCCTCCTCATCAGTGCCACCTATCAGTGCTCATCAGTGCTGCCTATCAGTGCCACCTCATCATGTCTCTGGGCTGAGAGTGTCTCTCTCTCATACAGCTCAGAGCCTGCACTGACAGTTCCCCTTCCCTCGCATTGCTGGGAGACGAGAGAGCCCATCTGCTCCTTCTCCTCCCACCCTCTCCTCTCCTCCTGTGTGCACAGCGGAAAAGTGTGAAGCCCAGGAGCTGAATTTAATCATTCAGCTCGTGTCTTTCACACTCCCCACAGTGCACACAGGAGGAGAGGGTGGGATGAGAAAGAACAGATTGTCTCTCTCTTCTCCCAGCCATGCAAGGGAGGAGGGAGGGGGAACTGTCAGTGCAGGCTCTAAGCTGTATGAGAGAGAAGTTCTCAGCTCAGAGCCGGTCAAACAACCCTGCTGGGCCCCCCCAACAGTGGCTGAATGCCAGGGCCCAGTCACAAATGTGACCTCTGTGACCCTGGTAGTTCCACCACTTGCACCATATGATGCTGCAAGACAAAGTAGCCACCCCGAAACAAGAAAAACTGGGGCAGCAGTCATGGCACCAGCTTAAACCAGAACATAGATGCTGTTATTTTCCTTTAACAGGCCAAGCTGTCAAGCAAAAGTGGCAGTTAAAGGTTTGAGACTTACCATTGACAGGGGTGCTTACAATGGTCCGCTTTTATTTATGTAAAGCCTGTATCCCAAAAGGAAAAAAAAGAAAAACAGTTTACCGTAACTGCTTATAAAATGTTGGCTGGAGTTCAGCTTCAATTTGTTAGTCAAGTCCATCTAAATCTGCATGTCCATCTAACACTACCCTCTCCCTAGACTGACAATGCTGCTGTCCAAAGGTGTCTCAGTTATTCCTCCAACTCCTCCTCTCAGCACCCCTGTGGTTCAGAAAAAGGCTCCGTGAAATGTGTAAAGCAGCAGTGCCTACTCACAGGACATACATCCTACATGTCACAGAATTCAGAGAAGTAAATGTGTGGGATCTTCACAAAGTAAGTTTACAAACTTTATGATTATTTGCATAAATTGGACAGCACAGTGCTAAGTGGTTAGCACTTCCACCTAGCAGCACTTGGGTTGCGGGTTCAAATCCCAACCACAGCACTACCTGCCTGGAGTTTGCATGTTCTCCCTGTGCCTGTGTTGGTTTCCTCCGGGTACTCTGGTTTCCTTGCACATGCCAAAGACATGCTGGTTGGTCAATTTGCTCTAGTATGTGTATGTAAGTTAGGGATCTTAGATTGTAAGCTCCTTGAGGACAGGGACTGATGTAAATGTATAATATATATGTAAATTGATGGTGCTATAAAAGTACCTGTAATAAATAAATTAATAGAAGTAGGCTTGAATTACAATGTGGAAATGAATATATGATTTTACATTTTCACCACCTTAAATAAGGTGGTCTCCAAACATTCTAAAGAAAGGACCAGTGTACTGTCCTTCAGACTTTAGGGGGGGGGGGGGTGGATTGTTGCCATTGGAAACTGAAATTGTCCTGACATCAGTGAAACAGTGCATCTTTGGCATTAGAGGGAGGAATAGTGCACCATTGTTGGTGTCAATGGAAGAATAGTGCCCTATCCTTGGTGCCAATGGGAGGAATAGTGCCTCATTGCTGATATCAGTGGAAGAATAGTGCCTCATTGTTGGTGTCAGTGGGAGGAATAGTGTCCCATTATTGGTGTCATTGGGAGAAATAGTGCCCCATTGTTGATGCAAGTAACAGGAATTATGCTGCATTGTTGGTGTCAGTGGTAGGAAAAGTGCCCTAAAGGCATAATAAGGGCAAGCAAAGGGCCACATCCGGCCCCCAGGCTGCAGTTTGGAGATCACTGCTTTAAATGATGGAGTTACATAGCTGACTAAATCTGTTACTGTGGACTGAAAGATTGCATTCCACAATATTTTATAAATCCTGTTTCATGAACTTCCCTCGCGAGGCAACAATATTTCTTGCTGTATCCTTCATTGGCATTTTTCTTGATGAAGTGGTGACAATGTACCATTTAATACATTCTAGCACACTGGTATTATTCATTTTTGTGCTTCATGTTACAATAGAGAATCATGCTGTACAGATCCCAGATTATAATGTTACACTATGTTCCGTGTACATATAAAAACAGAACATTATTTTACCCAGATAGGCTGAACTACAAGGGCAACTTTGCTAGTAGGAATTTTAACCACTTGCCGACTGCGCTATAGCCGAAAGACGGCTACACCGCGGTCGTCTAGTTCTGGGACACCGCCATATGACGGCTTCTCGTGATCTCGCTCCCGCCGCGCGCCCACTGATATTTGCAGTTTTCGGAGGACACTGCTGATCACGTATTGAGGTAAAGAGCCAATCAGCAGCTCTTTATCACATGATCAGCTGTGTCCAATCACAGCTGATCACAATTGTCAACAGAAGCTGGTTATTATCAGCACTCTTTTCCTCATATCAGTGTCCTGATTATCAGTGCAGTCCCAACAGTGCCCACAAGTGCTGCCAATCAGTGCCCATCAATGCTGCCAATCAGTGTCACCTACCAGTGCCCATTAGTGCCAACTATCAGTGCCGCCTATTCGTTCCCATCATAGCCGCCTATCAGTGCAGCCTCATCAGTGCTCCCTATCAGTGCCACCTCATTAGTGCAGCCTATCAGTTCCCATCAGTGCAGCCTCATCAGCGCACATCAGTGAAGGAGAAAAATTACCTGTTTTCAAAATTTTAAGACAAACTATGAAACTTTTTTTTTTCTTCAAAATTTTCGGTCTTTATTCGTTTATTTCTAAAAAAAAAAAAAAAAAAAAAAAAAAAAAAACCCAGTGGTGATTAAATACCACCAAATGAAAGCTCTATTTGCGTTAAAAAAAAAAAATTCGTATGGGTACAGTGTTGCACGACCGCGCAATTATCATTCAAAGTGCGACAGTGCTGAAAGCTGAAAATTGGCCTGGGCAGGAAGGGGGTGAAAGTGCCCTGTAGGCAAGTGGTTAAAGTTGCACTCCAGGTATGATCTTTATTGTATAGTTTGCATAGGTCCAGCTTGCCACAATGTAACTATATATATATATATATATATATATATATATATATATAAAATCATACCTGAGCGACTGCTGTGAAAACTGACAGTCGCTGTAGTAGTCTGTGCTACTACAGCTGCAATCTTCCAGGATCAGTGTTGAGCGTCTTCTCTTCTGCATAGTGACCACAGAAGGTGGGTCACTACTGCCAATCACACAGAGTCTTGTAATTTATTTTTTCAATGAATACAAGGTGAAGTTGTGACATCACAGTCTTCACCTCAACCAATCACAGAGTTCCTTGTATTCATTTGATTTAGTTTTGAGCAAGCAAAAGGCACAAACAGGGTAATATGTTTTCAGTGATACCTGACAGAACTCTGTCCACAGGCTCTATAGCAAACCAGAAGGCAGAATATATTTAATAAAGCAGCACATGTATTGGACATCTCTGCTAATTTTTTTTTAGCAAATCTGGGGAGTCTGGAAGCCCGAGGTGCTCTGCTATGTAAATAGCCACCAAACTAAAATGGTTGTAGATTCTGGCCTGTCCCCTTCTGAACATCACTATTGGTGAGTGAGGCCATCCATCACAATGATGGGGTGATAGTGACATGCAGAAAGTGGAAGAGGTTATGTAAGAGACCTCAACAAGAATATCTTCAGGTGTTTTGGGTCTAAACAAATTTGGGAGGGGGTGATACCAGGCATGCTAAGCACCATGCTAATTCACTAAATAGTTTGGTTTATATGAAATCTATACTGAGATAATAATGAGGGTTGCCATTGATGACAGCTCCTTGTTTGTTCCTTTCCTGTATCAGTGACAGCATTGATTGGAACTCTCCCAAAAAAGGCAAATATATTTTACCTGGAGTTATACTTTAGCCTTCAGATCTTGTTTTATGTGTGTGGAAATGTACACTAATGCCGCGTACACACGAGCAGAATTTCCGTCGGAAAACACTTGGATGGTTTTTCTGACGACATTCCGCTCAAGCTTGCCTTGCATACACACGGTCACACAAAAGTTCTCTGAACTTTTGACCGCCAGTTCGGATAGGAACTTTTTCCAACCGAAAAATTGAGAACCTCCTCTCAATCTTTTGCTGGCGGGAATTCCGCCAACAAAAGTCTGATGGAGCATACACACGGTCGCATTTTCCGACCAAAAGCTCTCATCGGTCTTTTGCTGGCCGAATTTCCGCTCGTGTGTATGCGGCATAAGGCTAGGTTTACAAGTTCCTGCTGAGGCATGTGGTATTAATGCACATGCTTTTTTTTATTTTTTTATTTTTATTTTTTTATGCATTACAATGAATGGACCAGCAACACACCTTAATGTCCCAGAAAACAGACATATACTTTTTCTGCAGTGCACCGCGCACTAGTTCGTTGCCGCTCATTGCGCTGCACAGTAATACATGTCTGTCAGCAGGTTGGATTGGGGTTCTATTCAAAATGAACAGCACTGCATCACACCAATACAAGTGATCAGGACCGCTGATAAGGAGGTAGCACCAGTCCTCCTGCACTGGGCCTAGACCAGCGGGGAGGGCAATTTTGGTGACACTGGAGCTGGTGTGGTGGCAATCAGGAGCACTATTGCTGGCTTACTCATGTCTGGTGAGACGCATGCTCACTCATGCAGTATTACATTTTTTTTATATATATATATATATTTTTTTTTTTATAATAGCAGCTTGAAGTGAATAGACCAACATCATTTCATCCATTTCAGAGCGCTGGGATCAGAGCCCTTTCACTATCTCTGATATCCAATTTGTTCAATATTACATTTTACTGAACATCATTGCAAGTGACCCCTAGTGCAGCTATGTGTGTACTGGTCACAATTGTTTTCTATATGCCTTGGTGTTGAAATTATGTTGATACATGCAAATTACCACAGTTCTAGCTTTAAAATGGCTCTAAAGGCTCAATGCATGAAGGTAAAAAACCTTCTGTGTGCAGCAGACCACCCAGCCCCCCCCCCCCCCCAATACTTACCTAAGCCCCATCGTGCTCAAGAGATGTGCACGAAAGCCTTGGCTCCTTGGGGGCTCTCCCTCCTCATTGGCTGAGACAGCAGAGGGGGGCCATTGGCTCCCGCTGCTATGAATCACAGCAGCGGGGCAATGAGAAGAAATAGGGGCGGGGTGGGGCCATGGCTCTGCGTCTAAATGGACATGAAGAGCAGCAGCTCGAGAGCAGGCCTGCTCAAGTGCCCCCAAAGCAAGCTGTTTGCTATGGGGGCACTTGGCAGGAGTGTGGAGCCAGGATCCAGTCTGCTCTGTGCAAAAGCACTACACAGAGCAGGTAAGTATGACATATTTGTTATTTAAAACAAACAAAAAAAACTCTATGGTGCCGCAACTGTGAGTATTATTTATGCCGCGTACACACGACCGGACTTTCCTTCAGAATAGACTCTGACAGTCTTTCCAACGGAGTTCCGCTGAAACGGACTTGCCTACACACGATCACACCAACCCGTTCGTTTAGAACGTGATGACGTACGACGGGACTGGGAAAAGGAAGTTCAATAGCCAGTAGCCAATAGCTTCCCTTGCGTCGTTTTTGGTCCGTCAGACTAGCATTAAGACGAACGGTTTTCCCGATAGGCATTGAGTCCGTCGGAAAGATTTGAAACATGTTCTATTTCTAGGTCCGTCAGAATTTTAGAAAGAAAAAGTCAGATGAAGCCCACACACGATCGGGATGTCCGACGGAATGATTCCGTTGGACCTTTTCTGCTGGAAAGTCCGGTCGTGTGTACACGTTATTAGTAGTTTTATAGCAGCTAAAATGTGTCCAAAAAAAAAAAACTAAATCTGTTCTCTCAAATGTATTTAAAATAAAAGAAGCAACAGATTTCCTAAATGTCTTGATTCCTGCTACGTCTGTGTTATAATGGTGTGTTGTACAGCTGTATCAGAGCATGGAATATATTCAACATTTCTTCATTGGTACAATTGACGTAGATGCTCGGAGGTCACCTGCTTGTCCACGGTGGAACATTTGCCCTGCTAATCACCATGACTTGGAGTGACCAATCCTATGGGGGAGGAAGGCTGGGAGGCGCAGGGAGGAGATAATGAGATATGATGGAGGAGAAGAAGGAGGGGGGGGGGGGTTTGGAGGAAATCTTTACATCCGTAGCATCAGCATCGCTGCATCAGGGAGACACAACACAGAGTGACGGAGCCAGGTGACAATCGGAGGCCCAGCAACACAGCATTATAGGTAAGAGAACATATGGATGAAATATATTATACAGCACAGGGGATGGAGGGTGATTGTAAGCAAGCAATGCATATTGATCAGATGGGAGGATGATGCAGATAATGGGAGAAAGTGGTACAGAACCAGGAAAGGGGACGCTGGTCTGACTCAGCTCGGATTTTGTATGCGGAAAAGGCAATGAGATTGCAGAGGACCGAGACAGAGGTAGAGAAGGATCAACAGGTTGAGCAGAGGACCGGATATAAGTGTAACTGCACTGCAGTCTTCAAACCTATATGGGTCAATTTCAAGCCATATATGGCAGCATCGCATTCTATCTGCCGCAGTGTTTCCCTTCGATCGGTCTGCTACCCCACTAAGCTATGGCTTGCTTGCTATCCCAGAATGGGGTGTTTGAAGGTCTATAATTGCAGGATAATGTGAAATAAGGTATAAATTACAGGAAAAAATCTTGTAGATTGAAAGTGTATCCCCAGGCAAATGTTTATATTGCATATAAATAGGGTGTGCTCATCATTATATGCTCGCTGTTGATCCTGCCCGTTCTCTCCAAGACACATCACCTCCTTACAGAGGGCTGACAACGCTGCAAGACCTTTGATGGAACCAGAAGCTGGTTTTCTTGCAGTCACGTGACCGCTCAGCCTCCCTGCTTGGCTGATGAGTTGGGCCAATGATGGCACCACAATGCTATCCAAGCTGTTCAAAAATTCGTCAGCCAGATAACATTTCCTATTGGGGTTTTCTTGCGGTCACGTGACCGCTCAGCCTCCCTGCGTGGCCCATGAGTTGGGACTCTGCATCCTCCTCTTGCGTAGGACTTCATCTCCACAGGGCCACGTCACCTTGGGGAGGGCTGACAACGCTGCAAGACCTTTGATGGAACCACAGCAGCGTTGTCAGCCCTCCGCAAGGTGGAGATGTAGTCCTACGCGGGAGGAGGATGCAGAGTCCAAACTCATCGGCCACGCAGGGAGGCTGAGCGGTCACGTGACCGCAAGAAAACCCCAATAGGAAATGTATCTGGCTGACGAATTTTTGAACAGCTTGGATAACATTGTGGCGCCATCCATAATCTGCAGTTGCTGTAGCGTTCCCATCTACTTTTTTATTATTATTTTTATTACTGCTATACAGGATTTTTATAGCGCCAACAGTTTGCACTTTACAAAATAAAGGGAGACAGTACAGTTATAATACAATTTAAATTAAAGGGTTAGGGGGGCCCTGCTCCCAAGAGCTTACAATCTACTTTAAATAGTATCTATAGGGCATATTTATAAAGCAGTAAATGTGCCATTCACCAAACATCTGATGCAGGTGAATCATCCTCTTTAATGTGTTTTAACATACTAAAAATAATTCACCATCAATGAATATTTGATGAATTTGACATTCACAGTTTTTTAAATTTTCTCCTATAGATATATGTATATGTAAGAGATCAGACTGATGTAAATAATGTTATCAGTAATTGTAAAAAATCTTATTATGTTTAAAAGAGAAGTTTTCTCAAAATCAAACTTACCTAGGTGGATGCTGCATCTGTCCTCCGTCAGCGCTAAGACTGAGAACCGAGCGTTTAAAGACCGCCGATTGCTCAGTTCTCAGAGCTCCTTGAACAGAGAGCTGGTGACTCACCCCCCCCCCCCCCCCATGCTGAGAGGCTAAGCCAGGCGCCAGTCCAGGGTTGTAGGCGGATCCCGACTTGATTGTCACTATCTTGCCCCAGCCCGGTCCGGCTTTGTGACGTCAGCCGACAGTGGGCTTCAGTCCGCTGTCTGCTGAAAATTGGGTCACAGGAGTGCAGAACAAAATGCACTCCTGTGATCCACAGGAGAAGCACAGCCAAATGAGCTTTGACTGTACTTCTCCTTTAATTATATTAATTATATACACTATGTGCCTGGGGGACAGCCGTATTTGCTCATTACATGCTCAGTCCCTGCTTCCTACTTTGCAGTGCTGCACAATGGAAAACAATGCACTGCCTGTGTGGCTGATATCGTATCTCAATGACTGTTAATGTGTATGTAAACCCTAGTGCCCGGTACACACGATCCGAAAATCGGACGACAGATCGTCCGACTTTTTTCTCTTACTACTAGCAAGTAGAAATTGAATAGGTTACTAAAGTCACAAAAATTCTCGTACGACAGAAAATAAAAAATCGGAAACGATGTCATGTGTTGTAATGGATTTGTATTGTATTTTCGGACAACAATTGTACTGACTAAATGAAAATCGTACGATCTGGTATCGTACGAGGAAAATTTTCGTGCTTGTCCGATCGAATAATTATTATTATTATTTCAGGTACTTATATAGCGCTGTCAATTTACGCAGCACTTTATATATACATTGTACATTCACATCAGTCCCTACCCTCAAGAGCTTACAATCTAAGGTCCCTAACTCACATTCATACATACTAGGGACAATTTAGACAGAAGCCAATTAACCTACCAGCATGTCTTTGGAGTGTGGGAGGAAACCGGAGTACCCGGAGGAAACCCACGCAGGCACAGGGAGAACATGCAAACTCCAGACAGGTAGTGCCGTGTTTGGGATTCGAACCAGTGACCCTTTTTACTGCTAGGCGTAAGTGCTATCCACTACACCACTGTGCCGCCCAATAATATTGGATGAACTGTCGTGATCGGCTCTCGAAAGCTCTGTACTAACCATCCAATTATTGTACGATCGCGTCGAAGGCGGTATTTTTTGTCCGATTTTCGGATCGTGTGTATGGGCCATTACAATATATGTCTCTTATTTGCTGCCTTTTGGTCTATTCAATATACCATTGAATGTGTTTTCCTATATCTGTTCGGTAAATGCAAAAAAATACCTGCTGATCTGGTCAGAAAGCCAGTGCTGTCCTGTGTCTTGTACACTCTGAAGTGTTATCTGTCCTGCGCAGTTCACTTATGTGAACTGCAGAACCCCCCCCCCCCACACACACACCTATGTTATTGAGATAAGGAGAGGGGAGGTGTTCTGTAGTACTGCCTAGTGTTACAATGCTGCTCACCTGTACATTGTAGATACAGTAAAGTGAGTGTTGTAAGCCCTAGAACAGGAAGTGTGTTAATGGTGGAATCACAAGGTGAAAATAAGGGAGGGGGACAGAGCAACAAGTGGCAGCCCCTAACGGCAGCATATATTAATCTTGCCTTCACCACCCACTGCCTCATTTGGAAAAGAGTTAGCCCTATGTAAGCTCCATGTGGCCACTTAGAACTTGCATAGGACTGACGCTTCTCTATCCTCCCCGATGGGGCTGCAATAGGTGCCTGAGAGGTTAAATGCCAATCACTGTCAAGTGGGAAGAGAGTCATATGCACTCCAAAATCCAGAAGTGATGGGTTTTTCTTTTCATTCCTGATGGCTAAACAGATTTTTGGGGAAGAGAAGGGCATGTGAATATGGACAGCTGCTGGGGATTTTTTTTTTTTTTTTGTCCTGTATCTGGAAGAATCTGAGTTGTGTGTCTGACTGAGGAGCAGGTGGAGTGTCTAGCTGAGCAGACAGGAAAAAGGTTAGATATAAATATATCTAGGCTAATCTGCAGGATAAAGCCTTTGCAGGGGACTATGAAAGAGACATCAGCAGTGACATAAGGGACAGAAAGAGTGACTCACTCAATAAGGAGCAACAGGTTAAGCTCAAGAGCTGGGTTACTATAATGAGACACTCAGGAGTTGTGTTACTGTAATAAGATATTACAGGGGTAATAAGACACTCAGGAGCTGGGTTACTGTAATAAGACACTCGGGAGCTGGGTGACTGTAATAAGATATTACAGGGGTAATAAGACACTCAGGAGCTGGGTTACTGTAATAAGATATTACAGGGGTAATAAGACACTCAGGAGCTGGGTTACTGTAATAAGATATTACAGGGGTAATAAGACACTCAGGAGCTGGGTTATTGTAATAAGATATTACAGGGGTAATAAGACACTCAGGAGCTGGGTTATTGTAATAAGATATTACAGGGGGTAATAAGACACTCAGGAGCTGGGTGACTGTAATAAGATATTACAGGGGTGATAAGACACTCAGGAGTTGGGCTACTGTAATAAGATATTACAGGGGTAATAAGACACTCAGGAGTTGGGTTACTGTAATAATATATTACAGGGGTAATAAGACATTACAGGGGTAATAAGACACTCAGAAGCTGGGTTACAGTAATAAGATATTACAGGGGTAATAAGACACTCAGGAGCTGGGTTACTGTAATAAGATATTACAGTGGTAATAGGACACCCGGGGGCTGGGTTACTGTAATAATATATTACAGGGGTAATAAGACACTCAGGAGCTGGGTTACTGTAATAGGATGTAAAAGGGTACAAAGACATTCTGAAGATAGTTACTGTAACCGTTACAGAAAACTGAAAGAAATTGCTTGGTAATCTGAGACAATTATTTTGGTTATTGTAATAAGATATTACAGGGGTAATAAGACACTCAGGAGCTGGGTTATTGTAATAAGATATTACAGGGGTAATAAGACACTCAGGAGCTGGGTGACTGTAATAAGATATTACAGGGGTGATAAGACACTCAAGAGTTGGGTTACTGTAATAAGATATTACAGGGGTAATAAGACACTCAGGAGTTGGGTTACTGTAATAATATATTACAGGGGTAATAAGACATTACAGGGGTAATAAGACACTCAGAAGCTGGGTTACAGTAATAAGATATTACAGGGGTAATAAGACACTCAGGAGCTGGGTTACTGTAATAAGATATTACAGTGGTAATAGGACACTCGGGGGCTGGGTTACTGTAATAATATATTACAGGGGTAATAAGACACTCAGAAGCTGGGTTACTGTAATAAGACACTCAGGATCCGGGTTACTGTAATAAGATATTACAGGGGTAATAAGACACTCAGGAGCTGGGTTACTGTAATAATATATTACAGGGGTAATAAGACACTCGGGGGCTGGGTTACTGTAATAATATATTACAGGGGTAATAAGACACTCAGGAGCTGGGTGACTATAATAAGATATTACAGGGGTAATAAGACACTCAGGAGCTGGGTTACTGTAATAAGATATTACAGAGGTAATAAGACACTCAGGAGCTGGGTGACTATAATAAGATATTACAGGGGTAATAAGACACTCAGGAGTTGGGTTACTATAATAAGATATTACAGGGGTATTAAGACACTCAGGAGCTGGGTTACTATAATAAGATATTACAGGGGTAATAAGACACTCAGGAGCTGGGTTACTGTAATAATATATTACAGGGGTAATAAGACACTCAGGAGCTGGGTTACTGTAATAAGAATATATTACAGGGGTAATAAGACACTCAGAAGATGGGTTACAGTAATAATATATTACAGGGGTAATAAGACACTCAGGAGCTGGGTTACTGTAATAGGATGTAAAAGGGTACAAAGACACTCTGAAGATAGTTACTGTAACCGTTACAGAAAACTGAAAGAAATTGCTTGGTAATCTGAGACAATTATTTTGTTTTTTTTCTTTCTCTATTAGGATAGGATGTCACCATTGCTACTTTCCCTTCTCCCCTTTCTCCTGTTCTCCACATCTTGGGGACATCATGACAGATGTCTTGTAGAGAGGAAGCAGAAGGTGGCTGCCAGCGCAGAATCCGGACTAACAAAGTGCCAGCAGTATTCTAGCCGTGAGTGTGATCTGTAGCACTAGGAGACGGAGGAGTGGTGGTGGGGGGTTGTCACGAATGTCGTGCACACCAGAATTCATGTCATATCACCGCTGATCTATTATTGTAAATCTGTAACCTTTGCTGCTCAGATATGCCCTGGACCCTGCTCAAGCTAGTTAATTATTGGCTTCCACTGAAGCAGGTTCTTAACAGGTTTTTACCAAAGCAACAAGCATCTCTAGTATAGCATGTGACCTTGTAGGCTATCCTACATCCTAACACCCAGCAGCTCCAGCCTGAATTTGTAGATTGGCCTATTTTGACTTAAAGGAGTTATAGAGGCATAAGGTTTTATCCTAATGCATTCTATACATTAAGATAAAAAAAACCTTCTGTGTGTAGCAGCCTCCCCAGCACCCCCCAATTACCTACCTGAGCTCCTTCTCTCTCCAGCGATGTCCACGATCCCTTTCAGCCATCCAGTATACTCCTCCTGATTGGCTGAGACAAAGCAGCAGCGCTATTGGCTCCCGTGGCTGTCAATCAAAGTTCATTTAGCCAATCAGGCGAGGGAGGGAGTGGGGACAGGTCGGGGCTCCATGTCTGAATGGATACACCGTGCTCTGACTCGGCTTGGGTGCCCCCTGTAGCAAGCTGCTGGCTGAGGGGCACTCAAAGGAGGGAGGGACTAGTAGCAGCAAAGAGGGACCCGGGAAGAGGAGGACCTGGGCTGCTCTGTGCAAAACCAACTGCACAGAGGTGGTAAGTATAATATGTTTGTTTTGTTTTTTTAAACGAGCCTTTACAATCACTTTAAACATTTTGATCTTATATAATTTTAGCATATCCTCAGCTTTATTACTTATCATATCACATCATCCTCATTTGGCCATATAGCCTTCAAGTAATCAGTAGTCCACTTCTGCAACCAGAATCTGCATCTTAATTTGTTGAATTGCAGAGTGGTTCCCCTCACCTAAACATCCGTCAGCTCCAGCCTTGGCTATAGATTGGTAAACACTCAACCATCAGTCATTATCTTCATTAGAACATGTTTTACTTCACCTACCCCAACTCCTAGCATCTCCATGCTGACATGCAGTCATGTAAAATTGTAGTGTCACCATCCTGATTTGTGTTTGGCATTGTAGAATGGTTTCCTCCATGTGAACGCCCAACACCTCCATCCTGACTTACATGCTGGTCTTCTCCTCATGGTATCTTGACCCTGATATTTCTTTGTAAATTGGACTCCTCAGTCGCAAACCACCAGCTCTTTACTGGCTTGTTGCCTTCTAGACTGGCTCATTTTCCATCATGATCTGTAGTTTTTCTCCACTTAAACATGGTATCTCCACTCTGATGTGTCCAGATAGGTTGGACTCTGTTAAACAGCTAGCATCTCATTCCTGACTTTTTATCTCGTAGACTGGTTCCTCCACTTCCTGATTTGTTACCTTGTACACTGCCTTCCTCCATCATAACACTCAATGGCTAACTTTCTCCAACAGCGCAAGTAACCTTTCCAGCCTAAATTGTAGTCTTACTGACTGGCCTCATTTGTTTTCAACACCCATCTTCATCCATACTGGTCTTCTCCATCTTCATTCTGACTTTAATGCCGCGTACACTCGAGCGGACTTTACGGCAGACTTTGCCCGGCGGACTTTTCGACTGACTTTTCGACGGACTTTACGACGGACTTTCTGAATGAACGGACTTGCCTACACACAATCCACCAAAGTCTGTCGAATGACGTACGCGATGACGTACGACCGGACTAAAACGAGGAAGTTCATAGCCAGTAGCCAATAGCTGCCCTAGCGTGGCTTTTTGTCCGTCGAACTAGCATACAGACGAGCGGACTTTTCGACCGGACTCGATTTCGACGGATTGATTTAAAACATGTTTCAAATCTAAGTCTGTCCAACTTTTGAGAAAGCAAAGTCCACTGGAGCCCACACAAGATCGAATTGTCTGACGAAATCCAGTCCGCCGGGCAAAGTCTGGCGTAAAGTCCGCTCGTGTGTACGCGGCATTAGCTTCCTGACTTCCTTGAGTTCCAAAAGGCACCATCTTATTCATGACTTGTAGACTAGCTTTCACAGTCCAAAGCATCACCATCTTCACTTATATTGTTGTAAATTGCCTTCCACCACTTCAGAACAATGTATCTTACACCTAATTTGTAGACTTTTAAGTTAGCTACCTCAAGCATAATCCCAACATCCTAGCTTGTAGCCTTGTGGATGAATGGACATATACAAAGCACCCTTTTTCATCTCCATCGCCTGCACTCCACATTGTCATGGAGACAATTGTAGCACTCTTGGTGTTTACATCCATCCAAGGTTTTATTCTATATTCTTCTTTACATACTACCTAAGCCTAATTGGTCTAGAATTTTAATCCTTAGTTTTTTTATTATAATAATTAATTGCATCATTTTAAAATTATTTTTATACATAGCAAGCTATTCTTATAAATTGATATTCACAATTTTATTTTATTTTTAAAAATAATGGCTATGTACATATTTTATTAAGACGTAAAAATAATTTTAAACCTAAACATGTCTACAATGTTCTCGTTATATGGAGTTCAACATAAAAAAAAAAAATTATCTACAGTATATACGGTAGGTCTCTGAATGCACTAAATTTTTCCAGAGGATACCATGAGCTACACTAGGGATGTTTGGCAGAGTGCATCCAGCCGCTATTACTGCAGGTATGCACTTGCTGTACGAACAGGCAAGAATAGATGCAGACTGTTGTTGCAGTGTAGGAGTTCAATGGCCGCAGATATCCACACACAGCTGTCAATCCCAGCTAAACAACAATGCGAATGGTGCCTTAGCATATTTGACACCCAGGGCTGCTTCAGAAGGCCACGTTTTTCTCAGTAATAATAACGGCAAGAAAAAATGCAGACAGTCAGATTGTAGGGTTACTTTACACTGGTAGCAAGCAAAAAAGTGCCTTCTTACATTGGTGGTCACTTTAGTGTCCCCTTACCCTGGGGGTCAGTGAAGAGCTCCATTGCATTCGTGGTTAGTTGAGAATGACTCCCTTATATTGGTGGTCGGTGTAGAAGGACCCTATTACACTGGTGGTCTGTGGTCCTTGCTCAAGAACCCCTAGCAACCTCTGGATAAAGCCTAGGTTTCAGACACGTGGCTGTAAAAGGCTGGGTTATAAGCTTAGCCAGGTTTTTAGTGCTTGCTGTGTTCCTGTTGGGGAAACTTCCCCTCGCTGTCCGTTCCCCTGTCACTTCTACAGGCAGTAGGAGGAAATCACTTAAACACATATACACAAATCCCAATACACTTTTAATTAGAAGGGAGAAAAATTATAGCCTCCATCATCTAATGTTTTTCCTTTTGTTTCCAGATTCATGCTGCTCTCAGGAACACATAGATGCCCCACCATTTGCCCCTTACCCATGGGAAGGATGTGGAACCCTCAGTCCCAGGTGATATTTCCTAAGAATATAATTTATCCTATTGTCCAAACGAGTATTTATTTTCAATTGTCTAAATGTCACATTTACCCCTAACGCAGGTGGTCAGACCTTATAGCTGGCTACTGTGTTCATCACCTATAGCAGCCCCCTTCCCAATAAGGCAAGCAGGCCAACCGGTACTCGGTTGCCCCCAGGTTTTATTCACAATGGTATAGTGCCTGGCCACTACGCCACGGCAGACGCGACCTGAGCAAAGCAAACAGGTACTTGCGGTTGGCAGACAGGCAAAGCGGTTCGATGATAGTCCACGTAAAAGGCAGGCAGAGTTCATAGACTAGCTCAGTGTTTCTCAACTCCAGTCCTCAAGGCGCCTCAACAGGTCATGTTTTCAGGATTTCCCTCCGACGAAACGGCTGTGGTGATTACTAAGGAAGTGAAACTGATCAAATCACCTGTGCAAAATAATGGAAATCCTGAAAACATGACCTGTTGGGGCGCCTTGAGGACTGGAGTTGAGAAACACTGGACTAGCTGATATCTGATTCAAGGTCATAGACAGGGAGTTCCAATCTAGCAGAGCAGGACAGACAAAAAGGCAGCTTAATCAGATTTTTTTCACACACTATCACAAGCATGAGACTGCAGGCTAGGCTAGCTCATATCAGGTTTGGTCTCCACCCATAGCCTGGCCACAATCAATCACCTTGCAGGTGAACAGACAGACGAGGAGAATACCACAGCCAAAACCGAGATGCTGGAACCAGAAGCTATGATGGAGCAGGAGCTCCTGACACAAAATCAGCCTCTCTCAAACTTTTTAGCATGGAAAAACTCTTGGAAAAACGTTCTGGTCTCAGGGAACCCCTGCAAATAAGTAGTCTATCAACAGCTAATGTACATTAGTGGTATCGTCACTTGGAGGAACACTCCTTACATTTGTAATCATTGGGAAGAATCCCCTCTGACAGATAGCTAAAGAGATCAATACTGTCAGTGATTACTTATCTAAGACGCAGAAATTGCTCCTTGCTCCAGGAACCCCAAGCAACCTCTGGAGATCCCCTGGTTGAGTAATGCCGCGTACACACGAGCGGACTTTACGGCAGACTTTGCCCGGCGGACTTTTCGACTGACTTTATGAGGGACTTTCCGAATGAACGGACTTGCCTACATACAATCCACCAAAGTCCGTCGAATTTGTACGTGATGAGGTACGACCGGACTAAAACAAGGAAGTTCATAGCCAGTAGCCAATAGCTGCCCTAGCGTGGCTTTTTGTCCGTCGAACTAGCATACAGACGGCGGACTTTTCGACCGGACTCGATTTCGACGGATTAATTTAAAACATGTTTCAAATCTAAGTCCGTCCAACTTTTGAGAAAACAAAGTCCGCTGGAGCGCACACACACCGAATTGTCCGACAAAATCCCGTCCGCCGGGCAAAGTCTGCCGTAAAGTCCGCTCGTGTGTACGCGGCATAAGACTAAATCAAACCAGATCCTATTTGTTCTCCAACTGCAGCACAGAAGACTGATAAAAGAAAATCCAATTAAGGGGCGTGGCCAAGAGATGGCAGAGTGAGGACGCACACCTCGGAGCTCTGTGCGGGGAAGCCCTGAGATAGACCAGAAAACCGGGACACCGAGAGCCAGACTTCATGCCAGGGGACCGCAGACACCCGCTGGACTTGGGGGGTCAAAAAGGAGCCGAAATAACCCACTACTTCCTTCGGCAACACGCAGCTTCGTCCCCAGCCGCGCCGGCCAAGATGGCGCCGCCGCGTGTGCCTCCGACGAGCGCCGCCGTCTCCTCCAAGAAGGGCACTCAGCTGGGACACACAACAGGGGGAGATCGAGCCACCTCGGATGACAGGTCAGCCTCTCCCATACTGTCCCCTGTGATCCCCTTTACTGACATCTCACTCAGCTGCAGTCACACAAGGGAGCCAGGTGACGCCGTGGAGGGCTCTCTTAGAGACATTGTGTCTGGCCTACCTACAAGGCAGGATTTGCAGGAAATGGCGGCAACCATAGTAAATGCCCTGTCACGGGAACTACACGATTTGCGCCAACAGGTAGACACGGTGGAAGAGAGGGTCACTGTGCTGGAGACCTCTGCGTCTACCTCTGATGCTCGCATTGCTGCCATAGAACAGGAGCAGCGTGGCTTTCGCCGCCATCTTGTTGACATTCAATTGAAGCTGGACGATGGCGAGAACAGGAGCAGACGCAATAACTTGCGCCTCCGTGGCATCCCTGAAGCCACCATGGGCACAGACCTGCGCGCAACTGTGGTGGCCATCCTGAACCAGGTGCTAGGAAAACCGCCTGCTGCAGAGCTAGAGCTGGACAGGGTCCACCGCATCCCAGGACCCAGGACACCCCCTGCTGATCCCCAGGATCCTAATGCCACAGACCTTCCACGAGATGTCCTTTGCAGAGTGCACTTTTTTACCATTAAAGAGGAGATCATGCGCATGGCATGGGAACGTGGCCCAATTGACTTTGATGGAGCAATGATCAGAATCTACCCGGACGTATCCAGGCAGACAAGAGCAATGCGAGGCCTTCTGAGACCTTTACTGGAGGTAATCCGGTCGGCAGACGCGACGTATCGCTGGGGTCACCCCTTCCACCTTATCGTGCGGAAACAAGGAACAGAATTCTACCTACGCTCCCCGGACCAACTCCCAGACTTGTTCAGCTTCCTAGCCAAGCCGGCTATAAGTATCCCCAACTGGTTTGACCACCTACTATCTTCAGAGGCCCTGGGCCCACCCTTACCCAGGCCGCAACGAGTCCGTAGACCGCGCTCACGCGCCACTAGCCGAGAGACTGTCAGACCTCACCCGAGGTCCTCCGAAGCTTAATCACCCATCTCATCCCAAGGACTGGTAAGACAGAGTGAACGTTCATACTACATCACCTCCCCGGGCACATCAAGAACTCTAGTCCCACAACCACAGGAGGTCGGGGAGGCCGTCTCGTTAGACGACACCCCAGGCCTGAGTTGACTGCCATTCATATCACACGCTCAGGACTTGTGCCCCCAAGATGTTCCTCTGAACCCCGGTGGGAAACAACAGATTGTCAACTGACTCTTGCTAACCTGTTCGGGGGGGTGGTGAGTTATCTCAGCCTACCTGTAATCCGGGCCGGATTGCCTGCACGCCGCTTCTCCCATACGGTTCCACTGCTGTTGGCCGGCTGGGGGGGGCGGATGGGGTGGGGGGAGACGGCAATCGGGCTGTTAATCCTGACACATTGAGGTATTGATTTTTTTTTTTTTTTTAGCCAGGGGGTCCCACGACCCTAGATGATAGCCCTGGAGGCACAGACTGTCTCCCGGCGTCTCCCCCCCCCCCTCCTCCCCATTAACTTTTTGGTCATGGGTTCATTGGGAGTCCAGTTAGCCACCCGGGGTTCCCCTAGGACCCCCCCCCCCTCCCCTTAACTCCCTCTGGGAGGATAGACAGGCAACTGTGCGGGTGGGGGGGGGAGGGGGTAGCTTTATGGCTTCATGGCCTAGCAATGTACATTAACCCTGGGGATATGACAATTACAGGCAACGTGCTCTACCTGATATGCTCTGTTATGACTCATACAACGGTTTATTTTGTTTTGTTTTATTATGTTCTCATCTTACTGTTTTACAGTTATAATATTGGGTTTGCCTTTTTGCCCCTCAGGGCTCACTTCGGTACTCCTTGATATAAAGGTTCAGGACTCCTGGTGCTGCGCTGTGGGCTGTGCCGTGGGGCGCCGCTGCGGGCCACGCCGGCGGTCTCATGTGATTGCGCGGGTGGCGTGGTCCGCTGTGGCGTCTGCGGCCCTCCTGGAGACGCGGTTACTAAGTGGTCATGGCGGAGGGTGCCGGGCTGCACCGCGGTAGGTGCCCTCCAGCAAAAGTTATGTATAACCTTGTTTAAAGATGTTAGTTCTCATATTAGCAATAACATGTCTCTCAGTGGCACCATCCCCTCACATCTCCGCATTATATGTTTACTCAAACTTCTGCCTAAATTCTACTCATTCTTGAGTTGATCTCGACGCACCTTCCACCCCCACATTAGGGCGGTCCCCTGACTGCACACCTTGAGTGTTCAATCAGGGGCCCATAGTTAGTCTACGACAGGAATCGTTTACCCCTCTCTCCCATCCCCCTTCCCCCCCCTTTTTTCTCTTCTTTCTCTTTTTTCACCTCTCTGCTCTCTTCTAGCTGCTCTGCTTTTCTCTCTTCTTGGCCTCTGCCTGAGGGGGGCTCTCATTGTGTGAGTCTCCCATACTCATATTGACATCCTCTCCTTGCCAGAAGACACGATGGGTCACCTTAAGATCACCTCTCTAAACGTGCGGGGCCTCAATATACCGGAAAAACGCACACAGCTATTGGCTGACCTGCGTAGGGGCAAAACACATGTAGCCTTCTTGCAGGAGACGCATTTCCGTGCAGGTTCTATACCTAGGCTGACTAATGGGGCCTTCCCTGTAGCATACCATAGCGCCTCTCCGATTTCCAAGTCAAAAGGGGTCAGCATCATCCTGGCTAGGTCGGTTCCTTGGGTATTTGAAGCACAGAGGACAGACGAGCAGGGCCGTTTTCTTCTTCTAAAGGGAAGGGTGTCTGATGTGCAGGTCACATTCGCAAATGTTTATTTCCCCAATGTGAATCACCCTCAGTTTCTAAGCAGGCTACTCTCTGAGCTTTTGGAATTCTCAGAGGGGATGCTGATCTTTGGCGGAGACCTTAATTTTGCCATGGACCCGACACTAGACGTCTCGCGAGGAGCCTCTCACATGTCTTATTCTCGCTTGAGGCGCCTCAAGACGGACCTTCACACCTTGCACCTAGTCGACCCGTGGAGGTTGCTCCACAACCAAGACAGAGACTACACATTCTTTTCCCCGGTGCACCACACCTACTCACGGCTAGATTATCTGCTGCTGTCACATAAGGATCTTGACAAGGTGATCTCAACGTCCATAGATGTCATATCCTTCTCTGACCATGCACCGGTCCATCTGACTCTCCAATTGGGACCAATGAATAGGTCTCCCCCATCCTGGCGTCTGAATGAAGCACTGCTTCAATCAGAGGAAACTCGCGCGGAGATATTGAACGCTTTACGGGAATACTTTACGGTCAATGAGGGATCGGTCCCCAACCCCCTTGTGGTCTGGGAAGCTCACAAGACGGTTGTGAGAGGTGCACTGATCAAGATAGGAACCCGCCTCAAGCGAGATAGACTAAAACGTACAGAGGAACTCCTAGCATCAATCCGCAAATTAGAGAGAATACATAAAGCTAGTCTTGCCCACGCAACCCTCCGGGACCTACAGAAGGCCCGTGAGGAACTCTGCTCTCTGTTATTCCATAAGACCAAACAAAAACTGGCGTGGGCGCGACGTACCATGTTTGAGTTCTCGAACAAACCTGGATCGCTTCTGGCCAGAGCCCTGCAGGGCCCTCGCACGAGAACATACATCCCACACATTCAGTCATCCTCGGGGCGGAAGCTTAATACTTCCTCAGATATAGCGGAGGAGTTCCGCTCCTTCTATACAGGCCTCTATAACTTAGAAAGAACGGAACCTGGAGACCTCTCTCTGGAGAGCAGACAGTCCCCCCAAACATACGTAGCTGCCTCAGGTATGCCATCACTACCAGACGAAGTGAGGGAAGAACTGGAAGAGCCCCTGACGGTTGAAGAACTGGGCGTGGCTCTGGCCTCCTCGAAACCGAAAAAGGCCCCTGGCCCTGATGGTTTAACCCCAGTTTATTACAAAACTTTCTTTGATATTCTGTCAAAACCCTTGATTTCTGCCCTTAATGCCCTTACGGAAGGGAATGCTTTCCCAATAGACACCCTTAGGGCGTATATCTCTCTCATCCCGAAAGAGGGTAAAGACCCATCACTCTGTGGGAGCTACCGTCCAATCGCACTTCTTAATTCGGACCTTAAACTTTTTGCCAAGATTCTAGCTAATAGGCTGCTTCCCCACATACCAAACTTGATCCATAGAGACCAGGCAGGCTTTGTGCCACTACGTGAACCTAGAGACAACACGATTCGGGTCATTAATTTGATACATGCGGCAAAGACCTCCAAAAAGGCCCTTCTCCTGCTGTCAACCGACGCGGAGAAGGCCTTCGACCGCGTTAACTGGTCCTTTATCCGGGCAACTCTGGAACACATAGGTCTTCGCCCATCCATGTTACAATGGATTCTCTCCTTGTATACCCACCCCACTGCGTCGGTTAGGGTCAACGAGACAAGATCGAATTTCTTTGATATCCGCAATGGTACCCGACAGGGCTGTCCCCTCTCCCCTCTGATCTTTATCCTGTCCCTGGAACCCCTACTATGCACAATAAGGGCGAACCCTGACATTAAAGGATACCCGAAACCCTCAGGTTCCCATAAGGTAGCCGCCTTTGCGGATGACCTTATTTTCTTTCTAACGGAACCACTTTCCTCCCTCCACAACCTGCTACAATCCCTCCAAGAATACGGTACCCTCTCCTCATTTCAGATTAACGTAACCAAATCTTCCATCCTCAACATAACGGTAGACACAGGAACTGTCCAACGTATACGCTCGACCTTTCCACTAAAATGGGCAACCAAGCTTATACGTTACTTGGGGGTTGACATTACGTCTGACCCAGCGGAACTATACTCAGCCAATTTTGACCCATTACTGATACGCCTTAAAACTGACCTACTACACTGGCATTCCCTTACGCTGACGTGGTTCGGCAGATGTAGTGCCCTGAAGATGACTCTGTTGCCAAGGGTGTTATACCTGCTGCAGGCACTCCCCATCCGACTGCCTCTGGCGTTTTTCAAGCGAATTGACTCCATGTTCCGGGCGTTTGTCTGGTCCCACCGCAAACCACGAATGCGACTCCAACTTCTCCACTTGGCGAAAAGCAGGGGTGGGGTGGGCTTGCCGAACATTAAGGCCTACTACAGAGCAGTCCATCTAACTAGGTTGGTGGACTGGCATTGCCATGCGGAGGCGAAACACTGGGTTGCAATGGAAGAGGAGGACTCCGGGGGTTTAGCCAAGAGTTGGCCTTGGATTACAACATCACTACCCAAAGATATCATTGAACACCCCACTCTTGGCTGTACTTTAACGGTGACCAGAGATGCGTTTCGACGCTCATCTGTATCCCCACAGCCGTCCCCTATGGTGCCGATTCTGGGTAATCCGGAGTTCTTACCTGGTTTGCAGAGCCCGCAATTCAAGCGACTCGCAATGAACACCAGGCTATGCTTATATGATTTCATGGACCCCAATGGCCAACTTTCCCTAAATGCCGGGACATTAGTAACAGACCCCCCCCTAGACTTCTGGAGCAGCTTACAGCTGCGGAACTTTCTGCGCAGTTATCTGCGGAAACCGGGTATTACCCGCAAACTAACCGAACTTGAGCTCATTTGTCATCGTGGAGAACCGATACGTCATTGCCTTTCACTGATATACTCATCCCTAACACAACCAGAGGAGGGATACGTACCCCAGTTTCTCACTAAATGGGAGGAGGAACTGGGAACCCAATTTACCGAAGTACAGAGACAAAAAATTCTCTACTTTGCCCAGAAATCCTCTATTGCGACAAGGGTGCAAGAAACCTGTTATAAAATCACGACACGCTGGTACAGGGTTCCTGCCATTCTACATCGCTTCTTCCCTCAGGTGCCCAGCCTCTGCTGGCGCTGTGGTTCTGAGGAGGGGACGATGTTGCACATCTTTTGGTCATGTTCCAAACTTGCCCCTTTCTGGATTGAGGTGGCCCGCACAATCGGACACCTTACAGGTGTCTCCCTGGAGGGGAACCCGGCAGCCTGTTTGCTCCATCTGTCAGAACGACCCATTAAAAAATATAAGACCTCTCTCACCATCCAACTCCTGAATGCCGCAAAGGCATGTATTCCCTTGTGCTGGAAATCGGAGAGACCACCGGCGAAATCCCTGTGGTTTACGAAAGTGAATGAACTAAGGGACATGGAAGACCTTACGGCCACCCTACACAATAGGGAGGAGATCTTCAGGGAAACATGGAGACCCTGGCAATACTTTATATATACGGAAACATATCTCCAGGAAATGGCGCAATCCAATTAACTGAGTGACCCGGTTATACACCTCAGGCAGGGGTCAATACACCTCATATCTCATATTTCATATTCTCTCACTTTCTGCTCTCTTTCTCTCTTATATTCTAATCTCTCGTTCCCGATCCCCTTTCTTTTCCCTCTCCCCTCCTTGCCCCCCCCCCCCCTCTATCCCGTACTACCTCTTAATTTCCCCCGGGGGTATTAATCTTTTTATAACGCATTCTCAGACATGGGCTTCCTTATGGCCAGATACAAAGAAAATCCTGAAACCATTTACTTTTTCATGTGATTCCATGTCTGGGCTCCTTAGCCATTCCGCTCCCTACCCTACTCCTTTCATTATTTTTCATGAGAAAATATTATTTATCACTGAGTGACGCAATCTAACACTTAAGGGAGCCAGTACCGAATCAAGCAACATAGATGATAGAGCACCTCCCATGTCCCATACTTTGACAGCAGTGTTTGGCCGGGGTCAATCCCCACGAAATTTGATGGTGGTGCAAATGTCAGTTATCATGTATATTGACCTTATTGTTTCTCCTATCCTTGACTACTAACTCACTCTTGTATTATGTATGCTTGGTTCTAACACTGTTATATAAATTTATATGTAACTGATTGTACCCACTCGGTGTGTAAATAAAAGAATTTAAAAAAAAAAAAAAAGAAAATCCAATTAGAGACAACAATTGCAGTTCCCTCCGGTGAACACAACCCAACCAAAACTCTTCCCTTCATTTTTCCAAGGTGTGAAGAATACGTGAGCCGTGTGCAATGTATGTATCTTTGCTCCCCGCACATCGCCAAGTGGGGTCTGCCTGGATCGCTCGCTGGGATACATGAGCTGCCCCTCTGTGACAGATTTTGTGACCAATGGTAAGAATACACTTATGGTCTGCTATAAATGTAGAGGAGATGTAAACACAAATGATATGGAAAGAGATGGTTGGCACTCAGGGTGACATCCAAAAATATTTGTATTTCTTTATCGAAAAGACATGTACAACGCTGTAAAAACAGTCTACGCGTTTCAGACATTAGTCCTTAGTCATGACTAAGGACTAACATCCAAAACATGTAGGCTGTTTTTGTCATGTCATCCTAAGTGCCAACCAATCCTTTCTCCTTATTCTGGTACGTTGGAGGTGTTGGCAGCCTTGAGGTCTGAGCACCGGGCGGAGCTGTTATGTGGGAAGGTTGTAGCACCTATACACCCGTTTTCCCTAAGCACAATTAATATAGCTGTTTTGTGTCCTCTAACAAAATGTATGCCACCTTGTGAGTGTGACATGACTGAAGCACCCTATGTAGGTGGCCATTTTCCACTAAACTACCCATCTTTTGCTCCTCCTCTGCTTATTTTGGCTGGGATTAGCTTACAGAGTGTTATGGGCTCCCCTATGACAGAGCTAATTGGCCCAGCACTGTCACATGGAGTGAGTCACATGCTCCTTCATGTATTGAAGTACCGGATATTACTTTTGCTACTGAAAAGAACATCAGAGAAGCAAAGGAAAGATGACTATGTGCTATAGAGGAAAACTTGTGAACCTACCACTGCAAGGAACCGCTGTGGCCTTATTCATAGCAATGAAGCGACGAGTAAGGCCACAGCAGATGAAAAGCATTAGTATTGTTTTACTGGATGTACTTGTGTAGCCAATAAAGATTTTCAACGTTTGAGTCCACCTAGTTGCCGGCACATATCCGTCAACGATAAAAGTACTGAGGGACCGTACATCTCAGCCAAGTGCACCAATTTTCAGCCTTGGATAGCATTACCAGCAGTAGGGCTTGGGTACTGTATCCAGTGTTTCTATATCAAATTTACTTGTTTTAGACCCCTTTCACACCGAGGGTGTTTTGCAGGCGCTATAGCGTTAAAAATAGCGCCTGCAATCCGCCCTCAAACAGCTGCAGCATTGTCTTCAGTGTGAAAGCCCGAGGGCTTTCACACCGGAGCGCTGCGCTGGCAGGACGTCAGGAAAAGTCCTGCCAGAAGCTTCTTTGGAGCGGTGAAAGGAGCGGTGTGTTTACCGCTCCTCCACTGCTGCTCCTCATTGAAATCAATGGGGCAACGCTGGGATACCGCCGGCAAAACGCCGGTATTGCGGCACATTGTGGGCGGTTTTAACCCTTTCTCGGCTGCTAGCGTGGGGTAAAAGCGCCTCACTAGCGGCCGAAATGCGCCGCAAATCCGACGGTAAAACGCCGCTATAAATAGCGGCGTTTTACCGCCGACGCTATATTCGGCTCGGTGTGAAAGGGGTCTTAAGCCTTTTTTATTTTATCCAGTTTTTTCCTGGTTTTCAGGCCTAGGCAAATAATGTCATACATCACATGAGTCTTTAGGAGGGGAGAGGAGGAGTTTTCTCAGCTAAGCACACCATCCTGCATGCATGCCTGAGCTAAGAGCAGATGGATTGCAGCAAGTAAATGCTGTACGAGTCATCATCCCTTACTCAAGATGACCACTGTCAGAAATGCTAGGGGGTGTTTTTCAAAGTGATCTCTCAGCAAAATTAAGTATAGAGACATGGATGGATGGGGGAGTTTGCTTTGAACATTAAAATGTATTAAATAGCACTTTTGGTTTGTGGGGCTCAGATGCAGTGTAGTTCCTCTTCAGGTAAACAGCTTCAGGGATCAAGGCATGGCGGCACTGAGAGAAGACAGCAGTGCATCATTCTGCAATGCAGGGTTCTGAATCAGAGCTTACACAGGATTAACAACTTGCTCCCTTTCCCCCATGGGACAGTGTTCAGGCCTGCTCAGACTCAAGCACTGCATCCTGGGAGGAATAAAAGGACAAATGCTGCCACAGACCCAGGACACCGGGTATTTCCAAGGGCTCCCACAGATGAATGTAGCAGCAGGGGAGTGCAGGAAAGGGAAGGGGTGGGGCCTTCAAGAGAATGGACAAAGTGACGGCTTCCCTTTAAGACATTTTTAATAATGCCAATGAGCCCAGAGGTACTCTTTAAACAGGCCTTGTCAGAAATTGGGATTTTATGGGATCTGTTTTTATAAAAATGTGCATCTTAGATGGTCTTTATGTGTAGGCACTAGAAGGCATAATCTGTAATGAAGTACCTAGTAGATAGGGGTGTCAAACTTCATTGTGGGCAACCATCAGCAGTATGGTTGCCCTCAAAGGGTCAGTTGTATCTGGGGTGCGCTACGTACAGAGTTCAAGAGTGTGCTACGAACAGAATGCAGGGTTCAGGATTGCATTACATACTGAGTGCAGAGTTCAGTGGTGCACTATGTACAGAGTGCAGGGTTTAGGGGTGAGCTATTCGCAGTGTGGAACACCCCCCAATGCTTCCTCTTTCTCCTACCTGGTCCAGCTCTAGTACCTCTCCGTGCCTCCCTCGCGGAGGAATTCTGAAGTTCTGTTCCCACCGTGCGTGCATGCAGGGACCTGTTAGTTCCGGGAGCTGCTAAGAGCAAAACTGTCCCTTGTAAACACAGAAGGCTTCTGTGTTGACAGGTCACAGTGGTGAGCGGGAGGGAAGGGTGAGAGCCAGAGTGGCGGAATGGAGTTCCGCATGACAAGACCTAGCAGGCTGGATTCGGCCCATAGGCCTTATGTGTACAAAATGCTTTTAAGCTTTTTGAGATTTGATAGGTTTATTTATTTTTTTCAGATACTTATATAGCACCATCATTTTACACAGCGCTTTACATATACATTGTACATTCACATCAGTCCCTGCCCTCAAGGAGCTTACAATCTAAGGTCCCTAACTCACATTCATTCATACACATACTAGGGACAATTTAGACAGGATCCAATGAACCTATCAGCATGTCTGTGGAGTGTGGGAGGAAACTGGAGTACCCGGAGGAAACCCACGCAGACACAGGGAGAACACGCAAACTCCAGGCAGGTAGTGTCGTTGTTGGGATTCAAAATGATGACCCTTTTTCTGTTAGGCTAAGGTTAAAGCGGAGTTCCACCCAAAAGTGGAAGTGCCGCTTTAAGGACTCCTTACCCCCCATTTGGCATGTGATTATTTATTTTTTGTTAGGGGGGAGTGGATACTTAGTTTTGATAGGTACCCATCTCCCACTTCCGCTCAGGCCGCCTACGCGTCTCAAGCAGAAGTTCTCCTCTCCCTCCCTGCAATCTTCTGGAACATGTCACAGGTCCCAGAAGATTGCCCAGCTATTGAGGAGGCGCAGCGCCACTCGCGCATGCGCAGTGTGCACCCGGCTGTGAAGCCGCAAGCTGTCACAGCCGGGTGGGCCCACACTTGTGAGGCCTGGCGCCAGGGAGAGGCACGGGAGAGAACAGAGGGTTCGGACGGCCGCATCGCTGGACCGTAGGACAGGTGAGTGTCTGTTTATTCAAAGTCAGCAGCCACACTTTTTGTAGCTACTGACTTTAAATAAAAACAAAGATCACTGAACATTTTTTGAAAGCTTTATCTAACTAACTGTATGCAAAAACATAACTGCACTAACATTATCTTCACAGGTTTGATGCATGTAAAGAAGATTTATTATGCTCTGGATACACAAGCACTGAAAACAACAACTGCAGCAAAGGCTGTATAACTTACACACAGGTGAGTGCGCTATTCAATCTTCATTTTACCACTTGCCCCCACACGCAATTTACTGCTGGTGAGAAACGGCTGCAGACAAAGCGATGTACCCGTATATTGTTGCCTACTTCTGGGCTTCGGGCGCACGCATGCTCGCCCCCTCCGCTGTGATTATACAGTCGGCAAGCCCTGGTCAATGATTCACGTGCGGGACCTGCTGACCGTCTGTGTGCAATGACAGCCCAGAGTTCTGTGTTGTTAAACAATACAGGGCTCTGTACACCTGAAATGATCTGTCATTTTCTCATCCCTGTTTTGCATGCATAAGAAACGTAGTGGTCTTTATTAAAAAAAAAAGCAGCACACTTTACACAGTAAGGCCCCTTTCACACTTCAGACCGTTCATTTCATCAGTTCAGTCAAGTCTTTTCAAAGAAAAAACGGATGAAGTTTTCATCCGTTTCTTTACATCCACAACCAATGCAAAAAGGACCGTTTGTCAGTTTCATTCGGCCGAATTGAAAAAACAGCCGATACTGAAAGTGGACGTGGTCCGCCCCAGGTGCCGCCCATTGTGGGAGTGTCATCCTGGCACGCCCAGTCCTCCACTCCCTCCGGCCGTAGTAACAGTGTCCCGCCTCCTGTGATAGACGGCACACTGATCCAATGATGGGACATTGAATCAGCGTGGCGTGATTACAGGAGGCGGGACATTGTTACTGCCGCCTGGGCAATTTAAATCCAGCTCCGTGACACACGGAGATCGCCACTGATGCGGGCACAGGCAGGCTGCATATGATGGGCACTGGTGGGGCTGCTGGGCACTGGCAAGCTGCATATGACGGGCAGTGGTGAGGCTGCTGGGCACTCGCAGGCTGCATATGATGGGCACTGGTGGAAGTGCTGGGCACTGGCAGGCTGCTTACGATGGGCACTGGCGAGGCTGCTGGGCACAGGCAAGCTGCATATGATAGGCACTGGCGAGGCTGCATATGACGGGAACTGGCGAGGCTGCTGGGCACAGGCAGGCTGCATATGATGGGCACTGGTAAGGCTGCTGGACACAGACACTAGTGAGGCTGCTGGGCACAGCTAGGCTGCATGTGATGGGCACTGGTGAGGCTGCACTAATCTCTTGTATCATGTCTGCTAGAGGTGCACCAAATGGAGACGATTAGAGACGGCTGACTGCATTTTTCTTCACCTTTCTTGCACTGAAGGTGCCAATATAATGGCCAACAATACATTCATATTAATTTAATTTGATGATATTAATTAAAAAGTTGAATATAATACAATTTTATATAAAAATATAAATATTTTTTAAAAAGGGTAATTTTCAGTATCGGTTTTGGCCTAGTCCAATCCTTCATTTTCGATACCAAAATTTCCATTCGGTGCACCCCTATCCATTTACATAAATTTTTCCATAGAGATGCATTGATGTCCCGGGGTGATCAAAAGAAAGCTCTATTTGTGTGAAAAACATGATATAAATTTTGTTTGGGTACAGCATTGCATGACCGTGCGCTTACCAGTTAAAGTAGCACAGTGCCGAATAGCAAAAAAAATGGCCTGGTCATGAAGGGGGTAAAACCTTCCAGACCTGAAGTGGTTCATTTTTTCTTGAAGCAAATCTGTCACTACATTACATAGTGAATCATAAGGGCTCCTGTTTTACTCAGCGTGCATTGACATGTTAAATAATAGGTCTAAAGCTGAATCAGCTTAAACATATGAGCTCAATGATAACACCTGTAATGTCCCTTTAAAATAAATAAAAATAATGGGATGAATGAGCCAGAGGAATTAGTGGACATGTATTGACAGTAGCCGCAGTGGGATTTCATTGCTTTTACCCAAATCGTGTACAAGGTTTGTATTATCCAATTATACTACAGGAATCCATTAGCGAAGATTCAATTATCCCAAGATGGGGGTGGGTAGAACAGTACATTGATCCTCTTACCTTCTGGGAATAATGGCTTACAAGACCCTTTTATCCTATCAATGTGAAGGGTCTCCGACTGCCTCACCTTCTGCACATTACATGTTTAGTGGCATTAGCTTGTACAGGGTTATTAGCAGATAGACAGGTACAAATTATGTAGGAGGATTGGTTTCATCTCTGTGTATTATCTGAGACCAGTCACTTCACTTGGGTATATGTGAGGGTTTACATCCACTTTAAGTCAGGAAAAAAGTACATTTACAGTGCCCTTGAAAAAGTATTACTACCCCCCTTGAAATTTTCCACATTTGCTCATGTCACAACCAAAAACATAAATGTATTTTATTGGGATTTTTTATGTGATAGACTAACACAAAGTGGCACATAATTGTGAAGTGGAAGGAAAATGATAAATGGTTTTCAACGTTTTTTACAAATAAACACGTGAAAAGTGCAGCGTGCATTTGTATTCAGCCCACGTGAGTCAATATTTCCTATACCCCACATTTCACTGCAATTACAGCTGCAAGTCTTTTTGGGGATGTCTCTACCAGCTTTGCACATCTAGAAAGTGACATTTTTGCCCATTCTGCTTTGCAAACTAGCTCAAGCTCTGTCAGATTGGATGGAGAGCGTCTTTGAACAGCAATTTTCAAGTCTTGCCACAGATTCTCAATTGGATTCAGGTCTGGACTTTGACTGGGCCATTCTAACACATGAATATGCTTTGATCTAAAATATTCCACTGTAGCACTGTCTGTAGGTTTAAGGTTGCTGCCCTGCTGGAAGATGACCCTCCGCCCAAGTCTCTAACAGGTTTTCTTTTAAGATTGCCCTGTATTTGGCTCCATCCATCTTCCCATTAACTCTGACCAGTTTCCCTGTCCCTGCTGAAGAAAAGCATCCCCAAAACATGATGCAGCCACCACCATGTTTCACAGTGGGGATGGTGTGTTCAGGGTGGTGTGCAGTGTTAGTTTTCCGCCACACATAACCTTTTGCTTTTAGGCTAAAAAGTTCAATTTTGGTCTCATCTGACCAGAACACCTTCTTCCACATGTTTGCTGTGTCCCCCACATGGCTTATCACAAACGGGACTTCTTATGGCTTTCTTTCAACAGTGACTTTCTTTTTGCCACTCTTCCATAAAAGGTCAGATTTGTGGAGAGCACGACTAATAGTTGTCCTGTGGACAGATTCTCCCACCTGAGCTGTGGATCTCTGCAGCTCCTCCAGGAGTTACCATGGGCCTCTTGGCTGCTTCTCTGATTAATGTTCTCCTTGCCTGGCCTGTCAGTTTAGTCGGATGACCGAGTCTTGGTAGGTTTGCAGTTGTGCCATACTCTTTCCATTTTCGGATAATTGATTGTACAGTGCTTCGTGAGCTGTTAAAAGCTTGGGATATAATTTTTTTTATAACCCTGCTTTAAACTTCTCCACAATTTTATCCCCGACATGTCTGGTGTGTTCCTTGACCTTCATGATGCTGTTTGTTGACTAAGGCTCTCTAATAAACTTCTGAGGGCTTCACAGAACAGCTGTATTTATACTGAGATTAAATTACACACAGGTGGACTCTATTTACTAATTAGGTGGCTTCTGAAGAAAATTGGTTCCACTAAATTTTAGTTTGGGGTATCAGAGTAGAGTCAAATATATTTTTATTGTATTTAACAGAGTAAAAACAACAGTACAAAAGTAATGATCTGATGTTCTGTACATTTCAGCAATACAATATTGGATTCTTATCAAATAGAAATCTGTGGAGTATCAGAGTAAATGGGACTGAATACAAATGCACACCACACTTCTGAGAGAATTGTAATATATGTTGAAAATGATTCATAGTTTTTCTTCCACTTCACAATTATGTGCCACTTTGTGTTGGTCTATCACATAAAATACCAATAAAAAACATTTATGTTTTTGCTTGTAACATGACAAAATGTGGAATATTTCAAGGGGTATGAATACTTTTTTCAAGGCACTGTATTTTTACATATTAGACCTGGAGGACATGTGAATGGATGAGTAGCATGTGGATCAGCACACTTGTAGTCTATTGACAATTATAAGTCAGTGACAGACAGGACTTATTAATTCATTCAGACTGCTGTGAATGAATGATGCGGTTCTGTGGGTGGAGCCCCGCACAGCCGGGACCAATTTTTTATGCGACAGTGGCTGAGGGGGAGAGGAACCTCTGTATACTGTCACGGAGAGGGAGGGCTGGAACATGTTCCAACGGTGAACTTAGCTTTTTACCCGACATAAAACTGCAACATCAGCACTGAGTACCCTTACCTTTTATTTCAGCGCAGCTTTTTGGGTGCAGTACATCACAAACCCACTTCTTGTGAATAAAGTTTCTATACTTTTACTGAAAAGCCACAAACGCTGCCATGCGTCATTTTATATGACCAAAAAGACTTTATAACAATATAAATAACTCCTTACGTGAGCAGGATGTTAAGTCTTTGATAACGCCCTGGGGAAGGGGCGAAACGCATCGACGCAACATCCTGCCTACGCTAAACCAGTAACCAGTGACATCACTTCCTGGAGTTGGTGGAACGCACGCTGACCAGCGGCGAACCGACCTAGTATCTGAATGCCTGCTCTGCATGCCGGTCCCGTGAGTAGCGCTTATATGCGCAGGTGACCCTATGGTACCATAAGGTTTTACACCATATACCTTTTCTTTCCTTTTTTGGCGGAACGTGAGTCTTTGTGGTCCTCCAAAGGTTCCTTCCGGGCATCTCCAACATCAGCTTACCGTCTGCCCTGTTTATGATACGGATGAAATAGTTGGTAGTCTGCCAAGTGTCTCTGCTATGGAAGAGTTTTATTCAATCAAATACTTTTAGTTTGCAAATTTTGCTATTGATGACTTTTTTTGTTTCACCATTCCACATAGCATCCTCTTAGAAGTTCGCTTCATTGATATTTATATTTGTGTTTGTGAATCTAGGGGAGCACATATATTTATTTTTTTGTTTAAATGCAGTGATAACCCTACCCATATCACTCCACAGCTGCACATGTGTATTATGTACACCCTTTATGTCATTATGAGGTATCTATTTTGTTAATGCATTCGTGCACGGTTCCATTCAGCACTTGGTGTGTTGTGTCAGGTGTATATCCTATTCCTTTTCTCGTCATATAATATTTTGTCCCATTCACTATATTTTTTCTTATAGTGTATTTGGTTTTGACACTATTTAATTTTATTTTATTTTTAGTAAGTTGCTAGCGCAGTCTTTTTGGTCATATATATCACTAAAGTGTAGCACTTTTGATTCTGCAGCTGCAACAGGCCAGTTTGATTAATACCATATCACTTAAATTTTTGCGAGCGCTGTTTTGTATGCATACATGCGTCATTTTAGACGCATCAGTGCTCCTCTCGTTACAGCGCACACACACGATCGGCTGCAGTTTAACAAGGCCGCTGGTGTTAAACGAGCCCTTAGAAAAAGTTTCATGCTTGTTTAATGATCTGCAATTGCCTTACAGAAATTTGGATCGGGAGAACAGCTGTGTGACACAATCTGGAGGCACTCCTTTGTAGCAGTAACTGAGGCGTGCTTCTGCATCACCCCTCTGGAAGAGGGGGCGGATATTTCACAAGAGGATCACACCCACGCGGATCTAGACGCTGCCCAGGAGGGCTCATCAGGATACCCAGAGATGTGTTCCCAGGATCCTCACAAAATCCCACATAAGAGAAGGATGAGAAGAGCTGTGTGGAAGAGGCACGCTCACTTAGACGGTGAAGGGAGTGGCAGCGGCATAGGGGCATAATAGAAGCACAGCAACCTTTCTGACTCGTGCTAACCACCTTCCCTCCCTCTGACAAACTACCCCCACCCTTTCCCTCCCTCCCATAATGCCTACCCTTTAAAGTGCCCATCTAACCAAAGTTATAACCAGCAGGTGATCAAGCTACAGCAGAAACAAGATACGCAAGCACAAGCTGAGCCAAAGAGCTTATAATCTTTCATGACACTGCTACATTAATAAACAGTCTTTTACAATGATTTTACGCTGCCCTTTATAAATGCAGTATTTTGAACTTCACACCAGCATGTGGTCTCTTGAAACAAAGCTGTTGGTAGGGAAGCAAAACTCTTCCTGGTTACGTACCCGTACCCCCACCCCCCCCGCCCCCCTAAAACAATACAAAGAAAATAAATCTATATATTAAAGTGTATTCCCCGATTTTTCTTTTTTAAGCTTGTGTGTATCCAAAAAACGGACGATGGGATTAGGTCTGATGCAGAAATGTTGTTATGAAGTTGCCTAGTCCTAACCCGATTCTGGATAAAATAGAACAGTTGCAGAGCTAGAGCAATGTGGAACTCAAGGCAAAAGTTATTCTTTGCTTTGGAGTGAGTGAACACAGATTAGACTTCCCCCCTTTAACAGTTTTTAACTGGGGAGATTTTCTTCCCTTTCTGTTGCAGTGACCAGGATAAGACGTGAGATGAAAGGTCTTCAATGGGGACACAAATGTTTTTTAAACTGAGGTCTACATCCCTGTTACAAAGATTTGGCTCACTTCTTGTTGGCAGGAAGCAAGGGTAAATCTCCAGGACAGAGCAGTAAAAACTTCAAAGATTTTGACCCTTCTTTGCTATTTTGAAAACAAAAATTTTGGCTAGAGTAGCATTTTGTCACTCATTGATCTACACAAAATATTTAAAGAGGAACTGCAGTCTGCCCACATAATTTGTAATAACAACATCTTTGCCATTCTGAAGCTTCCCTCCAACCACTTTGCATATTATTTTATACATACTGTGATTCAGTACTTGCAAAATATGCTTCGGAAATCTCCCTGCACTGAGTCTGGCTGCAACCATTTTAACTGTGGGCAGCTGAAGCTGCTGCCTGTTCACTTCCTGGATTTACACCCCCTCCAGCTCTCATTGGCCCTCTTAAGACTCATCCCCTCACTTGCAGGCAAACTCTCACCAGAGTGAGAAAGAGAGAGATGTGCATGATGTCATAAGCCTAGGCTTTTTACCAGACAAGAAACAGAAAGTGAGCTGTACAAGGTATTTACTGGCAGGAAACAAATGTTTTACTATCCAAAGTTAAAACAAGGGCAGAAGATTTAAAGCGGTGTTTCAGTGTCTACACATAATATATTTTTTTCTAACACTGACAATGTTTAATCTATTTAAATCTTTAACTTACTTGTTCCGTTTCTGCAGCTTACTGCTCTCATTTTTCTCTAGTAAAGATAACTTATAAAACTTCCTGTAGTCGGTTTTCATCTTGCCTGTGGGCATGTGAAGCCCACAGGCATCCTCTTCCGGGATACGGTGCTGCTGATCGACCAGCATGCACCGCCCGTTCTAGCCCCGATCTCACGCATGCGCAGTAAAGACAAATCAGAGCGCCGTCAAGAGCTCCTGGTTAAGTCTCACGAGATTTGGCGGAGGTTATCCGCAATGTCTCCTGGGATGAAAGACAATGAGATCCTAGGAGACAGTGCGGCGAACAAAGGATATGACGACAATACCCACAAAGTCCACGCCCACAGCCGCAGGGACAGAAGAAAGGAAAGACAGATAACGTAAGGTAGGGAAAAAAAAAAAAAGAGCTCCATATGGCACTCGGTGTTGCTTTTAGAAGCCACCGAGATGCTGTTTAAAAAATGAGTGAAGATCCGCTTTAATAGATGGAAAGTTGAAAAAAATTACTGAAGTTTTGCTTTAAGTTGCAGCCATTACAACTGAATCCTGTTTGTGTTAATTATTTATCACAATCAGGAAATTACAAGAAAACATTATCAGTGTCACTTTAGGCTGGTTTCACACCTATGTGTTCCTCCCCACGGATGCATTTTCAATGGAAATGCCATCAAAAGGGTTTTAATATGCATTATTGCACATTTGCAATGCACTTAATGTCTACATGCATAACACACACATGCATAGACGCGTGTCTTCACGTGCACTGACAAGCATCTAAAAATATATGGTTTCCATTAACTTCAATTGAAAATGCAACAAGCAAAAATGGGAAAAATCCAGCCTTAGGCTGGCCATTTATTCTAAAAGGAAAATTTTATATTTGCCATAACCATTGAATATGAGGTCAAACCTAAACACTTTCAATTTGTATGCAATCAGGCAGGCCCTTGCACTACATAGGTGAAGGTAAGTCTAAAAGGAAATTGAATAAGAAAATTGTATTACGTTCGAATCTTGGCCAGTTCTGCCGGAAGCAAGGTCTCCGCAGGAGGGATACCCCTGTCAGTTGATGGGGGAATCGTGCAAATTTCTTAAAGAAGAAAACAGGACAAGCATTTACAAAATAATAAGTTTAATGTTCCTAAATGCTTCTTTTTACAGAAGCACAGAAAAAGAAAATAAAAAACGTGATTCCCTGATAAACTAGTTAACTAGGACAAAGAAGAGTTCCTTTTCATGTGTGTGTGTGTGTGATTCCTTAAGAAAGGTGTATGATACAGCACAGTTCAGATTTAAAAATAAGATCCTGTCACCAGGAAGGGTGAGGGGGGGTAAACTGCTACAGGCATGAAATGAACACCCCCTGCACAATCCTACTGGCCTATCACAAGAAGCAGCCTCCCTGAGGCTTAGGTAAACAGTTAAATCAATGCGTTTAGTTCCACTTTAAGGTGCACCGAGTTAAGGCAGCCCGCTGATTTTGAATGGCCAGCAGCCCACCATGACACACTATAGTCAAACTTGACTTTTTAAAAAAAAAACAAAAACACAACACAGAGCATGTGCGCTGTAGTGAGTTGCATTTTACCACAGTGTGAACGTGGCTTGATTTTAAAGTGTTGGAGTAGATATATATATATATATATATATATATATATATATATATATATATATATATATATATATATATATATATATATATATATATATATATATATATATATATATATACACACACATATACATATACACATATACATATATATACACACACACACACACACACACACACACACACACACACACACACACACACACACACACACACACACTATATATCACACTAATACAAATCACCATTAAATGTATCATGTATCATAAATGTATCATTTCTGATACAATCTATACATGGAAGCTGAAATAGATTTTCAAACCTGCTGTACATTTTTTTCCCTTGACTTTCTCAATTCAATTGAGAGAAAAAAAATGCAAGCTTCTAGGCAACAAAACAAGGAACTTCCAAGTGCAGACTCGATCACAAAAAAAAAAAAAAAAGTGTGTGTCTTATTAGGGATGCCATTTTGGTATATTTGTCTGAAGGATCTATAAAACTAGTTAATATTGGTTACGTTGAGCTGATGATCCCCCTATAAATCAGTCACAGGCTCCAGGTGTCTCTCCAGAAAGAATCGGTGCCTCTGCGGTTTGGATTCCTTTGTTGCAGAGAAGAACAACAGAAGCGACTTAGATGACTTATCTGCGTCTTCCTCTTCATCATCCCTGCACAAGAGATACCATAACAAAATTTAAATATTAAAGCTGAACTTCAGAGAAATAGCATAATATAACATTGATATGCATAAATGAAAGACGCTTTACCTGGAAAAGGATTTCGGTCTATCCATTGATATACACAGACACATCAGACAGTACAGCCAGGTTGCTTGCTGGCCTGCCTTTGCTCTGCTTCAGGTAGGCAATACAGCCTAGTCACATTCCTGCCCTTAGTCTGGGATTGGATAATGGATAATGAAAACAGCAGCAGACCACGTGTCATCCATGAGATCACTCTGCTCTCTATTTCTGTTGCTATGTGTTTTTTTTTGCCAAGAAGCATTACAGCACAACCGATTGTCTCCCCTCGCTGCTCCCCCATCACCCAGCCTGAGTGCTGCTAAGCAATGAATTACCAGAAGCCGATAAAAAGACAAAAATCAGCTATTTACATTAAAAAAAAAAAAAACAAAAAAAAAAACTAAGCAAAAAAAAAAACAAAAAACAAAAAAAAAAAACACTCCCTGGTTGCAATATATCACTTTTCCAGAGCTGTCCCTTTGCTGTGGTTTCTTGCCGCTACATGACCCCAGTCCCACATGATAAATCACATCCCCAGTGAAGTCCTGAACCCAAAAGATGTCCTCTGTCTTCCCAGATTCCATGACACCCAGTGTTATTCAACCACCAAGACAGAGGTGATCCTGTGAGTACAGGGCGTCATGGATTGCACTAAGGGGGTGTCACCACAGCACCTTGCATACATACAAGGATGCAATGAGCCAATCATGATGAGAAGTGCCACATGACTTGAATGGAAACTTCTGGAAAAGGCAAATATTAAAAAAACTAAAAAAAAAACCCTCTAAGGCAGGGATATGCAATTAGCGGACCTCCAGCTGTTGCAGAACTACAAGTCCCATGAGGCATAGCAAGACTGACAGCCACAAGCATGACACCCAGAGGCAGAGGCATGATGGGACTTGTAGTTTTGAAACAGCTAGAGGTCCGCTAATTGCATATCCCTGCTCTAAGGGGATTGACTGGGGGTCAGAAGGATGAGCCCAAATTTAAACATGAAAGTGCCAAAAAGAATGATCTCAGTTGTCCAGAGCAGCCAATCAGCTTCTGACTTTAAAATGTGCAGGGGTCTCCAAACTTTCTAAACAAAAGGACCGGTTTACTGTGTGACCAGTGAGGGTAACAACTGTCCTGGTATCAGTGGGAGTAAACAGTGCCCCATTTTTGATTTTGGAGAGAACTAGTAATCCATTTTAGGTGTCGGTGGTAGGAATTATGCCCCATTGTTGGTGTGAGTGGGAGGAATAGTGCCCTAATGGCCAGATAAAGGCAAGCAAAGGGCCGCATCCGGCCTCTGGGCCACAGTTTGGAAACCACAGTGTTAAAGAAGCAAAGACACCCTTAATCTATCCACTACTATATGTGCTCCAACTTGGGAGACTATAAAAATTATAGAGTTAGGACCGTAGTACACAGAGAAGCCTTGACGTGGGCACTGCGTCTTGCGCATATATTTGCAAATGTGTGCAAACAAAACCCTCTGTTTAACGTGAATTGTTAGACAGGGTCAATTGGGTAGTTTTGCAGGCTGGCTGGCAAGTGTGCTGGGAAATCTTTGTTTGTGTTGCAGAACCTCCAGCCATTCACAGTGCCTCTCACCTCCCACAGTGCCCCCAGCTACCTCCAGAAACCATAAACTCTGCTGCAGAGTCCCCTAACACACATCTCCCCCACATTCCAATACTTTTATTGTGAGAGTATAAAAACTATTTTTTACTGTTAGGGTATGGAAGGTTTTAGAAGAATTTACTGGGCCCTGAACCCCTGGTCGGTCTAAACTGTCCATATACGGGCAGACCACACCCCCCTGCAGACAGCTCAATCTTCAGTATATTTCACTGATGACCAGTAACTCTACCAGATGGTGGTGTGGACAGGCACTAGTTGCCCATAAGCTGGCACAATGGGAGTGATCAAAATATGTACCAATGAGGTCTTTGGCCAATCACATTCCTACTTCTATGCACATAAGCAGATTATGTGCAAGAAATGGTTGAAAAGGCATTTTGCAACATCTATGGGGACCTTCAAGATTGCCAGTCAATGTGGAAGAATCCGGCTACCAGGAGAGGTAATTTTTGACAGGATTTGGGGCAAGCAGGCAAGTTTATACTATGGAAACAAGGAGACACACGCAGAAATGTGTCACCATATTATCTTGGGTGAATAGCAAAAAATTATCAAACCTGTTTGAACGATCTCTTCCCCACTAGCACCATCAGTGAGGTGTGTCTTCTGATGCCTACAGACATTATAAAAAGATGTTGCCTGACCCATCTGATCATATAAATGCCTGAGCAGATTTAGCTTCCCATCAAATAGAAGACCGCAGGAAGCCGAGACCTGAATTAGAGGCACAGAAACACTCAAGGATCTGCGGTGATTTTACAAGTGGGTAATTAGACGTGTGAGCAGTTGGGGGATGGAGAGAAGACATGCAGGAAAATCCTCTTTACAACAAGGTCTGTCTGACCTGCTCCCCCCCCCCCCTCCAGCAGCCGTTATAATCCAACACTGCTAATTAACGCCAATGTTACTAGCAACCAAGGCCAGCTTTGTCAGAAATCCATGACCTACGGTTACAGTAACTGCATGCAGATAGAGAAGAAAGGCCCTGTGGATATTCTCACCCACTGCTACTGCCCCCTGTTGGTGGATATAGGCCAAACACCACAGGTAAAAATCCTCTTAAAAAGGAAATTATATTATTATATAGGATTTATATAGCGCCAACAGTTTGTGCAGCGCTTAACAAAATTAAAATGTAAAAAAAAAAAATTATATATATCTAATCTTTAGGTCTATCTCTTTATATCTAAATCATCAGCCAGATTCTCCTCAATACCATCCTCCTGTAACCCTGTAAAAGCTAAAAACAGAAAAAGGCAGCACAATGAGCTAATCAGGCTCTGCTGCATGCACATATACAGCCTATAGGTAGTCTTTTCAATGTACTGTAGACATTCACTCTCACCATAGCACCGGGGCGGCTTTACTGTCCAAGATAGTCTGCGCTGTGCTCCAGCTGAATCGCACAAACTGAGGGTACCCAAAGACAGGGTCAAGATGCTTGGCGAGCCACTCTTTGGTCTTTGGGTCTGTTAGAATAGAGAAGTACAAACATGAGACGGAAAATCTCTGCGATCAAAGTGGAATCTTTCCTTTTTTCTATCTAGGAACAAAAGTGTATTATAATACATCTTACTAGTCTTTAGATGTTATTGTAGATTAGTAATAGCGATCCTGCTAGTAACATACTTCCTGTCCTAGAGCGAGAACACTCCCCATACTGTATCTATGGAGGAGAAAACATTCTCCTGCGCTCACAGTGGTTAACCCAGAGGTACACAGTGCAAAATTGCTTCTTAACGCCAATGGTCTTGCTGCCATATAGCAGTATATACACACACACACATATATACACACACACATATACATACATACACTATATATATATATATATATATATATATATATATATATATATATATATATATATATAGCGCTTTTTATCTTGAATTACATTTTATTGAGGTAACGCACAAGATCGGTGCGCTCTCTTTTTTTTATTATCTATGGAGGAGCACCATTGTTACCCCAGGGCCGGACTACAACACACATCCGCTTTCTCTTTCACCTTTAACATAAGGTAGAGGTGTTCTGTAGTTCAGAGGTGTCCCTTCAAATAAAGGGATCCTGCGAGGTCCCAAAAGATCAGCATGTGACGCCTGTTGTTTTATGTGAATAAAGGTCATCACTATACCAAGGTGTGCTGATGAAGATCATTATTTTTCGGTCATTGCTTTGGCTTCCATTATTGCCATGCTTGCTCTGGGCTAGCGACTCAAAACTACTGATGCCAGAGAACTAATATATTTTGCTCAGTAGAAGTTTCCTTTAAATGGAAAGAAAAGCCTAAATCTAACTATTCTTAGAAATGTTCCCTTCCCATTCTCCTACCTATCTTGTCTAACCTGTATATAGATAAATAGATAGAGAGGTATATATATATATATATATATATATATATATATATATATATATATATATATATATATATATATATATATATATATATATATATATATATATATATATATATATATATATATATATATATACACACACACACACACACATACATATATATACATACACACACATATATATATATATATATCTCTATATACACACACACACATATATCTATATACACACACACACACACACACACACACACACACACACACACAGGTAATTTATACACACACCTTAAAAAAAAAAATAAGATAAAAAGAGTGTGTACGCACACACACACACACAGGTAAGTACACTCCTTTTTATACAGGTTAAGCAGGCTAGGAAGGGGGAGGGAACATTTTTAAGAATAGATAGTGTTAAGCTGGTCATAGATGAATCCTTTTTTGGGGGCAATCCTCCTCGCTGAGCTATTGCATTCTGACAGCAGAGAGGCTCCCCTGCCATCAGAATACACTGATCAGCGCTGCCGGCTATAGCCATTGGCATTGCTCGCAGCAAAATCCAACAGGGCGGTTGTACAGAAGTTTATTATCATTGGATATACAACCTCCCTGGCCATACACGGATTGAAATGGCTCCTGCTGAACCAGCCAAATTTCGATCCTTGTATGGCTAGCAATAGGCCTTTCTTCCACATTAGGAATAATAAATTAAATAAGAAGTAAGGTTTTCCTTTGTGAAACAAATGCTGCACCCCTGTCAATAAGTCAATGTTATCGGACAATGTGGTGGGGAGGGAGGACTAAGGAAACAGATTGATGTAACAAACATTCCAAGGTTATTGTCAGCATGTGTTTGTCTAATGAGCATAACACAGAATGGATGAAAAGGATACATTTCAAGCATCAGCACATTTTTCTAGTGGATAAAAAAAAAATATCTATTCATTGCATACTGACATTACCATCCTGCCATGTGACAGAGGAAGAATATGGTTCCTCCCTGCCATTGTGTAATCCCGTGTATACATATGGATGTATGCGTCTACTGTTAAACTATTCTGCTTTGATAGTCCTAGTTAAACCTCAAAACTGAGAAACGCGCAGTACAGTCAAGGATAGAATTAGGGGGTGTCTAATATTTTACCAGACAAGGAGAATGGTGTTGCACAGCAAGACAGACCTTTAACATGACTTAAGCTGGCCATACATGGAACAAAATGTGGCTGGTTCAGCCGGGAACGGTCAAATTTTAATCCATGTATGGGCATTGTGGTTGTAAGGAAGTCAATCTACTGATAGACTTCAGTAACAACTGCATTGCCGGAAGTCTCCCTGCTGTCAGAACACAATAGCTCAGCGGGGAGGATTCCCCCATCCACCTCAAAATGTGTGGATGGAGGAACTGGGTCGGTTTTTTTCGTTCAACAAACTTACTAAAATGTATGGACTGCCTTAACTAACCGTTGGGATAGCCGGAGCCGTACTCGGTATCAACTCCTCCCAGATCCTCCATGAACTTCCAGCCCTTAACCACACGGTCCCTGGCCACCTGCAGAGAAAATACAGGTCATTAAAACTGTACAGACACACTTATCAAAATCCAACTACAAATTTAAACATATTGCAGCTCAACAGGTACATTCATATTTGCTTGACAAGATTCCCCGCCCCTCTTTTTCTTTACCTGGTGATGCAGCACATGACACACTTTCCCTCCCTTGGGTAGCTACACTCTGCCCTCCACTGTATCTATGGAGGGTGCCATGTTTGCCACCCGGGCTGGACTTCAAACATGTCTACTTTATTCATTTTGTTAATCTCCATTAGAAGTGGCAAGTGACAAGGACACTGCATTTCTGACAGGATCAACAGGAATTTCCTGTACTAGCCTGAAAAAAAAATATTGTGAACAAGCATTATTGTGCTTGGTTGTAGATGCCCTTCAAGTCTGCCTAAAAAGAAAGGCAAAAAAAAAAAAAAGAAGCAGTGAAGCCTTTTACAAGGCAGTTTTTCCCCTCTCCCACCACACCAGCAATACCCACGCTGGACAACCTCATTCGTTTACAAAGAATCATTTAATACAGGGCACCTCAATGACACTGATGCCAATGACCATTGTAGGGCCACAGCAGGTGCCATTTGCCTTAAGCTTTCTTTCCCCGACTAAAGCCTAGTGCACACTAACAGGTTTTTTCATTCAACCCAGCGGGCTGAATGACTAAAAAAAAAAAACTGACAGTTCAGGAGGAGCCGCTGTACTTATTTGATGTTAGTGCAGCAATCTCCCCTGCTGTGCTATTGTGTTCTGACAGGGGGATGGCCCCCCTGCAAGAACACTCCGGTCAATGCTCTCAGCCAATCGTAGACCTTTTTTTGGTCATGCCCCATCTGCAGAAACTGCCCGACATTCGGCCCATGTGTACTAGGGCTTTAGGCTACATTAACACTTGTGCATTGCAGGAACGAGCAAAATCATGGGCTCTCTCACAAAGCACAAAAAACGAGATGCTCTTTTGCAGACGCATAGTTGTGTCATTATCTCTTAATGGCACCCCTATGCATCTTGATAACGTGTGCGCACCAGAATGCATGTTAGAGCAGTACCAAGTGCTCTGGTGTGGCACAATTTTAAAAATGAAGTTAACATGCTGACCTAAGTGCATGCCTGCGATATTATTGAAAATAAAGGGGGGGGGACAGTAAGCAGTGGTTACGGTCACAACATTCGTAGAAATTTGGTACACAAATAAACAGTAATCCTTTTTAAAAATAAACGAGTTAAGACAATGGTATATATTCAGTATTGCATTTTCTTATTACAACTGGGATTGTCATTCGCTCTAGTCAGGGAAGGATACAGAATATTTAAATCACCATGTACAGCGAATGGTAAATGAGGAGAGTGTATGGATTCCCATCTTTTGGAGGGTCATCATTTGCCCAGAATTTGGGCAGATAGGTATCAAGCAAGAGGGTTGGGGGGTATCACTACCAGGGCACAAGGAAAATCAGCAATAGCTTTGGTTGCAAGTAACCTATGATGTACAGTCATGTAGGTGAATACTATTCAACATAGTGCATGGGTGGTGGTCTTTTGGTTCCAATCCCTACTCAAGGGGCAGCTGCTCCTCACGAACCCAGGTCGCCCAGACCTTATCAAATTTTTTGGGGCAACTGCGTCCCAGATAGGTCAGCTTGTACAATGGCAGGGCCGCTTTTATTAGGGTTCTCCACTGCTGTATCATCGGAGAGGAGGGTCCCTTCCATTGTAGAACCCTCCTCCGAGGCACATTTGGGCCAGATCGAGCTTCTATTGGGGTATATTCTAGCTAGTCGCTGTGGAGAAAAATATGCTCTATGTAAAAACTTAAATTTGAGTGAATCTGTCTCTGGCGGAGATTACCAAAGAGAAATATTGCTGAATGCCCTCTTCCCAGTCATCAGCGACCAGTGTGGGCACATCTGCCTGCCACACCGAGAACAGCTGTGAAACTTCAGAAGTGTCCAGTCCCACCAGGACAGAGTATAGAGTGGACAGGGGTTTAGTTTCATCCACTGCACTCATTAACCGTTCGACACCAGTGATCTCCAGCACAAGGGATAGAGGGAACTGGGACCGAAAAGCATGGTGGAGCTGCAAATACCTAAAGAACATGTGGTTAGGTAGCCCTCGTTGCTGTTTTAAGTCAAACGTGAGAAAGCCATCAGGGAACACTATGGGGGTTACTTACTAAAACTAGGGAGTGCAAAATCTGGTGCAACTCTGCATAGAAACCAATCAGCTTCCAGGTTTTATTGCCAAAGCTTAGGCTATATGCCCACGGGACGTTTTTAAAAAGAGCGGCGCTGAGAACGCAATTTTTTTCGCGTTTTGCATTGGCTTCAATACCCGTTTAACTACGCTAGCTTTCAGCCACGTTCCTGTGTCTCTATTCAAAAATCAATGGTTCCCTATGGGAGCCCATTGATTTGAATAGAAGTCTCACCAGAGGTCGGATCAAGATGATCCGACTTGCGGTGCGACTTGTGTGCTCAGAATCTTGAAGGGGAGCCCCAACAAAATTTTGCGTGAGGTTTCCCCCATACCAGATCCTTATCAAAGCACGCAGCCCGGCAGGTCAGGCAAGGGGGGGGGGGGGTTGGGTGACGAGCGAGCCCCCCCCCCCCCGGACCATACCAGGCCACATCCCCTCAACATGGGGTGGTGGGTGCTTTGGGGCAGAGGGGGGCCCCTGCGCCCCCCACCCCACCCCAAACCATGTTGATGGGGACAAGTGCCTCTTCACGACAACCCTTGCCCAGGTGGTTGTCGGGGTCTGCGGGCAGGGACATATCGTGATCTGGATGCCCCCCAGATCACGGCCTCCCACCCTAGGTGAATAAGTATGGGGTAGTTAGAGGACACGCTCCTCGTGATGTCATCACCCCATAATGCCCCGGGTGATGACATCACAAGGAGCGTGTCCTCTAGCTACGTCATCGGGTGGCCCCCGCCCCATGCCAATATAAGTCATTGCGCACGACGGAGCCAGCTTTTCAAGGGGGAGATCGCGTCGAGTCCACATCGGAAGAAAAACAGAGGGAGAAGACCCAGCAAAAGAGCAGAAGATAGCGGAGAAGGACTGGAGAGGGGGGGGGGGGGAAGTCCCAGCAAAGATAGTGGAGAAGGACCGGAGAAGCAGGAGATAGTGGAGAAGGACCGGAGAAGAGCCGGAGAGGGGAGAAGACCCAAAAAAAGAGCAGAAGATTGCGGAGAAGGACGGGAGAGGGGACAAGACCCAGCAAAAGAGCAGAAGATAGCGGAGAGAGAGAAGAGCCGGAGCTGCTTTAATAAAAAACTTTACAAACCTGTGTAGTGTGTTTATTTTTGACACTTTTTATTTAGGTGAATGGGTAGGGGTACGATGTACCGCATACTCATTCATCTAGGTTGGGTGGCGCCTTGTTAAAGGGGGCTTCCAGATCACGATAAGTCCCTGCTCGCAGACTGACAACCACAGTGCAAGGGTTGTCAGGAGGAGGCCCTTGTCCTCATCAACATGGGGGCAAGGTGCTTTGGGGTGGGGGGCACAGGCCCTCTGCCCCAAAGCACCCAGCCCCCATGTTATGGGCATGTGGCCTGGTATGGTTCAGGAAGCGCTCGCTCGTCCCCCTTTACTGACCCGCCGGGCTGCGTGCTCGGATAAGGGTCTGGTATGGATTTTGGGGGGAACCTCACGCAAAATTTTAGTCGGGGTTCCCCTTCAAGATTCTCAGCACACAAGTCGCACCGCAAGTCAGACTTCTGGTGAGACTTCTTTTTAAATCAATGGGCTCCCATAGGGAACCATTGATTTTGAATAGAGAAAAACGCTGGACGGTGCATAACGCTGTGTATACAGCATTAAGCCCCGTAAAATCGGGTTTGACACCTTTTACCCGTGTCTCTGGCGTTTTTACAGCTCTAGCGCTGGAGCCTTAGAACGCAATGGTCCTGGGTTTTTTTTGTAGCTCAAAATCGCCTATGCCACATACAGCTCAAAAACACCATGGTGGGCATGAGGCCATAGGCCAACACGGAGAGGCGTTTTTAAGCTGCAAAAAAAAGCTCAAAAAAGTGGCTGTAAAAACGTCTGTGGGCATGAGGCCTTAATTAAACAAGCTGAAGCTAGAAGCCGATTGGCTACCATGCACAGCTGCAGTAGATTCTGAGTGCTCCACATTTTTGTAAATCTACCCCTATGTCTGCCAACGTCTTAATTTCAAAGCAAGCCCACAGCACAGGATCCAGAATAAATTGGAAATGTGGCAACTGTGTATTCCCCTATAGCGGCGTGCAGGGGGACCAGCCATTGGGCTTCTGGACCTTGGCCCCAACAATCTCCCAAACCCTTAGGGTGGTCTGCATCGAGGGAGTGATATTTGGGTTGCACCGAGGCCCACGATGTATTAGATTCAGCAATTCAGAATAGGACCCAAGCAACACCGCCTCCAATGTGGATGCGGGGTTGGTCGGCTCCTCCGACAACCACCATCTGAGCGTGACAAGGACAGCAGCCCAATAGTATTTGAGAAAGCAGGGTAGGGCAAGGCCTCCTAAGGTGATAGGCATTTGCAGAATGGATTTGGCTATTCTAGGGAAGCTACAATTCCAGATAAATAAGATAATCAAGCTGTCCAGTTTTTTAAAGAACGCATTCGGAATATGTACCAGGGTTTGCCTAGGGTACCGAGTCTTAGACCCCTTTCACAGAGGCGCTATAGCGCTAAAAACAGCGTCTGCAAAGAGCCTCCCCTCTCACTCCAGTGTGAAAGCCCGAGTGCTTTTACACTGGAGCGGTGCGCTGGCAGGACGCTCAAAAAAGTCCTGCAAGCAGCATTTTTGAGGCACTTTAGTATACAGTGCTCCTAAAGGGCCCCTGCCCATTGAAATCAATGGGCAGCTCTGCCGAAGCGCTGGCAAGCAGGGCTTTGAACCTTTTTTGGCCGTTAGCAGGGGTTAAAAGCGCCCCGCTAGTGGGCAAAAAGCCGCCTTACCGCCAACGTCCGGGGGGGGGGGGGGGGCTCAGTGTGATAGTGCCCTTAAAGTCTCTAAGGACCCTATACACAGAGGAGCCTCAGAGGAAAGGGGGGGTGGGGGTGGAGTGACTCCAAATTCAGTTGTGCGTGTAAAGATTCAGTTATTGAGTTTTGTAGACAATAGACTTTTTTTCTTTTGAAAAGCAATAAAAAAAAAAGGAGACAAAGGCTCCACCTGCTCACTGGTAAAGTAAAACATTTCATATACAATAAAGCATTTCTCATTACCCATCTAAAATTTCAAATGTTTACTTATTAGCCCCACAAAAAAAAAAAAAAAACCACACACACACATGTAAAATTGTTTTCAAGTAGATGTAGTTCTGGGCCATGCTTACATCAACAGGAACTGCAGCTGTCCCTACAAGGAAATTGCAAGCCTGGTGATGGTGTCACATGGATTAAAAAAGGTGTACAAATGAAGGTGTCAGAAAGAAAAAAGTGTTTCTATATCCCATATTAGGGGAAACCTGTCTTTGAAGATGGTGGCTCATCGCTGGCTTCTGCTTTGGAAATGCCGGTTGACTGGCTGTTAGGTAGATGCTTTAGGTTCAGTACTTTTTGAATCACTCCCTAAAACAAGTATACAGATCATTTCTGATTTTTTTTTCTGGCTGTCAATCACATGTAGAACTGCTAAATAGTACAAAAAAAAAAAAAAAAACAATTGTGTCCGTTCATTTTTAATCTTTCCATTCTGGGACAAATTGTAATCATATCTACAAAAAGGCCAAAGCCAATTTTTACAGGAGGAAACAAATGACATTAACTTTGTCTCCCCCTGCTGTTTACCAAAGTAATTGGACCACACACAGATGGACATGCAGTATTTTTAACATCCCACGATGAAGGACAACATTAATATCATCAGGTGGTGTACAAAAGGAGCAATTAAGAGTGTTTAAAGAAAAATGTGACAACTGTTTTAAAGTCCTGCTTTGTTCTCCTCTGAAAAAAGAAACAAATTCTCCTACGCTCAAGAGATTGCCATAATATAGGTAAACTAGAGAAGATCTTCACAAATCACGCCACCGCATCAGCTGTGCTGCCACTCTCAACAGGTCAGAGGAAACTCTAAAAAGAAAACAAAAAAGGACAGAGGGCACACCAGCCTTTCGCATTACCTTTGCAACACTGAAATGTATTAAAAGTAGAATTGCATACTCACAAACAAGTGATAAAATCAGGCAGATAATAAAAAGTCCATCATTTGCATCATCCAGCAAGATCTGCTGGCCAGTAAACTTGGGTGGGATGAAAGTCCAATGAAACTGACGCGTTTCGAGGGGTATCCCCTCTTCAGAGCTAGGTTTGGAATGCAGGTAGACTGTTTTTATAAGATGACTAGGATCAAATGGATTAGATCATGTGATTCGAACACCTCCCTCATATGGGAGGGCAAATACAAATTAATTAAAACAAATAATTTCCTTCCCCATTAGGGGCATATGCCACCAGACATATGCATACACTTCAGATTTATCCTCCTACATATCGTAATGCATGTGTATACATAAAAGGAAAAAGGAGGTCACAGTATTAAATACACAAATAGACAAACAATTAAAAAAACAATAGAATACTTTACTGCTCAAGATCTCTATAGGCACCACTGTATCTGTATGTAAATACTCACTCTCACTCAGTTATAACCAATTGTATATGGCTGTGGGGTGTTTGTAATGCCGCACATGCCATAAGCTCCTCCAGTCTTCATCTTGTAAGCTTCTGGGCTCCCACGGAAATCGCTCTATTTTTTTGTGGCCGTATAAACACCCCACAGCCATATACAACTGGTTATAACTGAGTGAGAGTGAGTATTTACATATAGATACAGTGTTTGGTGCTTATAGAGATCTTGAGCAGTAAAGTATTCTATTGTTTATGTATTTGTGTATTGAATACTGTGATCTCTTTTTCCTTTTATGTATACACATGCATTAGGATATGTAGGAGGATAAATCTGAAGCGTATGCATATGATTGTCTGGTGGCATATGTCCCTAAATGGGAAGGAAATATTTGTTTTAATTGTATTTGCCCTCCCATATGAGGGAGAGGTTCGGATCACATGATCTAATCCATTTGATCCCAGTCATCTTATTAAAAAAAACATCTACCTGCATTCCAAACCTAGCTCTGAAAAGGGGATACCCCTCAAAACGCGTCAGTTTCGTTGGACTTTCATTCCACCCAAGTTTACTGGCCAGCAGATCTTGCTGGATTATGCAAGTTGACTTTTTATTATCTGCCTGATTTTATCACTTTGTTTGTGAGTATGCAATTCTACTTTTAATAAATGACAATAAATGCCTGGCAACCACATAGCGTCCCCTGTTGTTCCATCTGAGCTCTCTCTGGGCCAAGTGTTGGAGGCGCCCACATCGCTTTCCTGACCAGTCGTTCCTAGAGTCAGTGAGCGGCTCGTTTGCAGCCTGTCTGCAGCTGCTTGATGCGCCAGTGTCTGTGGAGCCAGCCTATCCATCCTGTGGATATCTCATCTACCCCGGTGCTCAGATGTGACCCTGTTCAGTGTTTTTAATTGGAGGAACTGTTTGACCTACGTTTGTGAGTGTATTGATTTTATTTTTTATTACAATAAACATTTATTTGCACCATGAGCTTGTGCGCTCGTATTCCCTTATGTTTTCACAGCTATCAGTCTCCTGTGGATCACTGAGCTGCAAGGAGTCTGGTGTCAGATAGACTTTCATATTAACTCTTTCCATTGATGAATTCCTTGGTCAGTGTGTTCCTGTTTTGGACTTTCTACGTTTAGCGCAAAGACTGTCGTTTTGTTTCATTTATATCAGTGGGAGGAATTATACACCAATGTTGGGGTCGTTAAAAAGAATGGTGCCTCATCATTCGTGTCAGTGGGAGAAATGGTGCTCCAAAAGCTGGATAAAAGCAAGCAAAGGACCACATCCAGGCCGCAGTTTGGAGACCCCTGATTTAAGGCATGCTCCCACCCATTCCCACCTCTAATGAAATCTATTCTCATAAGAATTAGAGTGAGATTTGCTGAGGCTGCTACTGTGCTGCCCATTCTTCTGAGGGGCTTGCTGAAGAGCAAGCTGTACCTGAGGACCTACATTGAAAGACTACCCCCTGCTTCTGCCTAATCCATTCTGTGGATCTGCTCTTCCTCCACCTCTCCTGCTGCTTCTTGAAGATTTCCCCCCCCCCCCCAATCCTTAGAGGAGAAGATCTGGCATGAATAAGCAAAAGCGCCCCCAACTCATTTTCTAAGATGGCCTGTGGAAAAGGCAGGCAGCCTATAAAACAATTCTGGTGACTAGTCCGTCCGTCCCAAAATGTACCCTTTTTGTAGTATTCAGAGTAATCACACAATGCTCACGCATCAACTCATGGCATTGGTCACATATTCTCTATACATCTGGCAAGTTCTGCCTTAAAGTCAGTACGCCAAGATCAGGCAAAGAGCAAGTGGCCACCAGTGCCTTGACAATGGCCCTACATCAGGGTCCCAGAGGGGAGTGGAAGCGGTCAAGGGATATCCTGTCATTCCAGGAAATCATGCAAGCCGATTAAAGTTAAATATCAAGATGAGAATATAGGTCTATTTTAAATGGCAAGTTGTATATAGTAATGATATGGTCACATCCGGACACAATTCTTACCTTTGCACAGATACTAGCAGCACTAACTACAGGAAACAAAGAATCAGCTTTGGGTTTCACAGTCACTTCCAGCCCAGGAAACCGCTGCTTTAGCTTCTCCTGGTACTTCTCAGCAGGACCCACCGTATCCACAAATATCTGCAGGGGAAAATAAACAAAAAAAAAAAAAAAAAAAAAAAAGGAGAAGAGGGCATGAGCTCAACACAACATCCCCAATATTTATAGAAGAAAAAAGTAAATAGGGATGTGGGACTTTAAAAGGTGTTGAAACAGAATGATCACCAATACACAAACCTTTTGTTAAAAAGGTTCTTTATTACAAAATTAGTTAAAAATAGTATTGGGGTGTGTACCCCTTTAAAAACACGAAAAGCTTCCACAATCCATGTTCCAACCAGGTTACCCCAAAAGATAGGAGGTCCTTCTCTATAGAGCCATAAATGAGATCTATTTTGATATGTGACAGATAATCGTAACAACACATCAAAATATCACACAGGGGGAGAACTACTCATTCTGATGCATTTCTGCTTCTTCAGGAAATCGAGGGGTGCGGTTAGAAAAGGTTGCAAGGAAGAAAAAGAAAAATATACATACGATTACATACATATATTTAGCCATATTCACTGTTTAGTAATAATTTCACATATTTAGCTATAAATAACTTACAATGAGTGTAATAAAAGATTTACACACATATGTTATTATAGCTAAAATATGTGTAATTTGTGAATATGGCTAAAAATATGTATGTAATCGTATGTATATTCTTTTTCTTCCTAGCAACCTTTTCTAACCGCACCCCTTGACCTCCTGAAGAAGCCGACAAGGCGAAATGCATCAGTATGATTATTCTTCCCTTGTGTGATATTTTGATGCGTTACTACGAATATCTGACAAATATCAAAATAGATCTCATTACATATAGGTCTATAGGGAAGGACCTCTATCTTTAGGGGTCACTTGGTTGGAATATGGGTTGTGGAACCTTTCATGGTTTTACAGGGGTACACACACCCAATACTATTTTTAACTCATTTTGTAATAAAGAACCTTTTTAACAAGATGTTTGTGTATTGGTAATCATTCTTTGAGAAGGATTCAACGCCTTTAAGGTCCCACATCCCTAAATATCTGCAGGACCCAACAACAAACACAAGATGGGAACAGTACACAGAATGAAAACTAAGGATGGGTTCACAATGGTGGAATCAGACGTCGCAATGCTGTGTCACACATTTCACAGGGCCTGCCTTCCTAACTACAGAGGTGCCGAGAAGAGGAGTTTCAGGAGGCGGAGTCAGTACAGGAATCACTGCTTGCAGGCAGCAAGGTACCATGGGATATGTAGTCCTAAGAAATTGAGGACAAGCTGCAAAGCATGCAGGGAATCCAGGAAGATGTGGAAAGCGACAGCCAGCAGACAGGCAAAACTCACCATAAAAAAGGAGGTTTTTCAATTAAGCTTATACTGCAATTTCAGATATAATTATTATTTGTATTGTTATTGCAATGCTGAGGTTCTAAAAGGAAACATGTATGCTGTGAGCATAGATCACAACGTCTGTAGTTTGCGTTTATATAAAAATCAGTCATAAATGGTTTAATTAATATATATATATATATATATATATATATATATATATATATATATATATATATATATATATATATATATATATATATATATATATATATATATATATATATATATATATATATAAAACACACACATATATACAGTGTGTGTATGTATATACACATACACACATACGTGTGCTCACAAGTTTACATACCCTGGCAGAAATTGTCATTAATATTGAAAATATGACTGATCATGCCCAAAACCGGTCTTATTTAGGCTGCATTCACATCTGAGCGTTCTCAGATCGTAAAACACCCAACAAGCGAAATCCCATTCATTTCAATAGCACCTGTTCACATCTGAGCGTTTTGTCACCTGAAGCAAAATGCCTGAAAAACGCTTTCAGCTAAAAAAAAAAAAAAAAACAAAAAAAAAACAAACATGAGCTTCTTTGGGGCAGATTACAGGGGCTTTTCTGCTTTTTACATTGGTGACCTTTTGACTTGTACAAAATCGTTGCAAAATCACGGCAAAAACAGGCGCCTTTGAAATGCTCAGGTGTGAATGCAGCCTCAAGGATAGCAATCACATGAAGCCATTTAAATCACCCTGATAAAAAGTTTACATACCCTGGAATGTTTGGCCTTGGTACAGACACAGAAGGTGGAACAGTTCATGTGTGTGTAAAGGCAGGTGTCCCAATACTTTTGACAATATAGTATATACACATGCATTCATACTTGTCACTCGCTTGTACCAAATATTATTTATAACAACATCTCCAAGTTCAAAGAACTGTGTTCTCCACCACCAGTTATACATACCTCAGTGACCTGTACTCCGTTATCCAGGGCATGTTGAACAAGACCAATGGCTGTGTCATGGGACAAGGCATTCAGATTGTACTTTGCCCTGGAAGTAAAAGAACCGGGGGTAAAATAATTGTGGCAGACAAATTAAGGTTTAAACGTTTGAGTAATGGCTCCCTATGCACCAAGTTTAAAGTGTTCCCAAGTACACAGTAGCGCAGATTTCAAGAAGTACATTCACAATTTAATTAAACCCTTAATGCCTGAAAATAAAACAAATCGTAATACCTCAACCTAGTTTTGCAACTTTGGCATATGTTAGCAAAACTGTACATACCATCACAACTAAAGTGTACCCACCTAAACTGTACCTTGTTTTTGCCAGGATAAATTGGGTCTTTGATGGTAAATGTTATGGATATCATCTTTTCTTATTTAGGAAAACTGTCAATGGTATACCACAATGTTACTATAAGGTAGGGCTGAAACAACTAATCGATTAATCGACAACTAATCGATTATGAAATTAATCGATTACCATTTTCATAATCGATTAATCGGCCAGTAACATAATGGGGTTAAAAATAATAAAATGAGCCCTTTATAGTACAAAAAGAGCAAATAATCGCTACTGTAAATATTATTTTCACAGTTCTACAGTAAAAAAATGAATCCCTTACAGTAGCGATTATTTGCTTTTTTTGTACTATAAAGGGCTCATTTTAGTCTTTTTTTAACCCCATTATATTACTAAACGTCTTACACCTGGTTCACATCTTTGTGCTTTTTGGTGCTTTTTGCAGAAACACTACAGTTCATTTAATATGGTTTTCTATGGGACACGTTTACATCTATGCTTTTTTTCAGCCGCTGCGTATTTGGAAAGGATCAAGGACTTTTTTTTTTTTTTTTTTTTTAAAGCAAAACGGTGCTTTTTGGTTCAATATACTTCAATGGAGAAGCTGCAGAAAAGCATGTAATGCGTTTTTGCAGCAATTTGTATTTTTTAATCTGCCCAACAACAATTTGGCCAAAAAACTGTATTTCTCTTCTAATAGTGTATACAGTATATCTCCTCTAATAGTGTATACAGTATATCTCCTCTAATAGTGTATACAGTATATCTCCTCTAATAGTGTATACAGTATATCTCCTCTAATAGTGTATACAGTATATCTGTCTGTTATTGTCAGAATGGATTCAATATTTTGCTCCCTAACCATATAGTTGGTTGTTTATATTTACCACTGCATAGAGATATTTAAGAATAAATTTCTTTTTTTTTTTTTAAACTTTACATATTAACTAAATTATACACCACACTTTTTTTTTTTAAGGTTATTAACCGATTAATCGATTAATCGAAACAATAATCGACCAACTAATCGATTATGAAAATAATCGTTAGTTGCAGCCCTACTATAGGGGAGCGGAGCGACACCGAGTTGCATGGTGACACTGGCCAGCAGTTTCCAGTGCTGATTGCTAGACAACCAGAGCGTGGACAGAAGTCAAAGTGTAAGTAAACCCCCCCTATCGCTTTCAGCCAAGGAAGCTGTCATCTTAGCCTCCGTTTAATCTACAACTGCAATGATGCTGCACATGTGATCAGTTACGACACCAGCCATTGGATGGTTTGACAGTTTGGTTGAGAGCATAACCAATGGGAGGGTTACATTTCTGGCACGTGCCGTAAATTAAACCGTTTTATGGATGGGTTTACTTCCACTTTAAACATGGGGGTTGATTTACTAAGACTGGAAGAGTGCAAAATCTGGTGCAGCTGTGCATGGTAGCCAATCAGCTTCCATTTTTTTTTTTCCTTTCAAAGCTTAATTGAACAAGCTGAAGTTAGAAGCTGATTGGCTACCATGCACAGCTGCACCATATTCTGAGTGCACCAGTTTTAGTAAATCTCTTCCATGGCGTTATGCATTTGTCAAGGTGCATGTGATATGGATATTTCATGTTCATAGAGTAAAGTTGGCTATTCTAATTTGGCCAGTTCGGCATCTTTTGATAGACTTCTTTTAAAGAAACATTCTCAAAAGAGTCTCCCAGTCAGCGGCTGCAGTCAATCAATCAGTATGTTATGACAGAAGTCAAGGTATTCCTCCATCCACCTTTTTTCCGTGGATGGAGAAATCTGTCCAGTGGGCTGGGAAACCAGGAAAAAAAAAAAAAAACACCACACACACCACAAACACTACTAATGTATAGCCTGTTTAATTCAAAAGGAACTTTCATTTTAGGGCCCTTTCACACTGGGGCGGGGTCGGCGGTAAAGCGCCGCTATTGTAAGCGGCGCTTTACCGCCGGTATTCGGCCAATAGCGGGGCGGTTTTACCCCCCCGCTAGCGGGCGAGAAAGGGTTAAAAACCACAGCAAAGCGCCTCTGCAGAGGCGCTTTGCTGGCGGTATAGCCACGCTGTCCCATTGATTTCAATGGGCAGGAGCGGTGAAGGAGCGATATACACTCCACTCCTTCACCGCTCCAAAGATGCTGCTAGCAGGACTTTTTTTCCCGTCCTGCCAGCGCATCGCTCCAGTGTGGAAAGCCCTCGGGGCTTTCACACTGGAATGCAAGCAGCGGCACTTTCGGGTCGGTTTGCCGGCGCTATTATTAGTGCAATAGCGCCTGCAAACCGCCCCAGTGTGAAAGGGCCCTTACAGCTGCACTGCAATAAATTATTTCAATTATTATTTCAGTAGATGGTGCTGTTCCGTCAGTAATAACAGCTTTTTGTCCCTAGAAAATCCCATAGCTGCTGGGGGGGGGGGATTGGGGGATTGTCTCGAACAGAGAAGCCTCCAATTTCCAAAGGAATTCCATTTACCACTTTAGCTCCAGACAGTCTTACCCCCTTCCTGACCAGGCCATTTTTTGCGATACAGCACTGTGTTACTTTGACAATTTGACACTGTAGCCAAACAACATTTATGTCCCTTTTTTTCCCCCACAAATAGAGCTCTCTCTTGGTGGTATTTGATCACCTCTGCGGTTTTTATTTTTTGCGCTAGAAACAAAAAAAGACAATTTTGTCAAAAAGAAAAAAAAAAAAACCTTCTGCTATAAAACATCCAATAAAAAAATAAAATAAAAAAAATCTAAAACTATATAATCAATTTAGGTCAATATGTATTCTTATACATATTTTTGGTAAAAAAAAATCCCAATAAGCGTATATTGAATACTTATGGGTAGAGCTCCAAAAGGGATGAAGCTAAGGGGAAAATAATACTGGAAGTATGCTATAGCAGGGCTCGACAAACCCCGGGCGCCAGGTCGCATTTGCGACTAGAATTAGCGACCTGGCGCCTGGGACGGCACAGCTGTGGTATCCTGTGTCCGTTCGACACCCCACCCCCCCGCCCGCCGCGATCGCGCTGGGCCGCGCCGGTAATTGAGGCCCCGGCTTTGCGGCCTACTGCAGTCCTATGGTTCCTGGTTCCTTCTGCAATCGGGCGCCCTCTGGTGGTGGCCGTTGGTACTACAAGACATCCACCAATGCTAATGGAGCTTTCCCTACCTGTTTTCACTGCCCGCTCATCTCCTTCCCTTTACTTAGAACCCCCAAACATTATATATATTTTTTATTCTAACACCCTAGAGAATAAAATGGCGGTCATTGCAATACTTTCTGTCACACCGTATTTGCGCAGCGGACTTACAAGCGCACTTTTTTGGGAAAAAATACTTTTTTTAATTAAAAAATAAGAAAACAGTAAAGTTAGCCCAATTTTTTTTATATTGTGAAAGATAATGTTACGCCGAGTAAATTGACTCCCAACATGTCACGCTTCAAAATTTCATCCGCTCGTGGAATGGCGACAAACTTTTACCCTTTAAAATCTCCATAGGCGTCGTTTAAAAAATTCTACATGTTGCATGTTTTGAGTTACAGAGGAGGTCTAGGACTAGAATTATTGCTCTCGCTCTAACGATCGTGGCGATACCTCACGTGTGGTTTGAACACCGCTTTCATATGCGGGTGCTACTCACATATGCGTTCGCTTCTGCAAGCGAGCTCGGCGGGACGGGCGCATTTTTAAAAATTATTATTTTTTCTTATATATTTTACTTTTTATTTTTTATTTTTACACTGTTTTTAAAAAAAAAAAATAAAAATTGTGTCACTTTTATTTCTATTACAAGGGATGGGGCACATTTAAATTTTTTTTTTTTTTCTTATTTATTTTAACTTTTATTTTTTCACTGTTCTTTAAAAAAAAAAAAAAAAAAAGTCACTTTTATTCCTATTACAAGGAATGTAAAAATCCCTTGTAATAGAAAAAAAGCATGACAGGTCCTCTTAAATATGAGATCTGGGGTCAAAAAGACCTCACATCTCATATTTACACTAAAATGCATTAAAAAAAAAAAATTGTCATTTGAAAAAAAAAAAAAAATGTCCCTTCAAGAGCTATGGGTGGAAGTGACGATTTGACGTCGCTTCCGCCCTGCAATGACTTGGAGATGGGGGGGGGGGGGGCCATCTTCCTCTCACTCGTCTCCATGTCAGGCCAGGGACAGATCCGGATCGCCTCCGCCGTTACCGACGGCCACGGTAAGCGGTGAAGGGCACCGGAGAGCGGCGGTAGCGGGGGCCCTCTCCTGCCGCCGATAAAAGTAATCTCGCTGCCAATCTGCTGCAGAGACCACTTTTATCTGAAAGAGAACCGCCGGCTCTTGAAGAAGATACCGGGGTTATGGTAGCTAGCTGCTACCATAACAACGGTATTTCTCTTCAAAGACAGGACGTATATAGTCGTCCTGCGGGAAGGAAGTGGTTCATTAAAATGAATTTATTATTTGTCATCTCCCTGCTTGGCCCCTTTCACACGGGCTGTCTGATCAAGTTCGCCTGTCAGTTTTTCAGGCGGACCTGATTGGATCCTTAGCGGGAATATGGCGGTCTTATGTCCCTGCATGGCAGGAAATAAAAGCAGTCACATTAGTTCTAGTCGTCTCTGTGTAAATTTAAGATTGGTTAATTTTTATATTGAAAATAAAGCTTTGTCGGTCGTTTAAAAAAAAAAAAAAACCTGGCTCCTAACTTTTTTAGCTGGCTCCTAGATTCCAAGCAAATTTGTCAAGCCCTGTGCTATAGGCACCCTAACCTGAGGGAGGAGGGGGAGACGGACCTCCTATCACAATTTGGATTAGCAGCAAGGAAGGGAAGTGTCATCATAATGGGGGATATTAATTATCCAGCCATCGTATAAGGCTCGCCAGTTCCTAGATGTCTTGCAGGACATTTTCATGGGTCAGATGGTAGACGCACCAACTAGAAACAAAAGCGTTGTGCCCGCTTTCGCCCCTCCTGTTTGCCTTGGCAATAGAGCCTTTAGCAGTCAAACTGAGAGCCTCACCGCACTTGGTGGGACTGAGACTGGGTGATTTTGAGGAGAGAGTCTCGCTTTATGCGGACGACATGTTGCTATATTTACAGGATCCAGGGCCCTCACTCTCAGAAGCTTTCCGATTGATTCAGGAATTTGGGGATTATTCTGGATTCCGGATTATTGGAAAAAGTCCTCTATCTTCCCTATCGATGGGGAGGTGGGGATCCCGACGGATTGTCCCATTCCACTCTCCACATCTTTTAGGTACTTGGGGGTTGAGGTCCAGCTTCCCATCTCTACGTTTTTGGAGAAAAACTTGATGCCGTTTATACAAAACTTCCGGGAGAAGGTACGGAAATGGCAGAATTTACCGATTACCCTATTGGGACGGATAAATCTATTTAAAATGATTTTCCTGACTAAATTTCTTTACATGCTTTCGAACTCTCCGGTTTTTGTGACTCTGAAGGTTTTTAAAAATATAGACTCCATTATTGTGGGTTTTCTTTGGGGCTCTAAAGCACCCAGGGTCTCCCTCGCAATTTTAAAACTGCCAGTTACAATGGGTGGGATGGCCCTACCAGACCTGCGGTCTTACTTTCTGACGTGACAGTTATCTTTTCTGCACTGGCGACTCTTTCCTTTAACACCCAATGCTACTACCCTGTTGGAGGCTGCTGTTGCCTCCTCGCAGGAAACACTTCAAAATATGCTGTATAGGAAAGGGATACCAGGGAGGGAAGTGGGATCCGTAATGGCATTACCGGGGAAAGTGTTTTACATATGCTCCAAGCGGAGGAAGGATGATCCATTGTGGCCATCACCGAATAGTCCCTCTATGATATAATAAGACACTTGCAGAGTTTTTGAAACTACCTGATGGACATAACTCTTGGGCTAGACATGGCATAAAATACCTACAACATATATATCAGGATAATCACTTCTGTACATTTGCACAGCTGAGAGAGAATTTTGGAATACCGAGGAACTGGTACTTTCGGTATGTCCAACTACATCATGCTGCGCTCGCGCAGTTTGGCGCTGATGAAATTATAGTCCAGAATACTGACTTGGAGAAGGTTCTGATAGATCCGGACCCGACAAAAAGAATTTCTAGATACTGTGGGGCAGTGGGTCCGGGGGTGGTGACTACAACCTCTAGATCCATGGAACGTTGGGTCACGATTATTCCTGAGTTGTCGGAGGAAATGTGGCAGGAGGTGTTGGATACATATCTAATATCTGTTGTCTCCCCTACGGATAAAATGATTCAATTTCGGTTCCTACATCAGCAGTACTATACACCTACTAGACTTTATCGAATGCATAGAGGGGAATCGGCTATATGCCATAAGTGTAGGGGGGCGGAGGGTGCTTTCCTGCACATGACCTGGGAGTGTGAAAAGGTAAGACCACTATGGTCACAGGTGACAGAATTCATTTCGGAACAGTTTGACTTGCCAAATTTTTTACTCTCCCTTAAGGCGTCTCCTAGGGGTATTTGGACAAGAAGAAATGACACACAAAGTTATTTCTAAGGATTTTATTTTTGGAGTAAGGAAGCTTATTGCCAGAAGAGGGATACATGACGAACTGCTGACACTGGGGATGTGGAAAAAAGTAATTAACGCTGATGTTTTGATGTATAAAATGACTTATGAAGCTAGGGGGGCCTCTAAGAAGTTTCAAAAAGTATGGTTCCGATGGGTTGCCTCTGATGATACCCTGGAAGGAGAGGGATAAATATTTTGCTGGGAGGTTTTTTATTCCAGGAAGTGGTTAAGCAGAGGGTCGATGATGATAATGAAGCTCAATCTTCTGTTTGGGGTGATGACGATTTATTTGGTTTTGTTTTCTATCTTTTGAAACATTCTACCGAAGACAGACTTTGGGTGGGCGAGGGTGGGATGGGAGAAGTTACTGGTTGTACTATATTGGTTTTTGTTTATTTTTTCTGGTTTATATAAAAAAAAAAAAAGCACATATACCAAATGAGTGATAAAGATGGAGAATTCATGGACCTAAATGTAGGAGCATTGAAATATGTATGTTTATTAATGCTGGTCAAATGCCAAATGTACACTTCTATTTTGACTTGTACGTCACTTCAATATCGGCTGTATTGTATAATTTTTATTGACTTTGTGCGCAATAAAAACTTTTGAAAAAAAAAAAAGAAACAAAAGTGTTGCAGGCGGTCCCCTAGTTACAAACATCCAACTTACAAACAAATCCTACTTACAAACGGAGGGAGACAACAGGAAGTGAGAGGAAATCTACCCCTAGGAAGGGAAATTCACTCCTGTAAGAGTTATGGGAAAAAGGTACCTCCACTGATGCTTTATTACCAAGGCTTGTTTCCACAACAACCCATAATTTTCAAAATCCAACGGTCATTGGGACAGAAAGTGAGGTGAAATATTCTCAGCAGGGGAACAGACAGCAAAACAAATGTTACAGGGGTGATAATACTTTCCTATGTTATCCAAAAAGCTTAAAAAATGTTTTTTTTTGGCTGGAGCTACACCTAAAAAACGTACCTGTTTTGACTTACAGATTCAACGTAAGTACAACTTAAGAACAAACCTACAGACCCTATTTTATTTATAACCCGGGGACCGCCTGTACTAGACCTACTGATTACCAACAATACAGACCTGATCATGGATGTGGAAATACGGGGCAATTTAGGAAACAGCGATCACAGGTCAATTAGTTTCAGTATAAATCACACAAATAGGAAACATAAGGGGAATATAAAGACATTGAATTTCAAAAGAGCCAATTTCCCTAAACTACGAACCTTGCTAGAAGATATAAATTGGGATAAAATCTTAGGAACAAAGAAAACGGAGGAGAGATGGGTATGCTTTAAGAGCATTTGAAATAAGGGCATTAGTCAATGCCTCCCAGTGGGAAATAAATTTAAAAGAGCGAACAAAAGTCCTGGATGGCTTAACTCCGTGTAAAAATGCATATAAAACTAAAGGAGAAGGCCTAGGGATCATCATCAGCATTCAGACTTTACAAAAAATGCAACAAGAAAAGTAAGGGTGCAATTAGGGCAGTTAGGATAGAACACGAAAGACACATAGCGGAGGAAAGCAAAAAAAAATTCCAAGAAATTCTTTAAGTACTTAAACAGTAAAAAAGGGAGGACAGACCACATTGGCCCCATAAAGAATGAGGAAGGACATCTGGTTACAAAGGATGGGGAGATGGCGAAGGTATTGAATTTATTCTTCTCCTCAGTCTTCACAAGGGAATCGGGGGGCTTCAGTAACCAAAACTGCAGTGTTTATACTCATGACACATCACAGGAAGCACCCTCATGGCTAACAGAGGACAGAATTTGAAATAGACCTGGAAAATTTAAGATTAATAAGTCACCGGGACCAAATGGCTTGCACCCGAGGGTCCTTAAGGAACTCAGTCAAGTAATTGCCAGACCATTGTTCCTAATTTTTACTGACAGTCTATACTGACTGGAATGGTACCAGCTGATTGGAGAAAAGCCAATGTAGCACCAATATTTAAAAAAGGCCAAAATGCATCCCTGGGAATTACAGACCAGTTAGCCCAACATCAATAGTATGCAAGCTCTTGGAGGGGATAAGGGACTACATAAAAGATTTTAGTAATGAAAACTTTATCATTAGCAGTAATCAGCATGGATTCATGAAGAATCGTTCTTGCCAAACCAATCTATTAACCTTCTATGAGGAGGTGAGCTGCCATCTAGATAAAGGAAGGCCCGTAGACGTGGTGTATCTGGATTTTGCAAAAGCATTTGACACAGTTCCCCATAAACGTTTACTGTACAAAGTAAGGTCCGTTGGCATGGACCATAGGGCGAGTACATGGATTGAAAACTGGCTACAAGGGTGAGTTCAGAGGGTGGTGATAAATGGGGAGAACTCAGAATGGTCAGCGGTGGGAAGTGGGGTCCCCCAGGGTTCTGTGCTGGGACCAATCCTGTTTAATTTATTCATAAACGACCTGGAGGATGGGATAAACAGTTCAATCTCTGTATTTGCGGATGATACTAAGCTAAGCAGGGTAATAACTTCTCTGCAGGATGTGGAAACCTTGCAAGAAGATCAACAAATTAATGGGGTGGGCAACTACATGGCAAATGAGGTTCGATGTAGAAAAATGTAAAACAAAGGATTTGGGTGGCAAAAATATGAATTCAATCTATACACTGGGGGGAGAACCTCTGGAGGAATCTAGAATGGAAAAGGACCTGGGGGTCCTAATAGATGATAGGCTCAGCAATAGCATTCAATGCCAAGCTGCTGCTAACAAAGCAAACAGAATATTGGCATGCATTAAAAAGGGGATTAACTCCAGAGATAAAACGATAATTCTCCCGCTCAACAAGACTCTGGTCCGGCCGCACCTGGAGTATGCTGTCCATTTCTGGGCACCAGTCCTCAGGAAGGATGTACTGGAAATGGAGCGAGTACAAAGAAGGGCAACAAAGCTACTAAAAAGGGTCTGGAGGATATTGGTTATGAGGAAAGGTTGCGAGCACTGAACTTATTCTCTCTGGAGAAGAGACGCTTGAGAAGGGATATGATTTCAATTTACAAATACCGTACTGGTGACCCCACAATAGGGATAACATTTTTCCGTGGAAGGGAGTTTAATAAGACTCCTGGCCACTCATTAGGATTAGAATAAAAGGAGGTTTAACCTTAAACTATGTAGAGGGTTCTTTACTGTAAGAGCGGCAAGGATGTGGAATTCCCTTCCACAGGCGGTGGTCTCAGCGGAGGGGATCGATAGTTTTAAAAGACTACTAGATAAGCACCTGAATGACCACAACATACAGGGATATACAATGTAATACTGACATATAATCACACACATAGGTTGGACTTGTGTCTTTTTCAACCTCACCTACTATGTAACTATGTAAAAATGACACTTTTTGGGGACCAGTGACATTACATTGATCAGTGCTATAAAAATGCAAATCTGACAATAAGTGGCACTTTTTGGGGACCAGCGACACCAATAAAGGGACCAGCGACACCAATAAAGTGACCAATAAAGGGGTCGATCAAAGGGTTAAATGTGCTCCTAGGGGGTGCTTTCTAACTGTGGGGGAATGCTGTGACTGGAGGAAAGCAGAGATCCGTGTTTCTGCTTTGCAGAAACACAAGATCTCTATTTTTGTCCTTAACAGACCCCCGTTCTGCCTCTCCCATGAACTATTGTGGGTGGCCATGGGACCCTCTGATTGGCTCCCGCTGTGTCCAATCACAGCGGGAGCAGGTTACCCCAGACCCCCCACCCCAGTACATATGCGGTAGGTGGTCCGGAAGCTGTTAAAAGGTAACTCCACCTTTGGCAACATGGTACATGTTACGCCAGTATTGACACTTTGTATATGGTGTTACAGAGACAGATGGGTCCTGTCCCCTAACCTCCTGACCCCCCACCCCCCCTCCTGTGACAGCATGTGGGGGGGGGGGGGTTGGGGGCAATTATTTTTTTTTGTTTAAAAGGTGAAGTTAGCCCTGAACATGTCAGCCACATATTAAGCTGTAATAAACCCTCCTGCGCTCAGGTGTGGTGCTCAAAGACAATAAAGTCCCTGTTTACAATTCACTTAAAATGTCAAATGGCCACCCCAATTTGCTGCCCTCCTAGGACTGGGGTAGTCCCACACTGAACAATGTAAAGAAAAAAAGAAAGAGAGCACCAGCCAAAGACATTACCTTTTATTGGTAAATGAAAACAAATATTATACTCACAAACCATTGTAAAAAAGCTCTTCAATGACATCAAAAAGCAGGTACACCGGGACCTCTGCACCAACTTATCGCAGGGAGGAGCCACACAGGTCTACAGAGGGTAACGCGTTTCAAGGGGTATCCCCTCTTCAGAAGTCTGTACCTGCTTTTGCATGTAATTGAGGAGCTTGGTTTTTTTTACATTGGTTTGTGAGTATATTTGGTTTTAATTTGTTTTTGTAATGCCATAGGCTGCTGTGCCCTTTTATTTTGTCTTTTGTGCAAAGCTCGATCTGTTATTAAACTCCACACGGGTGTGCAGGAGGCATTACCTTTGTTGCATGCTGGTGGAGATAACATTAGGTGACAATATGTGAATAGCCCAACCAATAAAATCTGTAGACCCATCAAGTTTCTCGAACAGCCGCTCTCTCTCAGCCTCGCTCAGTGTCTTGGAGTCTGAAAGGAAAAAGAATTAAAAAAAAAAAAAATAGTTGCGAACATTCAGTTTTAGCACTAAATGCTGATCGTCTAACGATTATTCTCATATTCGATTCGTTGGCCGATTATGGTTTTGATAACATCGATTATTCGGATGAAAACCTCAAAAAAAGTGTGGCTTATAAATTTAGTGAATATGCAAAGTTTAAAAAAAGAGACTATTTTCATTCTAATGCCTTATTTTACCTCCAGTCTATCAGCCTCCAGCTTTTCTGGGTTCAGATGTTGATCTTCCCTTTACAAAGCCCTTAAAGTGATTGTAAATGTTGAACTTTTTTTCTTTTTTTTTTTAAACAAACATTTGGAGTCACTTTAAATCACTTATTTCTCCTGCCAAGGACTACATGTCCCATGAGCCATTGCTCCTCACACATTCATATTCACCACTTCTTAGGCACTTTTTGACACGTATGGACGATGTACTGAGCTGTATGTGTACTGCACTGTATTTCCTGATATGTAAACAAATAATGCATTCTGTATGCAGGTCAACCAATCGATTATGAAAGTAGTCGACAACCAATTTTCATAATCGATTATGTCGATTAGTTGTTTCAGCCCTAGTTTAGACCAGGATCTAAAATTAGATCAAACTATTTAGACTGGGGCTGCAACTAAGGATTATAATCGATTACGTTGATTAGTTCTTTCAGCCCCATTTTCAATCATCATTCATTTTAATTCAACTGGGAATGCCTCTCATATCTTTAGGACAGGTGCTATCACTACATATCACAAGCAGTATAAGAAGGCTTGGATAATGTAGTCCTGTTTTATAATGGGGGGGGGGGGGGGTGGAGGAAGAGAGGTGTTGGTATACCAGGATTTGCAATTTTATAATTAAGAAGGCAAAACTGTGTCTGGGAATACTCAGTGTTGCTTCTGTCCTTATCTGTAATCAACACATTTCCATATGTTTAAAAAAAAAAAAAAAAAAAAAAATTATATACATACATATATATATATATATATATACATATATATATATATATATATATATATATATATATATATATATATATATATATATATATATATATATATATATATATATATATATATATATATATAATATATATATATATATATATATATATATATATATATATATATATACACACACACACAGTACATACATCACATTAAAAATAGAGTTAATGCACCAAAACAATCCAGATTTCTGTACAAAATAAAAGATTGTGTTGAGTAGTCAGAGTAGATATAAAATGCGAAGCGGCGAAAAATTACAGCACCCAAAATTATCAATAGATGACACTTGAAATGCATCTATATCTCATCAGTTTGGAGATAACTGGAAATGGGGGGCCTAGAATTATTTCTCTCTGGTATGAGCAGTGAAACCCAATATGTGTTGCACAATCTCTCCTCACTTACGTGCACATTTGCATTCCTTTGTGTGTACATGGACCAAGGGGGGTGCTTTTAAAAATGTATTTTTTAAACCCGAGGTTGAAATTACTACACTGAAGCTTGCAAATTCTTAGATGTGGTGACTGCATTAGTTTTCTTTTAATCATTTTTTTCCCCCCCCATCTTATTTTCATTGATCCAGCCAGTCAGTTTTTTTTTACCTTCCTTTAACAGACCAAGGTGTCCAGCAAAAAAAATAAAAAAAGGGTTGCCGTCACTGCTTAACCGCTTGCCGCCCGCCACTGTCAAAATGACGGCGGGGCAGTGCGGCTCTTGTTCTGAGACAACGTCATATGTCTTTGTCCCAGAACGGGTGCGCAGCGCAGCGATCGCGGCCCCGATCCTTTAACTGTGTGATCGGCTGTGTCCAATCACAGCCGGTCACATGTAAACACGGAGATGTCGGTAATCGGCTCTCGTCGCCTCGCACTGACAAAGTGTATAGCGAGAAGAGCCGATCAGCGGCATCTCCTCCCAGGGGACATCAAGACATGTAATCAGGGCCCTGATCAACAGAGGTTAGTATAGGGCAGGGGTCTCAAACTGGAGGCCCTTCACCTGTTGCGAAACTACAAGTCCCATGAGGCTAGGCTGACAGTTACAAGCATGACTCCCACAGGGCAGAGGCATGATGGGATTTGTAGTTTTGCAACAGCTGGGGGGCCGCCAGTTTGAGACCACTGGTATGGGGGCTTTGCTCCGCTTTATAGTCAGCATACTAACCCAAAACTGAACACTACTAACAGTTTCACGTAACACTGTAGAAGTCACTGACACTTTCTTGTGATGCAGTAGTGGTAGAAGTGGGTTTGGGTACAGCTAAGTTTACAGGTTAAGTTTCTGGTACATAATAAAAGCAAAAAGAGATTGCAAGTTGCAGGTGTGCGCTGGTGCATGGCTATGAGAACAGATCCCAGTAGCCACCACCAACCAGTGCTGTCCCACAAAAAAAGTTGCAGCAAACAAGACCTGCCTACGTATAAGTGGGAGCTCCAATTTTCTACTTTGCTACTGAAGACGTAGACATAGGTGTCTTACCTGCAACTTTCAGGTCCTCCAAATCCTTCTTCCGGGATACAGGACAATAACATATTCCATACACCATGGGGCCTGCAACACAGGGAAATAAAAAAAAAAAAAATCACAATAGTGCAGGAAGTAAAAGATCTGCTCTAGTATTTGCTGGTCTTTTAGTGCCCATTTAAACATGGGTGCATTGGGACTTGCTGAGAAGCCCGGTCCAAGGTCCAGGGCAGTCCCTAAGCAAGAAAAGGCAAAAAGCCTCATTCCCCATCAGGCCTGTTTACATAACCATAGGTATGGCATGTAGTACTTTTTATTTGTGAGAGCAGAATGGTTCAATGCGCTACATCACACCACAGACAGTAGAACATAAAGGAGAATTACAGCCAAAGCTGGTTTGGCTGAATTTCTCCTGTGGATCACCGGCCTGCAGTTTTTCTCCTGCACTCCAGTGACCCGTCTTCAGCTGACAGTGGCCTGAAACCCGATGTCGGCTGAAGTTTCTGAGCCGATCCAGGCTTGGGAAGGGTCACAAAAAAAAAAAAAAAAAAAAGGAAGAAGTAATCAGCGTGAAGCACCAGAATCCAGGGTGGATATAAATCAATGATAAAAGAAAACAGAAAAAAAAACTGATTTTATTTGAATCGATTTTTTGTATTTTTATCAAATTTATTTTAATAAAATGCTTTTGGAGTAAAAAATCTAAAGATAGTTTTCTATTTAAAGATACATTAGTTTATTCAGCATGAAAGCTTAGTTATGTAGCATAAGGTTGTATATTCTGCAATATTTAAGTTTTTGGTAAACTCATTCAATGAATGCAAGCTAAGATAAAATGCACTGCACTGATGCATTCACACAATTTCACAGTAACCATGAGATCAAACAAAGTTCAGGAATATTCTTGTATCCCATTGTTTTGAAAATCTATGTACACTGCAAACTGTATGATTGAATTGGTTCTGATATCGCTGTTTTACTAACCTGACAGCTTATTATTCTAAATAGGAAACATTCATTTTGTTTCCAAATATTAAAGATGCCAACTACCAGCAAGAATAAGTGCTTATATTTAGAGAGCACCTGTCATTTCAGATCCATCGTGGCAGCGCCTGTTAGCATCCACTCACCTGCTGCCGCCACGTCCCTCACCTTGTTGGGTCACTGCCGCATCACCAGCCGTCCCATTAAAGTGAATGGCACTGTCGGTGAGTCAACAGCGAGTCATAGGAGGGGCCTCTGCAGGACAGAGATGACAGTTGCTCTTTAAAAACGATGATTTAAATCAAGCCTTTTTACTAGTGATTTAAATCGACTTGATTTAAATCAAATCCGCCCTGCCAGAATCAGTGCGTTGGCAGTATTCTATTGCATTCAGTGTGGCTCCTGGTGTGAATGAGCCCTTAAAACTGAACTCCAGATTTTAAAAATTTTGTTTTTCTTTGGAATCACCTCGCATTTAAATAAAAGTTCTCTAATGACAACTATCCCAGGCACAGATAGCAGCTGGTTACTGCAAAAATCATAGCTGCTCTAATGCGGGATCCTACTCACTGTGCTATACTTCCAGCACTTCAATATCTCTTCTGCGATAAAATGCACCGACCTGCCTGCTCATTGTCTTCTCCAGTGATATAAACTGAGAGCTCCAAAGCTCAGCTTACAGTCTTGGCACTGTCCCTGTGTGCTGGAATGAGAGCCTTTTGCACATGCACAGGAGTGACGTGATCTTGTGCGGTCCAATTAAGATGGCCGAAGACTGGCACACAGGAGGAGAAGATGCTGGTAAGGGATGGGGACTGTTGAGGTAAAGGTGAGTATTGATCACTGTAACGTGGAATTAAACCTGCCGATTGAAAGAGGAACTTCACCCTAAAGGGGGCGTTCCGCTTTTAAACCTCCTCCTCTCCCCCCACTCTCTCACTTTTGGAGCCTAGTACCTAGTTTTAGAAGGTACCAGGGACCACTTTTGCCATGGCGATCGGAGCGGAAGTTCTCTCCTCCCCCACAACCTTCTGGGACACGTCGCAGGCCCCAGAAGGCTGCGGGTCCATTCATAAAGCACAGCGCCACTCACACATGCACAGTGTGAAGCTGCAAGGAGTCACAGCCAGCTTTCCTTAGTAAACATGCTAGCATCAGGGACCCCAAGACTAGAAAATAACCGGCCCAGGTGAGCATGGTGCTGCATCCTTGGACGGGTGTCTGTCCTTTTTACTTACAGTATCTGTAGCTCCTGACTTTTATTTTTTGGTTAAGTCTGAATATGCTCTTTAACAGTTTTCCAAAACAGGCCGCACTAATACATTGGCGTAGCACTAATGCACGTTTTTTGCAAGACAGAATAGGGCAGCCCATTCACTTGAATGGACTGCCCTACGTGCGCCAAAGAAGTTCCTGCACCCGTTTTGGATGCAGAGCTCAGCGCGCTTGGGGTGCCATAAGCAATCAATGGCACTGCAATACGCTTTTGTAGGGCGTTCCCAGAATGCACAGGTGCCCATGAAGCCTTACATCGCTGTGAACAATAAGGCCTCATGCACACTGGACGTGATAAAAAAGCCAGTAACATTAGTTGTAGAAAGCTGTAGAGCGAGTTTTTCTGCGTTTTTCAGCATTTTTTAGCAAAACTATACTCCCATAAAAGCTTATGGCTCAAAAGCGCTGATAAAGACACCTGGCTCCGACCAGAGGGTCGTTACAGTTCGATAATTCCTCATATAAAACTAGTTTATATATGTATCCTATGTTGCATTATGTTATGCAACATAGGATGCATATGCAACAAAATATTGTATATATGAGATGATCAGCGCAGATATCTATACTAATATCCAAAATTACAAAAACTAATAAACCGTGACCTGCTAATTATCAAGGGACTCCTGATGAAGTCATGTGACGCAACTCGTAGGGCGTGGCCGGAAATACAGAGCGGACAGGAAGTGACGTAAGAGGCGTCTGGAACGCTGTTACACTTTACATGCGCTTTTTTAACTTTGTTTGTGTAAGAATCCATTTGGCTTTTAATAAATCTTCAGTTGTTTATAAGTTTTACACTATGGGAGGCAATAATTTTATCCTCACAAGACATTCGGAACTCTGAGTTACCTGATATTCGGGAGTCTGGAAGTGGAAGCCCGCCGCCAACCATTAGATACTTATAAGGCTGATTTAACACCACATAGAGGTGAGAGTTCTGTGAGCACTAAGCAACTGTGTGAAGTCACGGGAATTTTGTTTGCAAGCTATTATAAATTGGAAGCACTTTGTTACCAATACTTGGAAGAAATTATGGACTTTATTATTATCTATTATTGTTTGTGATAATTAGCAGGTCACGGTTTATTAGTTTTTTGTAATTTTGGATATTAGTATAGATATCTGCGCTGATCATCTCATACTTACATTCATATATGTACACTACAGGTCTAGCAGCAGTTTCATTAGCTTTTTTAGTTTATTAACTTGGTAGCACGAGGGGTTTCACTTTTCATCTTTCAATAAAAATATTGTAAGAGGAAAAAAAACAAAAACCGCTGATCAACGCAGAATAGGTGTTTTTAAGCTGTTTTTCTTTTTTCTTTTTCAGTTTGAGCTGTTTTAGAGCTCAAGAACACCTCTCTGAACCCACTAGATTTGGGGATTTTTTTTAAGCCAAAAACAGTGGATAACAGCCTATGGGGTTGATTTACTAAAGGGAAAAAAAGACTGTGCACTTTGCAAAGTGCAGTTGCCCTCTGCAAGAGCAGTTGCTCCAGAGCTTAGTAAATGAGCAGGAGCTCTGCTGACTTCCATCATCCAATCATTTGCAAGCAAAAATGCCGTTTTTTTTGTTTTTTTTTTTATTTCCCTTGCACAGGATTGGGTACTCTTTGCAATGTCAAGCCTAACCTCATTTACTAAGCTTTGGAGCAATTGCACTTGTAGAGGGCAACTGCACTCTGCAAAGTGCACAGTCTATTTGCCTTTAGTAAATCAACCCCTATGCATGCATGGACACATAAGATAACATGCTGGAGAGTTGACTGTAGGAAAAAAAACGTCTGAAGCCAAAAACAGCTGCTGTAAAAACGTCCAGTGTGCCTGATGCCTAACAGTCACAGTTGCTTGTGCTCTCCATAGCACTGTCAAGCCATCAAGTGGCTGGTGTCATAAATGATCACATGTGCAGAACATGGCAACTGCAGATTAAACAGAGGCTACAATCACAGCTTCCCTGTACAGTATAGGAGGGTTGGGTTCCACCTTAACTGCTTAAGGACCGCCCTGCACAGTTATGCTGCAGCAGGGCTGCCCTCCTGTGCGAAATCACGTACAGGTATGTGACTTTGTGCATCAGCTCTGGGGCGCGTGGGTGCCGCTGGTGACCCGCCCCCCCCCACTGTGATTGGGCACAGCGGGAGCCAATCAGCGGGTCCGGCGGACGCGATGTCCACTGGGACCCGGAGATCGTTCTCTGAAGAGGCAGAACGGCGGTCTGCCTATGTAAACAAGGCAGGCCGCCGTTCTGCGAAAAGAGGAAGATGGAGATCTTATGTTTCTGCTAAGCAGGAACACAGATCGCTGTCTTCCTTCAGTCACAGCATTCCCCCACACAATTAGAAAGCACTCCCTAGGCACACACTTAACCCTTTGATCGCCCCTGATGTTAACCCCTTCCCTGCCAGTGTCATTAGTACAGCTTCAGTGCATATTATTTAGCGCCGACCAGCCGCTGCAGTCGTACTCCGGCAACGTGGCTCGGCTGCGCGAATCAGCGTTATGTTACATCGGTTCTTTTTTTGGCCAAGAGGGGCGTGTGCGCCCGCTGCTCGCCCCCAGAGCCGATGCAAGTTCCTGGTGGTCGCGATGACTGCCGGGCTCCCGCGATCGATCGTGACACGCCAAGAACCGGGATCTCTGTGTGTAAAACACAGAGATCCCGGTTCTCTGAGGGGAGAAGAGACTGATCGTGTGTTCATACTAATTATGAACATCGATCTATCTCTTCCCCTAGCTAGCCCCATCTCCCCCCCCCCCCTTCAGTTAGAACACACACTAGGGAACACAGTTAACCCCTTGATCACCCCCTAGTGTTAACCCCTTCTTTGCCAGTGACATTTTTACAGTAATCAGTGCATTTTTATAGCACTGATCGCTGTATAAATTCCAATTGTCCCAAAAATGTGTCAAAAGTGTCCGATGTGTCCGCCATGTCGTCGCAGTCACAAAAAAGCGCAGATCGCCACCAATACTAGTAAAAAAATAATAAAAATGCATTAAAACTATCCCCTATTTTTTAGACGCTATAACTTTTGCATAAACCAATCAATATACGCTTATTACGATTTTTATTACCAAAAATATGTAGAATACATCTGGGACTAAACTGAGAAAAAATTTGATTTTTTTTTTTCTTAAAAATGGGGATATTTATTATAGCAAAAAGTACAAAATATTGTGTTTTTTCAAAATTGTCGCTCTTTTTTTTTGTTTTTAGGGCAAAAAATAAAAACTGCAGAGGTGATCGAATACCACCAAAAGAAAGCTCTCTTTGTGGGAAAGAAAGAAAATACATTATATTTGGGTACAGTGTCGCACGACCACGCAATTGTCAGTTAAAGTAACGCAGTGCCGAATCGCAAAAGAATGGCCTGGCCGTGAAGGGGGGGTAAAACCTTCTGGAGCTGTGACGCCCATAAAAGGGTCAGGGTCGCTTTAGCTGACATGGTAATTAAAGTTGTCCCTCTTCCTCATATGACAGTCCAGAGACAGAATATCTCTGCATAGGAATGTGACATAATCGTGTTTTATATGACCCCCTAGTCACAATGTAATGCTATGTACGGAGCCCCGGTGACAGCTTCTCCCGCAATATCTCACCCAGGACGGGGCCCCTCCCGGCTTCATCAATCCCCAGACAGCAGTCTTCCCGGCTGCATAGCTCCGGTACCGGGGAGGACAGCACACAGTTCCTAGAATTGTCCCGCTCGAACCGCTCCAGCTCCATGCTAGCAACACAACTTCCGGCAACAGCGAGGCTTCCCGCCAATTACGAGTAACGTGGACACGGCCCTGACCAGACGACGTCAATAAGCTTTATTGACAAGAACCAAGATAGAGCACATAGTAGTGTGTGAAGTGAAGTGTGCTGGTGTTTTATCAGATCAGGCGACCTGTCAGAATGATGAAGTCTCATGAAAGGCAGTGCTGTGATAGGAGTCAGGATGAGGATTATTTAAAGAGGAACTGCAGTTCATTTGTAATAAAAACATCTTTGCCATTCTGAAGCTTCCCTCCAACCACTTTGCATAATATTTTATATATACTGGGATTCTGTACTTGCCAAATATGCTGCAGAACTCTCCCTCCACAAAGACTGGCTGCAACCATTTTAACTGTGGGCAGCTGAAGCTGCTGCCTGTTCACTTCCTGGATTTACACAGACACACAGAGGCACACCTCCAGCTCCGCAGCTCTCATTGGACCCCTTATATGACTCATCCAACCCTCCCTTCCTGGCAAACTTTAAGGAGAGTGAGAGAGAGAGCTGTGTATGATGTCATAAGCCTGGGCTTTTTTTCCAGACAAGAAACAGGAAGTTTCTTACTATCCAAAGCTAAAACAAAAAGGGAAGAAGAGTTAATAGATGTTGCGCTTTAATGGTGTGCAGATTTGGGGAAAAACTCCCGGGGTGAACTTCATTCAATTCACTGAAAAGTGACCAAAAAAAAATCAGGAGGATCCAAAAAATACCTCCTGGGGCCCAACCTGTAACATTTTTTTTTTTTTTAATTTAGGGACACTTTTTGTGTCTGTAGGGGCAGGGCATTCATTTGAAGGCTTGGTCTAGTAGGATTGAAAAAAATGCACTGTGTGAAGCCACATGCCGCAGCGGAAAAATTGGCGTGGTTTACATTATGCTAAACATTGGGCGTGGCTTATAGGAGGTGTGGTAAAATAGAGTCTGGAGGGAGAAAGAAAGAAATAATAGGAGAAAGAGGGATGGGGGAGAGAGAAAGAGGGATGGAGGGAGGCAGATAGAAAGAAAGATGGAGGGAGAGAAAAAGAAATAATAGAAAAGGGGAGGGAGAGAAGGAAAGGAAAAGAGAAGGAAAGAAAGAGGGATGAAGGGAGAGTGAAGGAAAGAAAAAAGAGAAGGAAGAAAAGAGAGAGAGAGAGAGAGAAAGAAAGAAAGAAAGAAAGAAAGAAAGAAAGAAAGAAAGAAAGAAAGAAAGAAAGAAAGAAAGAAAGAAAAAGAGATGGAAAGAGGGATGGAGGTAGAGAGAAAGGGGACAGAGGGAGGCAGATAGAAAGAAAGAAAGGTGGAGGGAGAGAGAAAGAAAAAAAGGGAGAAAGAAGGTTGGGAGGAGAGAGAGGGAAAGAAAGAGGGATGGAGGAGAGAGAGAGAGAATGAAAGAGGGGTGGAGGGAGGCAGAGAGAAAGAAAAAAGAAAGATAGGGAGGGTGGGAGGGAGAGGACTGCCCCTGCTGCCTAATAAATACAGGTACAGGTTCTTTGCAGAGAGAGTGACATTCTAGCGCTGTTCGGCGATAATAGCGTGTTCTTCCTCACCTCAATCACTTGCAACTTCTTTCCACAGCAGCTCCATGCCACAACATGGGCAGTAATGGACAGCGCACCCATTGGCAGGGAAGCGGTGCAGCCCGCCTCCTGCTACCTCCTTAGCCAGTAGAGCTTTCTCTTACATCCCTTCATCTCCCTCCATCACCCAGTCTGGACTCCCAGCCCACCCAGCTTACTATGTGGGCAGCCCGAGGATACCCTTTTGCCAACAATGCTCACATTGCATCACATTATAGGCGGAGCGGTGCCGCTTTTTTAGACCCCCCCGGCCCAGTCTGCCCCTGCCTGGGACAAAGCCTATTTACCGGGATTCTGCCTGGGACAGGCTCAGACCGGGACACTGGTCTGAATCCTGTGAATGTCCCAGGCAAATCGGGACTGTTGGCAACGATGTGACTGTCTCCTGAACCATGTCCGCAGTCTCCAACAACTCTTATAGTATGTTCACAGTCTATGACAGTCTCCTGCAACATGTCCCCAGTCTCTGAGCATCTCCGGTGTCATGTAATGTATGCAGTCTTTGATCATTTCTTACCTCATGTCCGCAGTCTCTGACTATCTCCTGCATCATGTCTGTAGCCTCTAACAATCTCCTATTCCATGTCCGCAGTCTCTGACCATCTCCTGTATCATAGCTGTAGTCTCTGACCATCTCCTGTATCATGTCTTTAGTCTCTGGCCATCTGATTTGCCATGTCCGCAGTCTCTGACTATCTCCTGTATCATGTCTGTAGTCGCTGACAATCTCCTATTCCATGTCCGCAGTCTCTGACCATCTCCTGTATCATGTCTGTAGTCTCTGACTATCTGCTATTCCATGTCGGCAGTCCCTTACTATCTCCTGTATTGTGTCTGTAGTCTCTGACTATCTGCTATTCCATGTCGGCAGTCCCTTACTATCTCCTCTATCATGTCTGTAGTCTCTGATCATCTCCTGTATCATGTCTGCCGTCTCTGACCATCTCCTATTCCATATCTGCTGTCTCGGACCATCTCCTGTATCATGTCTGTAGTCTCTGACCATCTCCTATTCCAAGTCTGCAGTCTCTGATTATCTCCTGTATCATATCCGCAGTCTCTGACCATCTCCTGTATCATGTCTGTAGACTCTGACTATCTGCTATTCCACGTCGGCAGTCCCTTACTATTTCCTGTATCTTGTCGGTAGTCTCTGACCATCTGCTATTCCATGTCGGCAGTCCCTTACTATCTCCTCTATCATGTCTGTAGTCTCTGATCATCTCCTGTATCATGTCTGCAGTCTCTGACCATCTACTATTCCATATCTGCTGTCTCGGACCATCTCCTGTATCATGTCTGTAGTCTCTGACCATCTCCTATTCCAAGTCTGCAGTCTCTGATTATCTCCTGTATCATGTCTGTAGTCTCTGACCATCTCCTATTCCAAGTCTGCAGTCTCTGACCATCTCCTGTATCTTGCCTGCAGTCTCTGACCATCTCCTAGTCCAAGTCCACTGTCTCTGACTATCTCCTGTATCATGTCTGTAGTCTATGACCATCTCCTATTCCATGCCTTCAGTCTCTGACCAGCTAATTTGTTTTTTAGTTAAGACTGAAGATCCTCTTTAACTGTTTTCCAAAACATTTAGGCTGCACTCATAGCTAGGCATAGTGCTAATGCAAAAGTTTTCTGTCTGAATTTAGGCCAAAATGTATTCTGTTACATTTCTTTGGTGAAAATAACCCAAATCAGTGTATATTATTTAGTCTCTAGGAAAGTTATAGAGTCCATAAACTATGGTATATATATCTAAACGAATGATCAATCCAGATGTACTGACAGCTTCTTGAGGCCCGAAAATGCCTGGACAGTACAAGTATCCCCCGGATGACCCGTTTTTGGAATGTAGACAGTCCAAGGTATTTAGTAAGAGGCATGCCAAATTTTTTGAAGTTGTAATTTTTTTGTCACATTTTTTTGGAAAATGAAGAAATTAAAAAAAATTTTTTTCACAATTTCTTTTTTTTTTTTTAGATATACCGTCACCAGTGCAGTACAGCGTCATTATATTACATTTTTTTGCCTTTTTTTTTTAACACACTGTGACCAGAGCAATACAGTGTTACCATAGTAACATTGTACTACTCTGGAAAAGTAATCAGTATTTTTTTTTTTTTTATGAATTATGATTGCTTATACCAGTGAATTTCACTGGTATAAGTGCAGCAGAATCTCTAACCTCTTCCTGTCTAATGAGAACAGACCGCTGACATCCTTCAATATGTAGTGGGTTGTGAGGCATAGTGGGTGCAAAGGTGGTAAAAGTAATTGTGTGCCAGACACTTCTTCGATGCAAAAGAGGTTTTATTTCTTTTAACAGTCCTTTTATATTTGCAAGGGAAAGAGGGTTGGGGCCAGGACACCCTTAAGTAGTTGCAATTTCAATAGGCAGACTCTGAGGCTTCAATAGGAGCCATCCATACAGGGAAAGGCCCCAGCAAGGTGCCACTTCTGCATGTGCAGGTTTGCTGTTCCCTATGGCTATAGTACTTAACAGTTCCTAATTCAAAGGTAACAGTTCTCTCAGCTTTACTACAACTTCTACTCATAGTTCTTCAGCCCCTTGAGCTCCTGGTGTCTCACTGGACCCTCTGATCCCTCTGATTCACTAACTCTAAATCCCGTGAGCTCCTCAAGACTTTTGCGGTGGTATCTCCCTCAAGCGTCACCCACGCTTCCCTGCTGGGTCTCTAGCTTGGCACTTCGGATACCTTCAAGCTTCACCCCTGCTGATCGGCTCGGTCCCTAGCTTGACGCACAAGACTGCTCTGCAAGCATCACCTCCGCTGGTTGGGTCCCTGACTTGATCACCACCTGAAGTTTCCCGATTCTCCACCGTGCCCGTTGGGTGAGAATACTGTTCCGGTACTTGCTTCAGTTACTCACTGTGGTCCCTGGTAAAGGTGGTTGTTCCCTTAGTCGCGACAGCTTCCCTTCCACCTCCGACCACGACAGTTTCTCCGGCCGACAGAACTGTCACTTTGGGGTTGGACTGCAAGCCACAGTCCCAACCCTGCGCTGCCCTCTTACTTCTGGATAGGCCCTCACACAGCCTGGCAGCCAGATGCCCCCCGGGATAGGCCCAATCTCTGGCCTAGCAGCCCAGGGCAGACGACACACGTCCACCCAGACGGCAGTCCGGGTGGCACAGAACACAGATCCCCTGACCTCTCCTGAATATATAGGTTCTCCCAGAAGGCCAAGGGATTCAAGAAAACCGCAACCCATTGCTGAGATACCCCATATACCCATAACCTGACCTTGAGTCGTCCTTCTCATATCTAGGACCCCCAAGTGCCCGGCCACCTAATGGTAGAAGAGAAAAGTACAATAAGGCCAAACTTACAGAGAAATCAATGGATCTCTAACAATTTAACTATGGTAGCTACCCCTGCTAATGGATTTGGTGAGGAGCTCCCCGAATAAACCACAGGGCACTATATCAGCAACCATTTTTACTGAATGAAATTGAGTGTGTATTGTTGTGATTAGCTGTGATTGGCCACAGCTAATCACATGGTAGAGATGGGCTGTGATTGGCCCTGTCTGTACCATGTGATCACTGTGACCAATCACAGCTAGCAACACAATTGTGCACAATGAATTGCATGAAAGGAAGCCATCCATTGTATACAATTGTCATGTGATCTGCTGTGATTGGCCACAGCAGTCACATGGTACCAGTAGCGGGCCAGTACACTGATCAGTCATCAGCTGTGTCCAGTGGACACAGCAAGTGGTGCGTGAGGCGCGTTTCGGGAGGACGCCATATGAAGTCCGTCCTGGAAGGACAAATGTCCCGCCCAGCCGTCATTTGACAATAGGCTAGGCGGGAAGTGGTTAAGATTGTTGTGACTAATGCTAAGATTGCAGTGCTAAAGTAGAACTATTGAATAGATTAAAGAAGGGTTTTAAGCCCTGTCATGTTTTTTTTTTTGCCATCAAAGAGATTTCCCTTCACTTCCTGTTCCATAACCAAAACAAGACGTGAGAGGAAGTTTCTCAAAAATTGTCATCAGAATTAGTGTCCTCTTTAGTAGTTATCCCCTCTATTCCTGTTCCAGTGACAACCCAAAATGTTCTTTCACTCTCGAAGATAATTGTAAGCTAGGCAAATAGAGAGGGTGATTCTCTCCTAGGGACGGGGACACAGATAGCAATAAAAATCTGGCAGGTATCCTATTCTCTCTCCACTCCATCCAAAACTTTAAAAAAAGTTTTGTCTTTAGTTATACTTTATGGATTTTGACAGATTGCCAAATGTGCTGCTATTCACCCCACGTGCATACAAATGTGCTGGATAAAGATGCTTCATATGCGTGTTGAGTGCTTACTTCCAAGTGATCCCCCCAACTTCTCCCACATTCACCAGAAAGACTGGACCTCCTTGGATGAACAAGTGAGTCAGCAGTGTGACTGTATCTCCAAGGGATGGATGGTCTCTTGGATCCAATGTCCTTCTACGTTGTCCCTAGGATAGCTCCAAAAGTGCCCACAGAGCAGTCTGAGGTAAGTACACTCACCATCCACTTTATTAGGTACACCTTGCTAGTACTGGGTTGAACCCCCTTTGCCTTCAGAACTGCCTTAATTCTTCGTGGCATAGATTCACCAAGGTGTTGGAAAAATTCCTCAGAGATTTTGGTCCATAGTGACATGATAGCATCACGCGGTTGCTGCAGATTTGTCGGCTGCACATCCATGATGCGAATCTACTATTCCACCACATCCCAAAGGTGATCTATTGGATTGAGATCTGGTGACTGTGGAGGCCATTGGAGTACAGTGACCTCATTGTCATGTTCAAGAAACCAGTGGTGAGATGATTTGAGCTTTGTGACATGGTGCATTATCCTGCTGGAAGGAGCCATCAGAAGATGGGTACACTGTAGTCATAAAGGGATGGACATGGTCAGCAACAATACTCAGGTAGGCCATGGTGTTTAAATGATGCTCAATTGGTACTATGGGGCCCAAAGTGTGCCAAGAAAATTTCCCCCACACCATTACAACACCACCACCAGCCTGAACCGTTGATACAAGGCAGGATGGATCCATGCTTTCATGTTGTTTACACCAAATTCTGACCCCACCATCTAAATGTCGCAGCTGAAATCGAGACTCATCAGGCCAGGCTACGTTTTCCTAGTCTTCTACTGTCCAATTTTGGTGAGCCTGTGAAAATTATAGTCTCGGTTACCTGTTCTTAGCTAACAGGAGTGGCACCCAGTGTGGTCTTTTGCTGCTGTAGCCCATCTGCCTCAAGGTTCGATGTGTTGTGCATTCAGAGATGGTATTCTGCATACCTTGGTTGTAACGAGAGGTTATTTGAGTTACTGTTGACTTTCTATCATCTCAAACCAGTCTGTCCATTCTCCTCTGACATCTGACATCAACAAGGCATTTTCATCCACACAACTGCCGCTCACTGGATATTTTCTCTTTTTCGGACCATTCTCTGTAAACCATAGAGATATTTGTGCGTGAAAATCCCGGTAGATCAGCAGTTTTTGAAATACTCAGACCAGTCTGTCTGGCACCAAGAACCATTCAACGTGCAAAGTCACCTAAATCCACTTTCTTTCCTATTCTGATGCTCAGTTTGAACTTCAGCAACTTGTCTTCAATATGTCTAGATGCCTAAATGCATTGAGTTGCTGCCATGTGATTGACTGATTAGCAATTTGTTTTACCAAGCAATTGAACAGGAGTACTGAATAAAGTGGCCGGGCCAGTATATACAAGCTCAGAGAGAAAACAGGAGAAAGCTTTCAATGGTGAGATATAGTTTATTTCCAATAAAAAGCAAAGAAAATGCATTTACAATAGTATTAATAAAAATCGTCTGTAACCAGGAAGCGCGCAACAACATGCTCTCCCAATATCGGAAGTGACATAACCGTAAACCCTATCCAACGCGTTTCATCATCATTAGTGGATGTCCTCACGAGCAGGTGTTCAAGGTTCTTCATAGGAATGATCGCTCCGTCTTGATGAAAATGAATGCGTTATCAGAACAATAGTTATTTGGAACAATAGGCCAGTGTTATGTGATTCCTCAGGACTGTCCCAGGATTTCAACAAAATCCTGGAATATCACAGATACAAATTCTCAGAGCCCATTGCTGGAACAAGTCTCTGCATTTAGCGCCACTAAATTACCTTACAAGGGCATGCTAGTGCTAGGCTCTCAGTTTATGTGCTCCGCATCTCCTCCGGGGTGCCCTGGGTTCCCAACGCCACATTAGCCCACTCTGCAGCAGCCGGCATCTCTACCCGGAGGCTTCTACTGACATGTCTCATGCACAACAAGTGGAGGAACCCAGGAGGAAGGACTCCCTCCTGCGCTGAGATGACACAATGACCTTGTGGAGGGCAGGTAACAAAGATTAGTGCTGGGAAGAGTGATGGGGGGGGGAGAGGATTTGTGCTGGGGGTGTAATTGAGAGAGGAGAGGATTTGTGCTAGAATGAGGGTGTTGGGGGGAGGTTTGGTGCTGGGAGGGGGGATTTGTGCTAGAATGAGGATGTTGGGGGGAAGGTTTGGTGCTGGGAGGGGGGATTTGTGCTAGAATGAGGGTGTTGGGGGGGAGGTTTGGTGTTGGGAGAGAGAATTTGTGCTAGAATGAGGGTGTTGGGGGGAAGGTTTGGTGCTGGGAGGGGGGATTTGTGCTAGAATAAGGGTGTTGGGGGGAAGGTTTGGTGCTGGGAGGGGGGATTTGTGCTAGAATGAGGGTGTTGGGGGGAAGGTTTGGTGCTGGGAGGGGGGATTTGTGCTAGAATGAGGGTGTTGGGGGGAAGGTTTGGTGTTGGGAGGGGGGATTTGTGACGTCAGAGGGGGCGGGGTTACCCGTTACGTAACGGGTGCCCCCCTCTGACATCACGGGGAATGCCACAGGGAAGTCCCCATGTGTCAGAGGGGGGCGGGGTCACCGGGTGGCCCCACCCTCCATTATATAAGAACCGTCAGAAGAGGAGAAGCGTCACACAGCGGGAGCCTTCCATCCAATCGTGGATGCGTAGCGGCCCGAGAAGAAGATGAAGAAAAGAAGATGAAGACAAGGAGGCGCCGCGGAGGAAGATGCTGGACGAGAACACCAGAAGAACCAGAACAACCAGAAGAGGAAGAAGATGGAGGAAGAAATCGAAGCATGAAGGAAGAAAGAAGTTAGAAGAAAGAAGTTGGAAGAAATAAAGGAATTGTCAAAAACTGTTTCTTGTCATTTTTAAAATTTTTGCCAGTTTTCTTGTGAAATGGTAGGGGTACTTTTGTACCCCCTTACCATTTCACACAGGGGGGAGGGCCGGGATCTGGGGGTCCCCTTGTTAAAGGGGGCTTCCAGATTCCGATAAGCCCCCCGCCCGCAGACCCCCACAACCACCGGCCAGGGTTGTGGGGATGAGGCCCTTGTCCTCATCAACATGGGGACAAGGTGCTTTAGGGGGACCCCAAAGCACCCTCCCAATGTTGAAGGCATGTGGCCTGGTACGGTTCAGGAGGGGGGGCGCTCTCTCGTCCCCCCCTCTTTTCCTGCGGCCTGCCAGGTTGCTTGCTCGGATAAGGGTCTGGTATGGATTTTTGGGGGGACCCCACGCCAATTTTTTTTTTAATTTTGGCACGGGGTTCTTCTTAAAATCCATACCAGACCTGAAGGGTCTGGTATGAATTTTGAGGGGGACCCCTACATCATTTTTTTTTTAATTTTGGCACGGGGTTCCCCTTAAAGAGGAGTTCCACCCAGGGGGGCCGTCCAAAAAAAAAAAAATTTAAAGTCAGCAGCTACAAATACTGCAGCTGCTGACTTTTAATTGGACACTCACCTGTCCCTGCGTCCAGCGGTGCGGGGGATCGAAGCCCCGCTCGTCTCCCCTCTCCGCTCGTCGGCGCCGGCATTTCAACTGTGGGCGCCGGGCTGTGGCTTCACAGCCTGGCACCCACTGCGCATGCGCGAGCGGCGCCGTGCGCCGTGATTGGCCGCTCAATCACCTGGGACCTGTAATGGGTCCCAGATCATTGACAGGAGGGAGGGAGCAGAGCGGAGCCCTTCCTGTGCCGAGGAGGAAGTGATGTCACCAGCCCAGGCTAAGGGACAGGCAGACTACGAGGGACCACCTAGCAACAGGCATTTAGAGGTAAGTGAAAAAAAAAAAAATATCCAAATTTTTTTTGTTTGTTTTTTTAGAATTTTTACAGGTAGTTTTGTTTTTTGGGTGGAACCCCACTTTAATATCCATACCAGACCTGAAGGGCCTGGTATTAAATTTAGGGGGACCCCCCACGTAATTTTTTTTTAAATTTTGGTTCGGGGTTCCCCTGTGGGGAATTCCCATGCTGTTTTTATCAATGAACTTTTATGTGTATTGTCGGACCGGCAATTCATTAATAGCCGCGAGTAGTTTTAAATGACTTTTTTCCTTTGAAATGTCATTTTGCCGTCAGACTGTTCTAAACACGGGAAACATGCGGCATTTTACAGGCATACTATAGACACCCCCCAGGTATGAAATTTAAAGGAATACTACACTTTTATTTTTTCACTTTAAGCATTATTAAAATCACTGCTCCCGAAAAAACTGACGTTTTTAAAACTTTTTTTTTTTTAATTTTTTATTTATTTCAGGAAACAGGTATACATGTACCCAGACAACAAAGCTAGTAACATAACAATTCGCCATAAACATATGTAAAAGCATTACATTGGAATATTGCTGAATACATTATGGAGGGAGGATATGAAGCCTCTTTAATTAGAGCTAACACATTATCAGGACACTATAAAAGAAATGGCTTTCAAGATATAAAATAAAGTATTCCAGATGGTATCCACAACATTTGACATGTATCTCTGTTGTAGTGTAGTTATCTGATTAGGATAAATGTATCAGGACTCAGAAATGTATTTCCATATGCCCTGCTTCCTTCTATTTTCACATTTTCTTATAGAGCAGATTACAAAAAAGAAGAAAAAACGATCCGGTTCTATTAACCCGGTCCGGTGTGAAAACCAATAGAAGTAGAAAAGAAATAGTTGAGGGAGAGAGAGGGAAGGGGGGTAGGGGGAAAGGGATACAGGTATTCGCGAGCATGGAGCATCCAAGTCATCTGATTGTGTAGCTGAATAACGTTGTGGTATAAAACACCCCACTGTTATCCATGTCAGCATCAATCAGATACTCGAGTTTCCTCTTCTGAGGTTTTGTCCTTCCTCTGAATATTGAAACATATTCCGCAGCTGCCATGTCTTGGAGTATGTTTCACTCTTGTTTTGGTTCGATAGCATCAGATCTTCAAATTTACTGATTTCATCTATTTTTTTGAGCCAAAGAGCGATGGAAGGCGGTTGGGGGGATTTCCAATTAAGAGGGATACAGGCCTTGGCTGCATCAAGTAAATGGTGGATTACTGATTTTGTATATATACGTGAAGGGGTGTTATTAAAATGTAAAAGGAAATATGCCGGATCGTCCGGAACATCACGGTCTGTAAATTTTTGAGCTATTCGGCAAACTTCTCCCCAAAAGCTCCATAACTGGGGGCATGACCAAAAAATATGAAGTAATGTGCCTGTGTCTTGCTGGCATCTCCAACATAAGTCCGTAGTCCCAGGAAATATTTTGTGTAGTACTGCTGGGGTTTTGTACCAGCGTGTAAAGATTTTGTAGTTGGTCTCTTGGAACTTGGTACATATGGATGATTTATGTATAAATTGGAGGATGTGTGTTCGTTCGTGCGCATTAAAGTGGCAATTTAGGTCTCTTTCACATTTGTTGAAACTGGGGTGTTGGTAATCTTCAGGAGGAGTAATTAACAAGTTATACGTCAGGGAGAGCGTGTGTAGTATCACTCCGGATTCTGTACAAAGTTCTTCAAAAGTAGTGAGAGGGTCACTGTTTGTAGTCGGAGGAGTCATGCTGTTGAGAAAGTGTGAAAGTTGTCGTGCTCTCAAAAAGTCCAGACGGTAAGGGCCATTTGGGTCTGAGAGGTCAGTAAGTCTAACCCATCTACCCAGAGCGCTAAAATGGGAGGCTTGATGTTTCCCTGATTCTTTCAAATTGAGGAACTTAGAGTCTGTCAGGCCGGGCTCAAATTGAGGATTACCTATTATAGGTCTCAGTGGTGAGTTTTTGGTGGAGAGAGGTGTTTGTATGAGAAGGCGTGAGCACACTTTAATGGTGTTACCAATCAGGGGTTGGCGTCTGAGGTGAGAAGGGAGTGTTGAACCGCACCATGGGGCTCTGTGAAGCGGTACCACAGTTTGTGCTTGCTCTATTTGTGGCCATAGCTTGGTCTCCTTATGTCGGCACCAATCAATGAGCCTACTCAAGTGTATTGCATGGTAATATGTTTTGATCTCCGGCAAGGCTAGCCCTCCGTATTGTTTTGGGAGTGAGAGTGTTTTCCTAGGGAGTCGGGGTCTTTTTCCGGCCCACAGGAACGAAAGGAATGTGGAGTGTATTTGTTTAAAGTAGGTTGCGGGTATATGAATTGGTAGCGCTTGTAGGAGGTACAGGAATTTGGGCAGGATCATCATTTTCAGTATGTTACATCGGCCAAACCAAGAATGTAGGCCACTGTTTTAATTTAATTTTTGGACCGATTTCAATAGGGGTGGGAAATTGAATTTAAATAGTTGGGGTAGTTTCGGAGGGATGTATGTTCCTAGGTACTTCAATGCCGAATCCGTCCATTTTAGGTTGAAACTGTTTTTAAGATTTATAATTTGGGGTGGTGGTATTCCTATTCCCATTGCTTCAGATTTGTTAAAGTTTATTTTCAGGTTGGAAAGGCGTCCATAAATCTCGAATTCTTTCATTAAATTGGGGAGGGAGATGATTGCATTCGTGATGGAGAACATCAGGTCATCCGCATAAGCGGATACTTTATGTTGCAAGCCCTGCACCGTTATTCCTGTGATATCTGGATTCAATCTCACATGGCACAAAAAGGGCTCCAGTGAGAGAGCAAAAAGTAAGGGTGATAGAGGGCAACCCTGTCTGGTTCCGTTGGAAATTGGGAACGATTCTGAGACAACACCATTAGCTCTGACTCTAGCAGATGGGTTTGTGTATGCTGCTGAAATCCAATTAAACATTTTTTCACCCACTCCTATGTGTTTCAGTGTCTCAAATAGGAATCGCCAATTAATCCGATCAAACGCTTTTTCAGCGTCGGTACTGAGAAATACACAGGGCGTTTTATTGATATCTGCAATGTGGAGTAGGTTCAGGACCTTAATGGTGTTGTCCCTAGCCTCCCTTGTCGGAATAAAACCAACTTTATCTAGGTGTATTAGATGTGGGAGGTGTTGTTGCAGTCGTGAGGCTATAATTTTGGTGAAAAATTTGAGATCGGTATTTAAGAGGGAAATCGGGCGGTAGCTGCCGCATTGGGTTGGGTCTTTACCTTCTTTTGGTATTACTGATATCTGCGCTTGTAGCGTGGAGGTGTGTAGTTTCGAGCCTGATCCCAGGTTATTAAATAATTTGGTTAGATGCTGTCCTAGGGAGGGTAGAAAGGTTCTATAATATGTTGTAGTCAAACCGCCTGGACCCGGAGCTTTTCCTTGTTTAGTGCCCCGGAGGGCTAGTTGAATTTCGGATAAAGTGATGGGTTCCTCAAGTATGTCTTTTGTTTCAACAGGTAAAGTCGGCATTAGTGATGAGGTTATGTATTCTGTTGTAGTGTCTGTGGTAGGTTGCGTTGTGGTTAAGTTATACAAAGAGTTATAGTAAGCTCTAAATTCTTCGGTGATTTGTTTTGGTAGGGATACCTTCTGTCCGGACGGGGTAACAATTTGCGGTATGTACGATGCTAATTTCTGTTGTTGTAGGGACCGAGCCAGCATCCTCCCACATTTGTTACCGGACTCATATGTTTTTGTCCGGCAGATCTGAAGTGCTGCTTTGGCCTTAAAGTGTAGCAGGTCTGTGACCTGTTTGCGGGTGATGTCAAGCTCGGTACCTATTTCTCTCGTAGGGGTCATTTTATGTTTCGTTTCTAATGTCTGAAGTTTCTGGAGAAGTGTAGTTAATTGTTCTGTTCTTTATCTCTTTAATCTAGAGCCGTGTTTAATAAGTGTCCCTCGGATAACTGCCTTGTGTGCCTCCCATATCAGGCCTACATCACTGTCAGGGGTATTGTTGGAATCAAAGTATTGTCCAATCTCCTTTGTCACATCTGCAAGGACCAAAGGGTCTAACAGGAGGCTCTCATTCAATCTCCATGGTGAGCGTTGTGTCATGTGTATTCCTGCAATGGCATAGCGCATTGTGATCGGGGCATGGTCCGACCATGTGATGGGTTCTATCGTGGTGTTTATAACTGCCTGTAAGTTTCTGTGGGGGACTAAAAATTAGTCAATGCGGGAGTACGACTGGTGAGGCCGAGAGAAGAACGTGTAGTCCCTCTCTCTGGGATGGAAGAGTCGCCATACATCTATCAGTTGTGCTGAGTGTAAAGCTGTACTAATGCGTTTGCGTGAATCTCGGGAGGTCGATGACCTGCCTGAGGATGTATCTTCAGTCGGCGTTAAGGGAGTGTTCAAGTCGCCCCCTATGATTAATTGTCCTTCAGTATAAGGTATAAGCTGTTTTAGACATCTCGTTATGAACGTGTCTTGGTGATCGTTTGGGGCATAGAGATTAGCAAGGGTCACCTTTATGTCTCCTATCTTGCCTTTCAGGAAAAGGTATCGTCCTTCTAAGTCTGTTTTCACATCTAGGCATTTCCAAGGAATTTTAGTTGAAATTAGGATCGAGACCCCTCTGGATTTTGCTTGGGTATTAGTGGAATGGTATACGGTCATACCTCCCAACTGTCCCTGATTTCGAGGGACTGTCCCTGATTTGGAGCAATGTCCCTCTTTCCTCCTCATTTGTCCCTCATTTTGGTCTGATCTAAATAGTTGTATATAAAATACACTTTTTATCTATGAAAAAGTGTTTTCCAGCGCTAAACCTTTCATCTGATTTCTAAATTGCTGCATTTGTAAATTCCAAAAGCCAATATAAAGGAATAGCAGTGGTAAAAAAAAAGCTCTCGTGGGCTTAACCACTCTTGTTTTTTGTACAATTCTCCTTTAAGGGGGCGTGACAAGGGGTGTGTCCTATGTCTGCATGCTTTTGCTGATAGGTGTCCCTCATTTCCATTTCAAAAAGTTGGGAGGTATGTACGGTGGGATAAAATTTGTTCTTGAGTATTGGTATGGTGTTCTCCCTAAAGTGAGTTTCATGTAGTAGGATGATATCAGCTCTAAAGCGTCTCATGTCATGGAGCAACATTCGTCTTTTTTCTGGTGTGTTCAATCCCCTTGCATTTAAAGACACAATGTTTAAAGCGTCCATGCTCGCGAATGGGGGGGGTAGAGAGTTAAAGATATAAACTGTGAGTCAGTAATAGACAAATAGATAAGTATAGAGGAGCAGAAAACAAAATCAAACAATAAATAAAAAATATCAAAAGGTTAGAAGACTGTCACAGAAGTGTACAGCGTAAGAGGGTACTAAAAGTGCAAGAAGAAAAACCCTTGCTAGAGCGCTGCCCCTAAAAGGTCTGGGTGTATAGCGCCGTCCTAAGTGAGGGAGTGGATAAACCTAGCCAAGGGAGGAGCCCCAAGCCCACCCGCCCACCCCCAGCAAATGTAAAAGTCATGTTTCAAATCGGTAAAACCATTTTTATGTAGCAACAAATAAAACATATAAAAGACACAAAATGGCTTAGATATGGCTTTTAGCAGTAAACGATTCAAACGAGAGTAACAGTGCAAAAATAAAAGGAAGAAGTTGTAATAAACTCAGGTAACATTCCTCATCTAGCATAACTAGAGGGTCCCACATCTCTTCAAAATCACCCTTTAACACGGTTCCAAAACCGGGTCACGCCCTAGAGTGACTCGTATTTTATAAACCTCTTGTAGACCCCGAGTTTAATCCCTCAGGGTGCTCAATTGACCAACAAAAATGTAACAGGTGATTCCTGGGACTCGTAAGGAGAGGTTCCCTCCCCCCTCCCCCTCAGCCACCAACCCATACTCCAAAGTCTAAGTAGTAGGCCTCCCGAGTTCTTTCATGTCACTTATGTTGCGCCGATGAGCAGGGTCCATGGTAGTCTCACTCGGGGGGTTTTCCTTTCCAAACTGTCACAGTCTTTGCAGAAAAAAAGGCAGTGTGGCAACGTGGGGAATTGTGAAAATAAGCAGCGACCCCCCGTCTCTTTCAAAGGCTATGATCCGGGCAGTTTCCCACTTAGACAGTTTGGGCTGGTAGTGTGTGATATAAATCACTTGTCAGACGCCTGTGACCCATGTCCATGTCTGTGTAGGCAATAAGTCTCTTCCCTGTGTCCGGGCAACATCAGGGGGGGAAGTCAAAAAATAGTCCCCCTTTTTCCATGTGTCACCATTTGTCAGGCCGGGGACACTGCTCGGGGACAATGTTACTTTCCTGGGGGGGGGGGCTGGCAGAGGGAGATGTTCGCAGGGGCCTTGGGGAAAGAGAGAGTTGGCTGATGGGGACCCACCTCCTGGGGTTTACTCACGTGAGGCTTCACCCGAGACGGATCGGTGCCTTCTCCTGCCTCGCTGACGTGGTGGGAACGGGCCGCGAGCAGCTGCGAAGCCCGATCTGCCCGGTGGAGGTGGTAGGATTTGCAGCCAGTCCGAGATTTGTATCGGTTCCGCTTCCAGAAAGTGGAAGAGCGCCGGGAGGTCCGCTGTGGTCTGTAGGGTAAACGCAGCGGCATCCTTGCGGAAAGAGAAGCCCATAGCTGAGAAGGAACGAGTCAGCGGAGGGGGACATGACAGGGTGATAAGGCAAGCCAGCAAGGTCAGGTCAGGGTGTGGCATATAGTTGTAATTAAATGGTTATTTATTGGTTAATATTTGGTGCAAAGGGGGGGGAGCCAGTGGTTTATAAAATAAGGAGGAGTGGGTGGGGCTGCAACAGTCTGCTGAACTGGACAAAAGCTTCTGGTCAAGAGGTCAGGACTTTGTACTTTGGGAGTAGAGTTCTCCTTAACGATGAGTGAGCTACAGCAACTTTTGGCTCAGCTTAGAGCAGCTGCGGACATACATGGAGCGGCCTGGATACAGAGCCAAGTAGCAGATTCGCTGCAAGGGGTCCAGCAGAGTCCCCCCAGTTTGGGATCTGCGCCCCTGCGTGCTAGGAGGTCTAAACCCCCTGAGCGCTTCACACCTGAAAGGACCCCTCAGACTCAGCGCCGCAACGGGAGCCCGCAAGCGGAACCTTCAGGCCCCCCTGCCAAGCGCACGCCTGCCTCGGACGGGGGTGAGCCTGGAAGGAATCCCCACCTCAGGCAGAGTCTGCGGGGGATGGGGTCCTCCCGGCGATCCGCGCCCCCCCCATCCTCCATCGTCAGGATTCCGGACAATGCGGTGTGACCAGCGATGTGCCTGTTGGTACACTGGCCCGGCGTGGGAGAGGCCTATCTACAAGCATCGGCCTGGAGCGGGATGCGGCCGGTGGCTTACATGTGGATTCGGATGGCCGGCGGGAGAGGAGGGGCACGTCTGCCCGAGATCGTGGAACGCCTGCAGTGCGCACCTCCGGACGACAGGTGGCACCTGCGCGCCCGGGTCAGGCCGAGGCGCAGGCTGATGACGTCGGCGGCGCCGGAGGTCGGAGGTCGGAGCGGCGCAGGCCCGTGAGCAGGTCAACACAGCGCTCGGAGACAGCAGCAAGAAGAGAGAGGGGGCGGTCGGCGCAGCGGCGGCTGCCTGTGCAGGACGGAACACAGGATCAGCCTGGATCGGATGCCAGCAGCGCGGAGGAAGGAGAGCTGGTGGAGGAACACAGGGACGCCGAGAGGGAAGTCGGGACGGCGGCTGGAGGGGTCTTCCGCCCCATGCAGCCTGGTGAGTCACAACCTGTATTGCCTTTTTTGTCTCCTTCACTGCTGTCAGGTTTAGGTTCCCAGGAACAAGGGGGAGGGGCGGATGGTAGCCCAGGGACGGATGGTCTCACACGGGAGGTACTACTGGGGATCAAAGATTTGTTACAGAGGCTGGGTAATGGGGGGGGGCTCGGAGGAGCGGCTGCGAGGGGAGAGGCGTCCGTGGGACCGGCGGAGACTGTACCAACTTCATCCACCCCGTTGACAGTTAGGACGACGGGGGAGGTGACGCATGTGGCTGGTCAGGTGGTTACGCCGGAGAAACAGAAGGAGCCCCAGGACAAGGAGGCCGACAAGGTAAGGCTGGCGGACGCAGCGAAGTGCGAAGTGTATGTGTGCTTCGAAGGGCCCCTGGGTGCACACCTTAAGCAGGAAGTTCGAGATAGGATTTGGAAAGGGGAGTATGTGGAGATATTTTCTCTACTTCCCCTGGAAAAATTTAATCTGGACAGGGTCAAGCCAGATGACAGTAAAAAAGAGGACGAGGAGAAACGGAGGTACCGCCTGATCCCTCGCACGTTTAGTAACTGGTTGCAGGCATTTGCCATTTTAGCCAGTGTGGTGGGGGAGAAGGAACCGGCGAGCTGCTCCGCCTTGTTCTGTTATCTTGATGCCATTGGGGAGGCGTATAGGGTGTATGGCGGTGTGGCTTGGTTGCGCTACGATGAGCAGTTCCGGCAACGTAAGGCGGTCCGTCCTGCTATACGCTGGGACCACAAGGACATAGGGCTCTGGATGAAACTGATGACCCCGGCCAGGAGCGGGAATCAGTTTTTTCCAGGGGGGGCTGGCGGTGCTTCCACCCCAAGTGCGTCAGCCAATAGAAAAAAGGGGGTCTGTTGGCAGTTCAACGACAGCTCTTGTCGTTTCGGAGGGTCATGTCGATTCAAACATGAGTGCTCTGGATGCGGGGGCAGCCATGCCTTTACCAGGTGTTTCAAAGCTGGGAAACACAAGACAGGAGAAGGGTCTGGTAAAAGGGAGGACTCCGGTGAGGGTGGGAAGGATGCTTCCTTTCCTAAGTAGATACCCGGATCGGGAGTCAGCTCGACTCCTAGAGGAGGGATTCTCTGTGGGTTTTAGAATCCCCTGTTCATTGAAGAAAGTTCCCCCTATTCCAGCTAATCTGCAGTCAGCTCGCCTATTCCCTGAGGTGGTTACGGAGAAACTCCGAAAAGAAGTTTCTTTGGGCAGGATGGGCAGCCCCTTTTCTTCCCCACCATTGCAAGGATTGATTGTGTCCCCTTTGGGAGTGGTTCCCAAAAGGGAGCCGGGCAAATTTCGGCTGATTCATCACCTTTCTTTCCCAAAAGGGGCGTCGGTGAATGATGGGATTGACCCGCAGGCCTGCGCGGTTACCTACACCTCGTTTGATGCCGCAATCGCTTGGGTTCGGAGGTATGGACAGGGCACGTTGTTGGCAAAAGTGGATGTGGAAGCAGCATTTCGTTTGCTTCCAGTTCATCCTGACAGCATGCATTTATTGGGCTGTAGATGGCAGGGGTCGTATTTTGTCGACCGTTGTCTGCCCATGGGATGCTCCATATTCTGTGCGTTGTTCGAAACCTTCAGTTCTTTCGTAGAATGGGTGGTACGGGATGTGTCAGGTCTAAACTCCGTCATCCATTACCTGGATGATTTCCTGTGTATCGGCCCGGGGGATTCCAATGCTTGTGCGGTGCTGCTTGGCACATTGCAACACATTGCGGAGCGCTTTGGAATTCCTTTGGCACCGGAAAAAACTGTGGGCCCTACTACAGAGTTGGTCTTTTTGGGAATAACGATTGATTCCCTGGCCATGGAGTGTCGTCTGCCGGAAGACAAGCTCGCTGCCTTGAGGCAGGCAGTTAAGGAATTGGGGAGTAGGAGGAAGGTAAGGGTCAAGGAACTACAGTCTCTGTTGGGCAAATTGAACTTTGCCTGCAGAATTATTCCGATGGGGAGGATATTTTGCCGTCAACTTTCATTGGCAATGGCTGGAGGTAGTGACCCTAGGTATTTCATCCGGCTGACACGGGATCATCGAGCGGACCTCGGAGTCTGGGATACTTTCCTGGCTGATTACAATGGGAGGTCGTTGTGGATGTCGGGCCCGGTCAGCAATGTGGACATGGAGTTGTTTACGGATGCGGCAGGGTCAGGAGGTTATGGAGCATTCTTCCAGGGTAAGTGGAGTGCGGGAGGTTGGCCAGATACATGGAGGGAGGCGGGTTGGTTACGCAACCTGGCACTTCTGGAATTATTTCCGATAGTGCTGGCAGTGGAGATCTGGGGTGCCTATCTGCAAAATAAAAAAGTGCGTTTCCATTGTGATAATTTGGGGGTGGTCACCGCCATAAACAATTTGTCGGCTTCTTCGCTTCCGGTGGTGCGATTGCTGCGCCATTTGGTGTTGTTATGCCTTCGCCTTAATGTGTTCATCTATGCGGTTCACATTCCGGGGGTTTCTAACAGGATTGCGGATGCTTTGTCTCGTTCGCAGTGGACGGTATTCCGAGCATTGGCACCGGAGGCGGAGCAACATGGTACCCCTTGTCCTCGGCGATTGTGGGGGATCGCATCGGAGTCGCCGCAGGATTGATTCGCAGGTCGTTGAGTGAGGCGACGTGGGGAGCCTACGCTGGAGCATGGCAGGAATGGACTTCGTTGGTGGCGGAGGTAGGGGGGCGCGAGCCCCGAGATGATGGGTCGACATTAGTATTGTACTTTATCGTCAATAATTTTATTCAGGGAGCCTCTGTGTCATCGGTGGAACGTAAGCTGGCGGGCTTGGCATTTTGGTTCAAACTGCAAGGTGAGGTGGACGTCACGAAGTCTTTCATCGTGCGTCAAGCACTGAAAGGGTACCGCAAGGGTTACAAGGTTAGGGATCAGAGGCGCCCAGTATCTTTTGGAACACTGCAGAAGATAGTGGAGGTTATACCACGGGTGTGCGTTACGCAATACGAGCAGCGTTTATTTCATGCGGCATTTTTATTGGCATTCTTTGGGGCTCTGCGCATAGGGGAGCTGGTGAGTCCAACTAAGTACAATGCGGGTGGTCTCGGTGAGGAGGATGTGTCTCTGCAAAAGGACTCGGTGAGTATTATTATTCGGAAGTCCAAAACGGATCAAAGAGGGAGAGGGGCAGTTTTAGAGCTGTTTAGGGGGGTCGTGGCCGGACTATGCCCGGTCACGGCTGTATCACAGCTGGCGGCAGTCAGGATGGCTGGGGGAGGACCTTTCTTGCGACACGTGGATGGCTCGTTCCTTTCACGTTTCCAGTTCATTGCGGTCTTCAGAAAATGCCTTATGGCGGCAGGATTTATTCCCAGTCAGTTTGGTTCGCATTCGTTTCGGATTGGAGCTGCTACGGAGGCGGCCAGATGGGGACTAGGGGATGCTGTCATTAAAAGGATAGGCAGATGGGAATCTGATAGGTTCAGGCTATATGTCAGACCTCATCTTCTTTAAGTATGTGGTGTGTTTCTATTGTTCTTCCGGCAGTCAGCCACTTTATCTTCTTATCTGTGTTATATTTGTGTATTGTTTGGTGGTACTCAGGTGCTGGTGGTGGGGCAATGTTTCTCATTTATTTGTTACAGGTCACAGATGCCTGGTTTGGATCCTCGGGCATTCATTTGTGTATTGGGGGGCAAAGAGGGCGGAAGTGAGGCCAGCGGCTAGACAGCTAGGTTTGCCCTGGGACGTGGGTAATGTCCGGTGGATTGGAGTTAGGGGCATGATGTGGAACAGGGTGGTTCCGGAGATGCATAAATTTGCACGATGGGACAGGGCGCCTGATATTGTAGTTATCCACGCAGGGGGAAATGATCTGGGAGTCAGACGTTCAAGGGAGCTCATTCGGGACATTCGGTTTGACTTTCTCAGACTGAGGTGTGATTTTCCGGGCACCGTATTTATTTGGTCAGAGATTGTGGCACGCACTTTTTGGAGAGAGGCCAGATCAGTGGACCGAATAAATAAAGCCCGAGTGAAGGTCAATAAGGAGGTAGGGCGATTTTTCATCAGGAATGGGGGCCTGGTCATCAGGCATTTGGATCTAGAATCCGAGACCTGGAGGTACCTCAGGGGGGATGGAGTGCACCTCAATGCTGTGGGCACTGACTTATGGTTTTTGGGCCTGGAAGACGGAGTACAGAGGGCTTTTCAGGTGTGGCGGAGCGCGCAGGTATAAGGTGTCATACCTGCTGCGCTATGGCATTTTTGGGATCCTTGGCGGTGGTAGAATGTGATGCATTCTGGTAAAACGGTGGGGAACCATCAGGTATGGTATCCTCGAGTGGAACGGTTCACTGGCTAGTGACCGTGTAGATTAAGGACCCTGGGGGGTGGCTGAGGTCAGCTGGGTTTAGGCCCTGAGTCTTTAGAAATAGCGGCTGGGGTGGGAACTCAGTTAGATGGGCCTCGGACACAAGCAAAGAGGGTTGTTTATATATTGGTACCGCCTTGGATCTTCAAATAAAGTTATACATTTTCAGTGAGAATAGTGGAGTTTAGGTGGGTGTTATATTATGCAGTGTTAATCAAAAGTTGGTTATTAATAAAAGGCCATGTTGGCCATTTTAACCCACCTCAGGTGTTGTGTGATTATTTAAGTGGAATGATGGGGTGTTATGGTAAATGGGTAAGTAGTATTTAGCAAGGTAAAGCTCTTAGCTACCCTTGTCAAGAGAAGCCCATAGCTGAGAAGGAACGAGTCAGCGGAGGGGGACATGACAGGGTGATAAGGCAAGCCAGCAAGGTCAGGTCAGGGTGTGGCATATAGTTGTAATTAAATGGTTATTTATTGGTTAATATTTGGTGCAAAGGGGGGGAGCCAGTGGTTTATAAAATAAGGAGGAGTGGGTGGGGCTGCAACAGTCTGCTGAACTGGACAAAAGCTTCCCTCCCTCCCGCCCTGCATACAGGTATGGGGTATTGGAGTATACTTAGAATGGTTTGGAAGGGCATTTTTGGGATCCTTGGCGGTGGTAGAATGTGATGCATTCTGGTAAAACGGTGGGGAACCATCAGGTATGGTATCCTCGAGTGGAACGGTTCACTGGCTAGTGACCGTGTAGATTAAGGACCCTGGGGGGTGGCTGAGGTCAGCTGGGTTTAGGCCCTGAGTCTTTAGAAATAGCGGCTGGGGTGGGAACTCAGTTAGATGGGCCTCGGACACAAGCAAAGAGGGTTGTAGATATATTGGTACCGCCTTGGATCTTCAAATAAAGTTATACATTTTCAGTGAGAATAGTGGAGTTTAGGTGGGTGTTATATTATGCAGTGTTAATCAAAAGTTGGTTATTAATAAAAGGCCATGTTGGCCATTTTAACCCACCTCAGGTGTTGTGTGATTATTTAAGTGGAATGATGGGGTGTTATGGTAAATGGGTAAGTAGTATTTAGCAAGGTAAAGCTCTTAGCTACCCTTGTCATGTCACTGACAGGGTAGCCCCAGCGGTAGGTGAAACCCTTCTGTTTTGCTAAATCAAGGAGGGGTCGCAGCATGGCTCGGCGTCTCAGAGTGGCCCTTGATAAATCAGGTAGGACACGAACTTGTGAGCCATTTGTATCAACATCCCTGTGTTCCCAAGCGTGACTAAGTATGTTCTCTTTTTGGGTGTATCGGTGTAATCTGCACACCACATCGCGTGGGTTGTTTGGGTCCGTCGATCTCGGTCCCAGGGTTCTATGCACCCTATCAAGTTCAATGTCAATATCTGTGTCATCCAGGATGGTGTGAAAGATCCCTTTGACTGTCTCCGCGAGGCTCTCCGGGTTTGTAGTCTCCGGGATCCCCCTGAGCCGCAGGTTGTTCCGGCGGCTCCGATCCTCGATATCTTCGAGGTGTAGTTGAAGTGATATTGCATTATCTCTGTATTGATCCCGGGAGTGCTCTAGTGCTGACACTCTGTCTTCCAGTAAGGACACCGCTGTTTCTCCCGTAGTTACTCTGTCGGAAAGGCTGGATACTTCTCCTCGTACCTCCTGTATGTCTCAGGGATGTGTCTCCTCTAAGCGGAGGATCATCGCCTCAATGTCGGTTTTAGTGGGGAGGGCTTGCAGTAGCGCTCGTATTTCTCGGTCCACCAGGGCCGGTTCTGGAGAGTGTCTTGAATCCATATCTTTCAGTATAGGGTTTTTTGGTGTCCCTGATGACAAACCAGGCGTCCCAGAGGGATCCGCAGACAGGCTGGTAGAGGCCTTCTCTGTGACTTCACGTGGGGAGCCTCGTGGCGCCGCAGCTCTAGCTCCGGGGGAGAGTTCTTGTGGGTGTCTGAGGTATCGACGGATTTCTCCGGAGCTCTTGTTTGAGGGAGTCCCTTTAGTTGCTGCTCTCGTTTTATATTTTTTAGCTGATTTCATACCGATTTGATGTCTCAGTAGGGGATAGGAGGCCTAGGTCGGGAGCTCACAGAAAAAGCAGCTTCACTCAGCCATGTCCAGGCCACGCCCCCTTAAAACTTTTTTTTTGCATTGATCCATGTCCCCTGGGGCAGGACCCAGGTCCCCAAACACTTTTTATGACAATAACTTGCATATAAGCCTTTAAAATTAGCACTTTTGATTTCTCCTATAGACCTTTAAAGGGTGTTCCGCGGCTTTCGAATTTGCCGCGAACACCCCAAATTGTTCGCTGTTCGGCGAACTGGCGAACAGCCGATGTTCGAGTCGAACATGAGTTTGACTCGAACTCGAAGCTCATCCCTAAATGAGGGTGTTGGGGGGAAGGTTTGGTGCTGGGAGGGGGGATTTTTGCTAGAATGAGGGTGTTGGGGGGAAGGTTTGGTGTTTGGAGGGGGGATTTGTGCTAGAATGAGGGTGTTGAGGGGGGGTTGGTGCTGGGAGGGGAGATTTGTGCTAGAATGAGGGTGTTGGGGGGAAGGTTTGGTGCTGGGAGGGGGGATTTGTGCTAGAATGAGGGTGTTGGGGGGAAGGTTTGGTGTTTGGAGGGGGGATTTGTGCTAGAATGAGGGTGTTGGGGGGAAGATTTGGTGCTGGGAGGGGGGATTTTCACTAGAATGAGGGTGTTGGGGGGAAGGTTTGGTGCTGGGAGGGGAGATTTGTGCTAGAATGAGGGTGCTGGGGGGGGGAAGGTTTGGTGTTGGGAGGGGGAATTTTCGCTAGAGTGAGGGTGTTGGGGGGAAGATTTGGTGCTGGGAGGGGGGATTTTCGCTAGAATGAGGGTGTTGGGGGGAAGGTTTGGTGCTGGGAGGGGGGATTTGTGCTAGAATGAGGGTGCTGGGGGGGGGGGAAGGTTTGGTGTTGGGAGGGGGAATTTTCGCTAGAGTGAGGCGGTTGCAGGGAAGGTTTGGTGTTGGGAGGGGGATTTGTGCTAGAATGTGGGGGTTGGGGGGAAGGTTTGGTGTTGGGGGGGATTTGTGGTAGAATGAGGCGGTTGGGGTGAAGGTTTGGTGCTGAGAGGGGGGATTTGTGCTAGCATGAGGGGGTTGGTGGGAAGGTTTGGTGCTGGGAGAGGGGGATTTGTGCTAGAATGAGGGTGTTGGGGGAAGGTTTAGTGTTGGGAGGGGGGATTTGTGCTAGAATGAGGGGGTTGGGGGGAAGGTTTGGTGCTGGGAGGGGGATTTGTGTTAGAAGGGGCAAGAGGATTTGTGTTGAGAGGAGTGAATGTGGGGGGTAGAGGATTTGTACTAGACAGAGGATTATGGAAGGCGAGGGGGGTGGGGAGAGAATTTATCTTAGGAGGGTTGATTGTAGGGGGGTAGAGGATTTGTACTGGACAGAAGATTGTGGAAGGTGGGGGGGGGGGGATTTGTGTTAGGAGGGGTGATTCTGGGAAGGGTAGAGGATTTGTACAAGACAGAGGATTGTGAAAGGTGGGGAGGAAGGGGAGGAGACAGAGATGAGGTGAAGACAAATTGCTGACAGGCATTGGGGACGTCTAACTGGTGAGTTTGCTGTCAGAACGTTTTGTCCGGGTGTCTGGCAGTCAGTAACCCGGACAGATGATGCTAAAAACCGGACTGTCCAGGTGAATCTCAGACAGGTGGCTACCCTAGGAGAGAAAGCATTTGTGTCGGGAGGGGTGAATGTGGGGGGTAGAGGATTTGTACTAGACAGAGGATTATGGAAGGCGAGGGGGGGGGGGGGGATTTGTCTTAGGAGGGGTAATTGTGGGTGAGTAGAGGATTTGTACTAGACAGAGCATTGTGGAAGACAAGGGGGGGGATATGTGATGGGAGGGGGGATTGTGGGGGGGGGGGGTAGAGGATTTGTACTAGGCAGAGCATTGTGGAAGACGAGGGGGAGGGGAAGATTTGTGTTGGGAGGGGAGATTGTGGGGGGGGGGGGGTAGAGGGTTTGTACTAGACAGAGCATTGTGGAAGACGAGGGGGGGGGATTTGTGTTGGGAGGGATGATTGTAGGGGGGGTAGAGGATTTGTACTAGACAGAGCATTGTGGAAGATGAGGGGGGGAGAGAATTTGTGCTGGGAGGGGTGATTGTAGGGGGGGGTAGAGGATTTGCACTAGACAGAGGATTAGGGAAGGCGAGGGGGAGGAGAGGATTTGTGCTGGGAGGGGTGATTCTGGGGGGTAGAGGATTTGTACTAGACAGAGGATTGTGGAGGGTGGAGTGGGGGGGGGGGGGGGAGACAGAGATAAGGGGAAGACAAATTTCTGACTGGCATTGGGAACATCTCACTGGCAGATTTGCTGTCAGAACGATGTGTCCGGGTGTCTGGGAGTCAGAAACCCGGACAGATGATGCAAAAACTGACCTTCTGGGTGAATTCCGGACAGGTGGCAACCCAGGGGGGATCTGTGTTAGGAGGGGTGATTGTGGGGGGGGGGTAGAGCATTTCTACTAGACAGAGGTATATGGAAGGTGGGGGGGGGGAGATTTGTCTTAGCAGGGGGGATTGTAGGGGGGTAGAGGATATGTACTGGACAGAGGATTATGGCAGGTGAGGGGGGAGTGGATTTGTACTAGGAGGGGTGATTCTGGGGGGTAGAGGATTTGTACTAGACAGAGGAAGGTGGAGGGGGGAGGAGACAGAGATGAGGGGAAGACAAATTGCTGACAGGCATTGGGGACATCTCACTGGCAAGTTTGCTGTCAGAATGATGTGTCCGGGTGTCTGGCAGTCAGAAACCTGGACAGATGGTGCAAAAAACGGACTGTCCGTGTGAAAACCGGACTGTCTGGGTGAATTGGGGGGGGGGGGGGGGTAGAGGATTTGTACTAGACAGAGCATTGTGGAAGACGAGGGAGGGGGGAGGATTTGTGTTGGGAGGGGGGATTATGGGGGGGTTAAAGGATTTGTACTAGGCAGAGCATTGTGGAAGACGAGGGGGGGGAGGATTTGTATTGGGAGGGGGGATTGTGAGGGGGGTAGAGGATTTGTACAAGGCAGAGCATTGTGGAAGACAAAGGGGGAAGGATTTGTATTGGGAGGGGGGGATTGTGGGGGGGGGGGTAGAGGATTTGTACTAGGCAGAGCATTGTGGAAGACAAGGGGGGGAAGAATTTGTATTGGGAGGGGGGGATTGTGAGGGGGGTAGAGGATTTGTACAAGGTAGAGCATTGTGGAAGACAAGGGGGGGAAGGATTTGTATTGGGAGGGGGGGATTGTGGGGGGGGGGGTAGAGGATTTGTACTAGACAGAGCATTGTGGAAGACGAGGGGGGGGGATTTGTGATGGGAGGGGGGATTGTGGGGGGGGTGGTAGAGGATTTGTACTAGACAGAGCATTGTGGAAGACGAGGGGGAGGGGAGGATTTGTGTTGGGAGGGGAGATTGTGGGGTGGGTAGAGGGTTTGTACTAGACAGAGCATTGTGGAAGACGAGGGGGGGATTTGTGTTGGGAGGGGTGATTGTAGGGGGGGGTAGAGGATTTGTACTAGACAGAGCATTGTGGAAGACGAGGGGGGGAGAGGATTTGTGCTGGGAGGGGTGATTGTAGGGGGGGGTAGAGGATTTGCACTGGACAGAGGATTATGGAAGGCGAGGGGGAGGAGAGGATTTGTGCTGGGAGGGGTGATTCTGGGGTGTAGAGGATTTGTACTAGACAGAGGATTGTGGAGAGTGGAGTGGGGGGGGGGGGGACAGAGATGAGGGGAAGACAAATTGCTGACAGGCATTGGGAACATCTCACTGGCAAGTTTGCTGTCAGAATGATGTGTCCGGGTGTCTGGCAGTCAGAACCTGGACAGATGGTGCAAAAAACGGACTGTCCGTGTGAAAACCGGACTGTCTGGGTGAATTGGGGGGGGGTAGAGGATTTGTACTAGACAGAGCGTTGTGGAAGACGAGGGAGGGGGGAGGATTTGTGTTGGGAGGGGGGATTATGGGGGGGTTAAAGGATTTGTACTAGGCAGAGCATTGTGGAAGACGAGGGGGGGGAGGATTTGTATTGGGAGGGGGGATTGTGAGGGGGGTAGAGGATTTGTACAAGGCAGAGCATTGTGGAAGACAAGGGGGGGAAGGATTTGTATTGGGAGGGGGGGATTGTGGGGGGGGTAGAGGATTTGTACTAGGCAGAGCATTGTGGAAGACAAGGGGGGGAAGAATTTGTATTGGGAGGGGGGGATTGTGAGGGGGGTAGAGGATTTGTACAAGGCAGAGCATTGTGGAAGACAAGGGGGGGGAGGATTTGTATTGGGAGGGGGGGATTGTGGGGGGGTAGAGGATTTGTATTAGACAGAGCATTGTGGAAGACGAGGGGGGGGATTTGTGATGGGAGGGGGGATTGTGGGGGGGTAGAGGATTTGTACTAGGCAGAGCATTGTGGAAGACAAGGGGGGGGAAGGATGTATTGGGAGGGGGGGGTTGTGGGGGGGGGGGGTAGAGGATTTGTAACAGGCAGAGCATTGTGGAAGACAAGGGGGGGAAGGATTTGTATTGGGAGGGGGGGATTGTGGGGGGGATAGAGGATTTGTAATAGGCAGAGCATTGTGGAAGACGAGGGGGGGGATTTGTGTTGGGAGGGGGGATTGTGGGGGGGGGTAGAGGATTTGTAATAGGCAGAGCATTGTGGAAGACGAGGGGGGGAATTTGTGTTGGGAGGGGGGATTGTGGGGGGGTAGAGGATTTGTAATAGGCAGAGCATTGTGGAAGACGAGGGGGGGATTTGTGTTGGGAGGGGGGATTGTGGGGGGGGGGTAGAGGATTTGTAATAGGCAGAGCATTGTGGAAGACGAGGGGGGGATTTGTGTTGGGAGGGGGGATTGTGGGGGGGGGGTAGAGGATTTGTAATAGGCAGAGCATTGTGGAAGACGAGGGGGGGGGAGGATTTGTATAAGGAGGGGGGATTGTGGGGGGGGGGGTAGAGGATTTGTAGTAGGCAGAGCATTGTGGAAGACAAGGGGGGGAGGATTTGTATTGGGAGGGGGGGATTGTGGGGGGGGTAGAGGATTTGTACTAGGCAGAGCATTGTGGAAGACAAGGGGGGGAAGGATTTGTATTGGGAGGGGGGATTGTGTGGGGGGGTAGAGGATTTGTAATAGGCAGAGCATTGTGGAAGACGAGGGGGGATTTGTGTTGGGAGGGGGGATTGTGGGGGGGTAGAGGATTTGTAATAGGCAGAGCATTGTGGAAGACAAGGGGGGGGGGATTTGTGTTGGGAGGGGGGATTGTGGGGGGGGGTAGAGGATTTGTAATAGGCAGAGCATTGTGGAAGACGAGGGGGGGGGATTTGTGTTGGGAGGGGGGATTGTGGGGGGGGGGGGTAGAGGATTTGTAATAGGCAGAGCATTGTGGAAGACGAGGTGGGGGATTTGTGTTGGGAGGGGGGATTGTGGGGGGGGGTAGAGGATTTGTAATAGGCAGAGCATTGTGGAAGACGAGGGGGGGGATTTGTGTTGGGAGGGGGGATTGTGGGGGGGGGTAGAGGATTTGTAATAGGCAGAGCATTGTGGAAGACGAGGGGGGGGGATTTGTGTTGGGAGGGGGGATTGTGGGGGGGGGTAGAGGATTTGTAATAGGCAGAGCATTGTGGAAGACGAGGGGGGGGAAGGATTTGTATAAGGAGGGGGGATTGTGGGGGGGGGGTAGAGGATTTGTAGTAGGCAGAGCATTGTGGAAGACAAGGGGGGGGGGGATTTGTATTGGGAGGGGGGGATTGTGGGGGGGGTAGAGGATTTGTACTAGGCAGAGCATTGTGGAAGACAAGGGGGGGAAGGATTTGTATTGGGAGGGGGGATTGTGTGGGGGGGGTAGAGGATTTGTAATAGGCAGAGCATTGTGGAAGACGAGGGGGGGATTTGTGTTGGGAGGGGGGATTGTGGGGGGGGTAGAGGATTTGTAATAGGCAGAGCATTGTGGAAGACGAGGGGGGGGATTTGTGTTGGGAGGGGGGATTGTGGGGGGGGGTAGAGGATCTGTAATAGGCAGAGCATTGTGGAAGACGAGGGGGGGGAAGGATTTGTATAAGGAGGGGGGATTGTGGGGGGGGGGTAGAGGATTTGTAATAGGCAGAGCATTGTGGAAGACGAGGGGGGGATTTGTGTTGGGAGGGGGGATTGTGGGGGGGTAGAGGATTTGTAATAGGCAGAGCATTGTGGAAGACGAGGGGGGGGATTTGTGTTGGGAGGGGGGATTGTGGGGGGGTAGAGGATTTGTAATAGGCAGAGCATTGTGGAAGACGAGGGGGGGGGATTTGTGTTGGGAGGGGGGATTGTGGGGGGGGTAGAGGATTTGTAATAGGCAGAGCATTGTGGAAGACGAGGGGGGGGGATTTGTGTTGGGAGGGGGGATTGTGTGGGGGGGGTAGAGGATTTGTAATAGGCAGAGCATTGTGGAAGACGAGGGGGGGGGATTTGTGTTGGGAGGGGGGATTGTGGGGGGGGTAGAGGATTTGTACTAGGCAGAGCATTGTGGAAGACAAGGGGGGGAAGGATTTGTATTGGGAGGGGGGATTGTGTGGGGGGGGGTAGAGGATTTGTAATAGGCAGAGCATTGTGGAAGACGAGGGGGGGATTTGTGTTGGGAGGGGGGATTGTGGGGGGGGGTAGAGGATTTGTAATAGGCAGAGCATTGTGGAAGACGAGGGGGGGGATTTGTGTTGGGAGGGGGGATTGTGGGGGGGGTAGAGGATTTGTAATAGGCAGAGCATTGTGGAAGACGAGGGGGGGATTTGTGTTGGGAGGGGGGATTGTGGGGGGGTAGAGGATTTGTAATAGGCAGAGCATTGTGGAAGACGTGGGGGGGATTTGTGTTGGGAGGGGGGATTGTGGGGGGGTAGAGGATTTGTAATAGGCAGAGCATTGTGGAAGACGAGGGGGGGGGGATTTGTGTTGGGAGGGGGGATTGTGGGGGGGGGGGTAGAGGATTTGTAATAGGCAGAGCATTGTGGAAGACGAGGGGGGGATTTGTGTTGGGAGGGGGGATTGTGGGGGGGGTAGAGGATTTGTAATAGGCAGAGCATTGTGGAAGACGAGGGGGGGGAAGGATTTGTATAAGGAGGGGGGATTGTGGGGGAGGGGTAGAGGATTTGTAGTAGGCAGAGCATTGTGGAAGACAAGGGGGGGAAGGATTTGTATTGGGAGGGGGGATTGTGTGGGGGGGGGGTAGAGGATTTGTAATAGGCAGAGCATTGTGGAAGACGAGGGGGGGATTTGTGTTGGGAGGGGGGATTGTGGGGGGGTAGAGGATTTGTAATAGGCAGAGCATTGTGGAAGACGAGGGGGGGGGATTTGTGTTGGGAGGGGGGATTGTGGGGGGGTAGAGGATTTGTAATAGGCAGAGCATTGTGGAAGACGAGGGGGGGGGGATTTGTGTTGGGAGGGGGGATTGTGGGGGGGGGTAGAGGATTTGTAATAGGCAGAGCATTGTGGAAGACGAGGGGGGGGATTTGTGTTGGGAGGGGGGATTGTGGGGGGGGGGGTAGAGGATTTGTAATAGGCAGAGCATTGTGGAAGACGAGGGGGGAGGGAGGATTTGTGCTGGAAGGTGAAGAGTATGGGGGGGGGGGGGATTTGAGGGAAGTAGAATTTGTACTAGAAGGGAGATAGGGGTGGGGTGGGGAGATTTGTGTTGGAAGAGGAAGATAATTTGTTCTTGGAGAGGGGGTGATTTGTGCTAGGAGGGAAATTTGAAGGAGTGATTTGTGAGATTTGAACGGGGGGGGGGGGGGGGGGGTTGTGCTGGGAGGGGTGAGGATTTGTGTTGGGGGAGGGGCCTGTCATCACGCACTCCATTAGTCGCAGCTTATTCAATATGAAAGGCCTACAACACACCTCGACGCAGAGGGCTCACTCACATGGGCTTGGATTTCTGAAGAGCAATCCACATTCAGATTGCTCTTCAGAGAACATTTGGCAGGTGGTAAGTGGTATCGCCTCCTCACAGCCTGTTTTAACCCTTTGAACCCCACACTAGCACTCCGCAACCACTTGCATTTGAGCCCCACCCACTTCAATGGGTTGTGCTGGCGGACGCTAAGCTCAATGAAAGGAACAAGGGGTATAAAATCCCTTTATTTTTAATCCCTTTATTTATGCTTTATTTTTATTTTATTGTTTGCAGTGCATATCATGGGTCGGGTGCATTTTCTCACACCTGTCTTTTACATTTTTCTTTCTTTTTTTATTTTCTATGCATATTATATTATTTAATTTTGTTTCTGTACATTTTTTTTTTAAGCAATAAAAATGTATTTAAAAAAAATAAAAAAGTATGTACACAATGCAGCAACAATAAATAAGCCCCATACAGATCTTCCCATAAACAAATTACAGCCTAATATAGATGCAGCAATATAAAAGCAAAAAAAAAAAAGTTTTATTTGCATTCACAATACATAACTTTATGTGTGTGTGTTTACAATATACAGCTTTAGATCAGTGTCACTTGTGTTGCCATAGCAAAAGAAGCAGCCAATAAAACGGCAGCACCGAGACATTTATCTAGGTCAAAGTTGCTTCCGAAGGGGGTGGGGGATGACTGTGTAACTTTATGCAAGTGATAGTAACCAATCAGAAAAGAGGGTGTGGCCCGGTTGGGGTCTTGGGGACCAATCCGTAATTAGAGACGCAGGTTGCTATGGTATCGCTGACGCGAGCAGCAGGCGGCCAATGACAGGACAAAGAAGAGATTGTAAACCGTTATATCGGGTGATCATGAGATCTCAGCGGTCCACGCACAATAGAGCCGGGCACGTCTCTATCACTATGGAAGAATCAGTCGGCGGACATGACAATAATCACCTAGCTATAGTTCCACCGCGCTGTCATCCATTCATTGCTGCGGATTGGCTAAGGGCAATGGCCGGTTCTACGCTTTGAGTGGCTGTCACACTGGCCTCTTTATTCCCGCCCATTTGTTGGCTCGCTATAGGCTGATAATGGCGGGAGAGGCAGCGTGTGGTGAAGTGACATGTGAGGTGGATGAAGTGATGACCATGAACAGCTCATATAATAAAATGGTGTCAGAGCAGCTGGAGGCTCTCATTCTACAACTGAATGATATATGAGTGCTTTACCCCTTCATGCCCAAGCCTTTTTCTGACACTTGATGCTTACCAGTTAAAATCAGTATTTTTTGCTAGAAAATTACTTAGGACCCCCCAAACATTATATATATTTTTTTAGCAAGGACCCTAGAGAATAAAATGGCTTAAGGACACAGCGATCACAGAGCGCGCCGCCCCAGGCGGACGGTGAACATGGGAGGACGTCATATGAATGACGGCTTCAGCTGTAATTTTGCCCTCATTCACACTGAGCACGGCTTTGCGTTCATCTGAACTCGCACAATTGCAAAGCCGCATTCCAGTCTGACTTTGGGGGGGGGGCGACTTGAAAGACATCTGTGTGAGTTTTTGCCCCTCAAAGTCGCCAAAAGTAGTGCAGGAACTACTTTTGGAAACCGGTGCGGCACTTGGGACGCTCCTATTGCCGTTAATAGGCTCTGATTTGATCTGTCAAATCGCACCGATGTGAACGGGGGCTTAAGGCCCTAGAGTTGTTGCTTTCCCTCTGATGTCTGTGGTGATAGCTCACATGTGTGGTGCAATCTCTGTTTACATACACATGCTCGCTTTACGTGTGCTTTTGCATTTCGGTGTGGCAGGGAGTGCTTTTAATTTTTCTTAAGTATTTTTTAATTTTTTACTGTTTTATTTTTTTCAACTTTATTGCTATGGCAAGGGGGCTAACGAGCCCCCTTTTGGATAGCATGGACAAGTGAATGGTCCTCTTTATGGAGACACTAGAGGTCTATTAGACATCTGAGACCCCTTTCACACCGAGGCAGTTTTTAGGCGTTTTATCGCTAGAAATAGTGCCAGAAGACTGCCTCCCATTCATTACAATGGCAGACATCCCAAGTCTCCTGCGAGTCGCGGGAGTCTCCCACATTGTGCTACGGGCTCCCGGACACCTGTGAGCACCGGGCGATCTCCCGGCTGGGCCTGTCACTCAGCAGAAGACAGGGCAGTCCGAGCGGCCGAATGGAGTACGGCTGCTCTGTCTTCTGTCTGTGGCCAGGGGAGGGGGCGGGACAGAGCCGGGAGTGCTCCACTGGTGGACACTGATGCTGCGCTGGTGGACACTGATGAGGTGGCACTGATGGACACTGATAGGCTGCACTGATGGACACTGATGAGGTAGCACTGATGGGCTGCACTGATGGACACTGATAGGCTGCATTGATGGACTCTGATGGGCTGCACTGGTGGGCACTGATAAGGTGGCACTGATGGACACTGATAGGCTGCATTGATGGACACTGATAGGCTGTACTGGTGGGCACTGATGGGCACTTATGAGGTGGCACTGATGGACACTGATAGGCTGCACCGATGAGGTGGCAATGAAGGGCACTGACTGACACTGATAGGCTGCACTGATGAGGTGGCACTGATAGGCTGCACTGATGGACACTGATAGGCTGCACTGATGGACACTGATGAGGTGGCACTGATGGAATGAGGTGGCACTGATGGGCTGCACTGATGGACACTGATAGGCTGCATTGATGGACTCTGATGGGCTGCACTGGTGGGCACTGATAAGGTGGCACTAATAGGCTGCACTGGTCGGCACTGATAGGCTGCATTGATGGACACTGATAGGCTGCACTGATGGGCACTTATGAGGTGGCACTGATGGACACTGATAGGCTGCACTGATGGGCACTGACTGACACTGATAGGCTGCAATGGTGGGCACTGATCAGGTGGTACTGATAGGCTGCACTGATGGACACTGATGAGGTGGCACTGATGGGCTGCACCGGTGGGCACTGATGGATACCGTTAGGCTGCACTGATGAGGAGGCACTAAAGGACACTGACTGATACTGATAGACTGCACTGATGGACAGTGATGGGCTGCGCTGGTAGACACCGATGAGGTGGCACGGATGGACACTGATGGGCTACAATTAATTGGCACTGGTAAGGCTGCATTTCATTGTAAGGGGGGGGGGGGGGGTCGGCACCAGCGCTAAGAGTCACCCCCCTGAAACATACCTCCCAACATTTTGAGATGGGAATGAGGGAAACCTACTAGCAAACATATGTAGTCATAGGACACGACCCCTGCCACACCTCCTTAAAGGAGAATTAACAGAAAAAAAAGGTTAATTCACAAGGGCTTTATTTTTACCACTACTATTCCTTTACGTTGGCTTTTAAAATTTACAAATGCAGCAGATTAGAATTTGGATGAAAGGTTTAGCACCGGGAAACACTTTTTGAAAGATAAATAGTGCATTTTATATACAACTATATAGATCAGACCAAAATGAGGAGGAATGAGGGACAGAGGGAGATTACTCCAAATCAGGGACAGTCCCTCGAAATCAGGGACAGTTAGGAGCTATGCTGAAATTAGTTTTTGCAAGTTGTCTGCAATGTTTGCTTTCACACCTGGACGGTGCGCTTGCAGGACGTTTGGAAAAGTCCTGCAAGCAGCATCTTTGGGGCGGTGTAAGAGCGCCGTATACAGCGTTCCTACACCGCCCCTGCCCATTGCAATGAATGAGCAGCGCTTCCGAAAAGCGATTCAGAAGCGCCGCAACACAGGAGTTTTTTGAGCTGCCATCTAGATAAAGGAAGGCCCGTAGACGTGGTGTATCTGGATTTTGCAAAAGCATTTGACACAGTTCCCCATAAACGTTTACTGTACAAAGTAAGGTCCGTTGGCATGGACCATAGGGTGAGTACATGGATTGAAAACTGGCTACAAGGGCGAGTTCAGAGGGTGGTGATATATGGGGAGTACTCGGAATGGTCAGGGGTGGGTAGTGGGGTCCCCCAGGGTTCTGTGCTGTCACCAATCCTATTTAATTTGTTAATAAATTACCTGGAGGATGGGATAAACAGTTCAATCTCTGTATTTGCGGATGAAACTAAGCTAAGCAGGGCAATAACTTCTCCGCAGGATGTGGAAACCTTGCAAGTAGATCGGAACAAATTAATGGGGTGGGCGACTACATGGAAGATGAGGTTTAATGTAGAAAAATGTAAAATAATGCATTTGGGTGGCAAAAATATGAATGCAATCTATACACTGGGGGGAGAACCTCTGGGGGAATCTAGGATGGAAAAGTACCTGGGGGTCCTAGTAGATGATAGGCTCAGCAATGGCATGCAATGCCAAGCTGCTACTAACAAAGCAAACAGAATATTGGCATTAAAAAGGGGATCAACTCCAGAGATAAAACGATAATTCTCCCGCTCTACAAGACTCTGGTCCGGCCGCACCTGGAGTATGCTGTCCAGTTCTGGGCACCAGTCCTCAGGAAGGATGTACTGGAAATGGAGCGAGTACAAAGAAGGGCAACAAAGCTAATAAAGGGTCTGGAGGATATTAGTTATGAGGAAATGTTGCGAGCACTGAACTTATTCTCTTCGGAGAAGAGACTCTTGAGAGGGGATAGGATTTCAATGTACAAATACCGTACTGGTGACCCCACAATAGAAAAAAAAATTTCCACGCAAGGGAATTTAACAAGACACATGGCCATTCATTAAAATTAGAAGAAAAGAGGTTTAACCTTAAACTACGTAGAGGGTTCTTTACTGTAAGAGGGGCAAGGATGTGGAATTCCCTTCCACATGCGGTGCTCTCAGCGGGGAGCATCGATAATTTCAAAAAACTATTAGATAAGCACCTGAATGACCACAACATACAGCGATATACAATGTAATATAAACATAAAAACACACACACAGGCTGGACCTGATGTCTTTTTTCAACCTCATCAACTATGTAACTATGACACCAATGCTGGGGGTTATTATTATTGTGGTCACTGACACCAATGCTGGAGGCTATTATTATTGTGGTCACTGACACCAATGCTGGGGGTTATTATTGTGGTCACTGATACTAATGCTGAGCTTTATTATTATTGTCGTCACTGACACCAATGCTGGGAGTTATTATTGTGGACACTGACACCAATGCTGGGGGTTATTATTATTGTGGTCACTGACACCAATGCTGGGAGTTATTATTGTGGACACTGACACCAATGCTGGGGGTTATTATTATTGTGGTCACCGACACCAATGTTGGGGGTTATTATTATTGTGGTCACTGACACCAATGCTGGGGGTTATTATTATTGTGGTCACTGATACCAATGCTGGGGGTTATTATTGTGGTCACTGACACCAATGCTGGGAGTTATTATTGTGGACACTGACACCAATGCTGGGGGTTATTATTATTGTGGTCACCGACACCAATGTTGGGGGTTATTATTATTGTGGTCACTGACACCAATGCTGGGGGTTATTATTATTGTTTTCACTGACACCAATGCTGGGGGTTATTATTATTGTGGTCACTGATACCAATGCTGGGGGTTATTATTGTGGTCACTGACACCAATGCTGGAGGTTATTATTATTGTGGTCACTGACACCAATGCTGGGGGTTATTATTGTGGTCACTGATACTAATGCTGGGCTTTATTATTATTGTGGTCAGTGACACCAATGCTGGGGGTTATTATTGTGGTCACTGACACCAATGCTGGGAGTTATTATTGTGGACACTGACACCAATGCTGGGGGTTATTATTATTGTGGTCACTGACACCAATGCTGAGGGTTATTATTATTGTGGTCACTGACACCAATGCTGAGGGTTATTATTATTGTGGTCACTGACACCAATGCTGGGGGTTATTATTGTTGTGGTCACTGACGCCAATGCTGGGGGTTATTATTGGTCAAGTTGACCACCACTAAGGTAAAGTGTATGTAAAACTAAAAGTAGAACTATAGGCAAAACCTTTTCTTTTCCATTTTGGATAGAGCAGTGGAGGGTTATAACCCCTGTCAGTTTATTATTTTGTGTGCCATTGTGGAGATTTACCTTCACTTCCTGTCCCGTAGCCAAACGGGAAGTGAGAGGAAATCAGCGAAAATTAAGGGAGTCCCCCCAGGTCACCAAAACTAGTGTCCCCGTCGGAATATGTCCCCTCTATTCCTGTTCTGGGGCCAACCCAATATGTGGGATTTTCTTTTACTTTCCTATACATGTACTTCAATGCAAAAAAAAAGGACAAAAAAAAAAAAAACAAAGAAAAAAAAAAAATTAAAAAAAAAAAAAAGGACCTGCCCTCCCTTACATAAACCTTGCATGTATGGCATTCCAGCTCTGGGTGTATGTGTCAGGCTGCATGTACAATTGTACAGCCAGCTTATAGCCGTCACATGACTGCCCGACACCACCTGACCCCGCCCCCCCCAACTCCTTCAGCCCCGACCGGATTCTACAAAGTCCTCTCAGGGGGCGCAAAAAGCGGCAGGTGCTGGCGAGACCATGTGATCCTAAAGAAAGGGGGGGGGGCCTCCACTGCTCCGTTTACCCTCTTCATAATTATCGCACCAGGTTTGGGACAATCTGAGCTCCCCACCTGCCCCTATCATCATCAATATATCGTCATGGTTCGCCTCGCTGCTTTTTCCAGTACAAGGAGCTGTGAAGGGCTGGTTGGGCTCCTCCCTCCGCACAGTGGTACAGTCTATGACTATAAAAGGATAGGTCAGTAGGGGGGGCCTCACACACTGCGTGCTGTACTGAGGAGGTGAGTGTGAAGGCAGAGCAATGTGCTGCATTGTATTGGCTGCCGGGGGGCGGAGAGGGGATGATGGGATTCTAGAGAGTATTCTGTGAGGAGAATATTATGTAACGTGCTGCGACACCAGGAGGAGATCCACCCATTACTATAAAGGGGTGCAATGCAGCACTCATTCATCCATCGTCATCCCCATCACTACTCCTCTAGGAATCCATTGTATCCTCATTAATGCATACTTCTAATGATCAATAGATGCCTCCTGATCTCTAGTATGGAATTGCTTCTAATTTTTATTTCTGTAAATATAGATTACTATAACTGGGCTATTATGTAATTATATATTTGTCCTTAAATACATGGATTCTCTTTTCTTTATATAGATTAGTTTATTACTAATTCCAAGGATCCCTAATATGGAAGTCTCGCTATAGTTCTTGCAGTGTATGGGATCCACCTATATCTTTTCCTCAGTATAGAATTATAGGGATCCCTCGCTATGTGGATTCCTCCATATATAGCTCTAGGGACCCCCCCTCCATATATAGTTCTAGGGACCCCCCAATATGTAGACCCCCTCCATATATAGCTCTGGGGACCACCCAATATGTAGACCCCCTCCATATATAGCTCTGGGGACCCCCCAATATGTAGACCCCCTCCATATATAGTTCTAGGCACCCCCAATATGTAGACCTCCTCCATATATAGTTCTGGGGACCCCCCAATATGTAGATTCCGCCATATATAGCTCTGGGGACCCCCAATATGTAGATTCCGTCATATATAGCTCTGGGGACCCCCCCAATATGTAGACCCCCTCCATATATAGCTCTGGGGACCCCCCAATATGTAGACCCCCTCCATATATAGCTCTGGGGACCCCCCAATATGTAGACCCCCTCCATATATAGCTCTGGGGACCCCCCAATATGTAGACCCCTCCATATATAGCTCTGGGGACCCCCCAATATGTAGACCCCCTCCATATATAGCTCTGGGGACCCCCCAATATGTAGATCCTGCCATATATAGCTCTGGGACCACCCCCAATATGTAGACCTCCTCCATATATATATAGTTCTAGAGACCCCCAATATGTAGATCCTGCCATATATAGCTCTGGGGACCCCCCAATATGTAGATTCCGCCATATATCTAGCTCTGGGGACCGCCCCAATATGTAGATTCCGCCATATATAGCTCTGGGGACCCCCCAATATGTAGATTCCGCCATATATAGCTCTGGTGACCCCCCAATATGTAGACCCCCTCCATATATAGCTCTGGTGACCCCCCAATTTGTAGACCCCCCTCCATATATAGCTCTGGTGACCCCCCAATTTGTAGACCCCCTCCATATATAGCTCTGGGGACCCCCCCCAATATGTAGACCCCCTCCATATATAGCTCTGGGGACCCCCCAATATGTAGATCGCACCATATATAGCTCTGGGGACCCCCCAATATGTAGATCCCGCCATATATAGCTCTGGGGACCCCCCAATATGTAGACCCCCTCCATATATAGCTCTGGGGACCCCCCAATATGTAGACCCCCTCCATATATAGCTCTGGGGACCCCCCAATATGTAGACCCCTCCATATATAGCTCTGGGGACCCCCCAATATGTAGACCCCTCCATATATAGCTCTGGGGACCCCCCAATATGTAGACCCCCTCCATATATAGCTCTGGGGACCCCCCAATATGTAGATCCTGCCATATATAGCTCTGGGACCACCCCCAATATGTAGACCTCCTCCATATATATATAGTTCTAGAGACCCCCAATATGTAGATCCTGCCATATATAGCTCTGGGGACCCCCCAATATGTAGATTCCGCCATATATCTAGCTCTGGGGACCGCCCCAATATGTAGATTCCGCCATATATAGCTCTGGGGACCCCCCAATATGTAGATTCCGCCATATATAGCTCTGGTGACCCCCCAATATGTAGACCCCCTCCATATATAGCTCTGGTGACCCCCCAATTTGTAGACCCCCCTCCATATATAGCTCTGGTGACCCCCCAATTTGTAGACCCCCTCCATATATAGCTCTGGGGACCCCCCCCAATATGTAGACCCCCTCCATATATAGCTCTGGGGACCCCCCAATATGTAGATCGCACCATATATAGCTCTGGGGACCCCCCAATATGTAGATCCCGCCATATATAGCTCTGGGGACCCCCCAATATGTAGATCCCGCCATATATAGCTCTGGGACCACCCCCAATATGTAGACCTCCTCCATATATATAGTTCTAGAGACCCCCAATATGTAGATCCTGCCATATATAGCTCTGGGGACCCCCCAATATGTAGATTCCGCCATATATATATAGCTCTGGGGACCGCCCCCAATATGTAGATTCCGCCATATATAGCTCTGGGGACCCCCCAATATGTACAGTGGGGCACAAAAGTATTTAATCAGCCACCAATTGTGCAAGTTCTCCCACTTAAAAAGATGAGAGGCCTGTAATTATCATAGGTATACCTCAACTATGAGAGACAACATGTGGAAACAAATCCAATCACATTGTCTGTTTTTTTTTTTTTTTTTTTTGAAAGAATTTATTTGCAAATTATGGTGGAAAATAAGTATTTGGTCAATATCAAAAGTTCATCTCAATACTTTGTTATATATCTTTTGTTGGCAATGACAGAGGTCAAATGTTTTCTGTAAGTCTTCACAAGGTTGTCACTCACTGTTGCTGGTATGTTGGCCCATTCCTCTATGCAGATCTCCTCTACAGCAGTGATGTTTTGGGGCTGTCACTGGGAAACGCGGAACTCCCTCCAAAGGTTTTCTATGGGGTTGAGATCTGGGGACTGGTTAAGCCACTCCCTCATTGCCCGGATGGTGTGTTTGGGATCATTGTCATGCTGAAAGACCCAGCCATGTTTCATCTTCAATGCCCTTGCTGATTGGAGGAGGTTTGCACTCAAAATCTCATGATACATGGCCCCATTCATTCTTTCATGTACACGGATCAGTCATCCTGTTCCCTTTGCAGAGAAACAGCCCCAATGCATGATGTTGCCACCCCCATGCTTCACAGTAGGCATGGTGTTCTTTGGTTGCAACTCGGCATTCTCTCTCCTCCAAACATGACGAGTTGTGTTTCTACCAAACAGTTCTACTTTGGTTTCATCTGACCATATGACCTTCTCCCAATCCTCTTCTGGATCATCCAAATGCTCTCTAGCAAACCTCAGATGGGCCCGGACATGTACTGGCTTAAGCAGGGGGACACGTCTGGCACTGCAGGATCTGAGTCCCTGGCGGCGTAGTGTTACTGATGGTAGCCTTTGTTACATTGGTCCCAGCTCTCTGCAGGTCATTCACTAGGTCCCCCTGTGTGGTTCTGGGATGCTCACCGTTCTTGTGATCACACAAGATCTCACTGCGTGGGGTCAAAATGGAGCCCCAGATCGAGGGAGATTATCAGTGGTCTTGTATGTCTTCCATTTTCTAATTATTTCTCCCACAGTTGATTTCTTCACACCAAGCTGCTTGCCTATTGCAGATTCAGTCTTCCCAGCCTGGTGCAGGTCTACAATTTTGTTTCTGGTGTCCTTCGACAGCTCTTTGGTCTTCACCATAGTGGAGTTTGGAGTGTGACTGTTTGAGGTTGTGGACAGGTGTCTTTTATACTGATAACAAATTCAAACAGGTGACATTAATACAGGTAATGAGTGGAGGACAGAGGAGCCTCTTAAAGAAGAAGATACAGGTCTGTGAGAGCCAGAAATCTTGCTTGTAGGTGACCAAATACTTATTTTCCACCAAAATTTGCAAATTATTTCAAAAAATCAGACAATGTGATTGGCTTTGTTTCCACATTTTGTCTTTCATAGTTGAGGTATACCTATAAGGACAATTTACAGGCCTTATATTTTTTTTTTTAAGTGGGAGAACTTGCACAATTGGCGGCTGACTAAATACTTTTTTGCCCCACTGTAGATCCCTCCATATAGAGTTCTGGGGACCCCCCCAATATGTAGATCCCTCCATATAGAGTTCTGGGGACCCCCCCAATATGTAGGTCCCTCCATATAGAGTTCTGGGGACCCCCCCAATATGTAGGTCCCTCCATATAGAGTTCTGGGGACCCCCCCCCAATATGTAGGTCCCTCCATATAGAGTTCTGGGGACCCCCCCCCCCCAATATGTAGATCCCTCCATATAGAGTTCTGGGGACCCCCAGTATAAAATAATAGTTCCCTCAATTTAGATCTTGCGATACTTAGTTCCAGGGATCCCTCCACATGTAGATCTCTCAGTATATAGTTCTTGGGATCCCTCAATATGTAGATCTCTCCTTGTATAGATAAGGATGTGGCTCTTGGGCTCACTATAAAACAGTTCTATTAATATAGATATTACCATATAATAACCAAGGTATCATTGTAGTTTCTGTAATATAGTGTATATGACGGGGGGGGGGGGGGGGGCACCTGGATTTGTCTAATTTGATTTTAGAAAGGGCCTGGTTGGGAGCTAAGAAAAAAAAAACTTGGTCATGGCTTCCAGTGCTGGGCTGTATTGAGTATATTGAAAGGCAAAACTAACTTTGGATAGAGTAAAGGAAGGGTTAAAATCACACTCGAAGATTTCCCTTCACTTCCTGTTTCTAAACTCCACAGAAAGTGAGTATCTTTTCCATTTGAGGGATCTCAAATTTTTTTGCATGACCTAATGTCCCCATTGGGAGATTCCCCAGAATTCCTTTTCTGGATGCAATGCAAACATTTTAAAGTTCCCTTTCATTCCTGGGGACATTGGTGAAAGGATAGAGGATGAATATCCCTAATGGGGCCACAGATGGCAATAACAAACCTGACGGGTTCTAATACCTCTTCACTCTATCCAATACAAAGTTGTTCCCTTTTTTTGCTGGCACATTGAAGTTCCACAGTACATGTCTGTAAATTCTGCAGAATCACTCTGAAGTCCTGGCAGAGACATGCTGCATTTTGTTATGCTGTGCAGAATGCTGATTGCTCGCTTTGGCTCCTGCTTGAACCTTTTTTTAGACAATAAAAATGCATGTCACTATATAGGTTGTATATCAATATGTCCCAAGTGTGGGTTTCTATGCAGCTGATCGGCAGGAAGGACTTTTCCTGGACTGTCTTTGTTTCCATGAACCCAGCGGAAGGGCTGTCTGCACAGAGCTCTCCTGGGACATCTGTATCTGCACTTCGATTACTTGACTTTAGTTTGCTGTCTATAGGGAGTACGTGAGGCTCGTGTGGGTGTGGCTTATTTTATTTTTCCCCCATCTGCACAAGCTAGGTTTATGGTGGAACATTGTATTCTGACAGTGGGGGGCCTGCCTCTCCACTGTCAGGATGCACTGTTTTTAATATCCATTCTGACTTTTATCGGGCAGAAGTGGCCACACGTGGGTCAAATACACCGATCCCTGCTGAACCAGGTGACTTCAATCCATTTTTGGCCAGATTAAGGGCTGTATGCTGCCACTACTTTTTTTTTTTTTTTTTTTTTTCCTGCAGCAGGTAGCATTTTTGCAATCCAGCAGTGACATGTACAAATTTATGATGGGCTGACACTGTCTGCATGTACCAGCACATCCAAGTAGTTGTGTGCAGTTATGGGTAGTGGAGTGGCCCTGAATGCAAATGGTCCAGGGCTGCCTGTCTGTCCCTGTATGTATGCAACTGCTTGGATGTGCAGTTACATGCAACTGTGGTGCAGGCTCCTTTGCTACCTGGCCTGCCGCAGCAATACATGAATTCTTGGTGACGTAAGGCCCTTAGCTCCTCTAAATGGGCTCCAAAAGCATGGCACTCATTTAGACACAAATCTGTTACATTTAAACTGTTAAACCTGGATGGTGATTAAAGTGGTGTTTTTTTTAATATAGTTATGGTGTCTCCTAGGTGAAATCATGTCTGCAGGAAACGCTCACATCGGGAAGCCAGCCCCAGATTTTGATGCAACTGCAGTAGTGAATGGAGAATTTAAACAAGTTAAACTGTCAGACTACAGAGGTGAGTGGCAACGTCTTAAAGATGAGATTCCTATACTCCTAAAGTTGAAGTAAAGCTATCAATTTGAGTTTCAAAAAAGTTGCATTTCTGGCATGTCGGGAATGTAACTGTTGCATTGGTTGTGCTTGCAGCCAAACTGTCACACCATCCAATGGCTGGTGTCACAACTGATCACATGTGCAGCACCATGACGGTTGAAGCTGAAACTGAGGCCAAGATGAAAGTTCCCTTGGCTGAAAACAATAGGAGGGTTTACTTCCACTTTGTTTCAAATGGGTTACATTACACTCACTGTAGTAATGACAGTGGCGGGGAAGGGGTTAACATCAGGAGTGCTTAAAGGGTTAAATGTGTTCTTAGGGAATGCTTGCTAACTGTGTGGGAGGTGTTTTTACTGTGGGAAGGCAGAAATCAGTGTCCCTGCCGAGCAGAAACACATGATCCATGCCTTCCCTACTGACAGAAAGGCAATCTGCCTGATCTACATGGGTAGACTAGTTTTCCCTTTCGGAAACGATTGGTGGGTCCCGGTGGACATCAAGGCTGTGGGTCACTGGCGGGGTGCGCATGTATGCACCAGACCCAGAAGTTCAAAGTACCTGCACATAATTTTGCACAGGAGAGCTGCCATTTATGTACTGTATATAGTTGACAATCGGTGAAGGCAAAACATTTCATTTTGTTTGGCATAGAGGAAGATTGGAATACCTGTCAAGCTTTTCTTGCCATCCATGTCCATTGGGGGAGATCTGCCTTCACTTTGTCCCATAACCAAAACAGAAGAAATCCCTGGAAAAAGTGAGGGAATACCAGTCTCCCCTCTGATAGTAAACATAACAAATGGAGAACGAATCTCCCCAATGGGGACACCTGTAAAAACCTGACAGGTGTTCTAATCCCTCTACTCTATCCAAAACGAAAGCAAAATTGCCTTTATACTTTAAAGTGGTAGTAAACACCTTGCACATATTGGTTTATAATAAAGCTTTACCTTATTTCTCCTAAACGTGAACAGTTTAGGAGATTTACAATTTCTTCAGCCAAGCTTTGAAGTGAGGACACACTTGGCCCTCAATCCAGAGCTCTGTGCTGTGATCATGACTCCCATGTGCATGGGTGGGAGTGATGTCATTGCGGCTTGGCCATTCAAATGGCCGAAGACCGGGTGAAGATTGAAGCTTTGTTGGCAGTGACAGGGTTGCTGCTGAAGGGATACCCTTTATGGGTAAGTATGTCATAATGTGCTTGTATGTGGTGCAAACTAGCGCATTATGCCATTTACTTGCAAGGGGACAGTTCAAGACATCGCTAACACTTAAATGCTGTAAGTGTCAGAAATCCAATGAGCTTCTACGTTTATGTAGGGAGCTGACAACACTGCCTCTGCGTTTGAAATGTCAAGTCTGCCTTTCCAGTTCTCCCCCAGTGGGACTACAGAATGCCACCTACGTAGCATTCATAATTTACATTCTCAGCATGCAATCCCCTCCCATAGCAGCTGTCTGCATTTGTCCTCTCCTATTACAATGAGGATGAGTACCTGTTTGTGTGAAAATGGCATGGACTAAAAACAAAGCTCTGGCTATTCCCTCTGGGACCTCTGGGCATGTGATTAGTACAAAGCTTAAACTTGTACTATACATTCTCTATGGTCCCAGTCTTTGTGTGTAATGTGTTAGATTAATACCCTTTTTTTTTTTTTTTTTTGTTTCTGGGCCCCTGTTTTAGGTAGGTTTGTATTTTTGAATGTGAAATCTGTATCTTGCACATTTAATACCATACATTTGCACTGTTGGTCCATTCTTGCTAGCCACATGCATTTGGCGTTACCACAAACTTGTTGCTGTTTTGTGATCAGTGTACGTATTGCACACTCCCAGCACCATGACCCTGCTGTCATTGCTATTGATAGCCTGTAGGATGGCTTCTCTGATCACACTAATCACCTGGTCAGATAGCCCATGAAAATTTATATATTATATTATTCATAGGGCCTGTGGGAAAGGGTTAATTTTAAAAGGAGACCCGATCTCTGGGCTAAACTTTCCCCTTCACATCTAAGCCTTTAATCATTAGCAGGTTTTTAATGACAATGCTTCCCAGTCATTACTATTCGGCATGCAGCTCATGTGAAATGAGGCTCCTATACAAGCTAATGTAAATTCTCTTTGGCAGGTAAATATGTTGTGCTGTTCTTCTATCCCCTGGACTTCACCTTCGTCTGTCCCACGGAGATCATCGCCTTCAGTGAACATGCCGAGGAATTCCGCAAGCTTGGCTGCGAGGTTATCGGGGCTTCTGTAGACTCCCACTTCAGCCACCTTGCATGGTGAGCATAGAAGAAATGTATCACTTTCCAATGTTTACCTGTGGGGATCGTCTAATGGGCTGCTCATTTTTTATGCTTTGCTTGCTTGTGCCACTGGTTGCTTTTCTTTTGGGATTGTCAAAGTATTTGTGAGGTTAATGGGAAATGTTGTTGCAACAATGATGCCTGCACACTGTCAGAGTATTGGCTTACCTGTACATCCAGTACAGGTAAGCAGATTGCCCCCGCCCCAAGGCAAACTCTTATGAACTACCACAGTGCCATAGTAGTTCATTAAGAACTACTACAAGTTGACAGCCGCTAAGGATGATGGGGCTAGTAGTTCATTCAGACTCTGAGCTGTGTGGGCAGAGCAGCTCAGTACAGGGAACTTCTGTGTGGGCGCTAGTACAGGGAACTTCTCTCCGTACTGCTGCCAAGGGGGGTTGGCCAGTGGTCTGCAGCACTGGGAACATGTTGCTAAAGGTGAACTTGTCCTTAAATGCTCTGACCTGCCTCATAGACCTGCTGATATGCAAAGCTGCAATGTGTGGATGGGAGGTGGAAGTTTTGTATTTTTGTTGATGCTACATTAAAGAGAACCTGTTGCGTTGCTCTGGTTAAAATGCCCTGGTCACAGGACAAAATCTCAGTTTGGGAGCACATGTTAAAGGGGTCATGTCATACTTGCCCCCTCTGTGCAAGGGCTTTGCACAGTTGCCCCATCCTCTTCTGGGGTCCCTCCAGGGCACTCCTGGCTCCTCAAGTGCATTCCCTAGGGGCACTCGTGCAGGTGCACTCCCATGTCCTCTTGCGACAACTGACAGCAGAGCCTGGCTCCTGCATCATTGGATTTGATTGACAGCTGCCGCAGCCAATGGCTCCAGCTATCAATCTATCCAATGAGGACCCAAGACACCGGCTGGTGTGCTTGTCACCATCGCTGGAAAGACCGAGTTCAGGTAAGTAGGGGGGGGCCTCTGAGTGGGTGTTGCAGCACACAAGGTTTTCACCTTTTAATGCATAGACTACATTAAGGTGAAAAACCCTGAGGGTTTACAACCCCTTTTTAAGTAAAACTTGATTTGCCCTTTCGAAATTTCACTTTAATCCGGACTACAGGGAGTGAGGGGATGTCTACTCCAATGGGAAACTGCAAAAAGTCTTAGAAGGGTTTAAAAATGGAATTCAAGTTTTTCATTGAACTATTAAAGTTGGCTCTAAAGGCAGAAGGTTTTTTAATGCATTAAGATAAAAAAAAAAAACTATGCAGCAAAGTTGCATGAGACTCGGCTGTCTGGGACTCTCCTGATTGGGAGAGACCTACAGCGGGTGCCCTAGGCTCCTGCTGCTGTCAGTCAGTGAGCCAATGAGAGGGGGTGGGGTCAAGCCACAGGTCCATGTCTAAATAGACACAGAGCAGCGGCTCTGCTTGGGTGCCCCACAGCAAGCTGCTTACTGTGGGGGCACTAAGCAGGAGGGAGGGACCAGAGAAGAGGATCTGGGTTGCTCTGTGCAAAACTGCTACACAGAGCAGGTAAGTATAACATGTTTTTAGACAAAAAAAGCAAGACTTTAATATCGCTTTTAAACTGTCCCCCTCAACACGTTGCCCAATTTGTGTAAGAAAGATGAGTATTTGTATAAAAAAAACGTGCTAAGGATAAAATTAAATAAACCTAATGGTGAAGCAGCAAACCTCCTGTGGAACATATGTACACAGTAAATCGCCTACAAAAATCAGCAGGTTGTGCTAATCAACAAAATGGTGAATTTCATGTAAAATGCATCAATGAAAATTGGAAAAGAGTCCATAGATGCTGTGAAAGTGGATCCTGAATAACTTCACCAACCGCCACCAAAGTGGTAACAATCAGTGATGTTTTTAGGATCATCTTTCACAGCATCTATGAACTGTTTTCAATTCTGATTGATGCGTGTTACATGAAGTTATTCACTATTAGCGAAACCTGTTTTTTGTATATCTGTAAATCTCACTAGTTTTTAGGTCCATTATATGATCTCCCCAACCAGTGGCAGGAGAGGAGAGCACCCCCAACAATGGTTAGTAAAGCTTGGAGGAGTAATGTCACCCATAGGCCATCTGTTAGCAGTGCTCCCTCTGCCCTGCAGCTGTTCTGGCTGACGTGGGGTTTGGTCATGTGACCAGCGCAGGCTGTAAATGGGTAAGTATATCCAGCATAGGTGTTAGGAGAGTGCAGGGAGCATTTTTAAGACTAGTTGTGTGTAAGCTGGAATTCCACTCAACTATTCCTACACGATCAAACTGTTTTGGCTTTAGATATACTTTAAAATACTAAAGTTTTGAGATGAATTAAACAACTCTGAAGTAGAGGTCGACCGATATATCGGCCGATATTTGTCGTTTTTTACTTAATCGGCATCGGCCGATTGTGCTGATAAAAAAGGCCGATTGTAACTTCAGCAGTGACTTGCAAACAACTTCTGTAATGGAAGTTAATGCAAGTTTCCTGAGGTTATCTGTGGAGAGGATTCTCTCCCCCTCTGGGCAGCCTGCCAAGTCTGATAAGAAGATACTTTGTATCTCTTCGGGTTCTTTTTATCAATAGACTGAACTCCGTGTGTAGAAGTTCTCAGTTTAACCATTTAAAGACTAAATCTTTTCTGACACTTGTTGCTTACAGGTAAAAATCCTGTATTTTCTGCTAGAAAATCACTTAGAATCCCCAAACATTATATATATTTTTTTAGCAGAGACCTTAGGGAATAAAATGGTGGTTGTTGCAATATTTTATGTCACACGGTATTTGCGCAGCGGTCTTTCAAATGCAATTTTTTTAAAAAAAATACAGTAATGAATTAAAAAAAAACTAAGCAGTAAAATTAGCCCTTTTTTTTCGTCAAAGTTTTGATTACCTGTTTTTGTGTATTTAATATTTAAGATAGTGTTTTTTTTTGTGTTTTTTTTTTTTTTTTTTAAATTATACATACAAGTGAACTGATTGGAGGTTTGTTTTGTTTAATGTTTAAATGTAAAAAATTTTCTGTATCACTTATTACTTAAGGCTGCTTTCACACTGGAGCGGGCATGCGTTGATGGTAATACGCTGCTAGTTTTAGCGGCGCTTTACCGTCATTTTAGAGGCGCTATTCGGCTGCTAGCGGGGCGCTTATAACCCAGCTAGCGGCCGAGGAAGGGGTTAAATGCGCCCCTGAAGTGCTGCTGCCAAAACGCTTTGCAGGCGCTTCGGAAGCGGTGCGCATTTATTTTTCATGGGCAGGAGTGGTGGAGCAGCGGTATACACCGCTCCAAAGATGCCGTTTGCAGGACTTTTTTTTACATCCTGCCAGCGCATCGCCTCAGTGTGACAGCACTCAGGATATCACACTGAGACTGCAGGGGAGCCATTTTACAGGCACTTTACAGGTGCTCTTTTTAGCCCAAAAGCGCCTGAAAAACGCCCCAGTGTGAAAGGGGTCTAACTGTTAGATTTTATGAAATGAAGGGAAAAAAAAAAAAAATCGGCATCACATATCGGCCATCGGCCCCTGTGATTTCTAAATATCGGCATCGGCCACAGAAAAACCCATATCGGTCGACCTCTACTCTGAAGCCTCGTAATTCTCTGGCATGTACTTCTTCTCCGCCTTGCTCCAGTGATCTAGTTATTGACCATGAATATTACATGAGACATTAAGACTCAGCAGAATGCAGCAGGGTGTGGAGGTTTCGGCTTGTGGCTGATGTCCTTTTATCTCTGCAGTGTTCTGCTATTCTCCACCCAGCCAGTACAGTGCACACCTCTCCAGTAACTGTAAACCTCTTATCGGTTGACTACAGATCTGCTTTATTGTTAATGGTGGCAGTTTTTGAAAAACTGCCTGAGTAATCTACAGCAGAGCAGATAGCTTTTTACTGCAAGGCTCTGAAGCAACTGTTCACCCCAGGTATACAGGAAAATGTCACAGCACACCAGGATCTCCAAAAAAATGGGTCCAAACTTTTCGGAGCCACGCAAGACCCCTTCATCAGCTATGTTGACCCAGGTAGTCTGGACCTTGCCAAGCATAAAGATGACTTGTTTGGAAACTAAATGTTGCTACAAGTTTAAGGTGTGGTTTAAAAGCAGGAGCACTGAATGTGACTTGCTGCCTGTAGGACGTCCTTGGGTTGCAGTGTTTATACTGGAATGATGCCTGTACCTACAGGCATCCACCCGGTATGTATCTTTTCAGCTGGCGATTCCCTTTCAGGCAGAAGTGATCCAAGTGGCTAATTGGCCACTCGATGGCTTCTGTGGGTGGTGGATGGGGGGTCTAATAGACCACAGATCTCTCCATAAAGAGGACCTGTCATGGCCAATGCTGTCACAAGGGATGTTCATCCCTTGTGATGGCAATAAAGTTAATCCAAAAAAGTTGTATAATGCATTTTTAAAAATGTAAAGCACCCCGTCCCACCATGGATGCACGCAAATGTGAACACTTACAATTCTTCCGCACGCATATGTAAACCGTAATTGCACCACACATGAGGTATTGTCACGAACGTCAGAGCAAGAGAAATAATTCTAGCACCAGACCTCCTGTCCAACTCTAAACTGGTAACCTGTAAAGGTGTTTAAGGGTCACCTATGGAGGATTTTTAAGCACTGTAGTTTGCCGCCATCCCAAGGACAGATGCAATTTTAAAGCGTGACATGTTTGTTATCCATTTACTTGGCGTAACATCTTTCATGTTGTACAAAAAAATTGGTAACTTTAGTGTTGGGTTTTTTTTTTTTTTTTTAAACTGCTGTGCAAATACCATGTGACCAACAGCAACACCTACCATTTTATTCTATTAGGGCCTTTGCTAAAAGTGTTCTAGCAAAAACTTTAGGGGCTTTGTAATGATTCTTAAAAGGCTTTATCAATGCCAAAGAACAAGAACTTTTTTATATATTGATCACATCCCTGTTTATTACATAGTAGCGAAGTATTCCCACACTTGAGTGCTAAGGCCTGGTTCACGCGTATGCATTTTTTTTAATGAGTTTTGCAGAAACTCACTACAGTCCATTTAGCATGGTTTCCTATGGGTCATGTTCACATCAGCATTTTATGGAAAGGGTCAGACTTTTTTGGTTTGTTAGACTTCAATGGATCGAAAATTTTGTGTTGATAAATGCACCTGGAATATGCAACCTCCATACGTCTAAACCAGGCCTTGGTGACTACTTTTAGTATCCACTGTGCAGAAATCACAAATGCCTCTAGTTGCTCATTCGCAGCTTCAGTATCATTTTGTGTATGAAAGTGTACATCTGGCCAAGTTCTACAATTCATACACAGTCGATTTCAAGTCGTGTGTTTTTGTTTGTTTTTTTTTTTTTTCCACAGATGCATCTTACAATACTAGTAGGGCTGAAACGATTAATTCATTATCAATTAGTTGGTCCGCACCTTCCTTCTGTCCGTCCGTTTTTAAATCCTCCCTCCTGTGTCCTCTGCGCCGCCATTTGTGACCAGGCACGTCTGCGCCGCCGCACGTCCACGGCGCGCCTCTCCTCCTCGCTGACGTCACACCCCCCCCCCCCCCCCCCCTGATCTTCTCAGCCCCGCCCGCTGCCTCGAGGGAACAGAGAAACAATCCTCCCTCCTGTGTCCTCGGCGCCGCCGTTTGTGACCAGGCACGTCCACGGCGCGCCTCTCCCCCTCCTCCTCTTTGCAGACGTCATTCCCACTGATCTCAGCCCTGCCCGCTGCCGCGAGGGCGAGAAGCGAGGAGAGCCGAGCTTGCACATTCATAGTGAAAGGTAGCAGCTAATAACACAGTAAAAACGGCACATTTTTATGACCGGGCACCATCCTAACAGTATTACTGGGGAGGGAGGGGGGGGGGGGAATGCCCCATCATTGGTGTTCCGGGGGTGGCTGCCTGGAATAGTAGCGCCCCATCATTGGTGTTCCTGGGAGGGAGGGGAATAGACCTAGTGCCCCATTGGTGTTCCTGGGAAGGGGGGGGGAATAGTGCCCCATTGGTGTTCCTGGGAAGGGGGGGGGGAATAGTGCCCCATTGGTGTTCCTGGGAAGGGGGGAATAGTGCCCCATTGGTGTTCCTGGGAAGGGGGGGGAATAGTGCCCCATTGGTGTTCCTGGGAAGGGGGGGGAATAGTGCCCCATTGGTGTTCCTGGGAAGGCGGGGGGGAATAGTGCCGCATTGGTGTTCCTGGGAAGGCGGGGGGATTAGTGCCCCATTGGTGTTCCTGGAAAGGGGGGGGGAATAGTGCCCCATTGGTGTTCCTGGGAAGGGGGGGAATGGTGCCCCATTGGTGTTCCTGGGAAGGGGGGGGGGAATAGTGCCCCATTGGTGTTCCTGGGAAGGGGGGGGGGAATAGTGCCCCATTGGTGTTCCTGGGGAGGGAATAGTGCCTCATTGGTGTTCCTGGGAAGGGGAGGGAATAGTGCCTCATTGGTGTTCCTGGGAAGGGTGAGGGAATAGTGCCTCATTGGTGTTCCTGGGAAGGGGGAGAGAATAGTGCCTCATTGGTGTTCCTGGGAAGGGGGAGAGAATAGTGCCTCATTGGTGTTCCTGGGAAGGGGGAGAGAATAGTGCCTCATTGGTGTTCCTGGGAAGGGGGAGAGAATAGTGCCTCATTGGTGTTCCTGGGAAGGGGGAGAGAATAGTGCCTCATTGGTGTTCCTGGGAAGGGGGAGAGAATAGTGCCTCATTGGTGTTCCTGGGAAGGGGGAGAGAATAGTGCCTCATTGGTGTTCCTGGGAAGGGGGGGGGGGGGATAATTCCCCATCATTGGTGTTCCGGGGGGTGGCTGCCTGGAGTAGTAGTTCCCCGTCATTGGTTTTCCTGGGTGGGAGGAGAATACATAGTGCCCCATTGGTGTTCCTGGGAGGGGGGGGGGGGAATAGTGCCCCACTGGTGTTCCTGGGAGGGGTGGGGGGAATAGTGCCCCATTGGTGTTCCTGGGAGGGGTGGGGGGATAGCGCCCCATCATTGGTGTTCCTGGGAGGAATAGCGCCCCATCATTGGTGTCCCCGGGAGGAATAGCGCCCCGTCATTGGTGTCCCCGGGAGGAATAGAAAAAAAATGGCACTTTACGATTTTTTTTTTTTTATGATTTTATCCGATTAATCGAAAAAATCGGCCGATTAATCGATTATGAAAATAATCGTTAGTTGCAGCCCTAAATACTAGTTTAGAGTGGGAAGTGCTGTTTGATTTGCTCTGCATACTAGAATTCGTGTGTGTGTCTTAGGTGAGCAGGAAAAGGGTGGCTTTTCATACACAAGGGGTATTCTGTATCTACCCTAGAACAGGAAGTCTGGGAATAGCATAAAAAGATTGCACTTGAGAGATGAAACAAAAGGAGAAAATTTGTACATTCCACTTATATTAACCACTTTCTGCCCACCATATCGTAAAATGACAGCTGGCAGGATGCACTCTTGTTCTGGGACAACATCCTATGACAGCGCCCCAGGACTGCTGCCCTTGCAGGGGTGCGCGCCAGCTGTGCCATGTCCCTAGGACTTGGCACCACCCTGACCTCAGTAAAGACACACTGAGGTGGCTCTTTACCTATGTGATCAGCTGTGTCCAATCACAGCTGGTCGCATGTAAACAAGGAAGTGGTGTTTATTGGCTCTCCTCACCTTACAGTGGCGGAGAGCCGATCAGCGGCATCTCCCCACGGGAGACCTGTACAGGTAGTTGGGGCACTAATCAGTGCCCTGATTACAGTACAGCCCCAGCAGTGCCCATCAGTGTGGCATATTGGTGCCGCCTCATCAGTGAGAAATTTACTGACAGACTAAAACTTTAGATTTTCTTTAACATATAAAACCCAAGAGTGACTACCACAAACCTGTGTCGAAAAGATTTCATGTGTAGTGTTGCATGACCCTGTTGAAAATTGGCCTGGGCAGGAAGGGGGTGAAAGTGCCCAGTAGGCAAGTGGTTAAACATATCACAATATTAATGTGAGGTTAGTGTCGCATGAAGATCTGCCAGAAATCCAAGTGGCCCAAAACCTTCCTGTAAATGAGATGCCTGAGCTTCTGTCAGTAAACAGATTAGTGGTCAAGTGAATCAATTCATAAAACACATCAGCAGCTGCTAAGAGTAATCCCTATTTTGCCAAACTAAGTGATATTGGGACATTTTATATTGGCACTGATAATCCTATACCTAAAACATACTTGTACACTTTAACACCGAATCCCAAGTGGTGTTTTCAGCCCTGTCTGTGTTCTCCCCTGCTAGACTACAGATAACCTCCCCTTATGAGGAGTTCTGTAGATCAGCAGTATAGAACAGGGCATGGCTAATACTGCCTGGGATTTCAGTGCCATAGAGACATGGTTGGTACAATTGTTTTCTGGCAAATCAACTGTTATAGTTTTGAGACAACATGGAGACCTGTGCATTGAGATGTATTGCATTTTTATATTGCCCAGACTCTAAGTTTCCTTGCCTGTAAAGATTCAGTGGTATAACCACAGGTTTTCTTTTTTTTTATCCAAATCTAATCTTAACACCCACAGCGGGCGAAATCATGTCAATACAGAAAATAAAAATATAACCTACCAGTTACAGCTGGGATATAACCTCATTCGTTCAGTATGTAGTGGCACAGACCAACAAAATCATTTATAGAGCCAATTCCTGGCCAGCACCGCCTCTTATCTTCTAAAGGAGGTATATAAATGGTATTCAAGTAGCACACCTGACATCGCTCGTTCCCTTTTTTCCTATTTCCAATCAACAAAGATAACAACAAAACAGACAAACAAGAAATAAAAAAAATTAAAAAAGGGGAGGGGTTAAAGAGGGGAGAATGTAGAAAAAAGGAAAGGGGGATTAAATATATTGGTTCCGGATAGCCAAGGCATATAAAAAGGTAATATTCATATATGGCTCTCCTATCTAAGGAGGGCTATCCCCCTCCGCGGACAGGATGAACTGTTTCCAGACACTCAGTCGCAGAATATTTATCCTGTTGGTGTTGCTCAGCTGCTATCAGGTCCTCCATTCCACTAATATCTGCCACCTTACATAACCAGTCAGCCACCGTTGGTGGTTGTTTTTTCCAGAAAAGTGGAATGCAGGACTTGGCAGCATTGAGAAGGTGTCTTAAGATTGATTTTTGATAACATTTGACAGGGATGTTAGAGACATGTAATAAAAAAAAATGCCGGATCACCAGGAATCTTATATTCCGTAAATTTGAGTCCCTTCCAGGACTGTCGTCCTGAAGTGAGTCAGTTTAGGACATGACCAATATATATGAAGTAACGTACCTCTATCTCCCTGACATCACAGGTTTTCTATTGCCCATAAAAACCTTCAGTCCTGGCAGACTTGCAATGGATATTATATATTTATTGCAGATAATGTGTCAGGGTGACCCTTAGACTTGGCATTGTGCTTTTTGTGGGCATTGAGACCTTTTCACTGGAGAAATTACAAACCTGATTAATCTATTTCAGAGGTCACTTGTGTTCTGTGCACTCTGCTTACAATTTCTATATATAGGAGCATGGTCTGCTTCATGCAAACATTATCTACACTTTTAGTTCATAGTCCACACTTGTGAATTCAAATCAGAGCTATTGAATAGGCAATCCTGTAGATAAAGGACCTGAAGCTGCATGCAGTGCACAGGAGTGACTTTGGATTCAAATGACTTCTCATGTTGGTACAACACACATGCTGAATTTTTTTCTTTTCCTCCATAGGGAAAGATTTTCCATTAGCTATTCTGTGTGGGGAAATCTCCCCTTGGTGTAAGTCCAGGCAAAAACTAACTTGACACCTGCACTCTGCCACATTCTAAACCTAATTTATCTAGCCCTGTAAAGCAAAAACTTGCTGTACTTTCCTATTGTGCAGTTTCCAGCAGCAGAAGCTCTGCACAGGAGAGGACCAACAACGGCTGTGAAATGCCTGGCAAGTGACATCACCTGTAGAGTTACTATGGGTCTTCTGTTGGCTGCCTCTCCTGCACCCGTCTTCACACTAAAGCTGCCAGGGATGGCTCAGCCTGGGACTGGACCAGATTGGCTGCAGAATAGGCAAGTTTAGCAATTTTTGCTTTACAGGGTTGTATAGATTAGGTTTTAGAATGTGGCTGAGCAGGCTTGGCATTAGGTTTTGCCTGAACTTCCACTTTAAGGGCCTTGTTTTTGGTGGCCGAGTAGTCTTTGGCCAGCTTTGGCAGATGTTTTGTCTTGGGTGGATGAAGCTGTGCTTCAGCCCATGTTGACATCAATGCATGTCAAACACGCACAACTTGCATGCTTTCAGATCCAGTGGTCTCCCCGGTCTGGCCAGCGAGCATGTTTAGACCGCAGCTACGTGCTAGGTCAGCTGCAACATGGCCCCACTGGACAGGGCTGGCCCTGCGAGTTAAACGTCTCGCGAGGTCGCATACAACCAGGTTTCAACCTGAGCTTCAGCGTTCCTCATGGCTGACAGCCCCCCACTTCGGTGGCGAAGGGATCTGTCTGGGAGTGTTAACCGCACGCTTTGCTGGATTCGTAAGTACAGGTACCTCTCCTTCCCTGCATGTGGTGTGGGGCACAGGTACTCCCTGGGGTGGTCAGTCCCTCCAGGGTTCTCCTCCACCCCCTCCCTTCCTTCCCAGGTGAGGTCCAGGCATTCTGGCCTGAATGCTTTTGAGACGCACTGTCCGTCCCCCCTCCACCCTTGGGTTTGCTACTGGAGGGTATCCCTTGAGCCACCTGCTGCAGTGGTCATGCCTACGGGGCGGGTGACTGGATGTCCGCAATCGAGGGACCGCCTGTGGCGGCCCTCCTGTAATTTAGTCCTTGGTTTTGCAGCCTACCATCCAAGTGGTGGAGGCCGCTGTTTTTTGGGTGTCTGCCCTCCATTTAGCGGTCCGGTCCCCCCACGGGCTGTGCACTTGTGGCAGGCAGCTGAAAATTTAGACCGCAGCTTTTGCTGTCTGTTAGGCCTCATGGCTGCCCCCTACCGAAGGGGCGGCTCTGAGGGTGATCTCCTTTTTGGGGCTCCTTTTAGGTGTGCTGGACATGGGTGCTCTTGGCACTCGCTGTGAGGGGCCTGGGCCTCAGTGGTGCCTTGTGTGTGGGTCCTCGGTCGGTGGGGGTCTCAGTTGGTGGCCCCCTCCAGAGTTTTTTTTTTTTTTTTTTTCTTTTTCTTTTTCTTTTTTTTTTTTTTTTTTTTTTTTTTTGTACTTGGGCATATAGCCCAGTAAATGGCTCCCCTACCGCCTGTCTCAAATGGTGGTGCACGAAAAGGCTGTGCTGGTTGCACTTATTACATCTGTGTGGGAACCTTTTCAAGATGTGGGGGATGCAGCAGAGGGAAAGTTCCCCTTTGGCACCCATAAGCAGTCTTACATGGCAAAAGCGTTCCCTTCTCCCTCTTATTTTGCCAAATTTGTCCATGAAGACTGAGTGTCAAAAGTGCCCTTTGTGCTTCCGAAAATGCATGCTGTGAGGTTCCCCTTTTGAGGGGTCCCTCTTTCAGAAGTGGACTGTTCCACCAGTAGTGGACCTCCCTGTCTCTAGGCTGCTCAAGGCAACCATTATTCCAATAGAGGAATCTCCTGGCTTCTAAAGATCCAGCTGACATATCTGTTGGTCTAGTTGCTACAGTTTGTCTATGCCTCTTGGCCACAGTTCCCCTGGTTGCTGAGCTGTTTCCGCAGTGGTGCTTAGACATGTATTTTGGGGGGGCTACCCTGGATAACATTACGCATCTTGATTTTGTCTGGTTACAAGAGTTTTCTGGCCTTGTTCCCCAAAATTTTTTTTTGCTTCCAATGTTCATCTGTTAAAAACTAATAGGGATAAATTCAGCGCTGACTAACCAACGGACTATTTTAAAGAAAGATAAATGCAAGCAGACACTAAGGCAAATTCAACAACGCCTCAATAACAAAGTAGTGCTGCGCAGATATAAATGTCCTTGCAATAATAAATCAGATGTAACAGATGAAGTGAGCAAATGGAACTACCACCTGAGATATTCGACCTGAAGCAGGTCATACAGCACAGATACCATACAATAGCTAAACCGATCCAGATGATGGTAGCTTCGTTTTCAGAGTGCAGCACTCATCAGGTTAAAAGGATTGTTGTATATGCAATATAAAAACAGCAAACCTAGTGCTCTCTGTGTATAATTTATTGAATTAAAAGGGTAAAACAATGCACTTACAGAGACTGGAACTCAGATCCGAGTGCCGGCTAGACAGCGTGTGATTGTAGCAAACAGGCTGATGGCCGCGGGTGACGTCATGCGCTCCTGGCCCCCGTACGCTTAACGTCCGTGGGCGGGACTTCATCAGCGTGGGGCCCCACGCTGATGAAGTCCCGCCCACGGACGTTAAGCGTACGGGGGCCAGGAGCGCATGACGTCACGCGCGGCCATCAGCCTGTTTGCTACAATCACACGCTGTCTAGCCGGCACTCGGATCTGAGTTCCAGTCTCTGTAAGTGCATTGTTTTACCCTTTTAATTCAATAAATTATACACAGAGCACTAGGTTTGCTGTTTTTATATTGCATATACAACAATCCTTTTAACCTGATGAGTGCTGCACTCTGAAAACGAAGCTACCATCATCTGGATCAGTTTACCTATTGTATGGTATTTGTGCTGTATGACCTGCTTCAGGTCGAATATCTCAGGTGAGGGGCCATCCATGTGCGGTGGAGGGATCAGTCACTGTAATTTCACCCCGTCTTGAGTGTCCACTGGTGGTTCCATTTGCTCACTTCATCTGTTACATCTGATTTATTATTGCAAGGACATTTTATATTTGCGCAGCACTAATTTCTGTTAAATGTTCATCTGTTGCCGGACCGTTTGCTGTTCAAGCCTTGTTGCTTCAGAGTGTAATTGTCCCTGTGTTGGAACTGTTTCAGGGGTTTTATTCAAACCTGTTCAGTCCAAAAGATGAAGGGCATGTCCAATTCTGGACCTTGTGTGCTGGTACAGAATTTCAGGATGGAGTCTGTCCGCACGGCGGTGGCACCCCTTCATCATGGGGACTTTCTGGCTTCTATCAACTTCACAAATGCTTATGCCTTCCACTATGTGCCCGACTCGAGCACTTTCTGTTTTACTGTGGGTGCTGAGTGTTATGAGCGCGTGCTGTTGCCTTTTGGTCTTGCCACCACTCCTTGGGTGTTCATGAGGTGTTGGCCCCGGATCCGGTGTGGTTGCGTCAGTGGGGGTTTGCTGGCCTGGCCTGCTAGACATTCTTCTGCAAGTCCTCTACTACCCCCAGGGGCAAAATGGCTCCTATACAGACCTTGACAGATTTCTGTTGGCTTCTATACTATCTGAAGTCTGCTTTGGCCCCTTCCAGAACATTGGATTATCTGAGCCTGACCCGGGCTTTATTCAGCCAGAGTTTCTTCCTCTGGACAAACTCAAGGTTGCATGCTGTTTTTTTTTTTTCTTTTACTATTGTCCAGCAGGTGGGCATCCTTGCAGACCTACATGTGGGTTGTTGGGTCTGATGGTTTTTTATTTTTTATTTTTTTGCAATTCCATTTGCAAAGTTCCATACAAGCTCCCTTCAGGGAAATCCTGGCATAATGTGACAAGTGCCTGAGGTCGCTGGGCAATCTGATTCGGCTGAGCCAGGAAACCAGAGGTTTCCTGGTCTGGTGGCTTCAATCTCTGGTTCTTCGGTGGGGTAAATTCTTTCTCCCCTTGTATTGAACAGGGTAACAACCAATGCCAGTCTGTCCGGGTGGGGAGATGTCCCGGGAGTTCTGCTCAGGGTCGCTTGACACTGGTGGAATCCGGACTACCAAGCAATATCGTGGAACTTCGAGTGATCAGACTGTCTGGATCATGGAGGGATCGACTTCGGAGGCTCCCGGTACAGATCCAGTCAGATGGTGCAACAGCGGTGGCTTGTGTCGATCACCAGGGTAGGCCAAATAGGGTGTTGGCAGCCCTGGAAGTTGCCAATATCCTCCGGTGGGCAAAATTTCTCGTTCTGGCCATTTCCAATGTATGCATTTCAGGAGTGGAGTACGGACAGTCGGATGCCTCAGTCAGCTAGGATTGAACCACCGGGTGGGCCTTTCACTTGGCCATGTTTCATTGGATATGTCTCCAATGGGGCACTCCTGAGGTAGATCTGTTTTGCATTCTGGTAAGGTCGCAGGATCCTCTGGAGGGCACCTCAATTGTTCTGGTGGCCCATGGGGCCAGTAATGTTTGCACTACACCTTTCCTCCTCTCCAGCTTCTGCTGTGGCTTTTGCATAGGATCATGGCCATGGGGGATTCCGGTCATTCTATTGGCTCTAGATGGGTCCTGTTGGTCTGGATACGCCGACCGGGTGCGCCTGGTCACCGATGTTCCTTGGTGGCTGCCTCTTGGAGGATCTACTTCCCAAGGGCCGTTCTTCCATCCTGCTTTAAAGTCGCTGGTTTTAACAGCCTGGCCATGATGGGCCAGGTGCTGCAGTTGCAACGCTGCTGATGGCTAGGGAGTCTACCTCCGGGTGTGAGTCACAGGCATTCATTCTTTCTTGAGCAGTCAAGGGCCAGGTGTCGGCCTGGGTGGTCTTTAGCATCCCCTGGTCTCGCACTCCTTTTTATTTATATTTGTATTAGTTCGACATCTGTTTCCACTGGTGTGGGATCTGAACTTAATGATTTCGCTTCTCCAGAAGCCTTTCTGTCAAAATATTCTAGAGATTCCACTGCTTACTGTCTCGGAAGGTGGCCTCTTGGTGGCTATCACCTCTGCTCGCAGGGTGTCAGAAATGGTGGCGTTATCTTGTCGTACACCTTACTCAGGGTTACACAAGGTTAAGGTGTGTGTGTGTGTGTGTGTGTGTGTGTGTGTGTGTGTGTGTGTGTGTGTCCATCGTTCCTTCCTCTGATTTGAATAAGGAACTTGTGTCCCTGGTCAACACATCCTAAGGAATTTGCCTTATATGGATGGGGATTTGGGTGTGGTTGGTAGCCAGTCTTTTTAGAGGTGAGACTTGGTGATCATGAACAGGCCTGCTTCTGCAACATTTCTGGATGGATCAGGCAGATGACGCTGGCCTATTCTGTTGGATCAGGTTCCTCTTTCCATTGTTGGTGTGTTCTCAGGTGCTTGGTGCTTCTTGGGTCTGCTGTCAGGCATCCATTGCACAAGCTTGCAAGGCGGCCAATTGGTCATCGGTGTACACTTTGACAACGTAAGAAGCGGATGTGTTGGCATCTGTGGATGTCTTTTGGCTGTAAGGTGTTGCAGGCTGCTGTTTAGAGGGTCTTTTCTCTTATAAAGGGGTATTCAGGTTGAGCTCCTGTTACCTGGTCGGCTCTTGTGTTGGCCTTGGGATTTTTCATTGTCCCACCCCTCATGTTTGGTACGTCCCTATGGTTCTGAATAATGGAGTCCTGTCCGTCAATGAACCAAGGAGAAAATGGGGTTTTTGACTTGCTGTAAAAATTCATTTCTGCATTCATTGACTCGGCACCCACCCCTCTAAGGAGTTGTAATACTTCTGACACTACTTGTTACTAAACTGAAGGCCTATAGCAGAGGGTTGTATACCACCGAGGACTGCCCATAGGCGTAGCAAAGTCCTTTCTTCTTTTTTTTTTTTTTTTTTTTGTTCTCTACAGCAGGTGTGGGGAGAAGGTCCTGGCTGCTTGTTTAGTTACCTAGCCTTCAATCACATGACATGTGGACCACATGGTTCTTGGGGGAGAGGAGCTCAACAATGGTCTGCTTCAGCCTGCATATTTGGAATGACCAATGTAGTAGGATGATTATAATGTGAGCCATTTCCGCAGCAACGCAGTTCTTCTATAGAAAGCATTTATGGAGTCCCAACACAGAAGCTTCAAAAGATATTTGCAACAGATCACAAAATCCAACAGAGTAAATATTACAAAACGGCAGCCTTTAGGGCTAAATGCCCTTTGCTATGTTAATCTTGTACAAGTTCACCCAAGTATGTGGGGGATGCCCTGTTAATCTAATTGAACATTTCAAAAGGGTACATTGTTTACATAAGGATGATTAAGGACCTTAGAAGTATTTGATAGTAATTAGACTTTAAGGTTATTCATTGGAATTGATGATATATTGGCCTAGTAAACATTTTTAGAGACCTTAAATGCTATTGTCAGTAATTACAGGTAGGGTCTTTATGTTAAAATCCATGCATTTGGTCAACCAATCAACCCTGCCCCCCAGTGTCAGACTAGTAATTTAGGGGCAATATTTGAGCTGTTCATTCAAGATGAGGGCACAGATCTAGATTATAATACACCATTATTGCATTATTGAATGCATGGAAGTTAACTTGTGTATTATGCTGGATTGTAGTCTGATTGCTAAAATGTCACAGCAGAAACTGGGTGCTCTGAAGGGGTCTGAATTGCTGCCTGAGTATCCTGTCTATCTTGTCTGTACCTCCTGAAGTCCTAAATGAAGAACTGGGTTGCTGCTGAAATAACTTGCATTATAGTAATTATAGATCATCCACCCACATCTACATCACTACTCTACCCATACCCCCTCAACGTATTGCATTTTTGCTACTGTTTAGTTCTTCTGCAAATTTAACCCTTAACTCCTCCAATAGTTGATCCTCATGGTTGGAGAGCTGACAGAAGCCACCAAGCATTATCACTTGTGCACCACCATAAGGGCCCCCAAAAAGCCAGCAGAAAACTATTCTGAGACTTCCATTCTGTCTTAAAGTACTTTGCATATATTTTACACCCCCCCCCCCCCTTTTTTTATTTTTTTATTTTCTAGGATTGCTTATATGGTAAAGACCTGTGGGCAGCCTTGTATGTAGCAGGGTCACTCCAGGGTCTAATGGCAGTGTAGCCTCCCAGGGGTTTATATCCTCCTTTAGGCTGCCTTTACTGCACTCTTGGTGACCCTGTTATAATGTTCTTTTGATATGTTAAAATAGAGTTGGCTTGGACAAATTCTGGCCAATGTCAGTACTGTGTATGTATAGAATATCCTACATCAGCCAACATAACACAAGGTGCATGGTCTCCTAGTACCTACCCTACATCAGGGGTAGGCAACCTCAGCACTCCAGCTGTGGTTAAACTACAAATCCCATCATGCCTGTGATTGTCAGTCTTGCAATGTCTCAAGGGACTTGTAGTTTCACCACAGCTGGAGGGCCTAGGTTGCCTACCCTTGCCCTACATACTTGTCATTTCTGAAGCCAGTTGGCTATTTGAACACAAAGTTAAAAAGCAAGCCAGCACATTTTTATTTATGTATTTAATTTTTTTTGGTAACTTCTTCTTTCAGGACCAATGTTCCTCGCAAGGAAGGTGGTCTGGGGCCCATGAACATTCCTCTTGTGTCTGATCTGAAACACACCATTTCCAAAGACTATGGTGTTCTGAAGGAAGATGATGGTGTTGCTTACAGGTAAACTATTGGTACAGCTGTTAAGGATACAACCAGATACCTGTACCTTCCAGAAAGCTGTAGAGTCTTGTCCTCATTCCAGGCATTTGACCATGCTTTGTCTTTTCTTAGGGGTTTGTTCATCATCGACGGCAAAGGAATCCTCCGCCAAATCACTATAAATGATTTGCCTGTGGGCCGCTCTGTAGATGAGATCCTCCGCCTGGTTCAGGCCTTCCAGTTCACTGACAAGCATGGAGAGGGTAAGCTGGAATCTTTCATGATGGCTGCCAGTCAGGGCTGTGGCATTTGCATGACTGTCCAATATGCTGGATTGTAGACCTAGGGGTGGTTAGGATAATGCAGAATTCAAGAGCAATATTGCACTGGAGTTTATAACTTGATTTGCATTGGAAAGGGGTTTCAGTCCTGCTACAGGCATATGTCCCTTTTGCTCCTCTGACAGAGTGCAGGCCTCCAGTTGCTGGTCACACCATAAAAGCCACTTTAACAAGAGAAAGGAAGCCTCATGTATGTTGAAATGTAGCATACACAGGTTAATCTACCTATCCTACAAGTTCTAACATTTCACTCCTCCATATGGAACTTGGAGTATGAAACTCTAGATGGAGTGACACTCATTAACTTGTGCTTGCTATATAGGGCTTAAACAACTAATCGATTACTATTTTCATAATCGCTGAATCAAGCCAGTAACATTGGGGTTAAAAAAAAAACTAAAATGAGTCCTTTATAGTACAAAGGGCAAATTGCTACTGTAAATATTACTTTCACAGTTATACAGTAAAAGTGATGAACCCCTTACGTGTGTTTACCCCATTATGTTACTAAACATCTTAGACCTGGTTCACTTTTTTTTTTTTTCTCAATATACCTCAATGGAGAAGCTGCAGAAAAGCATGTAATGCATTTTTTGCAGTAACTTTTGTTCTGCCCAACAAAAAATTGGCCAAAAATAATGCAAAAAACGCAAATCTCAGCAAAATCATGTGCGCAAATATCCAAACGCACTGCAGAAACAGATCAAAAGCAAACTGCATAGGTGTGTACCGAGCCTTATGCTGGCCACACTGATCAATTTTCAGACAAGACTCTTCAGACAAAATCTTTGTACATTCACTGAATGAAAGAATGTTTGAAATTTTCACTTCATTTTAACATCCTGTTTTTAAAATGAATGGAATTTCTGAACAAAAACAACATGCACTGTCTGAAAATTCCTTTGACCAATAAGTTTTTATCTATTTCCAAATTTTCCCATCACTGGTTGAAAATGACTGTCGATTTGATCCCACTAACTATTAGAAAATCAAACAAACTTTCTTAAAATGAGTGATATTTACCAGATTCACCCTTTAATAGTATATATCCTCTAATGACATATACAGTATATCTCTTCTGTCTGTTGTTCTCAGAGTGGATTAGATATTTTGCTCCCTAACCATATAGTTGGTTATTTATATTTACCACTGCATAGAGATATTAAGAATAAATTGCCTTTTTTTAAAAACTTTACATATTAACTAAATTATACACCACACTTTAAGGTTATTAACCGATTAATCGAAACAATCGGCCAACTAATCGATGGTTGCAGCCCTAATGCTATATTTCATTAAACATACAGTACATGAGGCTTTTAATAAAAAAGTGACTTCCTTTCTCGTTAAGTTGGCCTAGAACAAGCATGCACCCAGTGAAATCTTTTGTTCTCTAGATTGTTATTGCTGGGTTCTTTGCTATCAAAATAAGCTGCGTGGTTTTTGTTCTGCACATCCCTAATTTTGTATGACCATTCTGTGGATTTGTTCACATTCCAGCATGCAATCTTAGTGGTGACTGGTGCTGAAGCATTGTCACTATCACCCTAGGACTGGGGAGTGTGGGTACAATCTTCAAAGCAGCACATGCAAGCATTACAGGAACATGTGCAACAGCATGTTTGTCTTTAGATGCACTGCACAGGCCACCTAACCAAACTGGGTTTACTGTAAATCGTATAGCTTATGTTAGGATGCAGACTTGCTTCAAGAGTATCTGATCACTTTGCTACCACTTCAGCATTTTAGACTGTACCATTGTAAAATATCCTTTTAAATCTATCAACTGAGTTTTCCCGAAACGTCTTTCAGGACAGCACCTGAGAAATCATGGCTCCTCCCCAGCAGGAAATTCTTCATCATAGAATTCTTTAAAAGGCGGCCTCAACTCACTTTTTAGGTTTCCTCAGGCCTGGCAGGAACTCCTCTGGTCGGAAGCTGTGACCTCTCCGGGGTTTCCTGGGAGACATGCTACTTGCCTAGTTTTTATTTTTCCCTTCTTGGGAGCCTGGGCTCCCCCCCCCCCCCCCCCCCCCCCCTTCCGTGCTGGGGGTGCTGCCCCAGGCTTTCTTTAGCAGGGTCAGGCTTGTGTTCTGCTTGCCAGCCCCATGGTGGAGCAGTGGCTGTTTGTTGCTGGGCGGAATCCATGTTTCTGGTGGCTGGAGTCATCGGCCACATCTGGCGGAAATTTCATCTTTCTGAAAGGGGTGGGACTTCCGGCCAGAGGGGGCAGGGTCGCCCTGGTCCAACACAACAGAGCTTTTGGATTCCGAAACCTGTTCTTTCCAGACACATGGCTGCTGTGCACTCTGCAAGGGAGGGTGGTCCAGCAGCTCTAGGGTGCGGGCTCAGGCACCAGTAAGGCCAAAGTGACTAGTTAAGTCTGTACTTACTGTGGCTGTCTGTATCAAAACAACCCCAGCCCCCCTTTATATATTTTTTTTTTTTTTCTCAGGTGGTGGGGCACAGGGAACTGGGGAGATTTGTCCAGCTTGTAAAGAAAAGATGTCCCACTTGCAAAGAAAAGATGAGTGAATCCTGGACCAACACTCAGTGCCACTTGTATTGCAGACTTGGTTAAAAAAAGGTCCCTGTCTATTTGTGGCAATGTCATTACAATTGAGAATGAGCTTTGTGCTAAGTTTCAAACCTTAGGGAAGATCTTGGAGATTCAGGGGAGTCTAGTGCCCTTCAGTTGGCCCCAGAGTCAGGTTGCTTCTAATGCAGCAGGAGGCTAATTCTCCCTCTTATTGTGGATTCTGATCAAAATGAGGCTGACACTGCTTCTAAATATAAGATGTCCCTAGAGGTGGGAGGACTCAAGGTAATTCATGCTGCTTTGGAGATGGAGGGCTCAGCTCTCCCTGCATTACTATGTAGCTCTGGTAGATTTCAAAGGCTGTACATTCCCTGTCCATTAAATCATGGCTATTTTTAAAACTGGCCGAAGTGGGAAAAGAAACCTTTCTTTTCACTGACCCATAAAAATGTTTGGACATCCAGATTCTATTTTGGAATAAAGTTCCCGTTTTGATGCAGCCTTTCTCAAACATTTCAAAGTCTGAAGATATGGGCACCTTTAAAATCTTGGATAAGAGGAAGGATTTACATGAGTTTAGCAGACTATAAACCTGAAGCTGGCTATGGCAAGAACATGTGTCACTAGAAATTTGGGTCACTGGGTCACTCAGCTAAAATCTCACATTACAGCCAATTCCCCTAAACTGGAGATTCTGGATTAATTTACAACCTTATCTGCAGTGGTGGCATATATTGCAGATGCTTCAGCAGAAACTGTATATGGATGTTAGCAAATTCTGCTAGAATGGCCCTGTGGCTTAAGACCTAGCCAGGTGTTGCGGCATCCCATTTGCAGGAGATCTGTTGGAGTTGGCATCCATCTTTGACTGTACAGCAGACTAGTCTTTTCTGGTCAAGAGATTCAGCCACATAATCAGCAGGAGGATAAAATGCAGGGAAAAGGGGAAACCATGGGCCTTCCAAAAGCAGGGGTGGAGTCCCAGTCAATCTTCATTCAACATCTGGGAAGTCACAATGGCTCCTTCCAAGTCAGAGGAAGGCTCCAGGAGTTTCTTGTGGAGGTGCATTGCACCAAATCTGTATATTTTGGTTATGCTCTCCCAGGGTTATGTGCTCTAATTCGCAGAAGAACCTCCAGGAAGATTTCAGGAAACCCCCAGAAAGTTCTTTCTCAAGCTTCTAAACCACTCAGTTGAGTACAGAAAATTTCAAATTCTATTTTCTGTCAGAAGCCTCCTGAGCCGAGGGTGTTCTATGGTATCAATAGACTTGCAGGATGCTTGTCTCCATATAACCATTGCTGCCTGGTCCCAAAATTCCTCAGGTTGGCTATGAATTTAGGGAAGCAAGTGCTACACCTACAGTTTAGAGTCCTTCTGTTTTTGGTCTCTCTGCTCCAAGGGTGTTTTAAAAAGGTGGTGGACGAAGCTTTGGCGCCTTTTTGTGCCTAGAGGAGATCTGTGTGATTCCCTATCTGGACGACCATCTCTGACTTTTTTTTATTTTTTATTTTTTTTGCCCTGTCCAGAGATGCTACAGCAGGACAGCTTATTCATCGAGTTCATAGGATGGATTGTAAACCTACAAAAGTCCACTCTGATTCCTACGCAAGACATGTTTTTGGGTTCTCATATCCACTCGGTGGAGCAGCAGATTTTCCTTCCAGAGGAGAAACTGTTAAAGGTAATATCTGTCCAGTCAGCTTCTATCCATCAGGAAGATCATGTCGGCTTTGGGAACCTTAACCTCTTCCATACCTGCGATTCAATTCAGTGGGCAAGGTTCCACTTCAGACCCTTACAGAGCTTTATACTGAGAGCATGGGGGTCACCAACTGGCTTCTCTAGAGTCTCTGGAAGGTTCCCACCTCTGTAAAGAGGAGTATTTGGAAGAACCAGACAAAGATTTCAGCAAGTTTGTTAGTCTTTCCTGGTAAGTAAGGATAATCAGATGCCAGCTTCTGGGGCTGGGGGTGCACATGAGCAGCAGATGGTCCCAGGGCTCGTGGTCCAGGGTAGAGACCATAAAATCCTCAAATTGGAGGGAATTAAAAGCAATAGCCATGCTGACATTTACCCAGGAAGTGCAGGGGCATCATGTACAGATCTTGTCTGACAATGCCACAGTGATGTCTTGCCTAAACTGACAGGAAGGCACCAGAAGCCGAATTCTCCAGGAAGTATTCTTAAATGAACAGAGCACATACTATGGGTGGAGGGGGGGCTGCAGGTGGATCTTTGACTCGGAGAATACACAGATGCCTCTATTCTTTAACCTAGGCTTAGATGCTCTGGCTTAGTTGGAAGTTTCACCTGTTACACTTCCCCAGCCCCCCAACCCCTTGGCTTATTACTCAGGTCATTAGTCAGATCCAAAGGATACAATGGTAATCCTTGTCACCATGGGTGCAACGGATCAAAAAACTCACGGTTCGGATCGTTCCTCGGATCAGGAGTCACAGTTCGGATCATTTTCGGATCAACAAAAAAAATCTCCCCCACTGTAATCTCCACAATCTCCCTGTTGTCAGGGCATTGCAGAGTATTGTCAGGGCATTGGCACTGCTGCCATCCAATCTCTCCCCTCCACTGTACAGTTTAGTACACAGAGGGGAGAGGGGAACCGGCGTCATGACATGATGCTGGTTTGCTACAAGTGATCGCTCCGCCATTTGACGGAGCGATCACGTGCTAAGCGGCCGCCGGGTGTACCAAGATGGCCGCCGCTCCGGAGCTAGGCCCGAAGCCGTGGCCTTTCCTATGGCCGAGGCCACAGAGCGCTCCGCGGGTGTCCTGTACGGATCAACCTCCGGATCGATGACGATCCGTTGCACTCCTACTTGTCACACTTATCCCTAACGAGCCTTGTTTTTGTCCCTTCAGATGCAGCTTGAACCTTATTGGCACTTTTCACTGAGACCAGACCTGTTAATACAGGGCCCCAAAATGCACCAGGAGATGGTGAAGCTAAATCTCACAGCTGTGCTAAAGAGGGTTTTCAGATGGGCTGGGTTTTATCAAGCAGAAAAACTAACTAGAGCAATTTATCCCAACGTTTTGAAAGTGTTAATTCTTGGTGTGCTATTTTAGGCTGTTCCTTTTTAAAGGATATTCAGTTCTGGAATTTCTGCAAAATGGCCCAGATAGGTCTTGTGGTCAGTACCCTCAGAGTTCAGGTCACTGCACTGGGGGTGTTCCTGGAGAGACTAATCGCAGCAGAACCTTGAGTGGCTAGATTCTTCAGAGCCCTTACCCAATATAGACCAGCAGCAATTGGTTCCTTTCCGAAATGGGACAGCTTCAGTTGTGTTAGATTCTGACCAGAGCCTTTTTGAACCTATGCATTCAGCATCCCTTAAGTTGATCACCTTAAATGGGCTTTTTAGTAGCTATAACGGCACAAAGAATCGGTGAGCTTCATGCCCTGTCCATCAGGAATATTTTTTTCGTTTTCAGACAGGATTGTTCTGAAAATGGATCCCAATATTTAGTTTTAACCAAAGGTTGCTTCGGTCTAGAATTGTTCTCAGGAGATTATACTCCATATGTTTTGCTCCAATGCAACAGGAAGAAAAGAAGAATTTCATACGTTGGATGTTGAGGACAGTTTTTTTTTTTTTTTTTTTTTTTTTTTTTTTTTTTTTTTAAACCTTGAAGTCACCAAAGGACTTTAGGCTTTCAGATTCCTGATTTTGTTTTTATATGCCAGTGGTAAGAAGGGAAAATGGCCTACCAGAGGAACCATTGCTAGATGGTTAATGACCATCTCAGAGGACTAAACCGTTTCTGGTCAGAATAGTCTAGTCAGTATTCGTGCTCCATCCATAAGAGCTCTTGCAGTAAGCTGGACAGCTGGTGCCACCCTGAACAAATCTGCAAACCAGCTTCATGGACATGTCTGACCTTTGCCCATCCATTATAAATTTAGATCTCTTGACGACAGGTGATTGGGTTTTTAGTAGAAAAGTCTTAATGGCTGTTGTCCCTCCCTAATGGGATAAGTCTCCTTTACTCTCGGGTGCTGTCCTGAAAGACATTTCGGGAAAACTTAGTTAGACTTGCCGGTAACATGTTTTCCAGTAGTCTTTCAGGACAGCAATAACCCACTTTTTTTTTTATTTATTTTTTTTTGCTGCATGTTATGTATTTTTGCTTGTTTCAGCTTGGGCTGGAGGTTCTCTACAACAATTGAGAAGGAGCGAGTGGAGGCCTACTTTTAAAGAATTCTATGATGTGTTTCCTTTTGGGAGGATCCATGATCTCTCAGCTTCTGCCCTGAAAGACTATTGGGGAAATGAGTTACCGGTAAGTCTAATTCAAATCCCCCCCCCCCCCCCCCAATTGGCTACAAATTGGGTTCGGTCAGCATTAACAACATTTGGTTCTAAAATTTTGGGCACCTTTTTAACCGCTTCAGCCCCGGACCATTTCGCTGGCCAAAGACCAGAGCACTTTTTGCAATTTGGCACTGTCAATTTAACTGACAATTGTGTGGTTGTGCGACGTGGCTCCCAAACAAAATTTACTTTTTTTTTTTTTTTTTTTTTTTCCCCCACAAATAGAGCTTTCTTTTGGTGGTATTTGATAACCTCTGCGGTTTTTATTTGCGCTATAAACAAAGCAGCAATTTTGAAAAATGCATATTTTACTTTTTGCTATAATAGCCCCAAAAAAATATATAAAACCTTTTTTTTCCTCAGTTTAGGCCGATATGTATTCTACATATTTTTGGTAAAAAAAAAAATCGCAATAAGCATATGTTTATCTTTTTGCGCAGAAGTTATAGCATTATAGTGTTATGTATTTTATTTTACTTTTTTTTTTTTTTTTTACAAGTAATGGCGGCGATCAGCTTTTTTCTTTTTTTTCTCCATCGCGACTGCGACATGGCGGACACGTCGGACAATTTTGACACATTTTTGGGACCATTGGCATTAATACAGCGATCAGTGTGATTAAAAATGCACTTTTTACTGTAAAAATGTCACAGGCAGTGAAGGGGTTAATGTGTCCTAGGAAGTGTTCTAACTGAAGGGGGATGTGGGCTGTGCAGGGAAACTAACAGATCCTGTCAGTTCTCCCCTCCAGAACCGGAAACTGTTTTACACACACAGCTGATTCTGTGTGCCCTGAGCGGTCGCTGGAGCCTGGCGGTGATCGAGACCACCGGCACTCGCATCAGCACAGGGGGTGCATGTGCCGCCGCGCATGCACCCCTAGTGGCCACAGAGCGAAGCGTGATGTCATTTTGCCCAGCCGTGCCATTCTGCCACAGTACAACTGCAGCGGCTGGTCGGCATGTGGTTAAAGCGAAGGCCTGAAGATGGTTAAAACCTCAACTGCATCTTTGAAAGACGCTGCAGCCCTCAGTATAGAGAACATTAGTTTCCTTGAAAGGATGTTGGACATGCTGCATATTCTACAAAGAGGGTATACAGGTGTGTAGAATTATGGGTTGAGTGGGAAGGGTAGGCGCATAAGATCTTTAAAACATTATTTTGTTCAACCATAGATCCTCAGTGGTTTTTGGCTCCCAGAGCTGATTAATGAAAGTAAACTAGTGTAGTAGATCTCAAGCCAGTCGTTACCAGTCTGTTTTTATTTTTTTAGTTTGTCCTGCCGGATGGAGGCCTGGAAGCAGCACAATCAAGCCCAGTGTGAAGGAAAGTAAAGAATACTTCTCTGCAAACAACTAAGCCAATGCTACTCCATATGATGTGACTATCCCTGTGACAATGGGACCCCCTGACCTGCACTGATTTTGTTGTATTCATGCTGACACTCCACCCCTCCATGTTCTGGAGGCAAAAGCACTTAGTTCTTCCATCTTCTTCAATAAAATGTTGTTAGAACTCGTGTGTATGGTGCATCAGCAGTATACTGTGTGTATTTGGCTCCCAGCAATAATTTCTTTAAATCCCAGTATGCCAGGCAGTCAATTTGCAGGTTAAAAGATGCCTAGTGGTGGTCCATCTTCTGATGGAAGCCCAGGCTGCCATGCACACCCTTTGGGCATGCAATACATGCCAGCCTGGGCTCGCACATTAGTGATGGTCCCAATGACATGAAAAAGATGGTGGCACAGAACTGAATCAGTGGATTGCTAATAGATGGCAGGGCCTGACAAATTTGCTTTAAATCTAGGGGGTGGGGAACTGCTGTTGAGCCCTGTTCACACCTGGACATCTTGGAATTGCTGTGATTCTGTCTGCAATCAACGCAGGTTTGGGTGTCTTTCTTTTCAATGGCACCTAAGACTCAGTGCAGTTGTACTGCACAGCAATTTGTGTGGAGTGAAGCTTGTCTCCCTAAAGAGCAGCAGCTTTTGGGCATCAAGCTTCACAAGATGTGCTTTGGCATGCAACAATCATGACAAAACCACACCAGATTTAAGGTGCCATTGAAAAAATGGGACCTGAGCCTGCATTTTGTGATTGCAGGCAGAAATGTAGCAATTCTGCCGTAAGCCCAAAACTCCCAGCTATGAAAGGAGCTGCCCTGGTTTACACAAATGTGTTTTCAAACTTGGATTCGCATGACTGGCTAGAATTGTGTTTTCTCTATTGAGGTGGTTCACACAGATGCGTTCCACGCATTAAATTTTGAGTACCATTATGTAAAGGTCCTGTGCAATCCAGACTCAAATGATAAGGGTGGCAATGAGTGTTCACATAGGATTGCTATTGGGAGGTGCTTTTGCATTGAGCCAAAATTACAGAAACAAGAATGGTGTTGTGATTTAAGTACACATAGGTGTGAACCTAGGTGCTAGGATGTTCTACTCGCCATGGCAACCTGGGTTTTGTCAAGGGGCATTTTGACCAGTGTCAATGGAGCTGGTGTCTGATTGCATTGAGGCCAGACCACTAGATACCTGCACCAATGTCAACAGTACAGGTTTTGCCTGAACACCATGTTCAAAAAAAAATACACCAGTGAGGGTGTTCAGATGCTAAGCATAAAGGCAGTGGAGCTCACTGTCATTCAAATTTTGAATATGAACCTGTGGACAGCAGCAGGTCAGAAGGTGTCCCAACAAGTTCTGAAAAGCAGCAGGCTTCCACCAGTAGTACATACCTGATGAGCACCAGCAGTGCAGTACTCAGATGCAAGGCCAAGTACAAGTGGGGTATCATGCCAGCCACTAAGGCTTGGTGTCCTAGAGGCACTTTAAATATTCTGTATGGCTACCTTTTTAAAAATTCAGCAGCACCTAGAATAACCCCCCCCCCCCCCCCATATATTTACAGCCCAGTCAGTCATTTAGGCAGGGACCTAATTTTATTTTTTTTCAATGCCCAGCAGTGAAATCCTGTGGCAGTTCAAAAATTAAGTGTTCCTTGGCATCAAACTAAATATGGGACTCGAGGCATGAATATCAAGCCTATAGGTACACACATCCCATCCACCATATGCCACTCCTGTTATGTCCAAGACCTCAGTGACCAGTCCCATCCCCAAAATAACCCGAATACAAAATTTTATAAATTGTGCTACTGATCAAATACTTTAATGAGAAATTTCCTGAACTGGTCTAGGCCTGGCAGACATCTGTGAGTCCCTCATCCATTTTTAGCAGCAGGCTGGGCATCGGCCAGTATCCCAAGTAAACTGGCTACATAATAGAGTGAAATTTTACCCCAATGTTTGAGAGGGCCATAGGGTACACAACTTTCAGGTCGTTAACCAAAGGATGGCTAGCTGGAGCCCCCTGGATGCTGAACTATATGGGGAGCAGTGGAAAAATTGTGTGGGATATTTTCTGGTTCAATTTCTTTTTCTTATTGCAGATATAGTTTTAAAACCTACAATAAAGTTGGAGGCACTTGGGCTGCCCATGCAGGGGCTAGAAGTGGCACGTGGAACATGCAACATAAACAGGAGGGAAGCCTCCTAATTGAATGATCACAGAACCTGAATGCTGTGTGGGACATCTTCATCCCTAATCCATCAGGGTTACGGCCTCTAAGTGGACAACTTGTACAACAGCCTTCTCTTTTCCACCACCTTATCTCCAGAAAACGGTAGCCTGTGGAACAGTTTGACTCAATCGGAAGGGCTTCCCACAACTGGTCAGCACCAAGGTGAAGAGTCAGTTTGCGAAATTAAGACTTTTGGCCTTTAAATGGAGGATAAAACTAGATTTGTATGTCCTTTCCTCCATCTGCAAAACACCTCAATGGAAATATGAGAAACAGTCCAAAAACATGATTGTATACATGACTCGGTTCATGTGAGGTGTGAATTTTAATGACCAAATGTTAGTCCCACTTGGCTACCAGAATATCTATCACTTGGTACAAAAAGTGTCCATATACCTTTTCCACTTGGCCCTGTACAACTCCTACATGTCCACACAGACTTGTCACCTTCCTACACAGAGGGGATTGTAATATCCCTTATCGGGAATGCCCTGCCCTTCCCCGAATATCATCTCTCCTACCCAAACCGGCTGCAAATCTCCCCCCCCCCCCCCCCCAAAAAGTGTATACCCCAGTAGCAGAATTGGGTGTGACGCACAATACTGTTGTCTCCAATGTCTCTCTCAGCCTGCCTCTGAATAGGAGACTGCTTCTGTTGCTACCATACCTTGCTATGATATTAGTGAAGGTATGGTGAAGATATTTATCGTGTGACTATCTGCCATTTCCCTGTATCTGATGTCACATGTACTGAGCAGTTGCATGTTGCTGCCCGGACCAACCATTTGCCTGCATACTGACTAGGCCTCTGCCTGAACTGACCCTGGTCTTAATCGACCATGTCTCTGCCTGCCACTTGAACTGACCTTGGCCTGTATATCTACCACATTTCTTCTGCCTTCTATCTGAACTGGCCTTGGCCTGTTAATCAACCATGTTTTTTTTTGCCTGCTGCCTGGACTGACCCTTTTCCCTGCCACTGTAGTAGCATGAATACAACACACAGGTCTTCCGTATGCAAAGTAAGGAGTTTCAGAGTGGAGAAAACAAAGCTTTTTGGTTTTCTCAGTTTTGTAATTTTTGCATCAGGGGCTGGAGTCCAGAGGCTTTGAAGATCTTTGGGTGGGAAGAAGCCTCTACCCCTTTGTGCAGTCCTTGACTGAGGTCCTAAGCCGGATGTTTCTGCCTGAAGGTGCTCATTGGATGTTGGTCCCCTCTATGTGGCTAGGCTGTGAAAAAGTCTTACATATGTGGTATTGTTGTACTCAGGAGTGACCGAATGTGTTTTTGAGGTATAATTCTAAGTATGCATATGATTTGTATTAGAAATATTGTATTAATTGACAACTTTTGTATAAAATGTACATTTTTCTTCCACATTTTCCAAAAACTTGTGGCAAAAAACATTTTCAAAAGACTTCTTATGCCTCTTAGAAAATACACTGGAGCGTTTGCTGTCCAAAATGTGGTAATTCTTTTGGCGTTTTTATTGTCCTGGTGTTTCAGGGCCTCCAAAAATGTGATAGGTAGTCAGGAAATTAGATGTGTAATTCATGCTCCTAGAACACCTGAACCTCTTTGGATTTTGGGCCGCTCTATTGTGGCTAGGCTGTGAAAGTCTCGCACGTGTGGTATCGCCATACTCGGAAGGAGTAGCAGAATGTGTATTTGGGTGTAATTGTAAGTATGTCTATGCTGTGTGCAAGATTTAACTTGTTAAAACGACAGCTTTGTGAAAAAAATACAAATTTTGTTTACTTTCAACTTCAAAAAACTCACAATGCCTCTTCCTAAATACCCCAGACTGTCTACTTTCCAAAAAGGAGTAATTTGGGGGTTATTTGTACTAGGGCCAAAACTAGGGGGGGCATTTGCCCCGGGCGCCACTGCAACCTCCACTCCCCGACATGCCGGTCCGCCGCCATTTGACAGCTTTCTGATCTCTGCTCCGCTGCATCAACCTAAGCTCTCTTCCCTGACAGTCCCCTCCTCTCAGTTCCAGCTCCATCTATTTGCCTTTCTTTGGTCTCTTCTTTCCCTCCTCCCCGCGACTAACTTTTCTGGCAATGCTACTGTTCCGCAGCACTATTTTCTAGCGCTCCTCCCGGCAGTAGCAAGTCCGATCGTGACGCACACCTGCGGCATCTATTAGTGACAGCGCAGCTCTCTGAGCAGTTCAATGGTGCTGCTGGTGTACTGTAAGAGGGTGGGCGACCTAAGACATCGCTAGCGCGGGAAATTTCCCCTCAGTCGGCTGCCGCCTGTCCATCACGAGGAGGAGCCTGGGAAGAAGAACATCTCTTGGAGTCGTGCTGTATCTGAGGTCTGTGTTCATGTTGGGAGGGGGTGGGATTTAGGATCACATTTTTACAGCTGGGGGGGGGGGGGGGATTGGGGGCTTGTCTTAAATTAGAGAAGTCAATCATATCAAGGTTGGAGATTTTGAAGCGACAGGAAATTTGTGGTCAGTGAGATCTGAACTCTGTACACTGCGCACCCCTAATCTCTGCACTATGTACATCATGCACCCCTAATCTCTGCACTATGTACATCATGCACCCCTAATCTCTGCACTGTGTACCCCGCGCACCCCCTAATCTCTGCACTCTGTACCCCACGCACCCCCTAATCTCTGCACTCTGTACACCATGCACCCCTGATCCCTGCGCTATGTACACCATGCGCCCCTGCGCTATGTACACCATGCGCCCCTGATGTCTGTACACTGCGCACCCCCTGATGTCTGTACACTGCGCACCCCCTGATGTCTGTACACTGCGCACCCCCTGATGTCTGTACACTGCGCACCCCCTGATGTCTGTACACTGCGCACCCCCTGATGTCTGTACACTGCGCACCCCCTGATGTCTGTACACTGCGCACCCCCTGATGTCTGTACACTGCGCACCCCCTGATGTCTACACTGCGCACCCCCTGATGTCTGTACTCTGCGCACCCCCTGATGTCTGCGCACCGCGCACACCCTCATGTCTGCATGTACACCGCTGTTAACGAGGCTTATCGCTGAAACGCACCTGACTTTACTCACTGTGAAGGCTTTACAGTAAAACGCTTGATGATATGGCGTTGCCGACTGCTTTTTTTACTTCCCACCCTACCCCAAAGCACCTTGTCCTCATGTTGATGAGGACAAGGGCCTCTTCTCGACAACCCTGGCCGTTGGTTGTTGGGGTCTGCGGGTAGGGGGCTTATTGGAATCTGGAAGCCCCCTTTAGCAAGCTCCCAGATCCCACCCCCCACCCTATGTGAATGAGTATCGGGTACATTGTACCCCTACCCATTCATGTAAAAAAACAAACAGGTTTTTAAAGTAATTAGGGCAGCTCCGGCGTCGTTTCCGATTTCTTCTTCATCTCTGGCTCTAATGCCTCCTCCGCTGATGTCTTCTAGCCCTCTCCGGTTCTTCTCCCTCTGTCTGCTGTCTTCTCCCTTTTTTGTTGTTCTTCCAATGTTGACTCAATGCTCTCTCCCGCTCCAATGCTTGGTGTGCCACTTCTTATATTGGCATGGGGCAGGGTTACTAGGTGACCTCACCTGGAGGCCACGCCCCTTATGATGTCACCACCTGGGGCATGATGGGACGGTGATGTCATAAGGGGCGTGGCCTCCGGGTGATGGTGTTCCTGGTTTGGTTAGTATGCATTGGATGGTGTTCCTGGTTTGGTTAGTATGCATTGGATGGTGTTCCTGGTTTGGTTAGTATGCATTGCATACAAGCCTGTTATGGGCTACTTACCTGTAAACAAAGCCCACAATGTCACCGCTGGTGCCTGCATCCATCTTCACCCTTTTTCCTTCCTGGACTCTGGCTCTGTGACTGGCTGGAGCCGTGTGATGTCACTCCTGCGCTTGCGCGCGAGAGCTGACGATCACGGCACAGGCCCTATAGAAATGGCATGATCGTGCCCTTTCTTTAGTGCGCATGTGCCGATGATGGCGCAAGCATATATGATAAAGATAGTTCCAGAATTCGAGTGGAGACTGCAAGCCAAGGCTTCTTGTCCAACATCCGTGCCTGACCTCACAAATTAGCTTCTGGAAGAATAGTCAAACAGTCCCATAGACACACTCCTAAACCTTGTGGACAGCCTTCCCAGAAGAGTTGAAGCTGTTATAGCTGCAAAGGGTCGGCCAACTCAATATTGAACCCCATGGACTAAGACTGGGATGTCATTAAAGTTCGTGTGTGTGTGTGTGTATAGGTAGGCAGGTGTCCCAATACTTTTGATAGTATATCAAACTGAAAAAAAAAAAAAGGAATGCAAAAATTAATATGGAATAAAACTTCAGGCATATAGAGATTCATACCGTAGTTTGGACCTTTCTATACAATTGAATTTTTGAAATCTGCCAACTTTCACATTGTAGTCATATTTTCTCTTTAGGGCTGGTGTGTACTCTAAGGTGGTACACCATATTTTTGGCAAGTTGCTGTTACATTTGTATAGAACATAAATTGCTCAATGATATGTCTGAAATATGATTACTCATCCATATTTTAAAAGGTCACTTCTCATTTTTTTTTTTTTTTTTTTTTCAACATAGTACCTGCCACATTTGCAGAGCAAGATATATATTGTAGTCTCCCGGTTAAAAAAATGTAATGTTGTAGTGTACTTTCCATCTGGAAGCAGCTATAACATTCATTTAATGTATTGGCACATAGTGCAAGTATTGCCCTTAAATGTGCCTGTTCTACTCCCTTGGACGACCTGTTTAAATGCTTTCTGTAACACCTAATCATTATATCGACGTTCTTTCAGTCTCCCTCACAAAGCATCAGCTTCTCTTTTGAAACCACTGTCTTTTGTACAGTTTATGGGAAATTCTCAAGTATTATTCATAAGGGATATTCTGTATTCAAGGTTGGCCACTACTGGCCGGCAAAATAATATTAGCTGATGTAGGTTTGCGAGATGCGTGCTTAATCTACCCATCGAAACCTTCTCAATTTTGAGGTCCAACAAAGGAAATCTATTTATCAATAAAAGATAGAATGAAGAGCAAATCAGATGTAATAAAATCATCCACTGGTCCAGCCCAGAACAAGAGTATAAAATTTCCGTACCTATGGCAAGATACAGTGGCACAGGAACATAGTGAGATCATCTCCTGAAATAAAAGGTCATGATAAGTTTCTCACACGAAGGGGGGGGGGGGGGGGGAGGAGGAAGAGAGAGACACCTTGTCCTCATCGCTGAGTAATTGTCAGGGCTGGGCTCTTAGCAGCTTCCTTCTATGTGATCAGGCTGCTCAGCTTCTGTATAATTGTCAGCAATCATTGATCCCTCAGTGGCTCACCTGGTTATCCTCTGCTCGTCAGTCCCGGCTACAGCCAGCCCCTTCTGGCTATATAAACGGTATTGTTCATTCCTTTCCTGCCTTTGCCTTGGTTAACATATCTGGAGAGTCTCTGCTGTGTTCCTGTTAAAGACTTTGCCCGGCTGACGTCCCTTCTGATTCCTGATCCTGTTTTCTGCCTCCGACTATGCTGATCTCTGGTTTCTTGATTACTGGCCTGTCTGACTACCCGCTATGGTTACCTATACCCGGCCTTATGTTTTGACCACATTTACTGATCTGTACCATTTTTACCATTATACATTTCTGTCTCAGTCTGATTCATGGTTCCTGACAGTAATGCACCTGAAGTTAGTGGCCGCCCACAAACATAAATACTGTATATTATCTGAAAAGATAAATTCCAGTAGCAAAATTACTTATAGTCACGTTGGCCAGTATCCCAATCATTGAGATCTATGCACTGCCTCCTCAAGGATGGGGAATTTATGAATACAAATTTTCTATTAGTAAGCAAGTGCCAATTGCATTAATGTTGCACTGTATTCGTAGGTTCCTGCTGGTATCGTTGGGGTTAACTTGCTGTGGTGTGTATCGTTTGGCCTGTTAAGGTTCCCATAGATGAGGTATTTAAGAGTAAATAGGTGAGTCTCAAGGATTCTTTTTTGGAAGGTTGGTCATGGAAAGGAGAAGACCCATAAACTAAGAGATATAGTGCTATGTTGAAGTACACTATATTGTCAAAAGTATTGGGACACCTCCCTTTACACGCTTATGACCTTTAATGGCATCACAATCTTAGTCTGTAGGGTTCAATATTGAGTTGGCCCACCCTTTGCAGCTATGACCGCGTCAACTCTTCTGGGAAGGCTGTTTACAAGGTTTAGGAGTGTGTCTAAGGGAATGTTTGACCATTCTTCCAGAAGTGCTTTTGTGAGTTCAGGCACTGACATTGGACAAGAAGGCCTGGCTCACAGTGCACTCTTAATTCATCCCAAAGATTTTCTGTCGAGTTGAGGTCAGGACTCTGTGCAGGCCAGTCAAGTTCCTCCACCCCAAACTCGCTCATCCATGTCTTTATAGATCTTTCTTTGTGAACTGGTCCAAATAATTTGGTGCAGGGGGGATTATAGTGTGGGGTTGTTTTTCAGGGGTTAGTTCCAGTGAAGGGAACTCCTAAGGTGTCAGCATACCAAGACATTTTGGACAATTTTATGCTCTCAAACGTTGTGGAAACAGTTTGGGGATGGCCCCTTCCTGTTCCAGCATGACTGCGCACCAGTGCACAAAGACTGGGATGCCATTAAAGTTCATGTGCATGTAAATAGTATAGTGTAGTTAAACACTTTGCAGGACCCTGAAGTGGGGCTATTCGCAAACTACTTTACCTCTTGTTGGAAACTACTACAGGTTAAAGGTATAAACACCACAACATAGCCCTAAAGAATGGAACCATAAGGAAGAAGTTGTATTGCCACATGCTTGCCCAGTAAACGGAGTTGCTGGTTAAGTAAAATGTCTGGTCTGATTTATAGAAAATAACTAATGGGTGAGATTCTACAGTGTATGGGGACGTGTTGGAAGTGGCTGCTTATACAAAAACTTTTTAAGTAATGGAGAGAAAGAGCAAGATAAAAGAAGCAGCCAGTTTGGGAGCGGGGATGGTGGTGGCGGCTGGTAATGAAGGTTCTGACATAGGGATGGATTAGTAGCTTTATGGTTTACCTTCCTAGTGGCAGCGACCCTCATTTAGGGTTCGCTGCGTAGCAGAACCTTCCTATGGACTGGGCCTGGACCACGAGTGTGCAAGGCCCCGTGAATTATACAACCGTTTCCCTCCATGTCTTCAGGTTGAAGAGTAAAGTGGTGTTAAAGCAGTGGTTCTCAACCTCCTGTACCCCCAACAGGCCATGTTTTGGGAATTACTCTTAGATAAAATAGCTGTCCAAAATACCAAGCCATTGACTTAAATTTAAAGCACCTGTGCACGATAAAGAAAAACCTGCAAACATGGCCTGTTGGGGGTACTTGAGGACAGGGTTGAGAACTGGTGGAGGAAGTTTGGTGTTCTGTGCTATCTTTCTTGAAATAGCTCCATAATCAGTGCCAGGACATGCGGGAAAAAGTTGGTTATGCTTCTGGTGTGGGGCCTGGTGTAACAGGCTCGCCTACAACCATGATTGTGGACCATTATTTTTTTATTTATTTATTTTTATGGTTGAACTGGATGGACTTGTGTCTTTTTTCAACCTGACTAACTATATGAAGGGTCTGCAACTCGCACATTAAATGGTGCCACCATGCAAACACTGGAAATCACAGAAGTGGCCGTAACATGCTGGTACCCCCATGTTGCTGGGGTAAAAGGGCCCCCTGAATGACATGCTCTCTAGACTTACCAACCTCAAGTAATTATTTACCAGAAAAGATATCCAATAGATGAGGAGTATATCTCTCATAAGATGATAATGTTTCATTATATACCCATAGAAAATAGTAAAAAAACAAAAACACTAATGATCTCAATAAGAGAACCATCATGTGACAATATTGGTCTTCCAGGAAGATCACTTCTACTGTTGTACATCTTTGGAAGTGTAAAAGGCTGGAGTAACTGACATTTCAAATTTTCAACATGTGGCCACATCGGTTAGAGATCTTTTTTTTTTTTTTTTTTTGTAACTTCATCTATCATTTCAAGCAAAGATTGTGGATGTTTACCCAGAATTGATGGCGGCGTTTTTTTCCCCTTTCGTCTTTCAGGACAGCCACCATGAGAGATAGTCTCCTCCTCTTCCTCTAGGAAACACTGCGCCAGCCCATAAATTCTTACTTCCCCCTGCCAGACCTCAGTATTAGTGTTTCCTCCGGTGGGGAGACACTGTGCAAGGAACCGGGCCATTCAGTCAGGGTGACTGTGGCTGTTGTTTGTTTTTTGGAGCCTGTAATGGGAGCAGGGGCTTCCTAGGTGCATGGGGGGGACTTACCCCTCGTTCTGTTGCCACCACTTCCTAGCTGAGCGCGGCTTCAGGCTGTGGGGGTTCCCTATCGCGGCTACAGGGCTGCAGCAGGCTGGCGTCCGCCCTTCCTGTATACTTTACAGACCGCTCTTTTTTTGGAACTAGGCGGGCCGGACGACGGGCGACGTCATTTCCGGTGGAAGGGCGAAAGCTTGCCTTTGACCCGCGGCTTCCGGTTCCGGGTCGCGGAGCTGATAGGGAAGCCAGGCACAGGCTGGAGACGAGTCTGGTACGCGCACAGGCAGCGTAGGACTCGGTAGTAGCAACCACCTGCAAGTCATGTCGGAAGCGGATGCTCAGCCAACGGACACTACCTCCAGCCTTCCTAAGGTAAGAGTGCCTTGGGGAAAAGTACTCTTTATCTAGGATTGTCCCTCCATGTATGGTTCCTATCATGGGGGGGCAGATACCCTGGGTGGTCAGGGGAGGGAGGCTCAGATCCCCACATATTAAGGAGGGTCTAGTGCACTCCCAGGGTTGTATCCTTGTTTTTAAAAAAAAAAAAAAAAAAAAAAAAAGTGACAAAATGTTTGTTTTTTCCCTTTCATGTATTTCAGAAAGCTACAGAAAAGTCTAAGTCTACCCATAGCTCTAAGAGGAGGTGTGCCTCTTGCAGGGACACATTAGGGGAAGCATGGACAAAGGCCTTGTGTAGGGAGTGCATAGACTCCCTTGTTAAAGAGAGGGACTCTGAACAGGAGTCAGGACTTGCAGCCTCAGTAAAGGAGCTCTCGTCCACCTTTTCTTCATTTAAAGCCTTATTTGAAAGGTTTCAGCCTCCCATTAGTCCAGCTCCCCAGGATACAACCCCGCCTCAGGCGCAGGGCTCTGCTCCTGCCCAACCTGCAACTTCCGTTAGGGCAGAGGAAGCTCCAGGGCCTTCCGGAGTGGAACAAAGACAGCCAGACAGTTCCTCCTCCGACTCCCAGGATGGTTCAGAGGGGGAGGACCAGGACGGGGAGTCCAGGAAATCCTCCAGATATAAATTATCCCTGGAAGAGGTAGAGGACCTCTTGGGGGCTATTTATACAACCCTCGGTATTCAGGAGGACAGGAAACCCCTGACCCTTCATGACCAAATGTACAGGGGCTTGGGGGAACAAAGGAGAAAAGTTTTTTTTCCAGTTCACGAAGTACTGGTTGAAACTATTAAAAAGGAGTGGCAGATCCCGAAAGGAAACCCCTTTTTTTTTCTAGATCCTTAAAAAGGAGATTTCCGTTCTCGGATGATCCTGCATCTATCTGGAATAAAAATCCCAAGTTAGATGCTGCTTTCTCCCAGGTTTCCAGACACACAGACCTGGCATTTGAGGACATGGGGGCCCTGGTGGATGTCATGGATAAGAGAATAGACTCTCTCCTTAAAAAGACTTGGGATTCAACAGTTGGTAACTTAAAACCTGAGTTGGCTGTCACAGTAGTGGCTCGCAATCTGGAGCACTGGCTCTCGAAGATCCAAGAGCATATTGAAGCTGGAACGGCAAAAGAGACCATTCTATCTTCTTTCCCTACGATTCTGCAAGGTATCGCCTACATAGCTGATGCCTCGGCAGAATCGGTTCGTATGTCGGCCAGATCAGCGGCTCTGGCCAATTCGGCCAGGAGAGCTCTCTGGCTAAAAACTTGGCCGGGCGATAGCGCCTCTAAAGTCAAGTTGTGCGGGATACCGTTGACGGGAGACCTTCTCTTCGGCCCAGGGTTAGAGACCGTCTTGGACCGCACAGCAGACAGAAATCCTTTCCAGTTAAGCGGAAAACCCCTACACAAACAAAGAAGGGGTTTCGTCTGCAAAAACGTAAAGAAACTCCAAAGCCGGAAGGGCAAAATAAATTTTGGGGTCAAAAAGGCAAGGGCAGGGGAGGGGCGATTTTTCGCCCTCCTGAACAGCCCCGTAAGAGCCAATGACTCCCCCACGGTGGGGGGAAGACTGGGGCGAGGGTTTCTATTCACACGTCTTCATAGTGAGGAAACCCACAGGGAAGTTCAGACTAATTCTGAATTTAAAGTCCCTGAACAGGTCAGTGACATACAGAAAATTCCGTATGGAGACAATTTTCACAGTCAGAGCCCTGTTGCCCCACAACTGCTTTATGGTATCGCTGGACCTAAGGGACGCGTATCTACACGTTCCTATAATAGAAGCCTCGCAGAGGTTTCTTCGGTTAGCAGTAGACGTAGGTGGAATAACGGTACATCTACAGTTTCAGGCGCTGCCTTTCGGGCTATCCTCCTCGCCCCGCATTTTCACCAAGGTCTTGGCGGAGGTGATGGCCTTTCTTCGGCTCCAGGGAATATCAGTGATAGCATATCTGGACGACCTGCTCCTATTTGCAGCGTGTCCACTGCAGTTAGAGATCTAGAACTAACAGAGGGTTCTTACAGGTCTAGGGTGGCTAATGAACTTGGAGAAATCCAGTTTAATTCCCTCTCAGCGCATTACGTACTTAGGCTATCTGTTGGACTCAACGCTAATGAGAGTGTTTCTTCCAGCAGAAAAAGTACAAAAACTGGACAGGGCAGTGGCTGTTCTCCAGTGCAGCAGTCAGGTCTCCATAAGAGTTCTGATGTCGGCCCTGGGACTATTAACAGCTACCCTCCCAGCAGTGCAATGGGCAGGTCTGCACTTTCCTCCCTTACAGTCCTTTGTCCTAAGGGTGTGGGATCACAGTCAGAAAGATCTGGACACCTTGGTACAGGTTCCACCCCAAGTAAGGAGAACCCTCTGGTGGTGGAGGAAGGTCTCAAACTTGTCGCAGGGTCGTCTGTGGTTCATCCCAGTTTCTCAGGTGGTAACCACAGACGCAAGCGGCAAAGGTTGGGGGGCGCATCTGGGTTCCCTTTTAGCACAGGGCACCTGGGAAGGCGACGAACTAAGAAGGTCGTCCAATTTGAAGGAGCTGAGGGCAATCGGGCTAGCACTCAGGTTCTTCAAAAAGGAACTACAGGGCCACCATGTTCAGGTGCGGTCGGACAACTTGTCCGCCATGGCCTATGTAAACAAACAGGGCGGCACGAGAAGCTGAGTCCTGTTGGCCTTAGCATCAGACATTCTGAACTGGGCCGAGACTCACACTCTCTCACTCTCAGCAATCTTCCTGAGAGGAGAAAAGGATGTGATAGCAGACTTCCTCAGCCGAACCAAACTGAGAGAGGGAGATTGGATCCTCAACCAGGAGGTTTTCAATCTCATTTCAGAAAAATGGGGTCCTCCAGAAGTAGATCTGTTCGCGTCAAGAAACAACGCGAAAGCTCCTTGTTTTTTCTCCCTAAACAGAGGGGAGGGAGCGCGAGGGGTCGACGCATTGATCCAGAACTGGCATTTCAGAATCTGCTATGCCTTCCCGCCCCCGGCGTTATTACCGGCAGTTCTCAGGAAGTTCCAGATGGAAAACACGTCCCTGATTCTAGTAGCACCACATTGGCCAACGAGGGCTTGGTTCTCAGTACTCAAGCAGCTAGCGGTCGAACCTCCCTTATTCCTGCCACCTCGAGAGGATCTCCTCTCGCAGGGTCCAGTCCTCTGTCCACAGGTACACCAATGGCAGTTAGCGGCCTGGCTACTGAGGAGGGTATGCTAAGAGCTAGGGGTTTTTCGGAGAAATTAATCTCCCACCCTCCTCAACAGCAGGAAGAAGGAAACACGCCAGATCTATAAGAAGGTCTGGGTACGTTTCAATGAATGGTGTGCAGAAGGCTCCTTTTCGGTACACAGTCCCACTGCTGTGTTGGAATTCCTTCAGTGTGGGGCAGATAGGGGGTTATCCATAAGTACCCTTAAGGGTCAGGTGTCAGCACTCAGTGCCTATTTAGAAAAGCATCTGGCCACCAACCCATGGGTGGTCAGATTCTTTAAGGCTCTGTCCAGACAGAGACCGGTTCAAGGTCCCCCCTTTCCCAAGTGGGACCTATCTTTAGTTTTACAAGGCCTGACGGGAATCCCCTTTGAACCTTTAGAAGAATGTCTACTAAAGGATCTTACGTTTAAAAACAGTTTTTTTGGTGGCAATGACAACTGCCAGGAGAGTCAGTGAGATTGAGGCTTTATCTGTTAGACCTCCTTTTTGCATTATCTTTCCAGATCGGATCATCTTCAAGACTGATCCAGCATTTTTACCTAAGGTTGCTTCTGGTTTTCACAGAAGTCAGGAGGTAGTTTTACCCTCATTTTGTCCCAACCCCTCGGGGGGAAAGGGAATTAAAATTTCATTCTTTGGATGTAAGGAGATGTATCCTTCAGTACCTAAACCTGACCAAGATGTTTAGAAAGTCAGACTCTTTATTTGTTTTGTTTTCTGGGGCCAGAAAAGGATGCAAAGCGTCTCGACGCACTATTGCCAGATGGCTCAGAGTAACCATTGGCCAGGCCTATTCATTAGCAGGGAAAGAAATCCCAATAGGTATAAGGGCACACTCTACCAGAGCTATGGCAGCTTCTCAGGCAGAAAAGGCTGGAGCAACGCCAGAGCAAATATGCAGGGCTGCAACATGGTCCAGCTATTCCACTTTCGTAAAGCACTACAGAGTGGACCTGGTGTCGGCTAGTGAGCAAGCCTTTGGGCGAAAGGTGTTGCAAGCTGTAGTCCCACCCTAACTGGTAAGTGCTCGTTCATCCTCTCATGGTGGCTGTCCTGAAAGACGAAAGGGGAAAATTTAAAGTTACGTACCGGTAACGTCTTTTCCAGTAGTCTTTCAGGACAGCCCTAGTTACCCACCCGAAATTTTGGGGGGTCTTATAAAAGACCAGAATGCAGCATGATAATGATATGGAATAGTATGTTATTAATGTGTTCTTGTGTCTCCCCAGCTGACCGGAGATAATCTCGGAATATACTGAGGTCTGGCAGGGGGAAGTAAGAATTTATGGGCTGGCGCAGTGTTTCCTAGAGGAAGAGGAGGAGACTATCTCTCATGGTGGCTGTCCTGAAAGACTACTGGAAAAGACGTTACCGGTACGTAACTTTAATTTTTAGAGCTCATGGTTGGCCAAAATCTTTAGACACATGCGTTGATAAATACCACTGTCCGTGATCTCATTGCCGCCCATGTCAGCCGGTTTGATATCAAGGAATGCTTTTTTCTATAGCCTCCAGTGTTTCTTGTGCTGCATTCAAATTGTCTTCTGTATGTAAATCACTAAACAAATCCTTGATATCTTTCATGACTTGGCTGACAAAAGCGGAAAAGTTTGGTGCTCATGGCCAGCAGTGGAAAAGTAGATGATGGTTTGTTAGAAAGTCCCCGGGCTGAGGAAACTTTTTTTTTTTTCTCTCAAATCACCTGGCTCAGTTTTATCTACATTACCCTCCCACCATAATTCCATTACAATTTTTAAAAATTCTCTCCTACTCAGCTGAGACCAATCTGCAACCAAACCCTATGAGATATAATAGACGCAATCATTTTCTATTAATTCCAGCAAGATCAATCTAGTGAACAAGTCCTATTTATTATTGCTTCTTGGCCTTTTGATTAAGATCAAATGTAGTATCTGTTCTTATCAGAACACCGGTATCCCTAACCACGGGAGGGCGCTGGTTAGCATTTCCTGTTTTAATAAGGTGGTTACTGGGGAGGAATTTTTTTTTCTCCCAGGTGGAGTCTGGCCTGGTTTGCTAGGCTTGTCCCCGATTGTAGGGAAAATCTCCCTAAGTGATAATGTCTTTCTGGCAGGGATGGCTGCTGCATTTGTCTGGTCTAGGGCTGGGAGGTGCAAGGAGCTCTTGATGATGTGTTCCCTGGAGGTGGTGTCCCAGGGGTGCAAGAAAAACAGTATGGTTTTAGGACCCCACTGAGTTTTATCGACAATAGGTCACACCACCTTGCTGTACTTGTTCACTTTTCTTGGGTAGACCTGGCTAGCTCAGAGCAATCTTCATGCCTCCCGTAAGGCCCGCCTTGTGCATTTACACTCTGTGTGGTTTATTTATTCTTTTTACTCACAGAGATGGAGAGTGCAGGATATTGGGGCTTGTCCTGATGTTGGGGAGAAGGTCTGTGGCCCTCGGGTCTTTTTTCTCTCCCCAACCAGGTCTCTCTCTTCAGGAGAGTCCTCACTAAATACTTGGAGGGTCAGTTGACCCTCCAAGAAGTGGCATCCACCTGGGTTGGCCAGAGTGCCTTGCCCCTGTCAGGATCCTTGCACCCTGGGAATTCAGGGATTAAGACCCTTTCTCTTTGGAAGTGTTGACCATGAGGTGTCTTCGTGTACTTTTTTCCATGTGCTGTGATTTCATGGTTCACTTTTTTGTTCGCAGGGTTTTGAGCGATGGAGCTCCGAAAAAAAAGAGGCCTTTGTGGCCTCAGATGTGTCTACATTTCTACAGGGACAAAACCTAAAACCCTCTTTATTTGTTCTGCTGACCATGGTCACTGGGACTGTTAATGATGGGAGATCCAAAATTTTGAGTTGCCACCAGTGAAAGAATAGGGGGAAAATCTTGCAGAGGTAGCATGCATTCCAGTAACACTGTCTTAGAGGGGGCTTCCCTCACAGGAAACATGCTGACAGGAGGAGAGAGCATTGAGATCACCTCATCAGCCTGTTTCTGCTCCTTCTCTGTTTAATCACAGATTGACCTAGTCGTGCTGCTTAACTGCACTAGAAAAAAAAATCAGGTCACCAGGGCTGGCTGTGCTGTGTGGTAGGGCTGTGTAAATCTTAGGACTGGATGAGCAGCAATACAAATCCTTTGGTAGGTAAGACATCCCCTATGTATGTAATTTAGCTGTGAGTTTACATGCTTGCCTAGAGCAACTCTTTACTAAATATGGCTGCGTTTATTGTGGTCTGCAACCCCCATAGGGCAGTTGCACTGCATATTTTACTCATAGAGTCACAATATAGTTACAAAATGCATCAAGGATTGTCAAGAATGGTGTACCAAGATAAGAACTTCAATTTCCTTTTTTTTTGTTTTTGCTTTCAATAGAGGTGGGTTAGGGTTAGAACCCCTGTCTGTATCTAGAAGTAGTCACGTTTAGCTGAATTTATTCTGTAATGTTGAAGAGGTTTTAAAGCTTATATAGGCCATGAAAGGTCTTCAACATTACAGAACAAGCCACGTTGGATTTGACGACTACTACTACCAATACCACATGGCCTGGGTCTAGGAGAACCTTCATAGACAGTCTGGATTAAAGTATAACTAAAGGCAAAACTTTTTTTTGTTTTAGTATTGGATAGAGTTGGAGAGGGATTATTTACCATTATCACCAAAACGGAAAGAAAATCCCAAATTTTGGGTTGTCACCAGAAGTGAAATAGAGGGGGCATCTTCCAATGAGGACACTATTTCTGATGGCAATCAGGGATTCCCTCATTTTAGAGGAATTTCCTCTCACTTTGTGTTTTGGCTATGGGACAGGAAGTGAAGAGAAATCTCCCTAATGGGACACAGATGGCAAAAAAAAAAAAAAAACCTGACTGGTTATAACTCTCCCTTACTTTATCCAAAATTCTAAAATGCTTTAAAGTGTTACTAAACCCAGGACCCTGCATTCACTATATCTGGTCTCCCACGGTACACAAAACATGGAAATGCCATAGTTTTAGTAAATATAAACTAATAAGCTTTTCTCATCAGCAGTATATAGCGGTCTTCTGACTTCTATCAGTGTCTGGTTAAAGCTTGTAGGAGGAATTTTCATTTTCCTCTGACTGTCCTATGAGGCTACAGGACCCCTGACCCTCTGTCTGGACAGTGCTGATTGGCCCTGTGTTGATCACATGCACTCTCCCAAGAAAAAAAAACAATCTCTCTAGCAATGCACACCAAACTGAGCATGTGCATATTGCCCCCAAGGCTCAGTTCTAGCAGGAGATGGATTGGGGAAATATGAAAGAAGGGGAGGATCAGAGAAGACAGGATAACAATGTGGAGGATTAACCCCTTAGGTTCCACGGTGAGTATAACGAGCATGCTTTGTTTACTGCATATGCAGACTGATTTTACTGTTGTGGGTTTAGTAACACTTCAAATGAGAGAAACATAAATTACCAGGAAAGGAACACATAATGCAATAAAAACCTAATACGTAGCACCCAACAAAAAAAATATTTTACAGTGTTCGGCTCTAATAAGTTAAGCCACAAGGTGGTGCTAGGCTGCTACTGTAACAGAGCACACAGTTCTTAGTCCATAGTGGTGCTCTGCCTGAATATAGTCCTTCCTTCTTCAGTGTGAATTGGCATAGCGGTACTAAGCAAATCTGCTTTATATTAAGTTAAAGTTTATCTAATGTTTTAATTCATTTTTTTTTTTAGTTTTTGGATAGTGTAGGGAAGGGAAGGAATGTAACCCTCTGTTAGGGCATCTCTTAATTTGTCCCGGTGACCATTATTGGCAGAACTGAAAATGAAAATGGATATCAAAATCTTCCCATGATATACCCCTTCGGGAACACTATAGCTACCTTCAAATCAAACATTTCCTTCAACAACTCATACGGGCTCAACCTACCCCATATACCTTAACTCCCTTTGAAAGAATATGCAGGGCTACTCCTCACTCCCCGGGGGGGGGGGGGGGGGTGGTAATATCCCTACTTTACTCCTCCATTAGGAAACCCCCAGTGAGATCATATCATCTCCAATGGGAGAAAGACCTGGGTAAACAGTTGGACCCAGAGGACCTGGCAGATCATGACGATATCCCTTACAAAGACCTCTTGGAATGTTCTTACTCTAGAAAATGCATACAAGGTGTTCTATAGATGGTATTACACGCCTGCTAGGCTAGCTCGTTTTATCCCTTCCTACTCTTCTCATTGTTTCCGGGGTTGCTCGCTAGAAGGTACCATGGCCCATATCGGATGGACATGTCCAAAGGTATGTAGACTTTGGGTCAGGGTTTATACAGAGACCCCTATGAAGCCCTTCTATGTAAACCAATCCTTGAACTTCTCCCCCCCCCCGAACGTCAATTAGCCCTACCCCTTTTTAATGCAACTAAGCTGACCATTGCACGGTCTTGGAAAACCCCTGTACTTAGTTTTGAAGCAGTGAAAAATCGAATGAACGACATAATGATCAATAAAAAGCTAACATCCCTGGCTTCTGACACGCACAGTAAATTTCTTATGCCCTGTACACACGGTCGGATTTTCCGACGGAAAATGTGTGATAGGACCTTGTCGGAAATTCCGACCGTGTGTAGGCTCCATCACACATTTTCCATCGGATTTTCCGACCCACAAAGTTTGAGAGCAGGATATAAAATTTTCCGACAACAAAATCCATTGTCGGAAATTCCGATCGTGTGTACACAAATCCGACGGACAAAGTGCCACGCATGCTCAGAATAAATAAAGGGATGAAAGCTATTGGCCACTGCCCCGTTTATAGTTCCGACGTACGTGTTTTACGTCACCGCGTTTAGAACAATCGGATTTTCCGATAACTTTGTGTGTATGCAAGACAAGTTTGAGCCAACATCCGTCGGAAAAAATCCTAGGATTTTGTTGTCTGAATGTCCGAACAAAGTCCGACCGTGTGTACGGGGCATTAGAGTTTGGCAACCATGGATATCAGATAAACAACCCTCCAGGTTTAATAACCTGCTTTTATCAAGCTAAAGGCCTCCGGATGCCCCCCCCCCCCCCCCCTTCTTCCTCACTCTTTTTCTTTTTATTCTATATTCCCCCCTATTTTCTGCTGTCAGCCCACTCTCTACTTTTTCGTCTCTTTGTGTAGTCTCCTTTGTGACTCTTGCTATTAAGGAGTCGATTCACTGATGATGGTTATAGTGATACGGGTCAAACAAAATTAATAGGCTGGACCACATTCTTATTTTTTTTTTTCTTTTATTCATAATCAACTTGCGGTTGATATAAGAATGCATGCACCCTTTTATGTTGTTTCTTCCTCCTTTATTATTTACTTCACATATGCACCTAACAAACAACATATTTTGGGACATTGATTGTATTTACCTATGAAACAACGCAATTGTTCCTTTTCTTTATATATCTTTTTATTTTTCTATATTTTTGTAATGATGAATATTGTACCACTAATATAGCATCCCTCAGTTGGGATTCTCCCTTTCATCTTATGTTCAATGTAACCACCATTGTTGCATAGGTCTGTTGTATTCATTTTTTTTCTATCAATAAAACCTTTGTAAAAGAAAATGGATATCAAAAATTTTAAATTGCCACCAGAACAAGAAAATAGCGGACAATAGCAACGGTTAAGGAGTTCCCCTATTAGGGATGTGAAAAATGGCAACATTTTGCTAAAATGTGGCCAGATCAGAAAGCTGTAAGGCTGCAGCGGTGTGCACGCATGTCTCTGCCTATCTAAAAGTGTTCTTACCTGTCCTGATAAAGTGGCTATGTTGATGCAACGAAACGCATTGGTGGTGTATTTTATTGCTGCCTGCAGTTCAAGCTCCCGAACAGCATCATTGATGGCCTTCTCAAATCCTCCAGATTTGAGTAGATGCAACAAATGTTTTTTTTTTTTAAATATAATACCTTCTGATATCAACCACTACACTTAGAAATATCTTTCTGGTTTATCTTCTTTTTCTCTGTCTTCTGATTTTTTGGAATACTTCTACCTCTAATACACAAACATTGCACAATGTATTGCTCTGCAATTTTTTTAAACTGTAGCATGCCTTCTTACCACATGGTGGCGATAGAGCATTGAAAAGTGTGTTGAGCCAATCTCTACTTTTACAACTTTACATATGACAGTAACTGGAGGTGTTCCAAAGAGGAAATATACTAGTATGAAGTATCTAGAAGTATTTCACATCTTTACAGGCTTGCTGTCCATTATTAAAAAGAAAGAAGTTTTTTTTTTTTTTTTTTTTAACAAGAAAAAAAAAAAAAAAGAAGTTTTAAATATATGGCAATTTATAGAGCCTTTTCTCAGCAATACACTTAAATAAGTGGAACATAGCTCCCAACTGTCCCTGTTTTTGAGGGACTGTCCCTCATTCGGAAAAATGTCCCTCTCCCTCTTTCGTTCCTCATTGTGGCCTAATCTATACACAGTAGCTCACAAAAGTGACTACACCCCTTACATTTTTGTAAATATTTTATTCTATCTTTTCATGTGACAACACTGAAGAAATGACACTTTGCTACAATGTAAAGTAGTGAGTGTACAGCTTGTATAACAGTGTAAATTTGTTGTCCCCTAAAAATAACTCAACACACAGCCATTAATGTCTAAACCGCTGGCAATAAAAGTGAGTACACCCCTAAGTGAAAATGTCCAAATTGGGCCCAAAGTGTCAATATTTTGTGTGGCCACCATTATTTTCCACTTGGGCATGGAGTTCACCAGAGCTTCACAGGTTGCCACTGGAGTCCTCTTCCACTCCTCCATGACGACATCATGGAGCTGGTGGATGTTAGAGACCTTGCGCTCCTCCACCTTCCATTTGAGGATGCCCCACAGATGCTCAATAGGGTTTAGGTATGGAAACATGCTTGGCCAGTCCATCACCTTTACCCTCAGCTTCTTTAGCAAGGCAGCGGTCGTCTTTGAGGTGTGTTTGGGGTCGTTATCATGTTGGAATACTGCCCTGTGGCCCAGTCTCTGAAGGGAGGGGATCATGTTCTGCTTCAGTATGTCACAGTACATGTTGGCATTCATGGTTCCCTCAATGAACTGTAGCCCCCCAGTGCCAGCAGCACTCATGCAGCCCCAGACCATGACACTCCCACCACCATGCTTGACTGTAGGTAAGACACACTTGTCTTTGTTCTCCTCACCTGGCTGCAGTCACACACGCTTGACACCATCTGAACCAAATATATTTATCTTGGACCACAGGACATGGTTCCAGTAATCCATGTCCTTAGTCTGCTTGTCTTGAGCAAACTGGGGGCTTTCTTGTGCATCATCTTTAGAAGAGGCTTCGTTCTGGGACGACAGCCATGCAGACCAATTTCATGCAGTGTGCAGCGTATGGTCTGAACACTGATAGACTGACCCCCCCACCCCTTCAACTTCTGCAGCAATGCTGGCAGCACTCATATGTCTATTTCCCAAAGACAACCTCTGGATATGACGCTGAGCACGTGACCTCAACTTCTTTGGTCAACCATGGCGAGGTCTGTTCTGAGTAGAACCTGTCCTGTTAAACCTCTGTATGGTCGTGCTGTAGTTTCAGGGTACAGTTTCAGGGTCTTGGCATCTTCTTATAGCCTAGGCCATCTTCATGTGGAGCAACTACAATTCTTTTTTTCAGATCCTCAGAGAGTTCTTTGCCATGAGGTGCCATATTGAACTTCCAGTGACCAGTATAAGAGAGTGAGAGAGATAACACCAAATTGAACACAGCTGCTCCCCATTCACACCTGAGATCTTGTAACACTAACGAGTCACATGACACTGGAGAGGGATAACGGCTAATTGTGTCCAATTTGGACATTTTCACTTAGGGGTGTACGCACTTTTGTTGCCAGCAGTTTAGACATTATTGGCTGTGTGTTAAGTTGATTGGAGGGGACAGCAAATTTAAACTGTTATACAAGCTGTACACTCACTACTTTACATTGTAGCAAAGTTTCATTTCTTCACTGTTGTCACATGAAAAGATATAATAAAATATTTTAAAAAATGTGAGGGGTGTACTCACTTTTGTGAGATACTGTAGTTGTATATAAAATGCACTACTTATCTATCAAAAAGTGTTTCCCAGCGCTAAACCTTTTTTCCAATTTCTAAATTGCTGCATTTGTAAATTCCAAAAGTCAATATAAAGGAATAGTAGTGGTAAAGAAAAAAACTTTTGGTTTTAACAAATCATTTTTTGTACAATTCTTCATTAAGGGGGGTGTGGCATGGGGTGTGACCTTTGCCTACATACCTTTGCTAATAGTGGGCCCTAATTTCCATCTTAGGATGTTGGAGAGGGTGGGTATGCGTGTAATACTACCTGTAAAAAACATCATTAATTAACCACTTGCTTACTGGGCACTTAAACCCCCCTCCTGCCCAAACCAATTTTCAGCTTTCAGTGCTGACGCACTTTGAATGACAATTGCGCGGTCATACAACACTGTACCCAAATAAAATTTTTATAATTTTTTTCCCACAAATAGAGCTTTCTTTTGGTGGTATTTAATCACAGCTGGGGTTTTTATTTTTTGCTAAACAAACAAAAAAAGATGGAAATTTTTGAAAAAAAAAAATCATGTTTAATAGTTTGTTATAAAATTTTTCAAACAGGTAATTTTTCTCCTTCATTGATATGCGCTGATGAGGCGGCACTGATAGGCTGCACTGATGGGCACGGATAGGCACAGATAAGGCGGCACTGATAGGCACAGTTAAGGCAGCACTGATGGGGACAGATAAGGTGGTACTGATGGCCACAGATAAGGTGGCACTGATGGGCGCTGATGGTTGGCACGGATGGGTGGCACTGATGGGCACTGATAGGTACCACTGATGGGGGGCACTGATGGGCAGTGATGGGTGGCACTTATGGGCACTGGTAGGTGACACTGATGGGCACTGATAGGTGGCACTGATGTGGGTGATGGGTGGCACTGTGGGCACTGGTGGGCGCTAATGGGTGGCACTGATTTATGGCACTGTGGGCACTGATGGGTGACGCTGGTGGGCACTGGTAGGCGGCTCTGCTGCCTATTGCTGTGTCAAAGAAGATCGCCGTGACCGGGTTTTTTTTTCCTCCTCACGCTGTCAGCGCGAGGAGGAAAAATAGGCGATTACCGGCTCTGTTTACATCACATGATCAGCTGTCATTGGCTGACAGCTGATCATGTGGTAAGGGGTCGGGACCGACCCCTTACTCTGATCTGTGATCAGGCGAGTCTCATAGACTCGCTGATCACTGATCGCGCTGCGCGCGCCCTGCAGGGGGTGCGCAGGCCGCTCGTGCACGGGACAACGTCAATAGACGTAGTCCCGGCAATGTAGATCCGCGCTGTTGCCGTCATTTGGCAATGGTACCGGATCTGAAGTGGTTAAAGTGTATCTAAAGGGCTAGAGCCAGGGGTGTATCTATGGTGAATAGGGCCTATGGGAAGCACTGAAATTGCACCCCTGTCCAGACATTCGACACTCCAGTTGTGGCACACCCAGACACACACATACACATTAGAGCTACTGGGCCTGTAAGGTTGGTGCAGAATAAGAAGTGTACAGAATGAGGAGGTGTGCAATATAACATGTGCACCAAGGTGTATAGAATAAGGCTGTGTTGAATAGGGAACATACAAGCATGGTATATAGAATGAGGTGGTGTGGAAAAGGTAACACACAAGCATGGTATATAGAATGAGGCTGTGTGGAATAGGGAATATACAGTACAAGCGTGGTATATAGAATGAGGTGGTGTGGAAAAGGGAACACACAAGCCTGGTATATATAATGAGGCTATGTGGAATAATGAACATACAAGCAAGGTATATAGAATGAGGGGGGTGTGGAATAGGGAACATTCAGTACAAGCGTGGTATATAGAATGAGGTGGTGTGGAAAAGGGAACACACAAGCTTGGTATATATAATGAGGCTGTGTGGAATAGGGAACATATAAGCATGGTATATAGAATGAGGTGGTGTGGAATAGGGAACATACAGTACAAGCGTGGTATATAGAAAAGGTGGTGTGGAAAAGGTAACACACAAGCGTGGTATATAGCATGAGGTGGTGTGGAAAAGGGAACACACAAGCTTGGTATGCAGAATGAGGCTGTGTGCAATGGGAAACGCAAAAGCATGGTATATAGAGTGAGGTGGTGTGGAGAAGGGAACACACAAGCATGGCATATAGAATGAGGTGGTGTGGAATAGGAAACACAAAAGCATGGTATATAGAGTAAGGTGGTGTGGAAAAGGGAACACACAAGCCTAGTATACGGAATGAGGTGATGTGGAATAGGAAACGAACAAGCATGGTTTACAGCAGACTTTTTCAACCGGGGTGCCTTGAGGTTTCTTCAGGGGTGCCTTGGCAAAATGCCTAAAAATTGCCCACGAATTGTATACAAGCTGGCATGTGGATGAAGCCTGCCTTTCAGTTACACAAAGCCACAGGTTTTCATTGTGCACCATTACAACCTTCTAGCTGCTGGCATCCAAACGACCAATGGCATCATCAATTAACCACCTAAATGGTATCTAGAATGAGGTGGTGTGGAATAGGGAGCGCACAAGCATGGTATATAGAATGAGATGTTGTGGAATAGGAAACACACAAGCATGGTATATAGAATGAGGTGGTGTGGAATAGGGAGCACACAAGCATGGTATATATAGAATGAGGTGGTGTAGAATAGGGAGAACACGAGCATGGTATATAGAATGAGGTTGTGTGGAATAGGAAACACACAAGCATGGTATATAGAATGAGGTAGTGTGGAATAGGAAACGCACAAGAATGGTGTATACTGTTGAATGAGGTGATGTGGAATAGGGAGCACACAAGCTTGGTATATGGAATAAGGCAGTGTAGAGTAGAAAACGCACAAACATGGTATATAAAAAAGCACTTGTGGGTTTAACCAATCAATTTCTTTTGTACAAATCTCTTTTAAGGGGGGGGGGGGGTGTGAAGAAAGAATGAGGGGGGGGTAAACTGTGAGGTACTGTGGAGTAGGGAGCACACAAGCATGGTGTATGGAATTATGTGGTGTGGAATAGGGAGCACACAAGCATGGTATATGAAATGAGGTTTTGTGGAATAGGGAGCACACAAGCATGGTATATAGAATGCGGTGGTGTGGAATAGGGAGCAGACAAGCATGGTCTATAGAATGCGGTGGTGTGGAATAGGGAGCAGACAAGCATAGTATATAGAATGAGGTGGTGTAGAATAGGGAGCACACAAGCATGGTATATAGAATGCGGTGGTGTGGAATAGGGAGCAGACAAGCATGGTCTATAGAATGCGGTGGTGTCGAATAGGGAGCAGACAAGCATAGTATATAGAATGAGGTGGTGTAGAATAGGGAGCAGACAAGCATGGTCTATAGAATGAGGTGGTGTGGAATAGGGAGCACACAAGCATGGTATATGAAATGAGGTTTTGTGGAATAGGGAGCACGCAAGCATAATACAATGTATATAGAATGAGAGTGCATAATAGGGAACATGCTGCATAATATATGAAATGAGGTGGTAACATCATCTTGGATTTGGGATTCGGTCGTGACTTCCTGGGGAATCACAGCTGACTCCCAAATACGCATGCGCTGTGGAGCTGGTTCTGCATCTTCCTGGGATGTTTAGGTTAGAATTGAGGAAGTGGAACCGTGTACCTGTCAAAAATAATTACAAGTGTTAGGGGCAGGGGTGTATTTTACAACTTGCTTACATAAAACATTTACGTTTTCATTACATATCTTATTTTACACCCAGAGATGTAATCACTGGGTCTCTATGCTTCTCTATACAATGCAAGCAGATTATGGCTGGTGGGAGGGTCCACCAGGGTGCTGTAGATAGCTTCATGAAAACATCACAGCACCGTGCCTCAGTACTCTGACTTGTTGCAGCTTCTAATGCACATTTTGAGAAGCTCACAGTGTGCAGTGAAATCAGAGTAAGCAATGTCAGTACAGGAGAGGAGCCGGTACAACTGTGCAAGACTGAAGGGAAAGCTGGAGGTCAACTTTAAAGCATTGTGCTTTGACACATGAAATCTTAGAAGCGTGAAGCTCCCTCTCAATCCAAAACTAAAAAAAACTTTTGACTTTAGATATACCCCTTAACATCAGTTTTATCAGTGTGTTTTCAACAGTTTGTATGAATTTTGCATGCATGTCCTTTAATATACGTGCTAAAAAAAAAAGTGCTAAAAAAACACTACTGCATATAAAATCGCAAGAATCTTTACAAAGCAGAAGTGTGAAGATTCCACCTCATAGGATGATCAGTAGAAGATAACCATTAATAGCAATAACCGGTAATACACTATATTGTCAAAAGTATTGGGACATCTGCCTTTACACGCACATAAACTTCAGTGGCATCCCAGTCTTAGTCCGTAGGGTTCAATATTGAGTTGGCCCACCCTTTGCAGCTATAACAGCTTCAACTCTTCTGGGAAGGCCGTCCACAAGGTTTAGGAGTGTGTCTATGGGGATGTTTGAGCATTCTTCCAGAAGTGCATTTGTGAGGTCAGGCACTGATGTTGGACGAGAAGGCCTGGCTCACAGTCTCCACTAATATGGTTCAATATCGAACCCCATGGACTAAGACTGGGATGTCATTGAAGTTCATGTGTGTGTAAAGGCAGACGTCCCAATACTTTTGGTAATATAGTATATGTCCCAGAATTAAAGCAGAACAAAACCCATCCATTTGCTTTTCCAAAACAGTTGTTTGTTCTCAAGTGAACTGTCAAACCATCAAATGGCTGGTGTCATTACTGATCACATGTGCAGCAATTTGACAAGTACAGATCAAACAGAGGCTTAGATGGCTGTAAAGGATAGGAGGGTTTAGTTCCACTTCAGTGATCAGATATATAAGATAAAATAAAAGTGAAGCTTTACAGGAAAACAATATATTTTTACTTGAATCCTATCCAGAAAGCTGAATTGTTTTTTGTAACCAGAAACCAGCAAAGCCGGAATCACACAGGCATTGCTCGAGACTCTTTTTTCACACCTTGGGCAGTGACGGTTTCTGAAGAATTGTGGTTTATACAAGAAGAAATAAATATTCCTTGTATGACTGAAGATATATAAAAGTATACTTTACACTCATGTAAAGATACAACAAAGAGATAAAATTGGGGAACCTATGACTGGTCCAGTGATCACTAATACATTTTAGTGCCCAGGAATATGGCACCCATAATGGCAATGCTCAATAAAATACTAAGTGCAATATTACAGGTCAGGGGCTAGAAAAATTTTAGTCCAATTTTGTGCTCATTTAAAAACGATAAAAGTGGACCTAGTATAATATCTGATATTTACAGTATCTCACAAAAGTGAGTACTGTAAAGGAAATTTGTAAGTTCTGTATATAATTGTATTCTATTTTGTATGTATTGCACTCTGCCCTCACTGTGCACACGGCACTAATAATGTTTTCAGTCTTGATTAGAATTAGCCTGCCTATGTTACGCCCCTTGTTACCATAAAAGTACAATTGTAATATTAATGTGATACCTACGTAATCATGTGTATAAAAACCTTCAATTGCGTCATAATAAAGCAGAACAGTTATTTGGAAAGATGTGGAGCGTATCTTTTGTGTCTGTTCCCTACTGCAGTAGTTATTATTAATTTGGAACCACTAATCAATATGAGGATAGGAGTTGCCTATCTAGAAAATGTCCAGGTCAGGTGGCGAGCTTTGCCTAGGAGGGGATTTGCAGGTGACCCTGAGAATCCGAAACGAGGAGCTTGAGACGATCCAGGAATTTCTGATAATCAGCCGGCTGAGGTAAGCCTTTTGCTTACATTTGAGTTATCAGACTTCCTTGAGGACGTCCCTTCAGGACAAAGGGTACCTATTTTACTCCCCTTGATCGAACTGTATTAATTGGTGGTTATATGTTATGTTGTTACTGTCTACTGTCCATCGGAGTGTTATAGATAAGAAATGGAAGAATAGTGCTGTTCACAGGTATACAGTGGGGACGGAAAGTATTAAGACCCCCTTAAATTTTTCACTCTTTGTTATATTGCAGCCATTTGCTAAAATCATTTAAGTTCATTTTTTTTCCCTCATTAATGTACACACAGCACCCCATATTGACAGAAAAACACAGAATTGTTGACATTTTTGCACATTTATTAAAAAAGAAAAACTGAAATATCACATGGCCCTAAGTATTTAGTCCCTTTGCTCAGTATTTAGTAGAAGCACCCCTTTGATCTAATACAGCCATGAGTCTTTTTGGGAAAGATGCAACAAGTTTTTCACACCCGATTTGGGGATCCTCTGCCATTCCTCCTTGCAGATCCTCTCCAGTTCTGTCAGGTTGGATGGTAAACGTTGGTGGACAGCAATTTTTAGGTCTCTCCAGAGATGCTCAATTGGGTTTAAGTCAGGGCTCTGGCTGGGCCATTCAAGAACAGTCACAGAGTTGTTGTGAAGCCACTCCTTCGTTATTTTAGCTGTGTGCTTAGGGTCATTGTCTTGTTGGAAGGTAAACCTTCGGCCCAGTCTGAGGTCCTGAGCACTCTGGAGAAGGTTTTTGTCCAGGATATCCCTGTACTTGGCCACATTCATCTTTCCCTCGATTGCAACCAGTCGTCCTGTCCCTGCAGTTGAAAAACACCCCCACAGCATGATGCTGCCACCACCATGCTTCACTGTTGGGACTGTATTGGACAGGTGACGAGCAGTGCCTGGTTTTCTCCACACATACCGCTTAGAATTAAGGCCAAAAAGTTCTATCTTGGTCTCATCAGACCGAAGAATGTTATTTCTCACCATCTTAGGGTCCTTCAGGTGTTTTTTTAGCAAACTCCATGCGGGCTTTCATGTGTCTTGCACTGAGGAGAGGCCACTCTGCCATAAAGCCCTGACTGGTGGAGGGCTGCAGTGATGGTTGACTTTCTACAACTTTCTCCCATCTCCCGACTGCATCTCTGGAGCTCAGCCACAGTGATCTTTGTGTTCTTCTTTACCTCTCTCACCAAGGCTCTTCTCCCCCGATAGCTCAGTTTCGCCGGACGGCCAGCTCTAGGAAGTGTTACTGGTCGTCCCAAACGTCTTCCATTGAAGGATTATGGAGGCCACTGTGCTCTTAGGAACCTTAGGTGCAGCAGAAATTTTTTGGTAACCTTGGCCAGATCTGTGCCTTGCCACAATTCTGTCTCTGAGCTCTTCAGGCAGTTTCTTTGACCTCATGATTCTCATTTGCTCTGACATGCACTGCGAGCTGTAAGGTCTTATATAGACAGGTGTGTGGTTTTCCTAATCAAGTCCAATCAGTATAATAAAACACAGCTGGACTCAAATGAAGGTGTAGAACCATCTCAAGGATGATCAGGAGAAATTGACAGCACCTGAGTTAAATATATGAGTGTCACAGCAAAGGGTCTGAATACTTAGGACCATGTGATATTTTAGTTTTTCTTTTTTAATAAATCTGCAAAAATGTCAACAAGTCTGTGTTTTTCTGTCAATATGGGGTGCTGTGTGTACATTAATGAGGGAAAAAAATGAACTTAGATGATTTTGAGAAAATGGCTGCAATATAACAAAGAGTGAAAAATTTAAGGGGGTCTGAATACTTTCCGTCCCCACTGTATGTAGTGCATCTGCTAGATAAAGTAGTTTAGGGGCAAGAGGGTATAGCCACACGTAGGAAAGACTGGCCAGTCATTATGGGCATTTAAATTAAGTAAGGGAATGAAGGGTAAGAGCCCCTCTAAGATGCCCAGCACAAGAGGAGCAATATATATGAACCGAAGGTGCGGTTCCGCCTATACTGAGCCCCTAGATTAATGGTTAAAGTGGCCAGGGATCCACAATGGGTAACTGGGTTACCAACAAAGTCCACAGGGACTAAGAATCATGCAGAGTAAACAGCTAGAGAAACAGCTATCTATGTGAGCAGGATGGATCAAGGGTGACATTTAACACTAAGGGTTAAATACTGAATGTAGTTTACAGCCTTTTCTGGAGAAGTGATATGCCTTCCCATGAAGTAAGTAAACTAAAAGTAAAATTAATTTATGAATGAGTAGCACTTATCACTCTTTAAATCTTAGCCGTATTTTTTTTTAATAATTAAACTCCCCCTTTTTTTCCTTACTGTTTTGTCAGTACACTTATTAAGTATTTATTTTCTCTTGCTGAACGTCTTGCATGTGAGGTGTTTCGGATGACATCTAGTGGGTATTAGTAGTAATTGCACCCTTCACAGTCTATTTAGGCCTATTTCGCCGACCCCTCCCTGCTCTGAAGAAACCAGCGTCCATTGGCTGGTGAAACGCGTCAGCGGTGTGACGTCAGCACGTCACTGGGAACCGCGCGCTGTACGATCTGGTGTGCCCGAACACAGAACCAACAGCTGACGGCTGCTTTTCCCTTCAGCCTCGTGCAACACAGAGGCAGCGGCTTTACAGCGAGGGACGATTCCCCATCTAACTCTACTCACTGGCCAGTATGAAGCGGTACCCACGGCCATAGCAACCTGGGGACCAAGGCAAGCTACAACTTGATGACGGACCTTGTGCGGTTGGTGAGAACTTTATGCCCCACTCAGCACTTGTAGTACATGTCAATACTGTTTATAGCACCCTCCTGTTGCCTGCATGGGATTACATCTCGCTGCCTCTGCACCTTATCTCCATCCATCTCTGCTGTTAACGGAAACTCCCTGTAATGCTGTCTGGTTCATAAGCTGCAATTTCTGATCATTCATCTATGCTTACGGTTTGCACTTCCACCTGAATGGCCTAACTTCATTGATTATTACTACATTAGACCTAATCGCCAGATCGTCCACCCACATAACCAGCATTTGCATCGTTGGTGTATGATCATTCCAACCATTCTGGGAGTTTCTCTGTAGAAATACTCATTCATCTACGATTTTCTACCCTGGTTTGGACTTACCAACAACCTACTAGCATACTAAAATATGAGCGGACGGTGATTATCTGGTGTGGGTGTGCAGCCGCGGCTCCCATTGTTTTTATTATCCCTGTGACAACGTTGTCCATATTTTAATTAGGCCTGTGTCGGCCGTCTATCTAAATTGCTTTTTTCATTTTTTGTATTTGTAACTTTGGTATAGTTTGGATATTAATAAAGCTGGTTTGTATCTATCTTTGTGTTCTGTGTTGACCCTCTTAAGAGAACCTTTCTCTTTGTTTTTCTTATATGCAATTAGGGCAATCAGAACTGCATCCAGACCTCTTGTCTGAATGATAGATCTATACTCACTTGCTATTATGGCCAATCATTAATTTAATTTGGTTGATCCTGGTAAAATCCTCTTTATTTTTTGACAATTAACACTAGACAGAAAGGGACATTTTCATGTTAAGTTGTGGGATGAATTTGGGGTCAGGCACAACAACTATTAAAGTCAAAACAGAGAAATGAGAGTTAAAACAGATTACTTTATATGTTGTCAGAGAGGGCAGATGGGATGAGCACTCTGGCTGCCCGTCTGATCATAGAATCAAGAAACTAGAGTATGTGAAGTATGGGATTACAATACATGGGATTCAAAGGATAAGGAAAGCAGAATTTAAGCAGGGAAATATTAAAGAGTGTTAAAAGAAAGTGAGAGAATGATATGCATGTGTTGTGTACAAATGGGGAAAATGTAAGCGATTTTAGAGAGATATTCGTGTATGTGTGTGAATGCTGGAACCTTTAGTCATATCTCTTGTGTGTCATGTATGCAGATGTGACCCCTCCTTTGCGCTCTCATGAAAGAATGTAGCTGGGATAAGAGATCAGTGATAAGCTGGAAGGACACCATGCCAATTTCAGTTTTTTTAGACAAAACATTAACAAAATGTGCCGGGTTAATTAATCTAATGATAAACAATGTGATCACAATTATTTTGAATCTGTTTTCCAAACATGGTAAAATGAAGGTTACATTTAACCGTGTATTACACAAATTGAATATCCTTTGATAGTGGAAAATGACCTCCTTTAAGGAAATTTATCTGTGGATATATATTAGTATTAGGGTGTGAGATTGAGATTATCATTTGAGTATTAATTTCTGATATGATTTTAACCGTTGTTTGGAAATGAAATCCAGGTTATTGGGGAAATTTGTAAGGTGGGATTAGTTTAGTTTAAGATAACAATTTTGTAATTTTACATTTATACAATAGACCCTTATTGAGAGAAAAAAAAAGATAAAGATGAGCTGTTAATTGGAATACAGCTGCCATAATATTTAACAAAGCCAAGATGGATGGGATACATAAGAAGTTTTTCTACAAAAATGAAATCTAAAGGTCTGATAATAACTTGATGTGCGGTCCATGATGTGACAGTAATAATAAATACAATTTAAAAATAGCAGACCCTTCACATCAAGTCCACACACCCTGTTAGGATAGATGCCACCTGTAGCCAATTGTATCGTTTTTGATGTGGCTGAGAGCTTTCTCTATACAGATTGTTGGTCCTTTTGTTTTTATTTATTTTTGAAATCCAAAGCAGAATGTGTGGATTGTGAAATGATGTCCCCCTTTCCTTGTAAGTGCCGTGGTATAAGCAGAAGAATATTTTGGATTTATGGACACCTCTGCATGACCGCAGGGTATTGTTATCATTTATTATAATATTGCCAGGAAAAAGTTGTCTTTTTGAAACATGAAACTGGAGTTCTTACACAAACAGCGTGATAGAAAACAAGCCATTGTAATATATTTATGCAAGCTGGACCCAGTAATGAAGTGTTCACCCCGATATATCAGAGCTGTAGCTTTATGCAAAGGTGCTATTAGACAAAGTTAGACATTATTTTGGTCAAATATTTAATTTCTAATCCCACATTCTGCGTAGCAAATATACAGCTAACTAAATGTTTGTCTAATGAAAGGTTCAAAATATGAATTTGTTTTGTTTGTTAATGTATAAATCTAACAATTAAAAATGCGTACATTTGAATCCAGCCACCTCATTGCCTCTATTGGAGGAGGCTGGAGACAAAGGAAAACCACATGTGTTAAATTGATGACATAGGAATCAGCTGCTGTGAGCCCAGTGCAGGACACACTCCCACACAGACCCAGATATTTCATTTTTTTGTAGAGTTATTCCCGGTTTTATACTGAGGATGCAGTTTATCACCCAGAAGGATACTCTGCATTCAGAGTCATTGGATCCTTTTTCCCCAGCTCAAGAAGCAGAGCTCCATGTTTTAGCAAAGCCTGGGAGCGATAAAAAGAGTATATATTTATATAGATAGTCGAGATAAAGAGAGCTTTTGGTTCCATTTGAAGGGCCAGAAGTTTGTTTTTACTTCGGCAGGTAAACCAATCAAGCATGCTAAGTTAATTAGATAGGTTGTTTTCAGCCTTCCAGGTTCTTTCTGAGATAGCCATACTAACATTCACACATGGAAGCAGACCAGGTGACTAAGGATGCTGCATTACAGCCCCGGACACTTGCTGGGTCTGTGCAACTCACAGATTCCACCCTAGTTCTGGCCAAGTATAGCTGGGATTAATAATTCAACTTTAAGGATCCCAGAACAAGAACAAGTGGTCCACAGGGGGCAACTTCTTATGAAACAGGACTTTGGAAAAGGTGATCATTTATGTCTGCCAGTCATTCTTTTCCCTCCAGCTTGACACATGGACCGTGTCACCAGTCACAAGCAGTTATGGCTGCCTTAGTAAATGAGCGTGGGATAGAGCCAGGGTTCACCACAGTTGTTTTTATAACATACCACTTCTTGTTTTACCTGTTACCAAAGGTGTTACCAAAAGCTGAACATCCCCCCTTCCAGAGATTACAAAAAGATATATCCAGATGCCCAAGTTAGGATCTTACGAATATGAATTTTGTCTGTATGGACATGTTTTCTGGATGTCCAGTGGCAAATGCTACTGCAAAGGCCACAGTATAAAGTGTTATCAGCAGTAGTTTGTAAGTACAGAGTGCAGAATCTACAGAGAGTAACAGAGGAAATCGTTTTTATAGGAGAGTTTTTACTAGAAGTTTTGAGGTTTTATTTTTACACCCCCTACTGTCTACAATGTAGCGGACAAAGTAGAGTAAGAAACTAGAAAACTTTTGCCTGAAAGTTTTCTTATATTTTATCAAGCCCTAAGGGGATGTTGGACTCTCTCCCTATGGGATTTGGTTTGGCAGTGTGTTACTCACTTGCTTATATTTTGTCTCAGCAGCTGAAGTCCTCCATTCGGATCTCACAGAGAATTTTGCTGAACTTTTAAGGTTTTTTTGACACTCATTTATGTGTTTTCTCCCCAATTCCAGATCCAGATGTAAGGATCTAAAACTAAAGCCAGGTGACGTGTGGATTTTTAAGAGACATTTATACATAAGGAAATGTTTGGAGACTCAATACAGCATCTATTTCATGTACAGTTGTGCAAAACTTGAAGGAAAAGTCACCTGGATCCACACCAGACACTGCAAAAAATGACTAAATTAAAGAAAACTCTGTGTTTGATTTGTTTCCCTCTTTGAATCACAGTCTAGGGTACTATTTCAAATACTTTAATTGTAAGGGATATATATATATAAATAATGTGATTTGAAAAGTAGTTTAGCCATGTTGAAGTCATATTTGTCTTTTGTACATCTTCCATTTTATGTAGAATTTTCTGTGTTTACATATGCCGATAAGTCAGCATGCCAACAATTCAGCTAGAAGTCCATTCTGGCCACAGGAGTGTACAGCCAGTACTCTGTAAATATGTCTTATCAATCATTTGTTTTTCACAATGAAAAGTCATTTTGTAATGAAAAAGCTACTCGGCTATTATTTTCTCCACAATGGAGTTTTTGCCTCTTTGGCCAGGACTACCTCCACCTAAGCGTGTGGAGGTTCCAGGTTAAAGGTTATAGCAGGTATGGTTAGTGATCAAAATATTGATCAAAAGAGAGGAGACTGTTAATGAAATTTGTAAGTTCTGTATATAATTGTATTCTATTTCGTATGTATTGCACTCTGCCCTCACTGTGCACACAGCACTAATAATGTTTTCAGTCCTGATTAGAATTAGCCTGCCTATGTAACGCCCCTTGTTACCATAAAAGTACAATTGTAATATTAATGTGATACCTACGTAATCATGTGTATAAAAACCTTCAATTGCGTCATAATAAAGCAGAACAGTTATTTGGAAATATGCGGAGTGTATCTTTTGTGTCTGTTCCCTACTGCAGTAGTTATTATTAATTTGGAACCACTAATCAATATGAGGATAGGAGTTGCCTATCTATAAAATGTCCAGGTCAGTACACCCCTCACATTTTTGTAAATATTTTATTCTATCTTTTCATGTGACAACACTGAAGAAATGACACTTTGCTACAATGTAAAGTAGTGAGTGTACAGCTTGTATAACAGTGTAAATTTGTTGTCCCCTCAAAATAACTCAACACACAGCCATTAATGTCTAAACCACTGGCAACAAAAGTAAGTACACCCCTAAGTGAAAATTTCCAAATTGGGCCCAATTGGCCACCATTATTTTCCAGTGTGTCCATATGTGATTCTTCTACTTATATTGTGTAAGATATACTCACATCTTTAATGTTTGATGCATACATTTGAACATGACTTTGTAGAATGTGTCTCTGATTGACATTTGTCTTATAGTACTCATTCAGTGTACTCCTCAGCAAAGAACTCCCTCAAGAAGACTGTTATAGTTGAAACACGTAGGGGTATTGTTGTGATGCAGTATTGTTTTGAGGAATGATATTGTGTATAATTTTCTGATCCAGACATGTATTGCTTAATTTTTCTGTATGCACCATGTTTTATTTTTATTTGGATTTTAATATGTTTGTACCAATAAAATTCTTTTTAATATAATTATTAAATTCCAAGTGTTCTTTGGTGCCTGCAAAGTCCTGTCCAATCTCTTCTTTTTTGTTCCAGTATTCATTTGGGATGTGACACCTCCTTAACATGTGAATAGCTTAGGCCTTCCTGATAGAAAATTTCTCACCATTATTTTCCAGCACTGCCTTAACCCTCTGGAGTCCTCTTCCACTCCTCCATGATGACATCACAGAGCTGGTGGATGTTAGAGACCATCTTCCATTTGAGGATGCCCCACAGATGCTCAATAGGGTTTAGGTCTGGAGACATGCTTGGCCAGTCCATCACCTTTACCCCCAGCTTCTTTAGCAAGGCAGTGGTCTTCTTGGAGGTGTGTTTGGGGTCGTTATCATGTTGGAATACTGCCCTGTGGCCCAGTCTCTGAAGGGAGGGGATCATGCTCTGCTTCAGTATGTCACAGTACATGTTGGCATTCATGGTTCTCTCAATGAACTGTAGCTCCCCAGTGCTGGCAAGACTCATGCAGCCCCAGACCATGACACTCCCACCACCATGCTTGACTGTCGGCAAGACATACTTGTCTTTGTACTCCTCACCTGGTCACACACGCTTGACACCATCTGAACCAAATCAGTTTATCTTGGTCACATCAGACTACGGGACATGGTTTCAGTAATCCATGTCCTTAGTCTGCTTGTCTTCAGCAAACTGTTTGCGGGCTTTCTTGTACATCATCTTTAGAAGAGGCTTCCTTCTGGGATGACAGCCATGCAGACCAATTTGATGCAGTGTGCGGCGTATGGTCTGAGCAATGACAGGCTGACCCCCCCACCCCTTTAACGTCTGCAGCAATGCTGGCAGCACTCATACATCTATTTCCCAAAGACAACCTCTGGATATGACGCTGAGCACGTGCACTCAACATCTTTGGTCGACCATGGCGAGGCCTGTTCTGAGTGGAACCTGTCCTGTTAAACCGCCATATGGTCTTGGCCACTGTGCTGTGGTCTTTATCCACTTACCACCAGTAATGTAAGTGGCATATTCCCAATGACCACCAGTAATGTAAGGGGAAATATATCTATTTACCACCAGTAATGTAAGGGGCATTTTCCCAATAACCATCAGTAGTGTAAGAGGCATTTTCCCAATGACCACCAGTAATGTAAGGGGCATTATATCCACTTACCACCAGTAATGTAAGGGGCATTATCCCAATGACCACCAGTAATGTAAGAGGCATGTTACCAATGACCACCAGTAATGTAAGGGGCATTATATCCATTTAGCACCGGTAATGTAAGAGGCATTTTCCCAATAACCACCAGTAATGTAAGAGGCATGTTCCCAATGACCACCAGTAATGTAAGGGGCATTATATCCACTTGCCACCAGTAATGTAAGGAGCATGTTCCCAATGACCATCAGTAATGTAAGTGACATGTTCCTAATGACCACCAGTAATGTAAGGGGCATTTTCCCAAAGACCAGCAGTAAAGTAGGAGGCATTTTTCCAATGACCACCAGTAAGGTAAGGGGCATTTTCCTAATAACCCTTGATGAGCTAATCTTACCACGGGTTCCCTGACACCTGAAAATTATTTCAGGGTTCCTCTGGGTTAAAAAGCTTGAGAAAGGCTGCACTACTAAAGTCTCACAGATTCCTCCATCCACACTATACAGTGGACCTGCCAGCTGTCAGAATACTCATACAGTGGCTGCATCTGATTGGAATGGATGCAGCCACTGTTCGACCAACAGTTTTCTGCCCTGCTCCTTCTATTTTGCAGTCTAAAGGTGTCAGGCAGGAGGATCCATGGAGTAATTTATGGCTGGTTCATGCCCTGGATGATATTCATACATATTTTAGTCAGCTTTAGCACATTAGATATTTATTACCCCTCACAAGGATCACAGTTCTCCCCCCGATGATGGTTACAGATTAACACTGTATTAATATACTGTAAAGTGGTACTAAAGGTATTAATACTCACCTGTCCAGCGGTTCCTCGTGGACGCATCTTCTTATGAGTGTCAGTCTTCGAGCCTCTTCATTGACGGGCGCAGGATGACATCACTCCTGTGCACTTGCCAGTCATCCCAGCAGAGACTGTCACGGTACTGTAAGCTGAGCTCCGCATGCGCCCCTCAGTTTATGGTGCCGGAGTAGACAGCAAGCAGGCAGGTAGGTGCATTTTATTGCAATGTCTCTTCTGCAGTAAAAGTGTATGTAAATCTTCCTGTCTATAAAATAATGTTCACGTTTAGCAGAGCTTTTTTTAAGATGCTATATTAAATAAATGTCCAAAAATGCAGTTTAAATACCTTTTTGTCTTCCTTTTATTGGCTGTCACCTGACTGCTAAATCCCCCTTTTTCTTCCTGAGCACTGAGAAGTAGGGGCGGAGTCTCCTACTGACAATCACCTGGAATCCCTGCCAATCAGAGTCTGCAGGGCTGGACCGGGGGTGTGTAAGTCCTGACTCCTGACTACAGGACTTCAGATATGCCGTATTTTAGAACAGTGTCCTGTGGGTCCTATAGAAAAGAGAAGGGACCACACTAACATGGGAATGCTTTTTTGTGGTTTGCGTGGTCAGTAACTATAGGAAGCCTGGAATGAACTGTCAGAATCGCTAGATAATTCGTAGAAATAGATTATTCATAGATAAAAGGCTACAATGGGAGGCAGAAAAATGCAGTAATAGTTTGGAATTTTAGGTTGACATATACCAGCATTTTTCTACCTTATTTGAGTCACGGAACCCTTTAAAAGCAGGTAAAATCTCAAAGGTACCCCAGTCTAAAATGTAAAAAATCTAAATGTTACTTATCAATGGAAAACCCGAGCCTGGGACACGGTATGTAACCACCCAGATGACATTAACTTTACATCAGAAGTCTTCCTTCACAGTAGAGGTCCCCCCATCACATAAGAGGTTCCTCCTTCACATTAGAGGTCCCCCCATCAAATAAGAGGTCCCTCCTTCACATTAGAGGTCCCTCCTTCACATTAGAGGTTCCTCCATCACATAAGAGGTCCCTCCTTCACATTAGAGGTCCCCCATCACATATGAAGTCCCTCCTTCACATTAGAGGTACCTCCATCACATAAGAGGTCCCTCCTTCTCCTTAGAGATCCCCCCATTAAATAAGAGGTCCCTCCTTCACATTAGAGGTCCCTCCGTCACATAAGAGGTCCCTCCTTCACATTAGAGGTCCCCCCATCACATAAGAGGCCTCTCCTTCACATTAGAGGTCCCCCATCACATAAGAGGTCCCTCCTTCACATTAGAGGTCCCCCTATCACATAAGAGGTCCCTCCTTCACATTAGAGGTCTCCCATCACATAAGGGGTCCCTCCTTCACATTAGAGCCCCCCCATCAAACAAGAGGTCCCTCCTTCACATTAGAGGTTCCTTCATCACATAAGAGGTCCCTACTTCACATTAGAGGTCCCCCCATCACATAAGAGATCCCTCCTCCACATTAGAGGTCCCCCCATCACATGAGAGGTCCCTCCTTCACATTAGAGGTCCCCATCACATAAGAGTCCCACCTTCACATTAGAGGTCCCTCCATCACATAAGAGGTCCCTCCTTCACCTTAGTGATCCCCCCCATCAAATAAGAGGTCCCTCCTTCACATTAGAGGTCCCTCCGTCACATAAGAGGCCCCTCCTTCACATTAGAGGTTCCTTCATCACATAAGAGGTCCCTACTTCACATTAGAGGTCCCCCCATCACATAAGAGATCCCTCCTCCACATTAGAGGTCCCCCCATCACATGAGAGGTCCCTCCTTCACATTAGAGGTCCCCATCACATAAGAGTCCCACCTTCACATTAGAGGTCCCTCCATCACATAAGAGGTCCCTCCTTCACCTTAGTGATCCCCCCCATCAAATAAGAGGTCCCTCCTTCACATTAGAGGTCCCTCCGTCACATAAGAGGCCCCTCCTTCACATTAGAGGAGAGGCTTGTCTTCAGCAAACTGTTTGCGGGCTTTCTTGTACATCATCTTTAGAAGAGGCTTCCTTCTGGGATGACAGCCATGCAGACCAATTTGATGCAGTGTGCGGCGTATGGTCTGAGCAATGACAGGCTGACCCCCCCACCCCTTTAACGTCTGCAGCAATGCTGGCAGCACTCATACATCTATTTCCCAAAGACAACCTCTGGATATGACGCTGAGCACGTGCACTCAACATCTTTGGTCGACCATGGCGAGGCCTGTTCTGAGTGGAACCTGTCCTGTTAAACCGCCATATGGTCTTGGCCACTGTGCTGTGGTCTTTATCCACTTACCACCAGTAATGTAAGTGGCATATTCCCAATGACCACCAGTAATGTAAGGGGAAATATATCTATTTACCACCAGTAATGTAAGGGGCATTTTCCCAATAACCATCAGTAGTGTAAGAGGCATTTTCCCAATGACCACCAGTAATGTAAGGGGCATTATATCCACTTACCACCAGTAATGTAAGGGGCATTATCCCAATGACCACCAGTAATGTAAGAGGCATGTTACCAATGACCACCAGTAATGTAAGGGGCATTATATCCATTTAGCACCGGTAATGTAAGAGGCATTTTCCCAATAACCACCAGTAATGTAAGAGGCATGTTCCCAATGACCACCAGTAATGTAAGGGGCATTATATCCACTTGCCACCAGTAATGTAAGGAGCATGTTCCCAATGACCATCAGTAATGTAAGTGACATGTTCCTAATGACCACCAGTAATGTAAGGGGCATTTTCCCAAAGACCAGCAGTAAAGTAGGAGGCATTTTTCCAATGACCACCAGTAAGGTAAGGGGCATTTTCCTAATAACCCTTGATGAGCTAATCTTACCACGGGTTCCCTGACACCTGAAAATTATTTCAGGGTTCCTCTGGGTTAAAAAGCTTGAGAAAGGCTGCACTACTAAAGTCTCACAGATTCCTCCATCCACACTATACAGTGGACCTGCCAGCTGTCAGAATACTCATACAGAAGCTGCATCTGATTGGAATGGATGCAGCCACTGTTCGACCAACAGTTTTCTGCCCTGCTCCTTCTATTTTGCAGTCTAAAGGTGTCAGGCAGGAGGATCCATGGAGTAATTTATGGCTGGTTCATGCCCTGGATGATATTCATACATATTTTAGTCAGCTTTAGCACATTAGATATTTATTACCCCTCACAAGGATCACAGTTCTCCCCCCGATGATGGTTACAGATTAACACTGTATTAATATACTGTAAAGTGGTACTAAAGGTATTAATACTCACCTGTCCAGCGGTTCCTCGTGGACGCATCTTCTTATGAGTGTCAGTCTTCGAGCCTCTTCATTGACGGGCGCAGGATGACATCACTCCTGTGCACTTGCCAGTCATCCCAGCAGAGACTGTCACGGTACTGTAAGCTGAGCTCCGCATGCGCCCCTCAGTTTATGGTGCCGGAGTAGACAGCAAGCAGGCAGGTAGGTGCATTTTATTGCAATGTCTCTTCTGCAGTAAAAGTGTATGTAAATCTTCCTGTCTATAAAATAATGTTCACGTTTAGCAGAGCTTTTTTTAAGATGCTATATTAAATAAATGTCCAAAAATGCAGTTTAAATACCTTTTTGTCTTCCTTTTATTGGCTGTCACCTGACTGCTAAATCCCCCTTTTTCTTCCTGAGCACTGAGAAGTAGGGGCGGAGTCTCCTACTGACAATCACCTGGAATCCCTGCCAATCAGAGTCTGCAGGGCTGGACCGGGGGTGTGTAAGTCCTGACTCCTGACTACAGGACTTCAGATATGCCGTATTTTAGAACAGTGTCCTGTGGGTCCTATAGAAAAGAGAAGGGACCACACTAACATGGGAATGCTTTTTTGTGGTTTGCGTGGTCAGTAACTATAGGAAGCCTGGAATGAACTGTCAGAATCGCTAGATAATTCGTAGAAATAGATTATTCATAGATAAAAGGCTACAATGGGAGGCAGAAAAATGCAGTAATAGTTTGGAATTTTAGGTTGACATATACCAGCATTTTTCTACCTTATTTGAGTCACGGAACCCTTTAAAAGCAGGTAAAATCTCAAAGGTACCCCAGTCTAAAATGTAAAAAATCTAAATGTTACTTATCAATGGAAAACCCGAGCCTGGGACACGGTATGTAACCACCCAGATGACATTAACTTTACATCAGAAGTCTTCCTTCACAGTAGAGGTCCCCCCATCACATAAGAGGTTCCTCCTTCACATTAGAGGTCCCCCCATCAAATAAGAGGTCCCTCCTTCACATTAGAGGTCCCTCCTTCACATTAGAGGTTCCTCCATCACATAAGAGGTCCCTCCTTCACATTAGAGGTCCCCCATCACATATGAAGTCCCTCCTTCACATTAGAGGTACCTCCATCACATAAGAGGTCCCTCCTTCTCCTTAGAGATCCCCCCATTAAATAAGAGGTCCCTCCTTCACATTAGAGGTCCCTCCGTCACATAAGAGGTCCCTCCTTCACATTAGAGGTCCCCCCATCACATAAGAGGCCTCTCCTTCACATTAGAGGTCCCCCATCACATAAGAGGTCCCTCCTTCACATTAGAGGTCCCCCTATCACATAAGAGGTCCCTCCTTCACATTAGAGGTCTCCCATCACATAAGGGGTCCCTCCTTCACATTAGAGCCCCCCCATCAAACAAGAGGTCCCTCCTTCACATTAGAGGTTCCTTCATCACATAAGAGGTCCCTACTTCACATTAGAGGTCCCCCCATCACATAAGAGATCCCTCCTCCACATTAGAGGTCCCCCCATCACATGAGAGGTCCCTCCTTCACATTAGAGGTCCCCATCACATAAGAGTCCCACCTTCACATTAGAGGTCCCTCCATCACATAAGAGGTCCCTCCTTCACCTTAGTGATCCCCCCCATCAAATAAGAGGTCCCTCCTTCACATTAGAGGTCCCTCCGTCACATAAGAGGCCCCTCCTTCACATTAGAGGTTCCTTCATCACATAAGAGGTCCCTACTTCACATTAGAGGTCCCCCCATCACATAAGAGATCCCTCCTCCACATTAGAGGTCCCCCCATCACATGAGAGGTCCCTCCTTCACATTAGAGGTCCCCATCACATAAGAGTCCCACCTTCACATTAGAGGTCCCTCCATCACATAAGAGGTCCCTCCTTCACCTTAGTGATCCCCCCCATCAAATAAGAGGTCCCTCCTTCACATTAGAGGTCCCTCCGTCACATAAGAGGCCCCTCCTTCACATTAGAGGAGAGGCTTGTCTTCAGCAAACTGTTTGCGGGCTTTCTTGTACATCATCTTTAGAAGAGGCTTCCTTCTGGGATGACAGCCATGCAGACCAATTTGATGCAGTGTGCGGCGTATGGTCTGAGCAATGACAGGCTGACCCCCCCACCCCTTTAACGTCTGCAGCAATGCTGGCAGCACTCATACATCTATTTCCCAAAGACAACCTCTGGATATGACGCTGAGCACGTGCACTCAACATCTTTGGTCGACCATGGCGAGGCCTGTTCTGAGTGGAACCTGTCCTGTTAAACCGCCATATGGTCTTGGCCACTGTGCTGTGGTCTTTATCCACTTACCACCAGTAATGTAAGTGGCATATTCCCAATGACCACCAGTAATGTAAGGGGAAATATATCTATTTACCACCAGTAATGTAAGGGGCATTTTCCCAATAACCATCAGTAGTGTAAGAGGCATTTTCCCAATGACCACCAGTAATGTAAGGGGCATTATATCCACTTACCACCAGTAATGTAAGGGGCATTATCCCAATGACCACCAGTAATGTAAGAGGCATGTTACCAATGACCACCAGTAATGTAAGGGGCATTATATCCATTTAGCACCGGTAATGTAAGAGGCATTTTCCCAATAACCACCAGTAATGTAAGAGGCATGTTCCCAATGACCACCAGTAATGTAAGGGGCATTATATCCACTTGCCACCAGTAATGTAAGGAGCATGTTCCCAATGACCATCAGTAATGTAAGTGACATGTTCCTAATGACCACCAGTAATGTAAGGGGCATTTTCCCAAAGACCAGCAGTAAAGTAGGAGGCATTTTTCCAATGACCACCAGTAAGGTAAGGGGCATTTTCCTAATAACCCTTGATGAGCTAATCTTACCACGGGTTCCCTGACACCTGAAAATTATTTCAGGGTTCCTCTGGGTTAAAAAGCTTGAGAAAGGCTGCACTACTAAAGTCTCACAGATTCCTCCATCCACACTATACAGTGGACCTGCCAGCTGTCAGAATACTCATACAGAAGCTGCATCTGATTGGAATGGATGCAGCCACTGTTCGACCAACAGTTTTCTGCCCTGCTCCTTCTATTTTGCAGTCTAAAGGTGTCAGGCAGGAGGATCCATGGAGTAATTTATGGCTGGTTCATGCCCTGGATGATATTCATACATATTTTAGTCAGCTTTAGCACATTAGATATTTATTACCCCTCACAAGGATCACAGTTCTCCCCCCGATGATGGTTACAGATTAACACTGTATTAATATACTGTAAAGTGGTACTAAAGGTATTAATACTCACCTGTCCAGCGGTTCCTCGTGGACGCATCTTCTTATGAGTGTCAGTCTTCGAGCCTCTTCATTGACGGGCGCAGGATGACATCACTCCTGTGCACTTGCCAGTCATCCCAGCAGAGACTGTCACGGTACTGTAAGCTGAGCTCCGCATGCGCCCCTCAGTTTATGGTGCCGGAGTAGACAGCAAGCAGGCAGGTAGGTGCATTTTATTGCAATGTCTCTTCTGCAGTAAAAGTGTATGTAAATCTTCCTGTCTATAAAATAATGTTCACGTTTAGCAGAGCTTTTTTTAAGATGCTATATTAAATAAATGTCCAAAAATGCAGTTTAAATACCTTTTTGTCTTCCTTTTATTGGCTGTCACCTGACTGCTAAATCCCCCTTTTTCTTCCTGAGCACTGAGAAGTAGGGGCGGAGTCTCCTACTGACAATCACCTGGAATCCCTGCCAATCAGAGTCTGCAGGGCTGGACCGGGGGTGTGTAAGTCCTGACTCCTGACTACAGGACTTCAGATATGCCGTATTTTAGAACAGTGTCCTGTGGGTCCTATAGAAAAGAGAAGGGACCACACTAACATGGGAATGCTTTTTTGTGGTTTGCGTGGTCAGTAACTATAGGAAGCCTGGAATGAACTGTCAGAATCGCTAGATAATTCGTAGAAATAGATTATTCATAGATAAAAGGCTACAATGGGAGGCAGAAAAATGCAGTAATAGTTTGGAATTTTAGGTTGACATATACCAGCATTTTTCTACCTTATTTGAGTCACGGAACCCTTTAAAAGCAGGTAAAATCTCAAAGGTACCCCAGTCTAAAATGTAAAAAATCTAAATGTTACTTATCAATGGAAAATCCGAGCCTGGGACACGGTATGTAACCACCCAGATGACATTAACTTTACATCAGAAGTCTTCCTTCACAGTAGAGGTCCCCCCATCACATAAGAGGTTCCTCCTTCACATTAGAGGTCCCCCCATCAAATAAGAGGTCCCTCCTTCACATTAGAGGTCCCTCCTTCACATTAGAGGTTCCTCCATCACATAAGAGGTCCCTCCTTCACATTAGAGGTCCCCCATCACATATGAAGTCCCTCCTTCACATTAGAGGTACCTCCATCACATAAGAGGTCCCTCCTTCTCCTTAGAGATCCCCCCATTAAATAAGAGGTCCCTCCTTCACATTAGAGGTCCCTCCGTCACATAAGAGGTCCCTCCTTCACATTAGAGGTCCCCCCATCACATAAGAGGCCTCTCCTTCACATTAGAGGTCCCCCATCACATAAGAGGTCCCTCCTTCACATTAGAGGTCCCCCTATCACATAAGAGGTCCCTCCTTCACATTAGAGGTCTCCCATCACATAAGGGGTCCCTCCTTCACATTAGAGCCCCCCCATCAAACAAGAGGTCCCTCCTTCACATTAGAGGTTCCTTCATCACATAAGAGGTCCCTACTTCACATTAGAGGTCCCCCCATCACATAAGAGATCCCTCCTCCACATTAGAGGTCCCCCCATCACATGAGAGGTCCCTCCTTCACATTAGAGGTCCCCATCACATAAGAGTCCCACCTTCACATTAGAGGTCCCTCCATCACATAAGAGGTCCCTCCTTCACCTTAGTGATCCCCCCCATCAAATAAGAGGTCCCTCCTTCACATTAGAGGTCCCTCCGTCACATAAGAGGCCCCTCCTTCACATTAGAGGTTCCTTCATCACATAAGAGGTCCCTACTTCACATTAGAGGTCCCCCCATCACATAAGAGATCCCTCCTCCACATTAGAGGTCCCCCCATCACATGAGAGGTCCCTCCTTCACATTAGAGGTCCCCATCACATAAGAGTCCCACCTTCACATTAGAGGTCCCTCCATCACATAAGAGGTCCCTCCTTCACCTTAGTGATCCCCCCCATCAAATAAGAGGTCCCTCCTTCACATTAGAGGTCCCTCCGTCACATAAGAGGCCCCTCCTTCACATTAGAGGTCCCCCCATCACATAAGAGGCCCCTCCTTCACATTAGAGGTTCCCCATCACATAAGAACAAAGAAGAAAACCCCCTCAATTATGACTTTGACAGACCACCCACTCAAAGGTCGATAAAATGTAATCTTTAATAAAGTAACATAGAAAACATAAAATCCACATGAGACAAAAATGCACAGTATATTGCATGGAAAATCAAATAAATGTTATACACATAGTTGTCATACAGTGTAAATGCCCAAATGCCCGACACGTTTCCGGTATGAAGTGTTCAAATACCTTCCTCAGGGGCTGAGGGTTCAAAGAATGTATTTACAAACATATAGATTCCAGTATGATGATTCCATGTGAAGATAGGCACTGAGGACAGAAGTGTCCGTAATAATGTTAAATAAATCTCAGACTGTAAATATTGGGCAGATTCACAAGGTGCATAATATCTGCAATATCCATCCTGTAGTGTGTGCCCATGTAGTTCAGAACAGGTATATAGGACGAGTAGTTACTGAAGCCTGAAGTATTGGCTAGGTAACCAAAGGATAAATATCCGGGTGTCCCTCAGCAGATAGATGATGGATTTTATGTTTTCTACGTTACTTTATTAAAGATTACATTTTATTGACCTTTGAGTGGGTGGTCTGTCAAAGTCCCAATTGAGGGGGTTTTCTTCTTTGTTCCTATTGACAATGATGGGACCACCACGCTCTATGTGATATGATGGGAGCCTCTTTTTCTCCCATCACATAAGAGGTACCTCCTTCACATTAGAAGTCCCCCATCACATAAGAGGTCCCTCCATCACATTAGAGGTCCCCCATCACATAAGAGGTCCCTCCTTCACATTAGAGGCCCCCTCATCAAACAAGAGGTCCCTCCTTCAAATTAGAGGTCCTCCCATCAAATAAGAGGTCCCTCCTTCACTTTAGAGGTCCCCCATCATATCAGTGTCTCCCTTCACATCAGAGTCCAACCCTTCACACCAAAGAGCCCTTTCACTTCAAAGTCCACTCTTCACTTCAAGGTCTCCCCATCGTAGCAGAGGTCCCCCCTTCATGTCAGAGGCCCCCCTATAAATTAGAGCGCCTCATCACAGAGTCCCCCACCCCTGTCCACTCTGAAAAGGTGGGTGCCCTGGATCAGAGTCATGCATTGCCATTGCAGGTGGGCCCACCGCCACCAACATAGCAACAACTGACGCTGTGCAACCTGGCCCAAGAGCATTGTTGGTTCTTATGGTGCTGACAGCTGGCCTCCCACACCATGGCAATGCATTATCCAGGGCAAACTGCACCGAGTGCTTGCAACACCCTGGGCAAATCCAAACAGTACCCCGGTTGAGAAAGGCTGACATACCTTTTAAAGATTTGGTTTCAGGTTTCAAGAGACAAATCAAACAATCAAATTTAAAAAAATTTGCCCAGTTGCAAGGATTTCTACAAATTTAAAGCTCAGCTCCAGTTACCCCCCTGGAGGCTCACTAGCAGTATTTTTTTGTGTTTCTTTATATACCAACACACAGGGGTATCTTTAAATCTTCTTCAGTGCTGGCAGATACTCAATGTTGTAGAGAGCAGCGCTAAGACGATGACGTCAGTACACTCTGCATTATTGTGAGTATAGTGTACAATGGTAACAATCCCTCAGGGGGTAGGCCCACGACAGCCTGCAGATACAGAATGTCTTCAGCCCAGAATCATACAACCCAGAACACCGAGGACATCTTGTGGTGGAAAAGAATGACTGCGGGGGCAGCGCCAGAGAGGAGGTGAGTATTGCAGCCAGAGCTACGTTTTTGTTTTAATTTCCCCCCTGGGAGACAATTTGAAAAAAAATTGCCTAGAGTTTAAGTTGACACCATGTGCCTGCTCAGAGCGCTCCTGTTTTACACAGAAGATGGACTAAAAATCATTCCAGTATGGCCAGATTGCCATGTAACAATGTCATTGTTGCATTTACTTCAATGCTAGATAATCTCCTGTATGCTGAGGAAAATGTATATGGAATATGATGGACAGACCTTTCCGCAAAACAGAAAAACTGCATCTATCTAAGCACGTTTCCCTTGTAGAGAATTTGACTTTTATAGTCTTTGAATTTGCAGAAATACATACTGTAGAAGTGTATGGTATGACTGTAAGTGAACTTGGTGATCCTGATGTTTCCAGACACTGGTGTTTCCTGTATACAGGCGTGTGTGCTGTCTCTGAACTTTAAAGGAAACAGTCCCTGTGAGTTTGCTTTCAACACTATGCACAAATATTTCCCAATCATAGATTCTACAAGGTCACTGAGTGCGTTCTACACCCCCTGTGTCTACACCCTCTACACCCGCCCGCCCGCCTCAGATACATGAGGTGCAGCACATACAGGCAACACCTATAATTAATAGATTGAATGTAACCTTGCTCCAGTATTTCCTGCTAACATCTATAACAATGTATTAGCTGCACTGCGTTCCATTATCCCTGTAATATCTTATTACAGTAACCCGGTTCCTGAGTGTCTTATCACCCCTGTAATATCTTATTACAGTAACCCAGCTCCTTAGTGTCTTATCACCCCTGTAATATCTTATTACAGTAACCCAGCTCCTGAGTGTCTTATTCCCCCTGTAATATCTTATTACAGTAACCCAGCTCCTGAGTGTCTTATCACCCCTGTAATATCTTATTACAGTAACCCAGCTCCTGAGTGTCTTATCACCCCTGTAATATCTTATTACAGTAACCCAGCTCCTTAGTGTCTTATTACACCTGTAATATCTTATTACAGTAACCCAGCTCCTGAGTGTCTTATTACCCCTGTAATATCTTATTACAGTAACCCAGCTCCTGAGTGTCTTATTCCCCCTGTAATATCTTATTACAGTAACCCAGCTCCTGAGTGTCTTATTACCCCTGTAATATCTTATTACAGTAACCCAGCTCCTGAGTGTCTTATTACCCCTGTAATATCTTATTACAGTACCCCAGCTCCTGAGTGTCTTATTACCCCTGTAATATCTTATTACAGTACCCCAGCTCCTGAGTGTCTTATTACCCCTGTAATATCTTATTACAGTAACCCAGCTCCTGAGTGTTTTATCACCTCTGTAATATCTTATTACAGTAACCCAGATCCTGGGTATCTTAATACCCCTGTACATAGAGTTAGAGTGGTCCAGAACCTGATTCTATATATGGTTGGTAAAGGCTTATTAGCTGGAGATATGGCATGGTTCTGGGGCTGTTTGTGACCTTTTCTCTGGTCACGTACATCACACACTCATTACACGTCTGCCTTGTTAGGTGGGTGCTGTGCTGCCTCTTTGTTTTCTTATATGGGAGTTGTGATGTCAGTTATCCTCGTAATCAGCAGCTTGCCGTGGGTGGAAGCTGTGTTCCAGATAACAACATACGCTGACAGTCACTGAACGTATCACATGGCAGAATAAAAAGATATTACCATAACTTTATTGTGATAAGCTATCAGGTTTTCTCTCCTTGTAATAGACATTGCAAGCTCTCCTGTGATGGATATCAAACAAATGTAATCACCTCCTGCACAGGTTGCTGGGAGAAGCAGCCAGTCATAACCAACTATTATGGTTTTCAGTTTCTGTTTCAATAACTCTCATTTGAATGTTTTTAGTGAATACAGTAGAGTGGTTACAGTTATAGGAATTTGGATAGTAAATCACAAATAAGACTTGGAGATCAGGCCCCGTAGTTGTCCATTAATAGTGAGATGATTAGTAACAGAACCCATATCATTGTAGCATAACCATTCATGTAATCAAAGGCGAAACATAAATCCTCGTATAGCTGAAAAAGTAACACTCATGGAATGGAGATTTGGTTGCGCAGAATGGTTTAGGTTTGTGGTTATTAATTTCAGTAATCAGGAGTAGGTGAAGAATGGAGACAGGCAGACAAGCGCTTTGGGATATTGATTGGCCCCGATCTGTCTCCTGATCAGATCTCCAGGTAATTTTCCTAGTCTACCTCTCTCTCTTTAAGTTACAGTGGAACCTCGGATTGCGAGTAACGCGGTTAACAAGTGTTTTGCAATACGAGCACTGTATTCTTATAATCGTAACTTGGTTTGTGAGTGTTGTCTCGCAAAACGAGCACGATTCAGGCCAAAGCGGTGTGCAGTACCGCTTTTGGCCTGAGGTGGGGGAGCGCCAGAGCCAAGCAGAGCCGATCTTCGCCAATCGCAGCCAATCGGTGCCGTCCGGAAATGCACGGAAAGGTCCGAGGACAGCACGGCTCTTTCCGAGGTTTGCCGAGGTTAGCTGAAGTGTCCTCAGGCTTTTTCGGTCGTTTGCGAGGCTCTCCGGCCTCCCCCCTGCCTCTGGCCGCATGCCGTATTGCATCTCATTGAAGTCAATGCGGAACAAATTATTTTAATTTCCATTGATTTCAATGGGAAAACTCGCTTTGATATGTGAGTACTTTGGATTACGAGCATACTCCTGGAACGGATTATGCTCGTAATCTGAGGTTCCACTGTATATCACCACCATAAACCAGAGATACTATACTGTAGTGTGTTTATTTCACCAGTTTAAAACGTAACAAAGAGTTATTGCACTTACATGTAATTGTGCCCTGACTCGGCACAAATGTATACATCCTTTAGTTGAATATGCCGCCTCTTCTCCATCCTGGGATCGGCATGCGTTCCACTTCCACCACCAGAAAGTCCGGGCCGGACGTGTCGTCAGTAGTAGCAGGAGGCTCTTCCATCACTTCCAGCTACTTCTGACATTATGTCCGGCCTGGACTTCCTGATGGAACCAAACTTCACCTAACAAGCAATCCACAAAATTTACCTATCAGCGGTAGATTGAAAATCTACCAGCGCTACAGATAAAGAATGGGAACTCCCCTGGATGTAGGGGGGACTTTGATGGGCACTCCTGGATGTAAGAGGGGAGTCTTTATAAAACTGAATAATTTTTTTTGGTCTGCGAATATTTGTAAAATCCAAATGTGGCCCTTATATTGCAAAGTTTAGAGTCCCCTGGTCTAATGGATCTGAGAACCGAAGTGAATAATTAATGGTGATAGGAAAGTAATTTTCGCTCCAGGGAGTCCAAACACATTTGAACGTATTCATGGAGTCAATGGGGGATCACATCCATTTTCTCGCTTAGTAAAAAACAATGTCATCTTTTTTTTTTTTTTAGCTGTGCAATCGTAGGGTTAGAAGACCACTATGCTTTATCCCTGTCTTTGTGCACGCTTGGATTGGGAAACAACTTGGTGTCTTTGATCCATGTGGACATTCGCTGGCTTGGATTGATCTAATCAGAAGAATTGATTGGCCTGGTTGGATTTTCCCAGCTGCTTTTTGTTGTTATTTTGGGATAAAACCGACCAATGATTAGTGTAAGATCAGATGTTGTGAAGGTTGCAGTTGCATCTGACTTGTCCACTTCCAAGGACCTTTCTATTGCCGGTGTTCTGTGAAAATAGCCAATTCATCTAAATCTCCAATCATGTCACTTCCGGTTACAGTCCACCATACCTGATAGGAAAAATGTAGTGCATGGTATGTATGTATGTATATAATCAAAATATAAAGAGTATTGCTCAATTATACTTCAATCAAAAAAGGGTGTTGGTGAATCGTTGACCAAATATCATATAATAAACACAAAGTCAATAAACAAATAAGTGGATGGGTAACGAATGTAATGTCCCACTGCATGGAGATATGGATATAATCCCAAAGGAAGATGATATTCCAACAGTTGGCAGAAGGTTGTATGAATCCGCGAAGAAAAAACACATCAACCAGATAAGGACATCATGGGAAGGATGGTATGTATAAACTCTTACCAGATCCTATGGATTCCCTTGTCAGCGACAGGGAGTCAGGAAAGCAGTGTGCCACCCAGGGCATAAGGAAGAATATCCCAACAATCGAACCGTCCAAGCTGGACTCTGCGTAGATCTCCGGGGGGTCACCAGGCAAGTCCTCGCAGTAGATAACCAGAATACGGATCCAGAAGGCAGAATGTCCCTCATGGAACTGGAGTGAATACTTAATCTCATTCAAATGGTATGTGGAAAGAAAAGATATGCCTCCACATGGTGGAGATAAAAAGGGGATGTTTTTATTGCTAAAAAAAACTTTACAATAAAAATGTGATCACAACAAGATAAAAAAGGAGGAATGGGCAACATGGAAGAAGATAAATTGGTCCGACGCGTTTCGACCTAGGGGTCTTCTACTGGGGCATAAACCATCCACTCCAGGTTGCCAACATTTATAAATAAAATAACAAGTAAAGACCAATTACAATGAAAAGAAATCAAACAATTTCATTGGGTCAATGTTGTCAGCTGATCCCACTTTGGATGGCACAGCATGGAAGAAATTGCATAATCCCATTGGACCTGTATAGTCAGCTGATCCCACACTGAATGACAAAGATAAGAGAGAGCCAATCACATAGACCATAAGACTAACAGATGGACCTGGCAGCCAATGATAAGATCGGCTGGAAGGTGGAACATCCTAATCAGGAATCTCCACTGCTGACAATAGGAAGTGGCCTCTAGCTGAAAGAGTGCCAAAGGAGTTAAGGAAGGATGATCAGAAATATATGTAAATGTGTATATATCTCCCAACTTTAATAAGCCCATATGTATGAGCTATCCCCCCCTCCCCTTTTCCAATTAGCTCATACATATGGGTTTATTACAGTTGGGAGATATATACACATTTACATATATTTCTGATCATCCTTCCTTAACTTATAGTTTTCATATTTATTTACATTTTTGTCCCAGGTGTCCATTCATTAGTGAACTTATATTTTTTCTTTTTTTCTTTTTTATTATATACAATAAATGCCGATTTAAGTTGTTCATGTTTTTGATTCATTCCAAATTCAATGACTGTGGTGCTTTCTCTGTCATTTACTGCCCCCAGATATCTCTTCACCTCCGTGATACATTTATTTGATCACGTGGGAGAAGTGTTTACTCCAAATCCACATGCGCAGTGTGACCATGGAGAACGTATTTCCTGTCGCATCTTCATGGCAGCATACACGTTGGGTTGTAACTCCGCCTCCACAACCTGATAGGACCACATAACTATAAATTAGTGAATAGGCACCCGCCCCAGTATTCTCTTATTTTTCCTCACCTGTCAGGACCGCACGGATCAGCACCCCCTTACCGCTTCGCCCCAGCCAGGTTCTAGCCTCTCCTGGGTGGAAGTCCTTCCTGTACAGCCTCTAAACGAGCTAAATGGTAGGAGCCCCACTCTGGTCATCTCAGGGGCACCCTCTTTTCTCACTTTTGTCTGCCTGACCATGATATAAGCCTTAAACAGGCTTGAGGTGCAGCAGCCCATATAAAGCCTTAAACAGGCTTGCTGGAGGAATGGCCTTGAAAGCCCCAGCTTTGGCCTCAGTAAATAAGCCTTAAACAGGCTTAGTTGTGTGCAGCGGTCTCCCCCCCTTCCCCTCCTTCACTCTGTCTACCTGCTGGGCTCTGTTGTCCCTCAATCCTTCCTCCGTGATCGCCGAGCGTCCTCGGCGTTCTCGCGCATGTGCAGTGCGCCGTCTCAGGGCGCTCCTCTGCCTTTGCCAGATTCTAAGATGGCGCCGAGTGACTCGCGGCGCTACTGCGCATGCGCGAGCGCTCGGCGCTAATGGCGGCAGTTTTAAAAGCCCCAGTGTCAGTTTTTCATTGCTGCTGCTGGATGACTGACCTGAGGCAGTTTTTTCTCCCTGAAAAACGCTCTACAAAGGTAGGTGTCTTCTCTTTTTGCCCAGCTGTCTCCTGAAACCTTATTTATGCATATCTCAATCCTACTATCTCTGCAGGTTTCCAATCCACTCCTCCACTATGGAGACCGCTGCCCCAGTAGATCACCGCCAGCCTAATAGGTAAGGGGGGGGAGACAAGGGTAAGTAGTGAAGATCGAAAAAGAGAGCACTACTAACGCTACCTACATTGGTCAGCCCTATCAGGTCCTCAGGAACGTCTGCTTCAAGACAGAGAGAGACCTCGCATAGAAGAAGTCGCTCCAGACATAGACGGAACCGTTCCTACCACAGGAGAAGCCGCTCGAGAGGGAGTCGCAGAAGGAGCCAGTCTAGATCATATTCTAGACATGGTCGATCCCACCATAAAAGATCTCCTTCGCTCAGACCCCGGTCTCCCGCACGCCACTCCCATCCCTCCGGGAACGCCTGCTGGATCTGTGGTGCGGCGGCTCTTCCGGATAAACTGGCCTGTCAAAAATGTCTAGAGGAGGCCACAAAAGAAAGAATCTCAGATACCGGGGAATCTGCTGGAATCTCAGCCCAGCAAGCCTCGATGGCGGATGTGGATTTTTCCACCAGTACCTCACCAGCACATCAAGGGAGCAAGACTCACTGTCCGATAATGAGGGTCAGGAGGTATCGGCCGGATTCGACTTCTCTCTAATAGAGCCGTTTGTCAAATCGGTCAAAGAGGTGATAGGATGGGAGGACCCCCAGGAAGTTCAACCAAAGCAAAGGAAATATTTCCCTCACCTTAAGAAGGATCCAGAGGCCTTTCCGTTTATAGACGAACTGGATGACCTGATTAAAAAGGAATGGCAAAGACCAGAGAAGAAATCTAGTCTGAATAACAGACTTCTTAAGCTATATCTGCTCAAAGAGCCTAAAGTGACCCCCCTGGTGTCTCCTCCGGTGGTAGATGCATCTCTGATGGGCCTAGCCAGGCACGTTACACTCCCGTTAGAGGACATTCAGGGACGTGCTTGATAGGAAGATCGACACGGACCTCAAGAGGGCTTACCTGTCGGCAGGAGGCGCCTGCAGGCCTGCGGTAGCACTTACAGCAGTAGGAAGAGCCATCTCGAGCTGGTCTACAAGCACTGAGAAGCTCATATTGGAGGGTGCAGACCAAGAAAAAATAGTAAAGGCCTTGCAAGAACTAAGCTTGGCGGGCGACTTTGTGGCAGAGGCTTTGGTCGATACAATCAGGTCTGCATCGAAATCTATGCTGGCTTCGGTAATGGCCAGAAGAGCATTATGGCTGAAACCCTGGACGGCGGACCCGGCCTCCAAGTGTAATTGGTGCCGCATCCCGTTTGACGGAGAGAATCTCTTCGGGACGAAATTGGACTCAGCCATCTCTAAGGTGACTGGTGGCAAGTCTGGGCTCATTCCCTCGGATAGAAGGCCCAAACAACAGAGACCTCCTCCCTTTAAGCGAAACCTTCCGGAGAGGTATAGAGACGCGAAAGCGTACAGACCGGGGAAAGAGTACCGAAGGGGCTGGAAGAATCCTCAGTCATCTTTTATGAAGTTCCGAAAGCCCAAGACCCCCGCTTCCAGTGACCAGAAGCCCTTTTGAAGGTGCGCCCGTCCGGCCAGCGGTAGTGGGAGCAAGACTCTCCAGATTCAAGCTGGTCTGGGCGGAGACCATAAAGGACACCTGGACTCTGGCCACCATCAGTTTCGGCCACAGGTGGTCCTTCAAAAATCGACCCCCAAGGGATCATTTTTGTCCAACCCGTATCCCTCCATCTCGGGAAAGAAGGTTATTATTACTAAACTATGTTCAGGACCTTCTCCAAAAGCGGGCAATAGTAAGGGTCCCGCCAGCACAAAGAGGCAGGGGATTCTATTCTCCACTATTCCTCGTCAAGAAAAAATCGGGGGATCTTCGTCCAGTACTAGATTTATAGAACCTCAACAGATCCATCCGGGTGGAGTCATTCAGGATGGAAAGCTTGCAGTCTATCCTCTGGGAAGACTCTATAAATCTGGGAGACTGGATGCTTTCCATAGATCTCCAGGATGCCTACCTGCATATCCCAATCCATGTGGCATTCCAGAGATTCCTGCGATTCTCGGTGGGCCAGGGGCACTTTCAGTTTCAAAGTCTTCCCTTCGGGATCTCGACAGCCCCCAGAACATTCACAAAGGTCCTACTACCAGCAATAGCCTCCTTAGGAGAGAAAGGCCTAAGGGTTCACCACTAGCTGGACGATATCCTCCTCCTCTCAAGCAGCCGGGAGTCACTCGTGCAACATCGCGAGATCCTAGTCTCCACCCCAAAAAATCTGGGATGGATAATAAATTGGCAAAAAAGCAACATCCAGCCTACCCAAAGAATGGTCTTCCTGGGGGCCGAACTAGACACCCGAGCAAATACAGTGGAGCTGCCACGGGAAAAAATGTCCCTACTAATCCAAAAAGTAAAGAATTCTATCCCGGTTCCATTTTTACCAGCAAGAGCATGCCTCAGTCTTCTGGGTTCCCTATCAGCAACCATTCCAATGGTCCAGTGGGCGCAATGGAACACCAGACTCCTTCAAGCCTCCTTCTTGCGCCAGTAGGACGGCTGGTCCATGTCCCAACTGATTCACATCTCGGAAGAAGCCAGTCTATCCCTGCAGTGGTGGACGCACCCCTACAATCTCAGGAGATGCAAACAGATAGTCATTCCCCATCAGGAAGTAGTGACTTCGGATGCCAGTCTGGAGGGATGGGGGGCACACTACCTACATTATGCGGCCCAGGGCTGCTGGCATTTCAAAACCAAGGACTTGGTCTCGAATGTTCTAGAGATGAAGGCAGCCTTCCAGGCTCTTTTGGCATTCAGCACCTTTCTGAGAAGGAAACAGGTTCTCATAAAGATAGACAACCGAGTGGCAGTAGCCTACATCAACAGGCAGGGGGGTACCAGGAGCATCTCCATGATGCAGAAAGTCGGCCCGGTAATGCGGTGGGCTCAACTGAACCTTCTGGATCTGAGAGCGGCTTATATTCCGGGCGTCCAGAATCTCCTAGCAGATTCACTCAGCAGAACATTCATTTCCAACAACGAGTGGTCTCTGAGCCCCCAAGCATTTGCCCTCATATCCCAGACATGGGGTCGTCCGGACATAGACCTCGCAGCAACGCCAGCGAACATGAAGTGTCAGAGATTTTTGTCAAGGATCCCCTTTCCCTCAGCAGAGGGAACGGATTGTCTCCAACACCCCTGGGACTTCCACCTAGGCTACATTTTTCCGCCAACTCCTCTTATAGCCAAGTTTCTTCTGAGGATCAAGCATTCAGTGGCCCTAGTGCTGGCTGTGATTCCCTTCTGGCCACGGAGGCCTTGGTTCACCACCCTCCTACAGCTGAACACAGCGGATCCACTTCCACTCCCAGTGTCGGCAGATTTACTAACCCAGGGCCAGCTACTCCACCCGAGTCCGGAGAGGCTACACCTAATGGCCTGGAGGATGAAAGGTCTAGATTTCTAGACCAGGGATGCTCTCAGAAGGTAGTCGATACCCTGCTCCAGGCGAGAAAGTCTACCACGAATAGTACCTATGGAAGGATCTGGGAAAAGTTCACTTCCTTTGCCCAGGAACAAGGTTGGGACTCTTCTTCCCCATCAGTAGCGCAAGTGCTCGAGTTCCTCCAGTCAGGCCTGGACAAAGGTCTTGGGTCCAGCACCCTAAAAGTACAAGTATCTGCCATCTCTGCTTTGACAGGAGTCAAGTGGGCCCTCAATCCACTGGTGGTTCAATTCCAAAGGGCCTGCCTAAAACTAAGGCCTCCTAGGAAGCCTTCATTTCCGACATGGGATCTCTCAACCGTCCTGGAGGTCTTATCCAGAGAACCATTCTTCCCACTTGAAGACGTCTCCCTTTGGGACCTGACACTAAAAGTCTCATTTCTAATCGCTATTACATCAGCGAACAGAGTCTCAGAAATGCAAGCCTTGCTAATCAAAGAGCCGTATCTGATGATCTACCCGGACAGACTAACCCTAAAGCCTTCGGATCGATTTATCCCAAAAGTTTCCTCTTCATTCCACTTTAACCAGGAGATTGACCTCCCGGCCCTCGTCACGGATCAGGGCGCTCCTCATCCACTGGATGTCAGGGGTAATGTTTTGCAGTACCTCTCAATAACCAAGCCATTCAGAAAGTCAGAAAACCTTCTAATCATCCCGCACGGATTCAGAAAAGGCCAAGCGGCATCTACCCGTACCATCGCCTCATGGCTTGTGAAAATTATCAAGGAGGCCTACTCCTTGAGCACCTTGCAGATTCCAGAAGGCTTAAGAGCACATTCTACCAGGGCAATGGCTACTTCATGGGCAGCTTACTGTAGAGTCTCAGCGGAAACCATTTGTAGAGCGGCCACCTGGTCCTCCAGAAACACCTTCATATCCCATTATAAAGTGGATGCTGCACGCTTATCAGCAGTAGAATTCGGGAGGGCCGTTATACAGGCCAACTCTTCTGTTTCTTGTCAATAAATTTACTCTGCATTCCCACCCAGTCTGGCGAGTTACTCCCCAACGTGTATGCTGCCATGATGCGACAGGAAAACGGAAAATTGTATACTCACCTTTCCGTAATTTTCCTTTCCTGTCGCATCTTCATGGCAGCACCCTTCTGAGGTGACTTATATATACAGAGAATACTGGGGCGGGTGCCTATTCACTAATTTATAGCTATGTGGTCCTATCAGGTTGTGGAGGCGGAGTCACAACCCAACGTGTATGCTGCCATGAAGATGCGACAGGAAAGGAAAATTACGGAAAGGTGAGTATACAATTTTCCGTTTTCCTGCAGTGCGGGATCTTATTTCTTCATGGCCCTACGAGGCTTCTGTTGCGGGTCAGGTGATGGGACATGGACGTCTGGCGCGCTTGTAGGCGTGAAGTCATTTCCCTTTGTTTGACACGTCGACCAGCGGCCGTCGGGGCGGGACTTATGGCCAGCTTCTTGATTGGCCGCCTGTCACACAGCACGTGTGTTCTGATTGGCGTTTTGCACCCTTTCAGCTAGAGGCCACTTCCTACTTTCAGCAGTGGAGATTCCTGATCAGGATGCTCCACTTTCCAGCCGATCTTATCATTGGCTGCCAGGTCCATCTGTTAGTCTTATGGTCTATGTGATTGGCTCTCTCTTATCTTTGTCATTCAGTTTGAGATCAGCTGACTATTCAGGTCCAATGGGATTATGCAATTTCTTTCATGCTGTGCCATCCAAAGTGGGATCAGCTGACCACATTGACCCAATGAAATTATTTGATTTCTTTTCATTGTAATTGGTCTTTACTTGTTATTTTATTTATAAATATTGGCAACCTGGAGTGGATGGTTTATGCCCCAGTAGAAGACCCCTAGGTCGAAACGCGTCGGGCCAATTTATCTTCCTCCATGTTGCCCATTCCTCCTTTTTTATCTTGTTGTGATTACGCTTTTATTGTAAAGTTTTTTTAGCAATAAAAAACATCCCCTTTTTATCTGCACCATGTGGAGGCATATCTTTTCTTTCCACATACCATCTGAATGAGATTAAGTGTTCACTCCAGTTCCATGAGGGACATTCTGCCTTCCGGATCCGTATTCTGGTCAGCTTCAGCTTTAATGGTTCGATTGTTGGGATATCCTTCCTTACACCCTGGGTGGTACACTGCTTTCCTGACTCCCTGTCGCTGACAAGGGAGTCCATAGGATCTGGTAAGAGTTTATACATACCATCCTTCCCATGATGTCCTTATCTGGTTGATGTGTTTTTTCTTTGCGGATTCATACAACCTTCTGCTAACTGTTGGAATATCATCTTCCTTTGGGATTATATCCATATCTCCATGCAGTGGGACATTACATTCCTTAACCATCCACTTATTTGTTTATTGACTTTGTGTTTATTATATGATATTTGGTCAACGATTCACCAACACCCTTTTTTGATTGAAGTATAATTGAGCAATACTCTTTATATTTTGATCATATACCATGCGCTACATTTTTCCTATCATGTATTTATTGTTTTTGTCATACTGTATGTAGCTGCTCCCTTTTTTTTCACTTGTTAGCGCAGTGTTTTTCCACACACCAGTCCACCATACCTCCCAACTTTTTGAAATGGGAATGAGGGACACCTATCAGCAAAAGTATGCAGGTATAGGACACACTCCTTGCCACGCCCCCTTAAAGGAGAATTGTACTAAAAAACAAGATTGGGTAAACCCACAAGTGCTTTTTTTACCACTACTATTCATTTATATTTGCATTAGGAATTTACAAATGCAGTAATTTAGAAATCAGATGAAAGGTTTAGCGCTGGAAAACACTTTTTGATAGATAAAAAGTGCATTTTATATACATCTATATAAATGATAAATGAGGAGGAATGAGGGACAGAGGGACATTGCTCCAAATCAGGGACAGTCCCTCGAAATCAGGGACAGTTGGGAGATATGATCCACAGCATCATTAATTGTAGATTGTAGAGGAGTTGCTGTTTAGACACAACACCGGCAAGCGTATAAATCCCAGTACACGAACAGTTTGATGTTTTGACAGAACAGCGGCTAAGGAGGAAAAAGTTGTCGCCACCTTGGAGGTGGCCATGTTGTTGGTTAGTATCGGGCAGACTAGCAATGTCTGCCCATAATATCGTGTACCGGAATGTATAGGCTTGCCGGTGTTGTATCAAAACAGCAACTTGTCGAAAGCTCCAATTACTGATGCTGTAGAGTAACTGTGATTGGAGATTTCAATGAAGTGGCTATTTCGACAGAACAACTGCATCTGAAATATTCAGAAGTGCCCTCCACTTGATATTTAGTGCCATCTAGTGGCCAAACGCAGTATTTTCCATTTTAAATCAATGAAAAACATTCAACAAGCACAGAAAATAGCCCAACAGAATTTGATTTTTGCCCAAATTGCACAAATTAATGTACATGCACTTTCTCTAGACGAATTGGCATTGGCAAAGGTTTTTTTTAAATAAATATACTTCTTTGTGTAAGGTGCTGCAGAGGGAGGCGGATGGGGTCCCCCTAGCAAAGTAGCAGCCTCCCCCCCCCATTCTTTTATTGATGAGAACTTCAATAGGCACAATCCCATTTGCATTGTCTGTTCTGGCATGGTTTACCCTATCAGACACCAAATGCCTACAAATGAAGCGACAGACAGATGCACTGCGCTAACCAATTGCACTATCCCCCTGGGTTATTGTATGAGCAATAAGGTTTTCGATGGGTCCCCTTTACATCCACTGGGCCCAGCATTTTCTTAGGTTGCTTTGTGGTTGATCCTGCCTTGGGATGCAATTAAGGCAGTTCCCCAACTTAGAGATGAGCTTCCATACTGTGTGCAGGAAAATAATATAAATATTCCTCAGTAAAGTGTCTTGTGCCATGTCACTACACACTGTAACTTGGTAGATGTTACATTAGGAGGGACGTCCTTAGTCTGTGCCCACTCCACCAGTCCGGCGTACCTCTGTTACCTCACTCCCAGTAACAGAATGGGGTTCTGCCAAGCCCATAGTATTCGTGACCATTCCCGTACCTTGTGACTAGGCCATAGATTTCCTTAACATGGGTTCAGATCCGGTTGCCATTGGATACCCACCACTAGGGGGGGAACCAGACGACAACCCCCTCACTACTGGAGGACCTGTCGCCCTTACCAGGTATAACACCTAATGACTGGTTGCTTTGTGTCTTGAACTTGTGTTTGGTTATTGCTCTTCCATGTCTTGCCGAGTCAACTCTTTTGTAGCGGTGTTACTTCATACCCCGTAGTGCTTTACAGACCAAGGTTTTTTTAGATACACCAGAACCCACATGCACCCCTTTGAATAATTTCAGACCAGGAGTAAAACATTTAATATAACTTTACTGAACATGTGCAGCGTACCAGTTCAATATGAACAATGTCTTTTCCTAACTGTAACTATAATAGTGTGGCTGCCCAGGCATACCTCAGTGAGGTGGGAGTCCATTATGGCATCGTCCATGGCGTGGATGTCTCAGAAAGCCCTGGTGTCACAAGCAGCAGCAGCCAATTCGCTGAGAGGAAGCAGAACAAGCAGAACCCAAAACAAAGCCCTAGACCTCAGCCTTACCCCTTATAGCACAGGTGGGCAGTCTGGGACCAAAAAGCCCAGGAACTGGGTTTACAGAAGTTAACCCTTTCCCCAGCCTGGGCCAGCCGCTAACTAGCGAATAAAATACCAATACATTATTTTTTTTATTTTTTGTTTTTTCGCCACTTCAGCAGACACTTTTGAGAGACTTAAATCAACTTTGCAGTTCATCATTTATGATATATCAATTGCACTTATATAATTAATTTATCATTCCTTACGCCACTGAATAAGTATCCCCTTAGTACAAAATCTTAAACCAAACCTCCCTGTTTTTTCTATGTTAACCCATCTTTTTTCATTTTTTTCCTTAGCCCATTCGACCACTCTCGACAATACTACTGCTTTATAATAATTTTGAACGTCGGGGACCGCCAAGCCTCCTCTTTTTTTTTTTTCTCCCTGTTTTAGTGTTGAAAAGGAAACTCTTGTTTTTTTATTTTTTCATATTGAATTCATTATTAACATTTTTAACTTTCTGAGGTATGGTTGAGGTACCCTGTTTCCCCGAAAATAAGACCTAGCATGATTGTCGGTGATGGCTGCAATATAAGCCCTACCCCCCAAATAAGCCCTAGTTAAAGTCCCTATAGGTCTTATTTTCAGGGTAGGGCTTATTTTTGGGGAAACAGGGTAGGGCTTATTTGGGGGGTAGGGCTTATATTGCAGCCATCACCGACAATCACGCTAGGTCTTATTTTCGGGGAAACAGGGTAGTACCACTGGCAACATCTGGAACCCATAGGTAATCTTCGGGAGAAGGACCGTCCTTATGGTATTAATACGTCCTATCCATGATAATGACCTACTTGTGAGTCTTTTACTTTCGGATCTGACTTTGTCGAGCAAGGGTATATAGTTTATTTTGTAGATCTTCTCCAATGTATTCGCTAATTTAATTCCTAAGTACTTTAGTTCTTTCTTCCAGGCAAATTTAAAATCGTTTTTCAACGATTGTTCCTCCGACTTACTTAGTATACCAATACATTATAACTTGCCTACACACAGAAAGTCCAGCATCATTTAGCCCAGAAGAAGATGGATGATGGACGCTAGAGAAGGACTAGGAGGGCAGTGCTGGAACGCGGAGAAGGTAGGTTTTGCTTTACTAATTTTTTATATTAAGAAGTGGCCAAAAGAAAAAAAACCGACAAAAAATATGCTTACTTAAATCACTTTTTTTAACCACTTGCCGACCAGCTCGCACACATTTACATCGGCAAGTTGGCTCGTTCCCGCGAATCGATGTATTAGTACGTCGGCTCCTTTAAGAGCCATAGCAGGCACATGCCCGCTGCACGGTGGGGGACACGATGCTCAAGGCCGCCGGCCGCGGTGCCTGCCGGCCTCCCGCGATCGCAGGCACAAGAGCCAGAACGGGGATCTGTGTATGTTAATACACAAATCCCCATTCTGACAGGGGTGGAGAGACAGATCTGCTGTTCCTAGCAATCAGGAACAGCGATATGTCTCCTCACCCAGTCAGTCCTATTCCCCCACAGTTAGAGCCCTTTCACACTGGGGCGGGGGCGGCGTCGGTGGTAAAATGCTGCTATTATTAGCGGCGTTTTACCGTCGGTATTCGGCCGCTAGCGGGGCGCTTTGCCGGCGGTATAGCCGCGCGTCCCATTGATTTCAATGGGCAGGAGCGGTAAAGGAGCGGTATACACTCTGCTCCTTCACCGCTCCGAAGATGCTGCTGGCAGGACTTTTTTTACCGTCCTGCCAGCGCATCGCTCCAGTGTGAAAGCCCTCTGGGCTTTCACACTGGAATGAAAGCAGCAGCACTTTCGGGTCGGTTTGCAGGCGCTATTATTAGCTCAATAGCGCCTGCAAACCGCCCCAGTGTGAAAGGGCTCTTAGAAACACTCATGAGGGAACACATTTAACCTCTTGATCGCCCCCTAGTGTTAACCCCTTTCCTGCCAGTGACATTTATACAGTAATCGCTGTATACATTTTAATGGTTCCAAAAAAGTGTCAAAAGTTTCCGATCTGTCCACCGCAATGTCGCAGTCCCACTCTAAATCGCTGATCGCCACCATTACTAAAAAAAAAAAAAATTAATAAAAATGCCATAAATCTATCCCTGATTTTGTAGACGCTATAGCTTTTGCGCAAACCAATCAATATATGCTTATTGTGATTTTTTTTTTTTTCACAAAATATGTAGAAGAATATATATCGGCCTAAACTGATTTGTTTTTTTTTTAATAATAATTTTTTTTGGATATTTATAATAGAAAAAAGTAAAAAATGTTTTGTTTTTTTTTCAAAATTGTGGATCTTTTTTTGTTTATAGCGCAGAAAATAAAAACCGCAGAGGTGATCAAATACCACCAAAAGAAAGCTCTATTTGTGGGAAAAGAAGGACATCAACTTTATTTGGGTACAACGTCGCACGACCGCGCAATTATCAGTTAAAAGCGACGCAGTGCCGTATCGCAAAAAATGGCCTGTTTATTAAGGGGGAAAATCTTCCGGGGCTGAAGTGGTTAAACATCTTCTTTTACGTAGGTATCAGCTACAAAGATCAGAAGGCTTTCCATTCCTATGCAAGGATTTCAGCTGGAAGGGTTCTGAACACCTTTTGTGTACAGAACTCTCCCAGAAACTGTCTTTTTTTCCGCTCATGTGATTGGCTGTCTGTTTTTCTTAGCGGTCTGTTCTTACAACACCAGTCATATGAACATAGTGGGCAGATTCTCCCACAATGAATTTGCAATGATATTTGTTAACATTCTTGTTATGCATATAATAGACACAGAAAGGATTGTTGTTTCAAGGAAAGTGAACTTACCCTGGAAATGCTTTGTAATCACAGCTGACTCTGATGTTGTTCAAACTGCTGTTTACAAGCTGAGATTAGACAATGCCGCTGCAAATCACGATCTGGGTGTACCGTGAATGTACAGTGGGGGAAAAGAATTATTTGATCCCCTAAAGATTTTGTAAGTTTGCCCACTTACAAAGAAATGAAGGGTCTATAATTTTTTATCATAGGTGTATTTTAAATGATAGAGACAGAATATCAACCAAAAGTGGCAGAAAAAAACACACGATGCAAATGTTATGAGTTGCAGTTCAGTGACTAAAATAAGTATTTGATACCCTGCCAACCAACAATAATTCTGGCTCCCACGGGCTGGCTTCAGTATGTGCTCATGTGGTACACAGATTAGTGCTGTAAATTTAATTAAGAAGGTGCTCCGACTTAACTCATTATGTGTATAAAAGACACCTGTCCACAGAATCTCTTTCTTCCATTCAAACCTCACCATCATGGACAAGACCAAAGAGCTGTCTTATAGGGCGTACACACGGTCGGACTTTGTTCGGACATTCCGACAACAAAATCCTAGGATTTTTTCCGACGGATGTTGGCTCAAACTTGTCTTGCATACACACGGTCACACAAAGTTGTCGGAAAATCCGATCATTCTGAACGCGGTGACGTGAAACACGTACGTCGGGACTATAAACGGGGCAGTGGCCAATAGCTTTCATCTCTTTATTTATTCTGAGCATGCGTGGCACTTTGTCCGTCGGATTTGTGTACACACGATCGGAATTTCCGACAACGGATTTTGTTGTCGGAAAAATTTATCTCCTGCTCTCCAACTTTGTGTGTCGGAAAATCCGATGGAAAATGTCTGATGGAGCCCACACACGGTCGGAATTTCCGACAACACGCTCCGATCGGACATTTTCCATCGGAAAATCCGACCATGTGTACGGGGCATAAGGATGTCAGGGACAAGATTGTAGACCTGCACAAGACTGGAATGGGCTACAAGATCATCAGCAAGAAGCTTGGTGAGAAGGAGACAACTGTTGGAGCGATTATTTGCAAATAGAAGAAATAAAAAATAACCATCAATCGCCCTTGGTCTGGAGCTCCATGCAAGATCATGAGGTAAGGATGATCATGAGAAGAGTGAGGGATCAGCCCAGAACTACACAGGAGGAGCTTGTGAATGATCTCAAGGCAGTTGGAACCACAGTCACCAAACAAACCACTGGTAACACAATACACCACCATGGATTGAAATCCTGCAGTGCCAACAAGGTCCCCCTCCTCAAGAAGGCACAGGTACAGACCCATCTGAAGTTTGCCAATGAACATCTAAATGATTCAGAGAAGGATTTGGAGAAAGTGTTGTGGTCAGATGAGACCAAAATTGAGCATTTGGCATTAACTCGACTCACCGTGTTTGGAGGAAGAAAAATGCTGACTATGACCCTAATGCCGCGTACACACGAGCGGACTTTACGGCAAACTTTGCCCGGCGGATGGGATTTCGTCTGACAATTCGATGTGTGTGGGCTCCAGCGGACTTTGTTTTCTCAAAAGTTGGACGGACTTAGATTTGAAACATGTTTTAAATCTATCCGTCGAAATCGAGTCCAGTCGAAAAGTCCGCCGTCTGTATGCTAGTTCGACGGACAAAAAGCCACGCTAGGGCAGCTATTGGCTACTGGCTGTGAACTTCCTTGTTTTAGTCCGGTCGTACGTCATCACGTACGAATTCAACGGACCTTGGTGGATTGTGTGTAGGCAAGTCCGTTCATTCAGAAAGTCCGTCGTAAAGTACGTTGAAAAGTCCGCCGGGCAAAGTCTGCCGTAAAGTCCGCTCGTGTGTCCGCGGCATAAGAACACTATCCCTACAGTCAAGCACGGAGGTGGAAACATTATGCTTGGGGGTTGTCTCTCTGCTAAAGGTACAGGCTTTGCCGCATTGAGGCCATGTTTCATAAAATTGTGGATGAGAACCTTCTTCCCTCAGCCAGAATACTGAAGTGGATCGTGGATGGGTCTTCCAGCATGACAATTACCCAGAACATACCACCAAGGCAACAAAGGAGTGGCTCAAGAAGAAGCACATTAAGGCCACGGAGTCTCCTAGCCAGTCTCCAGACCTTAATCCCATAGAAAGTGTATGGAGGGTCCTGTAAGCAATTTAAATTTAGCTTGAATAAAAGATGTTATTTGATTACAGCGAAAAGTTTCAGGTTGGAGGCTTTTGTTATTTCTCAAGAATAGTATTGTAAAGTGTAAGGTTTATCACCATCTAAGAAGTCTCCCACTTATAAAAGGCCCTTGTTAATCCTCCATCAGAATTGTACCTGTCAATTTCTATTGCCGTCTGTGTCACCGTTAGAGAGGTTCACCTTCTCTATGTGTCCTGATATAACAAAAAGTGAACGTAAAAAAAAATCACAAATTTTGGGTTGTCACCAGAACAGTAATAGAGGGAAAATATTACAATAGGGACACTAGTTCTGGTGACAACAAGGGATTACATCACTTTGGAGGGATATCCTCTCACTTCCTGTTTTGGCTATGGGACAGAAAGATGGCAGAAAAAAAACTGACAGGGGTTATAACCTTACCTTATTCTATCCAAAATGATGGCCTTACTTATGGGGGCCAGACTATGACCACTGGGAATAATGCCTCAGTGGGAATAAATATTACCTCAAGCTTGGTGGTCAGTGAGAGTAAGAAAGTACCTAGTGTCTGTAGTCAGTGGGGAGAAGAAAATTTCCCTATTTCTGGTGTCCGTGGAATGAATAGTGCCCCCTTGTTGTTGTCCGTGGAATGAATAGTGCCCCCTTGTTGTTGTCCGTGGAATGAATAGTGCCCCCTTGTTGGTGTCCGTGGAATGAATAGTGCCCCCTTGTTGGTGTGCGTTTAATGAATAGTGCCCCTTGTTGGTGTCCGTGGGATGAATAGTGCCCTATTGTTGGAGTCAGTGGAGGGGGGTTCCATTGTTAGTGGTGAGAATAGTGCTATACCACTGGTGTCAGTGGGAAGAACAGTGCCACATCACTGGTATCAGTGTGAAGAATAGCGTCAGGGTGGCTTCAGAAGGTGTGCACCAATATAAAGAACAAATATTTTGCCAGAAGCTTACATGGGCATACCTGCTTGTGTGAGAATGTACGTGGGCACGTTGCATGTACCTATGGGTGTGCAGACACACTGACACGTGCGCCCAGTTGCAGATTTGGCACCAAACAGCCTATGTTTGGTATGTCTCTGGATTCATCTCTGACCTCCTGTTGTGACCTACATTGCTTGATTCTGACCTTGGCTTATCTGTCTACTCATTGCTGACCTCAGCTTGCTTCCTGCTGTCTATCCATTGCTGACTTTGGCTTTCCTCCTAAACACACCTCTACCCTCCATCTTGCCTTTTTAGTAGTCAACTACTGGCTGCCTCAGACTCCAACCTTCTGTGGGTTTTGGTGCTCTTGTTACCTGTTGTTTCAGCCTGCTCCTCTGTGGAATCTTCACCTGGCTCACCAATGATCTCATCAGCAGTCTACAAGAGGATGTCTCTTCTAAGTTATGATTATCTGTGGACTGGACTCTTGGCGCCCATGCCGCTTTGTACCCTTTCACTCCCTGTCTCCATTTTCAGGGGTGTTTGGATCAGAGCTGTAGGAAAGCCTTCTGGTCACTTCAGCCTCTAATCAAGGAACATGGTCAATTGTGCCCCATTGCTGGTATCAGTGGGAAGAATAATGTCCCATCATTGGTGTCAATAAAAAGAACAGTGGTTGGTCAGTGGAAGGAATAATGCCCCATCGTTGGTGTCAGTGGCAGTAATGGTGCCCCATTATTGGTGTCAGTGGAAGGAATAGTGGCCCATCGTTGGTGTCTGTGGCAAGAACTGTGACCCATCATTGGAGCTAATGGAAGGAATAGTGCCCCATTAATAGTGTCAGTGGGAGTAACAGTGTCCCACCGTTGATATCAGTGGGAGGAATAGTGTTCCATCATTGATGTCAGTGGAAGGAATAGTGCCCGATCATTGGTAGCAGTGGAAGGTATAGTGCTACATTGTTAGTGTCAGTGGGAGGAATAGTGCCCCATCATTGGTGACAGTGGAAGGTAAAGTTCCCCGTCATTTTTATCAGTGGAAGGTATAGTGTCACGTTATTAGTGTCAATGGAAGGAATGGTGCCCCATCATTGGTGTCAGTGGAAGGTATAGTGCCACGTTGTTAGTTTCAGTGGTAGGAATAGCGCCCCCTCGTTACTGTCTGTGGCAGGAACAGTGACCCATTATTGGAGTCAGTGGAAGGAATAGTACCCCATTGTTGGTGTCAATGGGAGTAATGCTGTCCCATCTTCGGTGTCCGTGAGAAAAGAAGTACCCCATTGTAGGTGTTAGCGGGAGGAATCATGTCTCTTTGGTGGTGTCAGTGGGAGTAATAGTATCCTATTGTTGGTGTCAGTGGGAAGAATAGTGCCCCGTTGCTGGTATCAGTGGGAAGAATAGTGCCCCGTTGCTGGTATCAGTGGGAAGAATAGTGCCCCGTTGCTGGTATCAGTGGGAGGAATAGTCTCCCACCATTGGTGTAAGAGGGTGGCATAGTGCCCTAATAATGGTATAAGTGGGAGGTATAGTACACCAAAGGGCAATTAGGTGGAAGTTGCAATCTGGGGACCACTTGTATAATATATAGCATTATGTAGCAATGTCCTCATTTACTGCAGTGTAGTTTAAAGATGTGAAAGCTAATTGATTTACATTTAGTTTACTGGAGCAATGTGTAAAGAACTGAACTTTCTACAAATAAAATACTTGTTTTTACCATTCAAATTTTTGCAGCATCTCCTGCCGCCTCTAGGCGGGTTTCCTGATGTCAACTGAGAATCCTGCCTGTCTCCATCAGAAGCTGTGTGCCAGGGGGACAACTGGAACACAGGGACAGAACTTTGCCACTCTATAACAGGAAGTATCTGAGCAAAGACCTTCATGGCAGGATCATCAAGTATTATTTCAACGAAAGCTGCTGATTTAAAAATATTTAACATGACTTTTGAAACAATAACAATCTTATATGAGACGGGGTGCTTGGGTTTACATATACCTCAAATACTCAGATCAGCCCGTCTGGCGCCAACAACCATGCCACATTCAAAGTCACTTAAATCTCCTTTCTTCCCCATTCTGATGCTCGGTTTGAAAGTCAGAAAATCATCTTCACCGCGTTTAGATGCCTAAATGCATTGAGTTGCTGCCCTGTGATTGGTTGATTACCATTTTTTGTTACCAAGCAATTGAATAGGTGGACCTAATAAAGTGGCCGGTGAGTGTACATTAACCACTTGCTGACCTCTGCACGCCGATATACGTCGGCACAATGGCAGCGGTTGGCAAATGTACATCCCCATTTAATTGGCGGGGCTAGCGAGTGGGTAAACAAGGCATTTCCCCGTTCTGCCTTGTGACATGACAGA